>JAPDPK010000143.1:0-1200000 GCA_031772115.1 Heritiera littoralis | reverse complement strand
CCACCTAGTTCTACAATCAAGCATCAAGTTTTTAGAACACAACACTTTTGCTTGACGTGCCACATCTTCAAATTTTTCTACTCTAGAAGGACTAGTTGACCAAAATGCTATACTTTCACGGATATTGTCAATTGCATGTTCTATTGTAAATAATCCATCCTTGACAATTAGATTCAAAATATGTGCACAACATCTCATGTGATGGATTTTTCCATCAAGTAAAAGTTCAGAATATAACTTATCCGCTGTGATAGAAATCATACCATCATTAGAACTGCAATTATCCACAATGATAGTAGAAATTTTGGTCTCTATATTCCATTGAGTGAACGATGTCATCAATTCTTCCACAAGAACCTCCTTGGTGTGAGGTGCTGGTACATAAACAAACCTACATGTTTAAAATAACATTAAATGATTTGTTAATACTTTGTTCATAGAAACATTAATGAATAGTGTACCAAATGTTAAAAGATTTAAAAGAATTGTTTACCTCAAGACACGACTTTGCAACACCCAAGACGCATCAATAAAATGAGCAGTGACAAACATGTAACCTTTCTTTTGGTTTGAAGTCCACATATCCGTCGTAATTGCTATTCGACTTTTTAGCTTCTCAAACACACCCATTAACTTCACCTTCTCCGATTGATAAATCTTGAGAATGTCCTCCTTAATTGTATTACGAGAAACCATCTTAAAAAGAGGTTAGAGACTAGCAACAAATCTCCTAAAACCAACATGATCCACAATGGAAATGGGATACTCATGCAAGATTATAGCATGAGCTAACTCATTTCTTGAAACATCTTGATCAAATGTGAAATTTCCAAAACGAACCTTCCCATCACTTTTTTTATCCACACTAATCATCTTCTACTTTTCAAAGCATCCTTCGATGGTTGAATTCTTTTTACCTGGACAAGAACCCATGTGGTTTTTCATAGCTTTTGTTCCATTCTTGCTATCAGCCTTAAGAACCCTTTTACAGTAATTGCAAATTGCTACATCTTCTCCACTTATAGTTTTCTTTTCAAAGTGCCCCCAAACCTCCGAAGTTAACTTGCGAGGTCGTTTCTTACTTGAATTCGGTAATGGTGGTATTGATGAGGTAGATGATGTCGGGGCTAAATTAAGAGGAGTAGAAAAGGGCATGCTAGGAGCATGCATGTTTGTGTTTCTCGAACTTGAACCCATAGCTGATGGACTGATCATAACCTTTTCATTCTCATCGACAATCTCAACATTTCCAATAGATGACATTTTCAAAGACCTATAAACAAATTCAAGATTTAAAATTAAATACAATAATGCTTAAATTCACAAACATTAATTTTAACATCCAAACAAAACACACACATATAAACTGGTTTAATATATATAGATATATAATATATTTTTTACAAGTTAGCAACCAAGCAATATATAAATATATATTTACTGCTGCAAACTTGCTAATAACCATATATATAAAACAAATTATTGCAGCAAACAATATATATTTCACAATGTGGCAATGGCTTCAAAAATACATTTCGAATATATATCTTTACCGTTGTTAGCAAAGCACATCTCAAGAAAATAGTTATGAAAATACATTTCCGTTTTGGGCAACTCATTATACACAAGTCATTTCAACCAAAAAAAAAGCTAAATCTAAACAAAAGACAGTCATATTGATCAAGATCTAAGCTTATATAATTTAGATATGAGCTTATTTAACTTAGATCTAAGCTTATTTAATTTAGATATGAGCTTATTTAACTTAGATCAAAGCTTATTTAACCTATATCTAAACTTATGTAATTTAGATCTAAGCTTATCTACAAAAATTTGCACAAAATAACAAAGAATTGTTAGATTATACCTTGAGGTGTGGGTCTATTGAAACTAACGAGAGGCTCTGTGAGTGAAGGTTGGAGGAGATAGGCATGGCTACGTCACCGGCACTGCGTGGACAGAATAGCCGGAGGTATACACAGTCAGGAGGGGGAGGAACTAGCAGTCGGCAGCACTCGGGACTTGACAGAGGCGCAATGCAAAGCAAATTTTGTGAGGTGATCGGGTTTGGCTTTTTGCATTTTTGGTTCAGACGAATTTGGCTTTTTTGTTTTCACTTTTCAATTTCATACGGGTGGGCCATGGGTTATTGACTTATTGTTTTCCCTTTAACTTTTTTGTTTGCTAAACGTTATGGGCTGGGTTAATTTATGGATTGATTTTATTTGGTTGTGGGTTATGGATTGATTTGGTTTTTTTAAGTAGGAATTATTTAATTAAATTTAAATTATTTGATTAAATAAATTATTAAAATTTTAAAAAAAATATTTTAAATATACTAATATTCATTTTTTATTTTTTCTTCAAATAATTTCTTATACATTATAATATGATTTAAAATAAATTATATATATATATATTTAATTATCTTAAGTATATATGAGATAATTTGTATATATATTAATGTTACAATATAATATGTGCTTCTTACTATCTTATCATAATATATATGATAATAATCTCTTATCGTATTTATCTTATCATAATAATTTGCACATGTTAATGCTACATTGAAATATATGCATCTTTCTATCTTATCATAATGATTTGTATATTATATATTATAGTAATCTCTTATAATGTATATTATCTTATCATAATAATTTGTATATGTTAATATTACATTGTATTATGTGCATCTTACTATCTTATAATTATGATTTTTATATTATATATTATACTAATCTTTTATCATGTTTATCTTATCATTATAATTTGTGCATGTTAATGTTATATTGTAATATATGCATCTTACTATCTTATCATAATGATTTGTATATTATATACTATAATAATCTCTTATCATGTTTATTTTATCATAATAATTTGTACATACTAATGTTACATTGTAATATATATATTACTATCTTATCATAATGATTTGTATATTCTATATTATAGTAATCTCTTATAATGTATATTATCATATCATAATAATTTGTATATGTTAATATTACATTGTATTATGTGCATCTTACTTTATTTTATCATAATAATTTGTACATACTAATGTTACATTGTAATATATATATATATATATATATATATATATATATATATTACTATCTTATCATTATGATTTGTATATTATATATTATACTAATCTTTTATCATGTTTATCTTATCATTATAATTTGTGCATGTTAATGTTATATTGTAATATATGCATCTTACTATCTTATCATAATGATTGATATATTATATACTATAATAATCTCTTATCATGTTTATTTTATCATATATATATATATATTACTATCTTATCATAATAATTTGTATATTATATATTATAGTAATCTCTGATTATGTATATCTTATCATAATAATTTGTACATTTTAATGTTATACTGTAATAGTCTCTTACTCTTATTATGTGATATAAAATAAAATATAAATCTCTTAAATATACTATTGTTTTTAATTTTAAATGTTTTTCATTTTAATTTCTTATTATAGGTTTAGAATATATTATTATTTTTAATTTCAAAATATAATTTCATATAATATATCCATATAATTGAGATTAGCTTGATTAATAACCATATTTATAATCTCTTCTAATAGAACAATATACAAATACATATTTATATATTTTAAGATTTATATATTATAATGAAATTGTGTATATATTTATATATTATACTAAAATATCATATATGTTAAGAATTTTATCTTAACTTATTATATAAAATTTTCATAATTTAATTTCAATATTTTATCTATAGATTTTAAATATCTTATTATCTTAAGCATAATTAAGTAATAAATTTAGTTTCATAAATAATAATAATTATAATAATTTCATCATTATTATTTTTTGCTACCAACAACATTTTATTAAATTGGATCATTAAACTTTTAAGTATAATTTGTTGTAAGATATAAATAAAATTTTATGACAAGTTATATTAGATAAAAACGTTGGAACAGATGGTAAGGCGCATGCAGAAATTTTTTGGCCAAGGTTCAAACCTCGACAGCAATGTGTCCATTTGTACATATAAACGGGTATCGGGTTTGGGTACCCTAAACTACCCGATATGATCATAATCGGATTCGAGTTTAGGGTACCTAAGAGGTGCTACCCGAACCCTAGCCGAACCCGATTCGGGTAATAATATTATTACCCGAACCCTATAATTACCCGTTTATAGGGTACCTTAACCCGGTATAATCGAGTCAAGTATGTATGGGTACCCGATTAAATTCTACCCGTTACCATCCCTACTAGAATTCGACCCACTGAATGCTTTGCTACAACTGCCGAAATCACCATGGGGTCATCATGGGGAATTGTTATATCTCCTCTGTCGGCAGGAGTAAAGGTGATGGGCTTCTCATCCTGTCGTTCCTCCATCACTGAGTTAATTTGGTGTGCCTGTCGGGCATAGGATTTTCTAGACAAGGAAGAGGTACCAGCTAGCAATTCTCCTCTAGATGTTACATTGATTACTGGTCCTGTGGGCTCGTTATCTTCCTCTCGGTTCCTTCTATCTGTCTTCCTAACATTATCTCTCTTGTCACCTTCATTTCGCCTTACAGTTCCCCTGTTTTCACCTATTCTGTCTCTAAAGTAGTTTCCTCTGTTTCGCACGAGATAGTTATTTCTGTTACCTCTCCACACAAATCGGTTTATTTTTCCATCCCTTGCTAGCTTTTCTAGCTGATTCATCAACTCCCTACACTTCTCTGTTGAGTGTCCATGTGTCAAGTGGTAGTCACAATATGATCTTAAGTCACGGCCCAGATTCCCTGACGCCTTTTTTGGAGGCTGTATAAGACCTGTCCCCTCAATCGCTGCCAACACCGAAGCCCGAGATTTAATGAGTGGGGTATAGGTGGTGTATTTCAATGTAGGGGCTTTATTGAATCTCCTCGGTTGACTAAAGGATGCCTCAGTAGCTTTTCTTCCTCGTTTCCTTCCCTCCTTGGGCTCCCCATTCACCACCATTTTCATTACCTCTTCTTCAGTAATATATTTATTCGCCCGAGAAAGTAGATCTGAGATTGTGGTAGGTTGATCTAGCGATAGGGACTCCTGTAACTTCTCGGACCTTGTTCCCTGTAACATGGCCGCCATGGCTATGCCAACTTGCAGATCCCTTACCTCCAGTGTGGTGTCTCTAAACCGATCCACGTAACTCTTAAGTGACTCTTTAACTCCTTGTTTAAGAGTGAGCAAGTAAGTTGGTTCTTTCTTTCTCTGACTATTCACCGCAAACACCTTAAGGAATTCACTCTGCAGCTGGTCAAAAAAGACAATAGACCCCTCGGGCAAATTGTTGAACCACTTCATCGCGTGGCCGATTAGAGTGAGTGAAAAGGCCCTGCATATTATCTCATCCTCCCATCCATGTAACAACATTAACGCCTCATAATTCTGCATATGATCATAGGGGTCCGTCTTTCCCGTATAAGATGTCATCTGCGGCATTTTGAATTTTGCGGGTAACGGTTTCTGTATGATAGCTGCGCTAAATGGTACTCTTCTTCTTTGGCTCTCCTCTGTGGACACCAACTTCTTCTCTTCCAGCACCTGTTCAATCATCTTTTTCATGTCCGTAGAGGGAGCAGATTGATTTCTATCCCTTTCAGCATGGGATGAATCTAGCAGGTTCTCGGCCATTACTTCCTTACCTTTTCCTCGATTCGCATCTCCTCGCATCATCTGCGTGTTCCAAGTAGGGTCAAACTCTGACCTGGCTCCCCAGGTTCTTTCGTTATCAACCCCATTCTTTCCAGCACCTCTAACACCTTGTTCTAAGTTAGTGGCAGCAAAGTTCGACAATTCACGGTGATAGGCGAAAGACCCTGCCGCACGTTCAATATCTTGCCGCCGAGGTGCCTGTCGCCCAACACCAGACACCTGTCGCCTGAACCCTGCCACATGTCCCTGATCTGCCGCCTCCCCAGTCTCTCGCTGGGTCCCAGTGACAGGCCTCCTGCTTCCCATTCCCGTCGCCTCTTGCTGAATGTCGTCTTCCTCCACATGGGGAGCTTCCTGCCGCCTAGAGGGGTCTACCGCTGTCACATCATTTTGTCACCCAAACGCCTGCGGTAGAACCCCTTGGCTCGTCTCTCCCACCAAATTCTATACGGCTTGCGGCAAACTCAGAGTCGGGAGAACTCCTTTGAACAGATCCACCATGGCTTTCAGTGCTTGAGTAGTTTCTTCGCTCTGTCGCCTGAGAGCTTCGAATTCTGCCGCCGACACAGTAATTATTTCTTCTTCCCTATTCACCTGGTTCCTCTGGCGAATCGGTTGTTCAGGGGAACTCACAAAGTTCTCATCGCTTCCAATTCTCAAATTAGTCGACCTTGTTCTCACCATCTTGAAAGTCTTAATTGGCTTTTTATACGCTTCCTACAGACGGCACCAATTGTTGTTGCACAAAACAACAATGAGTATGTGCTGACGTCGATGTTTGTATTCTTCCTCCACGTGTCTCCAAAAAGCTTCTGTAAGACAAGAAAAGTCAGAGGGACGCAGGGGTGGTTCCCTGCGTAGGCACTTCGATGCTTAAGTTAGCAAAAGGTTCTTCAAAATAGGGAAGCGTAACAGCCAGTAATCAAAAATTAGAGAATAAAATTGTACTTGAAGCCTATTTATAGGCGAATATTCTAGGATAATTACCTAGGAGTGATTACGTCCTTTTGGTAGGAGTTTGTTTCCAAATATAACACAAATTCCATCCATTCCGGGCGTAGTGGAGAGCCTATCGCCGGCGAGACATTGGATGCAACCCATAGCGGCGGGAGGTGTATGTCGCCTAAACAGGAGGTCAAATTTACGCCACGTGTTGCACGTCGAGCAACAGCGATAGACTTTATAGTCATCCGCCAACGACAGAGGCTCTGTCGCAGGCGGGAGAGGATCCCTGTTGCGGAAGGCCACGTGGCCCAATCACAATTTGCCTCGTCTCCAAAAAGCTTCTGTAAGACAAGAAAAGTCAGAGGGACGCAGGGGTGGTTCCCTGCGTAGGCACTTCGATGCTTAAGTCAGCAAAAGGTTCTTCAAAATAGGGAAGCGTAACAGCTAGTAATCAAAAATTAGAGAATAAAATTGTACTTGAAGCATATTTATAGGCGAATATTCTAGGATAATTACCTAGGAGTGATTACGTCCTTTTGGTAGGAGTTTGTTTCCAAATATAACACAAATTCCATCCATTCCGGGCGTAGTGGAGAGCCTGTCGCCGGCGAGACATTGGATGCAACCCATAGCGGCGGGAGGTGTATGTCGCCTAAACAGGAGGTCGAATTTACGCCACGTGTTGCACGTCGAGCAACAGCGATAGACTCTATAGTCATCCGCCAACGACAGAGGCTCTGTCGCAGGCGGGAGAGGATCCCTGTCGCCGAAGGCCACGTGGCCCAATCACAATTTGCCTCGTCTCCAAAAAGCTTCTGTAAGACAAGAAAAGTCAGAGGGACGCAGGGGTGGTTCCCTGCGTAGGCACTTCGATGCTTAAGTCAGCAAAAGGTTCTTCAAAATAGGGAAGCGTAACAGCCAGTAATCAAAAATTAGAGAATAAAATTGTACTTGAAGCATATTTATAGGCGAATATTCTAGGATAATTACCTAGGAGTGATTACGTCCTTTTGGTAGGAGTTTGTTTCCAAATATAACACAAATTCCATCCATTCCGGGCGTAGTGGAGAGCCTGTCGCCGGCGAGACATTGGATGCAACCCATAGCGGTGGGAGGTGTATGTCGCCTAAACAGGAGGTCGAATTTACGCCACGTGTTGCACGTCGAGCAACAGCGATAGACTCTATAGTCATCCGCCAACGACAGAGGCTCTGTCGCAGGCGGGAGAGGATCCCTGTCGTCGAAGGCCACGTGGCCCAATCACAATTTGCCTCGCGGCAGAATCTGACGTCCTTAGGCCTAGCCCAAGGTGAATGGGCTTTGCCATATCAAATATATTTTTTTAATTTTTATTGGAGTTAAAAAAAGATTATATGAACATGGTGTGTCTTTTATATTTTAATATCTCTTTTGTAAATCTAATGGAATTAAGAAAATTTATTCTTTCTAAAAAAATTGACAAATTTTTGTTTAAAAATCTCTTTGAAAAATAAAAACTAAATAAATACCAAAAAAATGAAAAAAAAATGATTATACTTGATAAATATTTGTATGAAGGGCAGGATGGTCAAATTATTCTATTTTTAATTTTCTTTCCTCTCACTTTTTCACTCTACCAAAAAATAGAAAGAAAGAAATTTGTTTTCCATCTATTTTTCCATCTTTCCTATCGAGCACACCTAAAGAAAAACCTTAATGTTTTCCATCTCTCCATTTTTCTGCCCCCTCTCATTTTCCATCCTTCTATCTTTCTTTCCAT
The DNA here is from genome assembly GCA_031772115.1 of Heritiera littoralis. Lineage (NCBI taxonomy): Eukaryota > Viridiplantae > Streptophyta > Magnoliopsida > Malvales > Malvaceae > Heritiera > Heritiera littoralis. Next base: position 1,191,589 of record JAPDPK010000143.1, on the reverse strand, counting down.
CCTACCAAGCAAAGTCTTAATTCTTTTGTTTTTAAATCAAATCCTAAATCTCCTCTGTTTCCTTTTCATTAAAAAAAATTAATTTTTTTCTCAATGGCTGATCCGAATTGATTATTTTTGATAGAGGACTTACCATCCCATGCAATTTTGGATATCCTAACCTCCGGTAAGTGGTTAAGTGCGTTGACCTGGTGTCTCTGGAGTTGGCGTGGAGAACATTCGGAGGGTTATCCGACGAAATTCAGGTCGCCGATTGATTTAGCGGCGTTTCAGCTGTACACAACGAATGGGTTATATATAGGGATGAGTTGGTCAAAGGGTGGTTTTTGCAGTCAATTATGCTTATCAATTATGATTTAATCGGTGATCAAGTATGCTTAGCTTATGCTTAAGTTGAAATTTGGCTGAATTCTACCCTGCTTTAACAGCCAAAGGAGTGCATATTAAAGCTTGCTGACATGCCTAGAAGCTTATTGAAACTGTCCCGATGCTTGTCATTTCTAGCCTTCACTATGCATATATACAGATTCATGGTTTTCTTTGTCCATGAGAATAATCCAGTTTTTTATGTTTAATCAAATGACAAGCTTTGCTTGCATGATTGAATGATGATGGTTACCATTGTCCATTTGATGTAGGTCGTGCATGAAAGATGAAAACATTTGTTCTGGTTGACGGTGTTTCTGTGTATAGCCTTGAATCTACTGAGATTTGCGATTCTGGAAATGAAAGAAGAACCAACTCTTCTTTAAGACAGCAGATGAATTGTAATGAACTAACAACTGTGCATGCCAGATACTAACTAATGTACTTTAGAAAGTTGAATTTGTAGCTCATGACAATTGCTTTCTCCCCTGCTCTTGTCAAATTTTGTTGTGAAGTTTACTTATTGGAATTCAGAAAGGTTGTTCTGATCTTTATTTCCCCCGCTCTTGTCTTGCAATTTGCAAATCATCATAACTATTGCCCGAATTCTTTTGCTAGCTCAAGTTACGCTAAATTGAATTGGTCGGCATTTAACCCTGCCTTGACGAGTAAGTGGCCAGGGAAGTTGTCACCTGTATAAGCTGTTTTGCTGCTAGAATAAAACTTTCAACTGGACAAATTTAGGAATTACTGAAGGCTTGGATTACATGACATTTCAGATTCTGCATCCTTAATTCCAGTCTTCTCGTGGATCTGCCATTCCATCTATATAAAAAATCTCCAGTTTGTGGAAATATCATCTCACAGACTAATCATTCTTTAACATGCCCCGGGTAGATACTGATTGATTCATTCTTGGCATTTCTGCTATGAAAAAATAATTCGTAGGACCCCAAAAACATTTGAAACAACAAAAACCTTCATCTATGATCTAAGAAGTGAACTGCTAGTTCAGAATTGGTAAACAACTTCTCTGCTTCAACAGTTAAAGTTCAATCAAATGAAAACTTGAGACTCCAAATCTCAGTTTCACGAGAAAACATATTCTGGAAAAGCTATTAACATAAAAATTTTACTGTAAACTTTTCGAATCAAATCAAAATGTGCATTGTTGTTTAAAGAGCTTGATTCTACTCTTGTGATGTCTGGCAACTGGTTTTGCTTGCTTTCTTGACGTTTGATTTGGATCTATTCTGCATTTGCCTGAGAAGAGATTTGCTAGACGGACCTGTCTCTTCATGTACTACTGGGGAAGTTTCTGCAAATAATAATTGGCACAACAAATTAAGCTTCTTAATTAATACAAGAAAAAAAATTTGAGAAGCAGAATAAACCAAATGAACATAAGAAAATATGGATTGGGACAGTAATAAAAGGGTCCATCCTGTAAACCAAGTGGAGAAAATCATTGATGCAACTTTCCCAGCAATGTTGATATGCAATTGAAACAGAACAAACAGAATGAGCTCTTATCAGTGTTAATAAACAAACCCCATGCCTTACTATTAAACTAATTTAGGACCCCAAAAACATTTGAAACAATTCGTAGGACCCCAAAAATATAATGAGCTCTTATCTGCTATGAAAAAATAATTCGTAGGACCCCAAAAACATTTGAAACAACAAAAACCTTCATCTATGATCTAAGAAGTGAACTGCTAGTTCAGAATTGGTAAACAACTTCTCTGCTTCAACAGTTAAAGTTCAATCAAATGAAAACTTGAGACTCCAAATCTCAGTTTCACGAGAAAACATATTCTGGAAAAGCTATTAACATAAAAATTTTACTGTAAACTTTTCGAATCAAATCAAAATGTGCATTGTTGTTTAAAGAGCTTGATTCTACTCTTGTGATGTCTGGCAACTGGTTTTACTTGCTTTCTTGAAGTTTGATTTTGATTTATTATACATTTGCCTGAGAAGAGATTTGCTAGATGGACCTGTCTCTTCATGTACTACTGGGGAAGTTTCTGCAAAAAATAATTGGCACAACAAATTAGGCTTCTTAATTAATACACGAAAAAAGTTTGAGAAATATAATAAACCAAATGAACATAAAAAAAATATGGATTGGGACAGTAATAAAAAAAATATGGACTGTAAACCAAGTGGAGAAAATCATGGAAGCAACTTTCCCAGCAATGTTGATATGCAATTGAAACAGAACAAAAAGAATGAGCTCCTATCAGTATTAATAAACAAACCCCATGCCTCACTATTAAATTAATCTAGGCTTAAGATGGGAATAACACAATGATTAAACAAAAAAAAAAAGAGGACAGCAAACTGCAGCAACTAATTCATATAAGCCCTCCTCATAAGTTCCCCAATTGGCATAAAGATTTCAAAAAAATTCAGAATGAGAGTTTTTTTGGCCAAAAAGTTTTTTTTGGAACCCGTGTAGCTAATACAGACAAAAAAAGTACCTAAGTTTTCAACCAGATTAATGAGCTTCCAAGGAAATTAGCTGTCAATAAGAATAAGACATAATTCCATCTTAAAACAGTGCAGAGCTTTCACATTTAACTCTGATTCTAGGCCCCATGAATGTTCTGGTGATCGCTTTTCAGCTCTCTTGGTGTTTATCTAAAACCTGTAAAGTTGTAAGATTATCAGCCTCTGAAAAGAACTGGCTCTTTTTTATACCCCTTGAAATTTTTTAATCTTTCACAAATATTCATCCTGCAAAATTTACCTGACAAAACCTTTTAAATGAATTAACAAAGCAGATTCTACTCAACTAGACTATATAAACTCTAAAATTCTCCCATCCCAAACAAATATTGCTTAAATATGTGAAACTGAAAACCCACTATATTAGTTCTGCATATGCCAAACGCAAATTCCCACGAGAGTCAAATTCAATAATGTTAAAATAATGCTAGTAAAAAGAACGAGAAATAACGAAATTATACAAAGTTTTGGTTGGTACCAAAGTATAATACTAGTAAGATAATACTAGTTAAAACAACCAAGAAATAATTACAGATTTGTGGTACCAGATAAAGTATTATACTAACAAAATATTATGCTAGTAAGATCATCAAATAAGGATTTCCCAACATATCTTCTCTCTTTGAGCCATGGTTAACAGGGTTGCATCTGAACTTGGCACAATCAAAGGCTAGTGGGGAAACTTTCATCATTAGAATATTAAAAAGTTTGATTGGGGTTTCCTACCAGATAAAAAATATGATTAACTTCTTCTGATGCAAATGTCAGCCAACAATTTAATGGGACAAGCCCTTTTCCACTTTCCTACCATCAACATACTGCTTGAGAAAACATTGACACATCTCATCATCTCAATGCTGTTTAAGTCTTAAACTGAATCCAGGCCATGCCCACAATCTGCAAGCTCAATCTGCTTCTTAAAAGTATGGCCAGTTGATATATTCGTGTACAATTTTTTATAGTTTCAAACAAGATCATGAGCTGTAATTGTGAAGAATTGAAACAACACCTCCACTAAGACTTTTAAAATATGAAACTCATGAAAAGAAAATTGAACTTATAATCCTCCCATGCATGAGGGAAGCAGGTGTAAAATGGTAACAAAAGAGGGAATGGGAGATGACTAACCACCTCCCGGTTAAGCTCAAAGTAAGTTTTACCAAAAATATTGCTCACCATCTTCAGATAAAGCAAAGCAGAACGCAATTGTTTCTTCATATTCTCCAATCTGTAAATTGGAAAAGATAGTAACTTAAAAGAAGAAAATTTCATGAATTAAAAAAACGCCTCATGTCAGAAATCACTTGGTTTTCATTAAAGCTCAAACCGAAGGGTCAAAATAAAGCAATAGCTTGGGCATATTATGGACCACCAAATCCCTAGTGCATAGTAAAATTTATGACAAACTAACTATTTTGATAAATGCATGAGATGTCTAGCAGAAGCTGTAATGAACAAAAAGGAGGGCAGCAAGAATCCTTTAGATGGCAAGAATTCTGAAATATATATATATATAAAATCCGGGCTGATTGTGAATGCTAAAGATAAACATCAATAAATAAATCAATAAATAAAATGGCAGTCCCTAGTTGTTGCTTAAATATGGTCATCAAGGAAATAAAACCTTCAAAACATAAATAACCTGGAAGTACCTTTCTTTCTCAAGGAAAACAGAAGATTTTGCTAGCTAAGAACTCAGCAGCTTTACTTTTTCATCGATGATTAATATTGGATTCATTGTGTCCAGAACCTGAAATTCATTGACAACCTGATGATCACAATATGGTAAAATAAAAGCAACAGCCAAAGGAAGGCTTAACTTACACTTAAGTTGAAATTTCACTGATTTCTACCCTGTTTTAACAGTAGATTATTAAGCATTGAATTGGGTTGCATTTTTACCCTGCTTTAACAATTGGTTGTTTCATGTTTGATAGTTTCTTATCATTCATTTTTTGCTAGAAAAGAATTTTTTTTTTCTTCTCCTTCTTTGACAGCTTCACTTCCAATTTCCTGACAGTCTTTCTTCAGAGCAACAAATCTTCACAGACTTATCAGAATTCGTCTTTGTTTATTCCATTACTTACATACTTATTTGGCATACATTGTATCAAACTTGTTGTTAGCTTTGGGAAAAACATCCTTCCGGCTTTGTTTCTGCTAAAAATTTAATCAGGAAAAGTCAAAGACAGAGAAGCTTGATATTAACATATAAGAAAGGGGAAAAATGGAGAGAGATGACTACTAAGAGAAAAGAGATTAGAAATAAGCATTTATTTGAATTTTATACCTTGGTGATTAGGCCTTTTAATAAAAACTTTAAAGAGAAATAATTAAAAAAAATGGAAAGGGAAAAGTGAGCTGAAGCTTAAGGCAGGTTGGGTAATAGACTTTAAAGAGGTTTTATCACACAATCCAAAATCAAGAAGGGATTTCTTTAGTTAGTGGAAATATCAATAAGACAAGGCAAATCAAATACCTTTGTTTCATAATAAAATACTCACATTTGCTACAGAATTGAGTGTAATTAACAAAATATGGCCAACACGTAAAATAGGCAGAATTTGGCTTTGAATGATAAACGCAGAAGGAATTATTCACTTTTTTTTTCCCTTAACAGAGATGAAACCAAGTACACAGCAAGCAAACAATACAATAGGAACACCAAAAGCAAAGGCAATTCAGAATAAGTTGTGTAATCCAGGCATACTTAAGCCTTAGACTATCAGGAAAAGAAAAAGGCCAACGTGAAGGTGCTTTAAAATAGAGGTCATTATTAAAAGAAAGGTAGAAATAAACGTAGGATTTAATTGTATACCTCCTGTGGTAAATAAACGAAGGGCTCCAGGACAGACTTGGCCAAGGGATGGTCCCACTCCATGTTTTCCCACGACTTCCTTGGTTTAATGATGATTAGTCTAAGAGAAGGTGGAGGAGATGGTCGGTCTTCTTCAAGCAGGGGAAGATATAGAGGGATCCTCTTTAATTTTGGACAATTCCGTAGCATAACAACTTTAAGAGAATCACAAATCATTGCTCCCTTTGCACTATAAATGCTCTTCAATTTTGGTAGTCCCTCCAATTAATTTGGGAAGAGCAAGATTGAGAGTATCGCTGCTATCCATTCCTTCTTCCTCCAATTCTGACCCTGATGCTATTATTTCTTCCAATTCATCACAGGAAACAACCTCTAACACTTCCAAATTTTGGAGAGAAGGTGGAGGAGATGGTCGGCCTTCTTCAAGCAAGGGAAGATATAGAGCGATACTCTTTAATTTTGGACAACCAGATATCTTAACACTTTGAAGAGAATCATAAACCATTGCTCCCTTTGCACTATAAATGCTCTTCAATTTTGGTAGCCCCTTCAATGACAATTCCTTTAATTTGGGAAGTGTAAGATTGAGAGTATTGCTGCTATGCATTCCTTCTTCCTCCAATTCTGACCCTGATGCTATTATTTCCTCCAATTCATCACAGGACACAACCTCTAACACTTCCAAATTTTTGAGATTTTTCAGCACCCAGTCAGAAGAGAACAACTTCCTTACTTTTCTACAATAATATATAACAATCCGTGTTAGTGCGGAAAAAGTGCCATATGGCACTGGGATAAACCGTGAGAAAAGTAGCTCTTCTTTTTTTTTTGTATAAACCACAGGTAACCTCATCCATTCTAATGATCTATGACTAATCTTGCTTGAGTCTTCATCCCAGTTAAGGCTCGTCACCTCTCCGTAAAGTAACTCTTCACAAAACTCAATAATGCACTCCCTAATATCCAATTCCTGAATATTAGACGGAAACTTAGCACCATTTCTATAGATCTGACAATCAACCAAGTGAATGCATTTTTTATAATTTATATCGTGGCCAAGTAATTCATCTCCAGCACCCACATAAATGTAGTATTCACGAGGCCCTTGTGTTTGTCCATCCAAAGCTTCGGCATAATTGCTCAGCTCCTTTAAGTCCCAAAACCTCACTTTGAGAATTTCCAACTTTCTTAGTCCACCTATCTCAACACCTCTCACAAATCTTGGAATATATATATATCTCCCTAATCTTACATTTAAAGCTGTCATAAAATGGCAATTGGATGCATCGCCACTAATTTCCCCTAACACTAGGTACTGAAGGCATGAGAATTTTGACAATATTCCATCCGGTATCTTCGTTATACAAGTTTTATTGAAATTAAGATATTTGAGTTTTACCAGCCTTTGCATCCCATGAGGGAGATTCCGTATACTTGTTCCTTCAAGGTTCAACCTCTTCAAAGCTTGAAGTTTTGAGAAAGATGGCATATTCTCTAACATTGAACAACCCGAAAGAAACAATGAAGAGAGAGTTTCCAAATCAGAGATGGACTTTGGCAGGCTTTTAATATGATTATGAGAAAGATCAAGAATCTTGAGTCCATGCATTTGCTCAAATAAACACTCTGGAATACTCCGTATACCACACGAGGACAGCAATAAGGTTGTGAGTGCATGACATTTTGGTGGCGGCATTTTTGGTGGAATTTGTAGGTGCCAATTCCTCATCAGCGAAACCTTGTCTAGATCTTCAGCCCATTCTTTCAAATCTGGTATCCCTTTCAATCGCATGCCTGCTCTTACCAAGAATCGAGGTTTTCCCCTTGTGGTGATGTCTAATGCCATGTCCCTCACAAGGTCATGTAGCTTCACGCAACTTTTACCATATGCCACAATATTTTCTAAAAAGCAATTGCTAACGAGTTTATTCAAAATGGCATGCCCTCTGTTTTTTTCTTCTTCCATGCTTTCTAGTTCTTCCACATGTCCCTCGGCAATCCATAGTTCTATCAACCCATCTTTAGTGATATCAAAATCTTCAGGATATAATGCACAACATAGGAAGCATTGCTTGACTCGTTCAGTTTCTAAACGTTCGTAGCTGAATTTGAGTTGTTGCAGTACCTTCTCATTTAAATTGTTTACACTTTCTGCACGTCTTTTCAATTCAATGAGTGCATTCTTCCATTTATCAATGTCACATTTGCCTTTCATACTGCTTGCTATTGTAACAATAGCTAAAGGCAAACCAGCACATTGCTCAATAACAGCTTCCACAGTTGGTGATAGGACTGGATCACTCCTAACATTTGTACCTACTTTCTCTAAGAACAAACTCGATGCATCTTGTTTCGAAAGAGTGGGCACTCTAACTTCTCTACAACCCAAATAGTGACAAATGTCCAACGATCGAGTTGTTTTCACTAACTTCCTCCCGATAGTAGGCTCAGGAATTCCAACTTCTTCAAGAGATAATTTGTCCCATACATCATCCAAGATTAAGACATACTTGCCTTTTCGAGACATCATTTCATGTATCATCCCTGCTCTTAAAGTTACATCATCAACTTGAGAAAGAGATATATTCACTGCACGTGCAATGCCATCTTGTAATTTGACAATGTCCAGCTCCTTTGATACCGTGATCCACATCACAGCATTGAACTTTTCAATCTCTTGTAAAAGTTGGTTGTGAATGAGCTTCATGATGGTTGTTTTCCCCACTCCTCCCATCCCCCAAACTCCAATCTTCGAAACCCCATCATCCATCAAATATGCCCAAATTTCTTTCATAAGGTTCTCTGGTGCTTCACCAACTAAGTTCGTTGTCGACAAAACCTGTCCAATCCATTGAGGATCGTCAACTACCAGACCATCATAACTCTTTCCTTGTTGAGTAAGTTCTTCAGCTTCTTGTATCCTTCTCAAAACATTTCCTCCAAGGAATCCACGTGAGAGAAGATTGCTTCCGCCACCATCATTTTGAAGATCATTGAGTATTTCACCATTGATCCTTTCAACATCTTGAAACCAAAGCTCAACTTCTTTCTTGAGTTTCTTTCTTGGTTGCAGCTCTACGCTCTTTTTTGATTCATTGTCTTCCTTCACGGTATTTAGTTCCTTCAATTTTCTCTTCAAGGTAGCTAAATTCTTATCATGATTAATGTGATTTTTGATGAGTGTGAAAACCTTATTTAGCACAACGTTCATCGCAACAAGTACCTACATAACACCACGTAAGCACATTAGAATGCTATATTAGGTCTACACTCCTTAAAAGAACTTTGACAAACAGATTTATCAAGTAAAGAAGCACATACTTGTTTTACAAAAAATATTGATATCATAAGTTTGATTATAAGATTTACTGTTAGTCCTATAAAGGAATTTTTTTTTCCCTTCATTAGGAAATTAACAAGAGTGGGCTCCTAATCTAAAAAAAATTAATCTGGAACTCAAAAATATTTTATAAAGCTTAATTGTAAGTACTTAGATATCACAAGAAAAATATAACATTATACCACCATAAGAGCAAAACCAAACTGTTTAAAATGAAAGAACCAGAGATAAACGAACAAAATGTTGATCTGTCATATAATTTGAACAAAAAAGAGTAGATGAATCATATGCAAAGTCATTTGATTTAAGGTTATAAATGAAAGGATTATTCTTAGTTGGTTTATTAGATTGAGCTTATAAGTCTCATGATAGCCAACGTATGTAGGAATTAAAATAAGAAAAAAATGTAAGAAATAATGCAAAAATAGACTACAAAACTTTTAATGGTGGGCAGATATAATGCTAACTTATATTTTTGAATTAGTCGAAGAAGAAAAATCTGTACTTAACTCTACTTGTCAAAATAACTTATATTATTTGTGTCAAGGATTTCTAATTTGTAATCCGAACTTTTTAAGATTAACATTCAGATTTATTGCAAAGACTAAGCATTTTGCTACAATTCTGTAGCCTTTTATCTAACACTGCTTGATCTTAATATCATGTTCCCATTAGGGACATGTGAAAAATATTTTTATCAAGTTAAAACGAAATAATCATAAAGAATTTTGTCAAAAGCTTGGTAGCTTGCAAAAAAAATAAAAGCACATTCATAAAGGAACAGAGAAATATGCCATTATAAGTATAAGGATCGCATGCCAAAGAGTGAAAATGCAGATATTTTAAAGGAAAGGTTGTATTTAGTAGGGTTAACAAGTCAAAATTATAGTAAAAATGGGGAAGGGGACTGAAATAAAACGAATAACCCAACAAAATAGGAAAATTATATAACAATAGATGCATGGAAGAAAACCAAGCAAACATATTACATCCCTGGAATCAATCAGAATCAAATGAAACAAAGAATTGGAAGTAAAAGTTACCTGACTTGGCTGGCTGACACTTCTTGAGAGATTAGATCTGAAAAGAAGGCAGTGAACAAAGGCCCAAAAACAAAAGAAGCAACAAACTTCCTTGCCAGTGGCCCAATGCTGCTGGAAGAGAGGTTCTGAAATAATCAAATTTCTGAGATCTGTCGGACTTTGTTAAACTATGGATAACCAAATCCGTGTACCTAAACAAAGTTGAGAAAATATGTCATCATAAGCATGAAAAGGAAACAGTACCTAAGCAATTTTGTAGCATTTTATGGGGAAAAAGGAAAGCATAAGAAATTGCATTCTATGTTTGCATCTGCTGATTGTGGATTATATCAACTTTAATCTAAAAATCAACTATCAACTCAACAACATTTTCAAAAATAAGCAGATGACTGTGTTCTTTGTACATGTTGCTGTTAAATGCATCTATAGGAAATGAACCAACATTTTTCAAACAAACAAGCAAAAGAATTTTGATTGCATGATAAATTTTATTTTCAAGATTCAGCAATCATTCACTCGTACAAATTGCATTCTAAGTTCTCATCTGCTCATCATGGATTATATCAACTTTATTCTAAAAAGGAACAAAATAAAGTAAAAGCTTCCTTCCCTTCGGCAGGAAGGGAAGATTATAGATTATCCAAATATGATAACCAAATCATTTATTTCTTCTTTCAATCTGTTACAATCTAGCTCTTGATTTTAATTTTTGGCCTTTCCAGGGTAATGAATGCCCTTTCTTTTACTTATATCACCAAACCATCAGCTCTTAAGAATGGGAAACAGTAAGGATATTATATAAAATTAAGGCCTAGGACTATCAACTTGTGATAACTGAAAATTTTTCTATTTTTGGTATTAAATTACTTGGGAATTTAATTTTAATGCAAATAAATAAGCGAAAGTAAATAAATAAATTTATTTACGAGATGGGAATATTATTGGAATTCCCGAAATTGATGAAGTGATGAAGTTGAGGAAATTATTTTGAATAATTTTCGGATATTAAGAGATCCAAATATTAAAGAAATGAAAATGAGTATAATTATTTTGGATAATAAGAAATCCAAAATTTAAGAAAATAAAAATGTGTAAATATATATTTATTAATTAATAATTATATTTATAAATATTTATTTATAAATATAAAAAAAAAAGAGTGGGAATCGAGATACAAACCCGATTACCTTGTTTCTTTTTCTGTTTTGTAAAACAGAGAAGAAAACAAGAGAAGCAGCTGACCACCGTTGGCCGGCCGACCGAGGGAGAAAGGAGAGGAGACGGCGCCGGCGAGGAGAGGAGATGACGCCGGCGAGGAGAGGAGAAGAAGCCGGTGACCGGAAGAGAAAAAGAAACTAACGGAAAAAGGAAAGGAGAGAAGAGGAAGCGAAGCAGAAAACCCGAGAGGAAAAGAGAAAGGGGAACAGTGGTGTCGGCCGATCCAGGCATCGCCATCGCAACCCTGATGTCGGCGAAGGCGAACCAAAGGGAGAGGAGTCGCCGGCAGTGGAAGAGAAGACGAAAAAGAGGGAGAAAAAGAGAAGAACCAGACCGAAAAACACCCCTCCAGATCCGCTGCCGTCGCTCGGGGAAAGAAGGCCAGATCCAGCCTCGCCACCACCCCAGCAAGCTTCGGAGTGGCTGAACCGACGGAATGGGTGGTCGCCGGTGGCTGAACCGGCCAAGCAAAGACTGAAGCGGCCGAACCATCCGACCCGTCCGACCCGATCTGACCCGGTCAACCCGGTTCGACCCAATCTGACCCGGCCAACCCGATCTGACCCGGTTCAGACCAGGAAAAAAAAAGGGAGAAAGAAAAAGAAAAGAAAAGAAAGGAAAAAGAAAGAGAAGAAAAAGAAAGAAAGGAAAGAGAAGGAGAAGAAAGAAGAAAGAAGAAAGAGAAGAAAGAAGGAAAGAAAAGAAAGAAAGAAGGAAAGGAAAAAGAAAAAGAAGCAAGAAGAAAGAGAAGAAAAGGAAAGAAAGAAAAGAAAAGAATGGTAAGGAATTTAAGAATTTTGCTATATTCCGTAGAAATTTATAGAATTTATTAAATTTCTTTCTAAGCGAATATATGTGTATTAAATTGTGACAGCATGGAAATGAGGCTAGTGGTGGATTTCAGCTAGGCTCGAAAACACGCTAAGCTTTGGTGAATAGGTAAGATACTTTTATAAAGCATTAGTAGCATTATCTTGTACGGTTTGGAATTATGATTTTTGATATGATGCATTGATAAAATGATGTTAAAAGGCTAAAAGGACCCACAACTGATGGTGGGGGTCTTAGTAAGAGATAAAAGAATTGTGAGAATCAACGGCTGTGGTATAAATTGTGTTTTCTTTGCAGGAGGTTTAATGAAAATTAAGCCGTTATGCTGCCGAAATTGTTATGAAAACGTTTGAGGAAAAAAATTAAGTTTCTCAGATAAATGGAATCTTGGAAATAATTATTGAAAAATAAACATTGAAAGGACTTTATTGTATTACCGGAAAAGATGATATTGAAATCGAGGAGAAGATAGATCGTTGAGCATGATAACGTGATGAATTATATGGTTTAAGCCTTATAGAATCGATAAATCAAGTCATCTTAATATCACAAAATGGTTATCAAGTTGAGATTGAGGTGGAATATCGATTAGTTGGAGTATTGATGACAGTAACGATGATTATGTGATATAGCTTGGAAGGGAAGATCGCAGTTGAAATTTCGATGGTCGAGCGATTGAATTGTAGAACTATTAATGGAGTGATGATTCTAGAATTTATCGAATTGATCTCTTGATCTTGAAGTAGTTCCGAATGTGATGACATGAATAATTCAAGAGGTCGGTGTTGAAAGGATTTCACCATATTACATCGTATTGTCGGATAGACGTGAGATAATCAGCGAACCTACACTAGTGGTATGGGTCTTAGTATCAATACTGTGGTACACAATGGACTGTTACGATACTGAGTCATAACGAATGTACGATTTGTGCATACATAACTCTATTGAAATTGAGGTTGAATTACGACACAATCTGATCATTTATAGATTCAGATAAATGAGTGATGAAACATCTGAATATATGGTTTTGCTTATAACCATAGAATAGGCCTTGAATCATAAGATTGACAATTGCATAAGTTCAATATTAAATCATATAGGCCATATGAAAAATTGATTTGAGGATTGTGATCTGGTTTGGTGATAGTGAATGAAATTGAACCTCAAGTTGAAAATTATGAACGTGTGCCAATGGGTCAAATCATAGATGAATTTGATAAGCGACTATCGATCTTGTGGTTCTGTTATCCTCGATGTCGACTCTGGAATAGATATCGAATGATGATATTGTTATTTACATAATTGCAGTACCTTGATGGCTACATAGAAACATGGTATTTAAATACTCATAGATACTAAGAGGATTCATACTAATGATGTGATACTAGTGTCAATAATGAAATATACAAATGATTGTTATAGTCGATAATTATCGAAAAAGGATATTGAATATCGAATAGTTTGAATACCAAGTGATTTGATTATTGAATAATTGGAGTATTGAGCAATTTGAATACCGAATGAAATGAATATTGAATGAGTTGAATACTGAATTACTGATTTGATAGAAAGAAAGTTTTGAAATCGAATGATTGATGGTGATAATTAGATGAATTGCTTCACTGTATTAAATGAAAATATTGCTTATATCGGCATTTGAAAATATTATCGAAGTTACATACTGAAATGGTTTTATAGCATCGCCTTTAAGCATAACTTGCTACAACTTCTGATGTTATAATAACATTTATATGAATGCTATAGAGTATAGATTAGTTTTAAAAAGAAAGTTTATGGCATATACGTATTTTATATATGAAGCCTCTTAAAGAACTTTACCATATGCTTTACATGATTTTGACAAGAAAAGATAAAGATTTAAATGTTTTATGAGACTGTAGGCACCCTAAAAGAATTAAATTCAATAAAGCATAGTAGAAACCGCCTAATTGGAGCTTTGCTCATTAGGCAGAGATGCTTGTCCCACAATAATCGTGGACAGGTCTCAGTCACGCCTGATCAGTAGGGCTGAGAGAGATGAGGTCTATGGCCATAGATAGCGCTCTAGTTGGTTTCCAGGGAACGATGACACGATTTTCATTGCTAGCTACAGTGATTTAAGTCTTTATTGATAGAGTGATAGGGATCTAGCCTAGTCTCTAACCGATATGATATAAAGTCTAGAGTATGATTTTATTGATATGAACTCTAGACTTGACATGATTTATACAGTACATGAGACATGTTTGAAATGAAATATATTTTGAAACAGTACATGTTTTAAATATGGTTTAAAAGTACATGTGATATGATTTCGACACTTATATGACTTATATATGATTTTGTGTCGAGAGTATAGATTGATTTGATATGAACTCTAGACCTGATATGACTTATAGTATATGAAAAATGTTTTAAAATCGCACATGTTTTAGACATGCTCTAAAAATGAATACATGAATTGAAATTGAAGATATTCCTATCATGCCTTAAAGGTAAATTTGAAATGAATTGAAAATTCATATGTTGAGCATGTTCTAAAGTATATATGATATGATTTGAAATGATAGCGGTTCATACAGTGAAATTACATAAGCGGTCTACTAAATCATGACATAATAGTATGCTTTTTACATAAGATATGTCATGACCTTATATGGTACAAAAACATGAAGAATATATGAGGAGTATTATGACTTGGTGGTAACGATATTTCATCTACATGATGTCATAATATGATATGATATATGAATATAGAATATACATAAAGAGAATTATGACTTCATACCACCGTGATCATGACTCTTCATATAGAAAGTGATATGAGATGATAGAATACAGGAGTACAATTATGAAACATGAAGTGACTTGATACAGTATCTCAATTGGATATGATGTACTCTGAGATTGAGGAAAGTATGAACTAATAGTATATGACATTCAAATTGGACACGACATATTGATGTGCGATGCACTATAATATAAGAATGAGAAGACTGAAAAGTGATTATGATGATTTATTTAGAAGTATAAGTGATAGACAGATGACAAGAATTGAGATAATGAGATGTTATTGATGAAAAAGGTGAACTATAATTGTAACCTTGCAGGTTTTAAGCTTTGCGGTTACGACAGTATAATTCTACTCCTGCATTTATATTAGTATCTTACTGAGCCGTGGTTTTGCTCACCTTACTTAATTTCATCTCTTTTCAAATAATTGAGTTAAACTCTGCCATGAAGGCTTCTGAGTGGGCCACCGGATACGGTATCTGGGCTTGGTACTAGTCTTCTGAGGTATATGTTCTTTATAAAACACGTGTTTATATGTAAGACTTTAATTGATACACAGTACATATTCTGTTAAACAAGTCGGGATGTAACTTAGAACCGTTTTCTCGCTAGTTTAATATTTAAATGAAATGACTATAGGTCACCTAGATAGTATAGTAACTGCACTGACATCGAATACAACCCTTAAAATGAAAAAGAAAAATTTAGTCCCTAAATTCGTAGACTAAGAAAAGTATGAGAATCAAGTGAACGTCACGGTCTTCGGGTCGTGACACGACTACTGTAAAATTTGCCATTCTTATACATGGCAAATTGAGATTCGTCAACTATCAACACAACTTCCACATAAAAATTACCAATAGGGTAAAAATGAAAATTCAAAATATCAAATCCAAAGACTCACGAGGTGACAATTAAACCTAAGACCATTTGATCCTAAAATCCTAGAGCCCGCAGTCCACCTTAAGCTATTAAACGGTTTGTTCTTTTTCAGGAATACTTGTAAGGCCCTGGCCCGTCTGCCGTTACTTATCCGTACTGTCCTCTTTAGCAAGCTCACATGGCCCCCTTAAGGTTTTGTCGTAAGGCCCAGCCCGTTCACTTGGTCACTCACAATTCGCGTCCAGAGCTACTTGAACCCTTGACTTCCTCAAGTGTCAAGTCACTCCTACGCGAATTGAACCCTTGACTTCCTCAAGTGTCAAGTCCCTCCTAACCAATTGTCCTGACTTGACACTTGAGGAAGTCAAGGGTTCAAGTCGCTCTAGATGCGAATTATGAGTGACCTAGTGAATGGGATGGGCCTCACGACAAAACCTTGAGGGGGCCATGTGAGCTCGCCAAAGAGAACAGTACGGATGAGTAACGGAGATAGCGGACGGGCCAGGGCCTTACAAAATTGTTGGCTGCATTAGGACGAGTTTGAAAATATAAATCAAGGGCTCCTCAAGTGTACGTTGGTTGGCTGAGCAGAAAGTTAAAAAAAAAACAAAGTAAATTGTGTAATGGTTAGCTAAGTTGAGGGCTATGCGTTAGAGGTGGAAAAGGGAGGCTTTTCTCCTGGTTCAGAAACAAAGCAGCAACAAAGAGATGTTGTCCTTTCCATTCTCTGCAAAACAGAACACTACAGGGTAGAAATGTTGATCAGGAGAATTTGGGTTGTGAACTGAGAGGAAAGAAGGCCAATTAAAGGGTTAAAAAGAAGGGTCTTTGAATGTTGTTTAAAGCTAAAAAACGTGGGATATCTACTGCTTGGGAATTTTCCTATTCACGTAAAAGGTTCCTTTATTCTGGCTGTTATATCCACGTGGGAAAGAAGGCTGAAGGAAGGCAATTTTAAGGCTGAAATAAGGACTATTGAGGAGGAAAATTATAAAAGGCTGAATTGGTTGTTGTAAAGCTTTGAGAACAAGGAAATGGCTGCATCAATTTAGAGCCTATAGCAACCCCAAAATCATGGGGACTCAAGACTTTTTTAGAAAAAGGGCTCTCAATTTTCGGTTAGCTACAAGGGTAAGGATTTAAATTGTTATAGATTTTTAAATGGTAAATATAGGGTGAATTAAAGTAGTGAAAAAAATTATTTTGATGTAGGTTTGACTAGGAAAAGAACATTTAAGTAGGTGGAGGAGCATTTGGCAACCAAAGGGAGATTTTACAAAGGTAAAGTTCTTGAAGAAGAATTTGAAATATGAGTTTCCTTAAGGTGATTTAACAATATAAATTTTATTTATTTTATGCCTTAATGTAGGAGGAGAGGATATAAGGTAGGGGATACTAGATAAACTAAATTAAAGAATAAGAAAAGAGGCAATCAAGAAGAACAAAGGTGCCATAGCTATACTTGTGCTACACCTTTAGGTAAGAGATACATATATCGGAACGTAAGGGATACTAAATGCAATTTTAAAATCAACTGCCTTATGGTTTTATAAATTGTATTATCTTGCAGGGGTTTTAAGAATTATAAGATGTTATGTTGCCGGATTTTTTATGAAAATAATGGTTTTGGTGATTTAAGCTTAACTTAAGCAACCATTTGAAAATGGCAAAGTATCCAGCAAGCTTATTTTGAAAATGGTTAAATCTTATGATTTTGATTTGTTTATAAGACTTTTAGCCAAGATATTAATCTCATGGAAATTATCAACCGATGATATTGGTTTGAAAATATTATGAGCACATATGATTTATTGCTTTTGAAAGAAATATATACTAGTTCTTTTGTGAACTTTCCTAAAGCTAGAAAAATATTATTTTGAACTCTGAAAAAAATATATATGTTTTGAGACATGATTAACTAAAGTCAGTATAGTATTGTTTTGAAACTACTGTGTGACCTTGGTTATGTCCGCAGTAGGTATTTATATTCGGACTATTGTGTGTGGCCTTGAATTAGCCTGCAATAGGAACTATATGTATGGAAATGTTTTGAGACATGACTAACAGTCATTACAGTATTGTTTGACTAATGTGTGACCCTGATCCAGTCCTCAATGAGTATCCGTTTTGGCTATTATGTGACCCTAATTTAGTTCGCAATAGATAATTATTTTTCGATGCTGTGTGACCTTGATCCAATCCACAACGGCCCCAGTTGACACTTGATCAGTGCTCACTGTGGACCCCTTTGGCCTATGGCCATATGTCAATTTGAACTGCTTGATTATTACTTAGTCGTTATGTCTCCAGCTTAGTATGTATATGTTTTTTTGTGCTTATCTTCGTATATGAGTTTTGAATGAATGATACTTGGATTCTGAAACTGATAAGAATTTGATTTGACGATCTGTATTGAAACTAAATGTGATAAGCATATATATATTTTGAATTATGTTCGGAACTCAATTATTTATGTTTTGGTTTAAATGAAATGCTTTCTGATGCATTGCATAAGCATGATTTGATTTCCAAATTGTATGAATTATGGTATTCGAGTTTTAAATAAATGTTTTGAAATTGCATATAGAAATTTGGTATCTATTTCTTATATATATTCCTTATTGGGCTTTCCAAAAAGCTCACCCCCTCTCCACCTTCCAGATTAATTGCTATAGGAGCTTTGTACACGGGGTTTAAACAAGTCCTTCAAGACTTTCATACCACCGTTGAAGGTATGTGATGTACAGTATTCCCTTTTATATTCAGACTTATAATTTCAGTACTTCTATAGTATGGGGATGTAATTATAGGAAGTATAGAATATAGTTATGGTTTATAACAATGCATGCAACTTGGGTAGAGATATATTTAGTCAAGTAGAATGATTCGAAATTATAAATGCAGGCTTAATGAGAGAATTTGACTGGGACCTAAGGTAACTAAAGGACATTGACTTAACTAATATAATATTAGCTTAAGAATTGATTAGTGTCACTACGTACAGTCCAACCAAGTAAGTGAAAAAGAAAAAATTTGATTCGTATTTTCGGTATAAAAAAGTCGTTACATGTAAAGTGGATCTTCAAATATTTGAGAGATATTTCAAAGGTATGTTCAAGTTTTGGGACTACCAATAAGTTCTTGAAAGGTTTACTGTTGCAAACATAGTAGATGATTTTGATGATAGGAAATCTACTTTAGGATATAAATGTACTCTTGCAGGTTGGCAATCTAAGTTGCAAAAATGTGTTACCATTTCGACCATAGAGGTTGAGTATAATTCAGTAATCGAAGTAGGCAAAGAAATGCTTTGGACGAAACAATTTCTTCTTAAATTAGGTTTAAACTAGAAAGAGTATGTGGTGTTTTATGACAAGCAAGGTGGTTTGGATTTGAGTAAGAATATCTATACCATGTTAGGATGAAGTACATTGATGTTAGATAATACTGGATACACTAGTGATTGATAAGCTGCAAATGCAATTGAATAAGATTTATATATATGAGGATACAACTAATATGAAGACTAAGAAATTTCTCAAAGATAAACTTAAATTATGCAATAACTTGGTTAGGATGAACACCTTAGCCAAGGTGGATTTCAAGTGATAGGTTGTGATGATATGTCTCCTCCAAATGAGGAGATTGTTAGACATGATGATGTGGTCTAGCTCGTGGGTGGTTTTAAGAAGCCACATGCAACTCGTTTCTCTCTAGTGTTTTGGACAGCTATGACTTCTACTTAAAGTCGGTAAAGGTTTTGGTTTTCTCAATATAAGGCAACTGCATATTGCAAACTAAAATGTGAGATTTGAGAGCTTTAGAAAGCTTGGGTGACAACAAGGTGAAGAAAAAAAAGAGGCTTTTGCTTGTTGCCAAAAGTGAGTTTTTCTTGGTCCATTTAGAGAGAAGAGGAAGATAGGCTATACAACATTTGAAGTATTCTTTGGGAAGACAATATCGGTGAATCCTAAGAGGTGAACTTTTTGTTTCAAGACAATTATTGGAATGCTAAGCTTTGGAAAAAGAGTCTTAGGGTATTAACACTTTGTAATTGCTTACTTTTATATTGGATTTTTATCTGATTTGACTTGTTTTTTTTTCTTTTCACATTGGAGAGTTTTCCATGCTATATTTGATGTTATTTTATTTTGAACTTTATTGTTTGTGTATTATTTACTGATTTATGTTGTTACTTGGTGAATTGGTTTGGCTTGCTTATTTTGGATATTATTATTAGCTTGCGTTATTCTGCTTCTATTGCTATGAGGATTCATATTAAGATATTTTTTTCAGCGAGTTTGTTGCTTGTGGCCTCTTCTATCCTTGCAATTTTCGAATCATTTGTGCTGAAAACAGAATGCCACTGTAAGATCCGATTCTACACTACTGTAGAGTCTAATTTCATAAAAGTGATAATGGAAATTAAATAAATAGAGAGCATTGATTTCCATTTAGTTGAAAAGCTCCTTAAATTGAGTAGTGAATGGAACAACTATGGTGAAATAATTATGGGCGAGTATACAGAATAGCTCACCAATGAGTGAGCCAGAAAGGATGTTTGCCAACGGGCGAGCATATTGCCAATGGTGAGGGCGAATTGAATGGTAGCCAGGGCGAATAGGTGAGTTCGCCATGTCTCTTGAGTAGATGATCGCCCGGGGCGAGGACATGTAATCGCCCATATGGATGAGTGAGTTTTATGATAGTAAGTGGGGCGAGCTGAGGTTTCTGGTTGAATAGGCAAAACTGGAACTGGAACTGGAATCAGCACATGACCATTACAACCAAAATTGACTTGTAAGTCGTACGGTTGAAGACAATTAATGGAGAAGATGTTGAAGTCAGTAAGGAATTAACCTTATTGGTTGAGAAATAAAACAAGGTCAATAGAAGCAGAAAAAGGAGTGTGGAAGGGAGACTTTCACGCCACTTGTGCTGCAGCTTTTCTTCATGCGTTAAATGCATGAAAGAAGTGGAAATGATGAAAGAAATAGGATAAGGGACAGGCGGAAGCTTTGGGTTGGTTTAGCATGGCTATATAAGAAGAAATGCTTGAGGAAAAACAGATTTAGCAAATTTCATTCTCTTCACGAAAACCATCCTCCTGCAAATTTATGTTCTGACTTCACCCAGTTCTATCATGCTTGATTTACTGAGCTTCATCCTTACGTTAGCCAAATAAGAAAATCTGTTTGCAAGAACGTTCTTCCATCGTTGATGAATTAAAGGAAGAAGCAAAGTGAGGCTAACAGGAGACAGAAAGAATTCTGCTCTGGAAGTGCAGTTGGTTGAGGTGAGTTTCATATTCTGAGGTGTTCTTGATATTTAATGGTAGATTTATATGTTTGCAACAAAAGAAACATAGAACACAGTCTTGTTTTAGTTAGATCCTTAGAGAACATGAAAACAAGGAAAATAATGGAATAAGTGACGAGATTGGCGACTATAGTGATCGCCCGTCAGGAAAATTAGAAATCGCCAATGAGGGCGAGTGGAAAATAAAAAACTCGCCAAGGTAAATTTTGTGTAAATGGGTGAGATCGCCCAATTCTAGTGAAGTGAATGATGGGCGAACTCCCAAATAGATTAGTGTCGAGTAATGGCGGGCGATCTCCCACGTGTAAGCCATATGATGAATGGCGAGATCGGTTAAGAAGCTAGTAAAATGTCTGTGGGCGAGCTGGTAGATTTGCCTGAAGTCTCGCCCAAGTAATGGAAAAATATATATAAAGAAAATATTAATAGAATTTATATATAATTTGCAGCCGATAATTAGGAATGGCTATGGGCGAACAGAGAGCAGGGCTAAGCAAGGCTTCGTTGGAACAGGTAAGGGAGATGTGTGTGAAGTGATGCATGTCCTGTGGAGTAAATTTTATAAAAATATTGAGATAAATGTTTTGTTTTCTGACATGCATTGGTTTGATAATTGTTATGATAATGGATGTAAATTGGGCGAGCTACAAGCCGCCATATGTGGTTTTGTTGGGCGAACGGATCAAGGCGGGTGAGTATCTTTGTTCTAGGCAGAAACTCGGGTGAGCCAAGTGGCGAGCTCTCTTTTATGAGAACTGGGCAAGTGCCCTTGTTTTAAAGGGAAATCCGGGTAAGCCATAGTTGGGCGAACCCTTTTTAATGTGTTTGGGCGGGCGGCCCTTGTTTTAAATATAAGGCGGGCGAACCGCTATCAACGAGACTTCTGTTTTGAAAAGCTAAGTGGCGGGCGAATACTAATTCACCGTCTTGTCGAGTTAGTCAGGGGCGAGCCGTGAAGGGCGAGCTGACTCTGGCGAACAGTTTTAAAGTGTAATTTCTTATATGAAAAGTAAGACGTTTTAATATTTTCAAAATAGAAATATGAAACCTTTTGGGCGAGTTGACTAATAGGCGAGCCATTGAGGGCGAGCCAGTTTTGCTTTTCGATTTAAAGGGCAAAGTTGGGCGGGCGAACACATGTTCTCCGCCATGGGCAAGCTGCCATGGGCAAGCCATAACGGGCGAGCTGACCATGGGCGGGCAGGTTTTAAAAGTTGAGAATTTTGGAAAGTTTTCAAAGTGTTTTGTAAACAGAAAACCTAAAACCTTTTCGGGAATTAAATCATTTGAGTAAATGATAATGTAGGTGAGATAAGCCCTTAAAGGTTTTCATGAGATATAAAAGTTATTTTTGAGACTTTAGGCCCTGAGTTCATGCGTTACTATTGCGTGACCTACCTGGGGCGGTGGCTCGGTCAATGAACCAACGAGTGCACCTCAGGACGTCACAGGGCTGATGGACCCGCCAAGTCATCAGCGGTCTCGAGGTCACTTGGCAAGTGGACCCGAGGACCACTATAGATTATGGCCATAGATCTGAGATAGCCGTGAGGGGCGATAGCTTACGGGTGCACCCCAAAAGCGGCAGATTCCGTTCTCGCAAGGGGGAGGAGGAACGATGATAGCATGATTTATTTGTTGCCTAGTCTCAACTTACCAATTTCTGTTTACTGTGAGGATTTGTTGAAATCCTATATAGTGTTTACTGCATTTTAAAGTAAACTGTTTAACCAATTATTTGAATGGTGTTTTAAGAGAGTTGTTTACTATATATCCACTGTCTTTTCTACTGGGTTATTGTTAAGAAAAGAATAAACGCGTTGTAATATATAGTTTTGCTTTATTTAAAGCAGCATATGTTTCCTTTACTGAGCGTATGATTCGCTCACCCCTTTGTTTTAACTCCACAGATAAGAAGTACACGAAGTTTTGAAAATTTAGCTCTCAGATGCGTATAGCTATGCTTAAAGCACTGAGGCATGGCACGTTAAATGTGACAGGTACAGTCTCTTCTCTTTTACATATCAAACATATGTATACAGTACTACCTTAGTGAAATAAAGGTTAATAGGGGATGTCAGAGGTAAGGAATAATGAAAAGAAATTTCATATTTCATAATTAGTAGATAAATGTTTATCATTTATCACTGTTACTGTTGAATGTTAATGGCATCGCAGACAGCCCAACCGGTAAAGTTGTATGGAAATACATGAAAAATGTGATAACGGGATGTTACAGCCACTTTCCAAGTTCTATCTTTTGAAAGATTATGATATTTCAAATGTTTTCCTCTTGAACAAAATGGACTAAGTGGGGGAATTGTTGAAGCAATCATGAGTTTACAGAAGTAATTCACCAATTTAAATTATATGTGCTTGAATACAAGTACTATCTTCTCATTGTTAAGCTCGTTTTAAGGAAAAAGAATACAAGGGTCTTAGTAGAGAACAGAAAATAGTCATTAGAAGAATAAAGGATTTTCTGCAAAATGAGATCAAATAAAAAGAATGCAGATAGTTGAATGCAAGGCCAGGTTTACTAGTTAATAGCAATCTTTGTGAAGAAAATGGTAAAGGGAACTATGGTCGGAGGGCAAACAAATAAAAGAAATGAGACAAAAAAATTAGAGAAAACGTCATAAATGTATGAAATATAACAAAGCAAACAAACTTTCTTGCTATTAATGAGGATCAACAGAAACGAAAATGGTCAGTTAAAAGTACCTATCCTGATTGATAATTTAGAAATCCAAACTAGAGAGGAGATGGAAGTTCAAAAATCGATAATCTGAGAACTTTATAATGACAGAATGCTAGTAGAGGAGATCTAATTTGTGACTCAGCAAATGTTTGTTATATATTGGACTTTGTTCAAAGCTTCTTCAGCCAAATCTTGTGTGCCTAAACAATGCAGAGAAAAATATGCCATTAAGAGCATATACAGGAATTAGGTATGCAATTTCTTGCATTCTATGGAATTGAAAAAGAAATAAAAATTGGAAGTTAAAAGGTTTCTTCCCTAAATGATCTCATAAAACAATAATGAGTTTTTTTTAATGCAACACCAAAATCAATCCTAGTTGTTTTACCACATTTCTCTTAAAAATAATTTCCTGAAACGCTTTTAGTAGGGTACTTATTCTATTTTCCAAGAGAAAAAAGAAGATATCCATGGTCAATTGTAAGGACCCGCCCCACGTGCCACTTTATTCCCCACAGGGGTTCAAGAGGTGACCCCCGTGGAAATCTTTACATTCGTCAAGGCCTTGCCTGTTATCTGCCGACGATGATCATCCCCTAGTGTCCTCGCCCAGGTTTGCCTTGACTGTGAGGTAGGCAATCGCCCAACACTCACTAACATATTATCCGCTTTGGCGGTCACCCACCTCACGGCTTTGTTCCAAGCGGCCTGAAGAACCTAGAACATAATCTGTAATAACTGTAAATTCTTGATCTTTGGTGACTTAAACAATACAATGTTGGAGATAAATTAATGTATTAATAATTTAGCTTGAAGCTAAGAGGATTAAGAAGGTAAATTGAGAATGAGCCTTGTATGGATTTATTAATTTGGACTATGAGAAATTATAGAGAATCTAAGACTATTGGAAATTATAATTGGAGGTTGAAGATGAGTATCATGAAAAAATATATATATATAATTTATTAGTTGGATTAAAGTGCTAATAAATAGTATATGAATAATTAAATTTGTAGATGAAGGACCTTGGGAATTTAAATTAAATTAAATTAAGAATTTTAGAATACAAGTGACAATAGATAACGTAAATTAATAAATTTGGAAAGTATGAAACATTTGTGGAATAAACATTATATAGTATGGGATTAAGGCTATTTAGAATAAAACAATTAAGTATTAAGTGGTAAAATAAAAAAAAAAGAATTAATTTAACAATAAGGAAACATTGGGAAGTGGGCTTAGCTTCTTGAAGAAGCTTGGAAACAGCCCACTCCCACTATCTCCATTTCCTTCACCGGCCATTACAATCATCACCATCTATCATCGTCATTATCACCAACCAAAGCATCGACATTTAAACTTTTTTCCTTGGCCTCCAGCTGCACAAAAATATCACAACCATCATCATTTCCACGAGCTTGCTGCAAATCGAAACTGGAGAATATTGACAGCAAAGTTTGTGTAAAATCCGAATTTTATTATACTGTATACCGTATGTGTACATTATTGATAGTGGAAATAAATTCTTTTAGTGAAATTAAAGAATAATCAAATGTGAATTTCCACTTTTTATTTTATGTTATAATGAACATATGGTGTATAAAGAATAGAGGAGAATTAATTTGATATTATAGTATGAAAGCATTAAATGAAGGATTAATGAATATAAGACAAAACAAAGAAATGAATGAGATGATAGCCAATCAACGTTGGCTGGAAGAGACCTTGGCATGGGAAGGGAAGAAAAAGAAGAGAGAAAAGTCAAGGAAAGGGGCGGCAAGTACTTCTCGCCAATTGCCTCTCCTGACAAAGGGAATAAGCAATAAATGGAAGAGGAAATTTGTCAAAAAGTAAGGAAGAAACGGACTGCAACGGGAAGCTTACCGCCGTTCCTTTTGTCACCAAATTCTCATGGTTTTAATTGCATGAAAGACGTGCAATGATAACAGATAACAGGATAAGGAAACAGGTGGTCGGTTTTAACAGGTTATATTGGGCTATATAAGGAGAGTTCCTGAGGAGAAATCGATGGAAACAACTTCATTTCCCTCAGAATCATTCTCGCCCATTCTGTTTCTCTGCAAATTCATCTTTCATTCCTCCGTTTTTCTCATAAATGAGCCATGCAATGTCATCTTTTAGTTAGCCAAACCCTTCTAAAGTGCTGAAGAGCTAAGGAAACAAGAGAAATAAAACTAAGAAAGGCAAGAAAGCATTCTGTTGTTGGAAGAGCAGCTTAGTAAAGGTGAGTTTCATAGTTTTATAGTTCTCTTGATATTTAATCATAGATATAGCCTGGTCGTAGTTAAATATTGTTGAATATATAAAGAAATTTGATGGAAATGATTAAGAACAACAATAGGCGAGCAAGGAGTATTCGCCCAAAGGATGAGGCGAATACAATGCAGTGCATGGCTAGGCGAGAACATGTTCGCCAATAGCTATGGAATAATCAGAATGTGGAAGTAAGGGCGAGAATCAATGATCGCCAATGAGGCGAGTAGGTAATAAAGAACTCGCCAAAGTGTTGTGCAAGAGGGCGAGGTAGCCAATAGTTATCAAATTTATGGGCGAGCCCAATTATGAATGAAAAGCCACGAGTGGCGAACTGAAGTAATAAGCATGGCGAGTTGAACTCCTATGTTGGGCGAACTCCCATGAATAGGCCGCTAATGGACAGCGAGCTATGTTGGGCGAATGGCGGGCTGTTACCTCGCCAAAGTGGTTGAAAATAGTTTTAGAAATAAATTGCTAAGAAAAGAAAATATTAATGGAATTAATATTTTAACTTGCAGCCGGAAAGTGAAATTGCTCTCGGCGAGTAGGAAGCAGGGCGAAGCGAGACTTCGTGAAATCAGGTAAGGAAGTAGTATGTGATACAAATGCATGTCCTGTGGAGTAAAAGTGTTAAGAAAATATTAGAAATTATTTTGTTTTCTGACATGCATTGGTTGATAAACTGTTTTGATCTCGGGCGAGCTACAAGTCGCCATATGTTGTTTTTGTTGATTGAGCTGATTTTGGTGGGCGAGTATCTTAGTTCTAAGCAGAAACTAGGGCGAGCCAAGTAGCGAGCTGTCTTTTATGAGAACTGGGCGAGTGCCCTTGTTGTAAAGAAATATCCGAGTAAGCCAAAGTTGGGCGAACTCTTTTTAATGTGTTTGGGCGGGCGAACCTTGTTTTTAAATATAAGACGGGCGAACCGTTATCAACGGGTTATGCTTTTGTTTTAAAAAGCTATGTGGCGGGCGAATACTAGTTCGCCGTATTGTTGAGTTAGTCAGGGGCGAGCCGTGAATGGCGAGCTGACTCTGACGAACAGTTTTAAAGGGTAAATTCTTATACGAAAAATAAGATGTTTTAATATTTTGAAAAGAAAATAGAAATATGAAACCCTTTGGGGTGAGTTGACCATTGGGGCGAGCTGACCAGTGGGCGGGTTGAGTGGTGGCGAGCTTACCATGGGCGAGCCAGTTTAAACCGTACCTTCTCACACGGGAAATGTTGAGATTACGGGCTGTTTATTGTTTTATAAAACCTTTTGGAAATCAAATCCTTTGGTGGAATTGATAACATGAGATAAAACTTGATTTTGAGACATTAGGCCATGAGTTCATGCATTATTATTCATATACTTTGCGTGACCCATCTAGGGCGATGGCTCGGGTCAAATAGACCAATGAGTGCACCCTAGAGCGTCACAGGGCTGATGGACCCGCCAAGTCATCAGCGGTCTCGAGGTCACTTGGCAAGTGGACCCGAGGACCACCTATAGATTATGGCCATAGATCTAGCCGTGAGGGGCGATGGCCTACGGGTGCACCCCAAAAGCGGATGACTTATGATGCTTGCATGATTTAAATTATTGCCTTGTCTCAATTAAATGATTTCTGAAAGTATTTGTTGAAATACTGTTATTCATTGTTTTCTAAAGAGTTTGATCGATTTTGGAAAACATTGCTTTTATATTTTGTAAAGCAGCATACATTTTCCTTACTGAGCAAGTTGTCGCTCACTCCTTATTTTTCCACTCCACAGATAATTGATTTGGGCTAAGAGATTTACCTTCTTGAGATTCGACATCGAAGGTATGTTGTATATTTAGTAAAGTTGTACAGTACTACTTTAAATAGAAGGGAATGTATATACTTCTTAAGGAAGAGACTTTAATAATTCATAGTTACAGAATAATGTAGTAGAAGTTGTTAAGCATCATAGACAGCCCAACCAGTAAGTAAGTATAAGTTACGAGTAAGTATCATAATATATGGTCGCTTGGGATGTTACAGTTTGTGGACGAAGAGAGTGGCGGAAGTGACTGAAAAAGGAAGGAAAAAGCAGTACATTGGCTACGTTTGGTGACTGCTTGTTTGGCTCTCGGTCAGAGAAGGAAAGGCAAGAAGGAAAATGATAAAAGGAAAGAAAAATAAGAGTGTGCCGAGAGTGAATGGCTGTTGAAGGAAAGGCTGAAACTTGGCCTCAATCAGTGCCAAAACGAGGCTGAAAGACTGGGTTTCAGGCGTGTTCAGAGCTTGAAGACAGCAGCTAATAAAAGGCTATGTTTGAGGATAAGATGCCGCTGATATAAGGCTAGAAGATAGGTCTATTTGTAGCCGAAATGTGACTGGTGCAGGGGATGATTTTGAGTTCTAAATTGAAGGAAAATGCAGAGGATTTCAATGGCTTTTTGGGATAAAGCAGTGCTGAAATAAAAAAAAAATCTAAATGGTGGCCATTAGGGGCAAAGTTGAGGCGTGAAACAGAGGTGTTTAAGTGCTGGTTTTAGGCTGGAGTTTTGGCTGCCTTTAAGTGGCTGAAGAGGGCTCCTTAGGTGCTGACTTGAAGGGCTGAATGGTGTATTTTCTTGTGGCTTTTTGTGGCTGAGATCGATGCAGTTCAGGTGCTTGGGAAGGGTTGTCCAGGTACGATTTTTAGAGCTTATGTAGGTTGCTGGTTTTCTCTTTCTCGATGCAAAACTAATAATCACAAGCTGATTAAGACATGAATTTTGTGCGACTGAAAATGACGTGGGAGCAGGGTGGATTTAAGGAATTTATAAAGTCTGTTTTGAGGTTGATTTGAGGGCTGGAATTAAGACTGCAGAGGCTAGATTTTTAGGGCTATAGTGGTGCTAGAAAAATCAAGAGAGTTAAGAGGAAAATAAGGAACTAAAACTGGAATTTTAAAGATGAATAACCAATCGACTAAGGCTGAAAACAAAGGCCATTCAGCTAAGGTAAAGTGGTAAGAGAATTTTATAATTCCACTATGTTGAGACTCGAAATTGTATTGTATATGATTAATTGAAGTCTTTATATGAATTTGAAATTGTAGTGTTAACCATGTGGCCGATTTTGGGGGAAAACTTGATGAAGCTTGTTAGTGGCTTGGATGGTTACGCTTACAAGACCTTTGGTAAGATATTTATGTAGGTTGGAAGTAAAATTTTATTGTAGTAGATTTTATTGAGTTGAATAAATATGAAGTGATAATAGCAAAAGGTTGGATGACTATGAAAGTGTTAAGATATTTAGATGTTATTTAATATATGTATGGATTAAAAGAATATTAATCAAATTGTTGGAAAAATGCTTGATGCTGAACTTGGAAATTGCTATAGGTTTTGAAAAGGGACAGATGGTAAAAATATATATATATATTAACGTAAGATAAGATAAAAATAGGATATTATATATATATGGGGTATTAAAGTGTGCATATACATGAGTAGTAAGGAAAATTAATCATGACCAAGAATGAGGAAAATGAGTAAGAAATGGTTAGGTACCTAGTAGATCGAAATTATAAGGTAAGAGTATGTGGGTGTATTTATATATATATATATAAGTATATACATGTGACAATGTGTGATGTGATTTTGGGAACGTGTATATGATATAGGAATGAAACAACACCAAGTAGCAAGTGAACTCAAGTTTGATGCTGGGCTTGGCAAGAATGACAAGTTGCGAATTCGGTTTAAGCATGGTGTACTCGGCAATAAGGCTCAGTAAAAAGGTAAGAGATATATATCGGAACGTAAGATATACTGAATGCTATTTAAAATCAACTGCCTTGTGGTTATATAAACTATATTTTCTTGCAGGAGGTTTTAAGAAAATATAAGTCGTTATGCTGCCGGATTTTTATGAAAATAATGGTTTTATGATTTCAGCTTAACTTAAGCAACCATTTGAAAATAACAAGTTATCCGACAGGTTTATTTTGAAAACGTTTAAATCTTACAACTTCGATATGTTTATAAGACTTTCAGTCGAGATATTAATCTCAAGGAAATTATCAACCTATGGTATTGTTTTGAAGATATTATGAGTATGTACGATTTATATGCTTTTGAAAGAAATGTATATGACTTTTGTTATGAACTTTCCTAAAGCTCGAAAAATACTATTTCGGATTTCGAAAGATATATGTATAAAATGTTTTGAGATATGACTAACTAAAGTCAGTATGGTATTGTTTTGAAACTACTGTGTGATCTTGATTCTACCCACAGTAGGTATTTATATTCGGACTACTGTGTGTGGCCTTGAATCAGTCCGCAGTAGGAATTATATGTATGGAAATGTTTTGAGACATGACTAACAATCACTGTAGTAATGTTTTGGACTACTATGTGACCCTGATCCAGTCCACAGTAGGTAATGTTTTGGGCTACTGTATGATCCTGATCTAATCTACAGTAGAGTTTCTATTGCTGTGACCTTGATCCAGTCCACAACGAGCCCAGTTGACACCTGATCAGTGCTCACTGTGGACCCCTTCTAGACTATGGCCATATGTCAATTTGAACTGCTTGATTATTGCTTAGTCGTTATGTCTCAAGCTTAGTATGTATATGGTTTTTCGTGCTTATCTTCGTATATGATTTCCGAATGTATAATATTTGGATTCCGAAACTGATAAGAATTTAATTTGATGATCCGTATTGAAATTGAATGTGATAAGCACGTATATTTCGAATTATGTTCAGAATTTAGTTGTTTATGTTTCAGTTTAAAGGAAATGTTTTCTGATGCATTGCATATACAAGATTTGATTTCCGAATGGTATGAAATACGATATTCGAGCTTTAATAAATATTTTCAAAACTTGCATATAGAAATTCGGTATCTGTTTCTTATATATATTTCTTATTGGGCTTTCCAAAAAGCTTAACCCCCTGTCCACCTTCCAGATTATTTGCAGTAGGTGCTTTGTACACGTGGTTTAAGCAAGTCCCTCAAGGCTTTTGTACTACTCTTGAAGGTATGTGATGTACAGTATTCTCTTTTATATTCAGACTTCTGTATTCAGTACTTTTATAGTATGAGGATGTAATTGAAGGAAGTATAGAATATAGTTATAGTTTATAACAATGCATGCAACTTGGGTAGAGATATATTTAGTCAAGTAGAATGATTCGAAATTATAAATGCATGCTTAGTGAGAGAATTTGACTGGGACCTAAGGTAACTAAAGGACATTGACTTAGCTAATATAATATTAGCTCAGAAATTGATTAGTGACACTACGTACAGCCCAACCAAGTAAGTGAAAAAAGAAAAATTTGATTCGTATTTTCGATATAAAGGGTCGTTACAAAAGTTGGTATCAGAGCAATGTTAGTCTGATGTACGTAATGTCGATAGGTCAAGAATTGGTTACATCCCCTAAGTACTGTACATGTCTGAATACATACTGTACATTTCCGTTTAAAAATGGCACTGAATGTGTTTATTCTATATGAATAAATTATAATTTTTCCTTACCTAACCCGTATATGATATGATTTGATAAGTAATGAAGTGGTGATTTGATAAGTAATGAAGTGGTAAATGTTATGTGTTCGGTTTTGAATATATTGAAGTGATGTTAGTAGAGGCACAACATCTTATGTGATTTAAAGATTGATGTCGTGTACTTACCAAGACTCATGAATAAGGAATGACGTTGTGTTTGGTGGAGATGATAATGGTATAACTTAGCATAGTTGGCCTAAGATAGGTTATGCATCGATCCAAAATGATCGATTAGAATACATTTTGCTTTGAAAGAGATAGAATTATTGTATCTTATATGATTTATGTAAAAATAGGTAATGATTGAAAGATGCAAGAGGACTTCGTTAATATGGAATTATAGGAACGTATGTTGGGTACTATGAGGCTTTTGATAGAACAAGGATAAAAAAAAATTATGTTAAGATAAGGATAAGAGACTATGAAAATTATGGGACGAAGCTTGGTTACATGGGAATTGTGTTGGAATATAAATTTGAGTCAGGATAATGCATCCTAAGAATGACATGTGATGAATATGCTTAATTGCATGCTAAATTCATTTACACAAACTGCGAATCTTAAGAATTTCAACACGTGCCTTGATGTGGCTCATGGACATATTTAGCATAGGCTTTAAGCCTTTGGAATTGTTTGGTTTTGATTATGCATGGATTTAAGAGGTAATGTAATTAGAAATCTTAATTATGTGGGCTATTTTGAATGACTGGAAAGAAATTGAACTGTGTATTGAGCTTTTGTTTATAGAGCCATTTGAACCTAAAGTCTTATGATGACATTATTTTCCTATGAAGAGAGTATAAGATTTGATCGAATACGTGATCTAGCTTTTATTTTGAGAACTATATGAAACTTGGGATTGCGATTTTAATCTATGAAACTTGAGTTTTGAGGATTAAGCATCCTTGATGAGCTTTAGTAGAGTCTCAACACCTGGCGTATTTAGATTGTGCCTATTGGACTTGACCAATAGGGTTTTGAAACCATCTACAATAGTAGCAAGAAACTGTTATTTGAATATATTCATCGTGCAAAAAATATATATAATAATAATAAAAAATTGATTGAACCACGTGATTTTGTGAACTTTGTGAATTTTGAAAAGTCATTGATCTTTAACCTCTGCTAATAGAGAAGCTTTTAGTAGAGCTAATATTGAATATGATTGGTTATAGAAATTATGAATTTTTGAGTATTACTGGAGACCTTTAAAGAATATCAAGCAAGATGGTAAATTGATTTGAAGGTTCAGCTTTTGTGAGATAAAATATTCAAGATCATCTTAAAATGACATTGATCTTAGCTCAACTTGAGGGTTATGGATCTATAAATTGATGTACGTTTGTAACGTATAAACTAATGAGATACACCCGATTTGTGAATTGATTGAATATTGAGATTTAAGGTCTAATGTAGGATGAATTTGATTCATGGATAAATGGTAACATATGAATTGGACTTTTAATTCCCCAGTTATGGATCAAAAGGATAAGGTATTAACGTCCAAGACAATTTCCTTGGTAAAGGTACTTTGGCAACATTACTCTTTGTAAGAGGCTATATGGGAATTGGAAGGTTAATGAAAGCGAAGTAACCTCACATATTCTAAGATCACCATAATCAATTTTAGAAGACAATAACTAAATATGGGGATACATCGAGTACTACAAGTTTTATATTCTAATCTTGTGTGGTGTGAAATTGTGGATAAAATCTATTGTAGTGGTTTGATATTTGTTGAAGTGTTATGATGGTTTAGTAAAGAAGAAAATTTTGTTAGTCAATGTGAAGGAGAATGAAATTAATATACGATATCTTTGTGGCAACTAAGTTATTGACAAATAATGAAGTAGAAACTTTATTTTAAGTGTTGTTACGGACAAGAGATTTTGTTGGTACAAAGGATACTAGAGATACCATTGATGTTTTAGAGTTATATTGAAATGAGATATTAGAGTGTGCAGCAAAAGTATGAATTAAGTTACAAGTTTGGAGATTGAAAAGTTGGAACGTTACTTTCTTGGACTAGATAGAATTTGAAATAAAATTTCTATTGATTTTGTCATTAGATAAAGGACAGTTAAGAATTTTGATCAAAGCTTAGTAGATAAAGATTCATGGATCCGTAAGAGAAGAACTACATATTAGATTTTTCTGAAAGATGGACAAGATTTGGAGTTCATGAAAATTTAATTCGTTGTTTGCCTATATGAAATTGGCAGTAAGGATTTAAGTGTAGATTTAGTTACTTTGCATTGAAACTTATATTGACATGATCAACTATATGGATTCTTAAATTTGCACAGTTTGAACTACAAGGATTTTGAAGGCTCCACGATCTAAAATATACATTTTTTTAAACAATGAGACTTTAAAACATGTGGAATTTTGATAACCAAGAGACTCATAAGCCCTCCCCTTTTGTAGAGTCAAGGTTAAACACGAGATTCTATAGAAAATGAATTTTGAAAGGAATTTTGAGAACACTTTGGAAATGACAAAGGAATGTGAGAGTTAAAGCTTCAAGGAATAAGCACTTGTTATAATAGCTAATATCAACGTGTTATGATGGTTCCTAAACCATAAGAGAGTGAATGTCACAAATTTAGAAATAATGAGATGACATAAAGCAATTTGGAGGACCAAATTTTCTAAGGTGGGAGGATGTAATAACTGTAAATTCTTGATCTTTGGTGACTTAAACAATGCAATGTTGGAGATAAATTAATGTATTAATAATATAGCTTGAAGCTAAGAGGATTAAGAAGGTAAATTGAGAATGAGCCTTGTATAGATTTATTAATTTGGACTATGAGAAATTATAGAGAATCTAAGACTATTGGAAATTATAATTGGAAGATTGAAGATGAGTATCATGAAAAAAAAATTATAATTTATTAGTTGGATTAAAGTGCTAATAGATAGTATATGAATAATTAAATTTGTAGATGAAGGACCTTGGGAATTTAAATTAAATTAAATTAAGAATTTTAAAATTCAAGTGACAATAGATAACGCAAATTAATAAATTTGGAAAGTATGTGTAACATCCCAATTCCACTATATAACATGTTACTTACGTATAATTTACACTTATTACCGGTTGGACTGTCTGTGATGCTTAACAACTCTCAATACTTTAATAAGATTTTGTTCTCTTATTCCTCGTAAACCATGAAAGGTTATGAATTATTAATTTGTTCACTTACAATTGTTTATACATTCCCTCTTATTTAAAGTAGTAATGTACACCATCTAACTGAATATATAAGAGAATACAACATACCTTCAATATCAAATCTTGGGAAGGTAATTCTCCTTGTCCTAACTCAACAATCTGTGGAGTGGAAAATAAGGAGTGAGCGACAACGTGCCCAGTAAGGAAGGTGTATGCTGCTTTACAAATATCAAAACTATATTCTCAAAACCACTTAATTATCCTAACGATCAAACTCATTAGGAAACAATGAATATATTTAACATTAAACAGGGTTTAATAGATCCTTTCAGAAATTATTTAATTGAGACTAGGCAACAATGTAAATCATGCAAGGAACACACGTCATCCGCTTTTGGGGTGCACCCGTAGGCCATCGCCCCTCACGGCTATCTCAACTAGATGTATGGCCATAATCTATAGATGGTCCTTGGGTCCACTTGCCAAGTGACCTCGAGACCACTGAAGACTTGGCGGGTCCATCAGCCCTGTGACGCCCTAGGGTGCACTCGTTGGTCTATTTGACTCGAGCCATCACCCTAGATGGGTCACGCAAGTATATGAGTAACAATGCATGAACTCAAGGCCTAATGTCTCAAAATCAAGTTTTATCTCATGTTATCATTTCCACCAAATGATTTGATTTCCAAAAGGTTTTATAAAATAGTAAAATAGCCCGCAATCTCAACATTTTTCTGTGTGAGAAAGGCACGGGTTAAACTGGCTCGCCCATGGTTAGTTCGCCCATAGTGAGCTCGTCAATACTCAACTCGCCCATTGGTCAACCCGCCCAATGGTCAACTCGCCCCAAAAAGGTTTCATATTTCTATTTTCAAAATATTAAAACGTCTTATTTTTCGTATAAGAAATTACACTTTAAAACTGTTCGCCAGAGTCAGCTCGCCCCTGACTAACTCGACAAGACGGTGAATTAGTATTCGCCCGCCACTTAGCTTTTCAAAACAGAAATATGTCTCGTTGATATCGGTTCGCCCGCCTTATATTTAAAACAAAGGCCGCCCGCCCAAACACATTAAAAAAAATTCGCCCAACTATGGCTTACCCGGATTTCTCTTTAAAACAAGGGCACTCGCCCAGTTCTCATAAAAGAGAGCTCGCCACTTGGCCCGCCCGAGTTTCTGCCTAGAACAAAGATACTCGCCCGCCTTAATCAGTTCGCCCAACAAAACAACATATGGCGACTTGTAGCTCGCCCGAAACCAAAACAGTTTATCAACCAATGCATGTCAGAAAATAAAACAATTTCTAATATTTTCTTAACATTTTTACTCCACAGGACATGCATTTGCATCACATACTACTTCCTTACCTCGTCTGATGCAGCCTTGCTTCTCGCCCGCCTTCCTCAATTCCCGTCTGCAAAAGCATTTATTCAAACTATGAATATTTTCCAAAACGATTATATTTTCCTAATAATAGTGGCACTTTGGCGAGATAACAGCTTGCCATTCGCCCAACATAGCTCGCTGTCCATTAGCGGCTTATTCATGGGAGTTCGCCCAACATAGGAGCTCAACTCGCTATGCTTATCAATTCAGTTCGCCACTCGTGGCTTTTCATTCATAATTAGGCTCGCCCATGAATTGGATAACCCTTGGCTATCTTGCCCTCTTGAACAACACTTTGGCGAGTTCTCTATTACCTACTCGCCTCATTGGCGATCATTGGTCCTCGCCTTACTTCCACATTCCATATTATCCCATAGCTATTGGCGAACATGATCTCGCCTAGTCATATATTGCATTGTACTTGCCTCGCCCTTTGGGCGAATACTCCTTGCTCGCCTATTGTTTTTCTTAATCATTTCCATCTAATTTCTTATATATTCTCACAATATTTAACTACAACCTGGCTATATCTGTGTTTATCACGTTATAAACGTAGAAATATACCCTCATTTATCAAAATAACCATAGAAATATGGAAGCTCGCCTCAACTGAGTTGCACTTCCTGGAGCAGAGTGCTTTCTTGCCTCAATCAGCTTTACTTTGCTTATTCCTCAGTTCTTCACACACTGGATAAATGTTTAGCTAACTAAGGATGAGTCTCATGGCTCACTTATGGAAGTAGAGGAAAACTAATGGTGAACTTGTAACGAAAACAGAATGGGCGAGAATGATTTTGAGGAAGATGAAGTTGCTTCCATCGATTTTTCCTCATGAACTCTTCTTATATAGCCGTTCCGTTTCACTTAAAATCTAACACCTGTTTCCTTATCCTGTTTTCCTCATCATTTCATGCAATTAAAACCAAAGCAAACTGTAGCAAAAAGAACGGTAGTGACGTCCCTACTGCAGCTCTATTCTTGACTAATTTCACTTGCCATTTATTGCCTAATCCCGTTGTCAGGAGAAGCAATTGGCGAGAAGTCCACTGTTAGCCCCTTTCCTTGACTTTTCCATTTTCTTTTCTTTTCTTCTCCACGCCATTTCTCTTCCAGCCAACGGTTATTGGCTATCATCTCATTCATTTCTTTGTTTGTCCTCTAGTCATTAATCCTTCATTTAATGCTTTCATACTATAATATCAAAATTATATCTCAACAATATCTTGTTACACTTAAATATTTATTTTTCTTTCTTTAAACACCATACTATAAATCATCACTTAAATTGAAAAGTGGAAATTCACATTCGGTTATTCTTTAATTTCACTAAAAGAATTTATTTCCACTATCAATAATGTACACATATGGTATACAGTATAATAAAATTCGGATTTTACAATATGAAACATTTGTGGAACAAACATTACATAGTATGGGATTAAGGATATTTAGAATAAAACAATCAAGTATTAAGTGGTAAAATAAAAAAAAGAATTAATTTAACAATAAGGAAACATTGGGAAGTGGGCGTAGCTTCTTGAAGAAGCTTGGAAACAGCCCACTCCCACTATCTCCATTTCCTTCACCGGCCATTACAATCATCACCATTTATCATCATCATTATCACCAACCAAAGCATCGACATTTAAACTTTTTTCCTTGGCCTCCAGCTGCACAAAAATATCACAACCATCATCATTTCCACGAGCTTGCTACAAATCGAAACTGGACAATATTGACAGCAAAGTTTATGGACGAAGAGAGTGGCGGAAGTGACTGAACAAGGAAGGAAAAAGCAGTACATTGGCTACGTTTGGTGACTGCTTGTTTGGCTCTTGGTCAGAGAAGGAAAGGCAAGAAGGAAAATGATAAAAGGAAAGAAAAATAAGAGTGTGTCGAGAGTGAATGGCTCTTGAAGGAAAAGCTGAAACTTGGCCTCAATCAGTGCCAAAACGAGGTTGAAAGACTGGGTTTCGGGCGTGTTTCAGAGCTTGAAGACAGCAGCTAGTAAAAGGCTATGTTTGAGGATAAGATGCCGTTGATATAAGGCTGGAAGATAGGTTTATTTGTAGCCGAAATGTGACTGGTGCAGGGGATGATTTTGAGTGCTAAATTGAAGGAAAATGCAGAGGATGTCAATGGCTTGTTGGGATAAAGCGGTGTTGAAATAAAAAAAAAATCTAAATGGTGGCCATTAGGGGCAAAGTTGAGGCGTGAAACAGAGGTGTTTAAGTGCTGGTTTTGGGCTAGAGTTTTGGCTGCCTTTAAGTGGCTGAAGAGGGCTCCTTAGGTGTTGACTTGAAGGGCTGAATGGTGTATTTTCTTGTGGCATTTTGTGGCTGAGATCGATGCAGTTCAGGTGCTTGGGAAGGGTTGTCCAGGTACGGTTTTTAGAGCTTATGTAGGTTGCTGGTTTTCTCTTTCTCGGTGCACAACTAATAATCACAAGCTGATTAAGACATGAATTTTGTGCTGCTGAAAATGACATGGGAGCAGGGTGGATTGAAGGAATTTTTAAAGACTGTTTTGAGGCTGATTTGAGGGCTGGAATTAAGACTGCATAGGCTAGATTTTTAGGGCTATAGTGGTGCTAGAAAAATCAAGAGAGTTAAGAGGAAAAGAAGGAACTGAAATTGGAATTTTAAAGATGAATAACCAATCGACTAAGGCTGAAAACAAAGGCCATTCGACTAAGGTAAAGTGGTAAGAGAATTTTATAATTCCACTATGTTGAGACTCGAAATTGTATTGTATATGATTAATTGAAGTCTTTATATGAATTTGAAATTGTAGTGTAAACCATGTGGCCGATTTTGGGGGAAACTTGATGAAGCTTGTTAGTGGCTTGGATGGTTAAGCTTGTTAGTGGCTTGGATGGTTAAGCTTACAAGACCTTTGGTAAGATATTTATGTAGGTTGGAAGTAAAATTTATTGTAGTAGATTTTATTGAGTTGAATAAATATGAAGTGATAATAGCAAAAGGTTGGATGACTATGAAAGTGTTAAGGTATTTAGATGTTATTTAATATATGTATGGATTAAAAGAATATTAATCAAATTGTTGGAAAAATGCTTGATGATGAACTTGGAAATTGCTATCGGTTTTGGAAAGGGACGGATGGTAAAAATATATATATTAACGTAAGATAAGATAAAAATAGCATATATATATATGGGGTATTAAAGTGTGCATATACATGAGTAGTAAAGAAAATTAATCATGACCAAGAATGAGGAAAATGAGTAAGAAATGGTTAGGTACCTAGTAGATCGAAATTATAAGGTAAGAGTATGTGGGTGTATTTTTATATATATATATATATATATATATATAAGTATATACATGTGACAATGTGTGATGTGATTTTGGGAACGTGTATATGATATAGGAATGAAACAACACCAAGTAGCAAGTGAACTCAAGTTTGATGCTGGGCTTGGCAAGAATGACAAGTTGCGAATTCGGTTTAAGCATGGTGTACTCAGCAATAAGGCTCAGTAAAAAGGTAAGAGATATATATATCGGAACGTAAGAGATACTGAATGCTATTTAAAATCAACTGCCTTGTGGTTATATAAACTGTATTTTCTTGCAGGAGGTTTTAAGAAAATATAAGTCGTTATGCTGCCGGATTTTTATGAAAATAATGGTTTTATGATTTAAGCTTAACTTAAGCAACCATTTGAAAATGACAAGTTATCCGGCAGGTTTATTTTGAAAATGGTTAAATCTTACGACTTCGATATGTTTATAAGACTTTCAGTCGAGATATTAATCTCAAGGAAATTATCAACCTATGGTATTGTTTTGAAGATATTATGAGTATGTACGATTTATATGCTTTTGAAAGAAATGTATATGAATTTTGTTATGAACTTTCCTAAAGCTCGAAAAATACTATTTCGGATTTCGAAAGATATATGTATAAAATGTTTTGAGATATGACTAACTAAAGTCAGTATGGTATTGTTTTGAAACTACTGTGTGTGATCTTGATTCTACCCGCAGTAGGTATTTATATTCGGACTACTGTGTGTGGCCTTGAATCAATCCACAGTAGGAATTATATGTATGGAAATGTTTTGAGACATGACTAACAATCACTGCAGTAATGTTTTGGACTACTGTGTAACCCTGATCCAGTCCACAGTAGGTAATGTTTTGGGCTACTGTATGATCCTGATCCAATCTACAGTAGAGTTTCTATTGCTGTGACCTTGATCCAGTCCACAGCGGGCCCAGTTGACACCTGATCAGTGCTCACTGTGGACCCCCTCTAGACTATGGCCATATGTCAATTTGAACTGCTTGATTATTGCTTAGTCGTTATGTCTCAAGCTTAGTATGTATACGGTTTTCCGTGCTTATCTTCGTATATGATTTCCGAATGTATAATATTTGGATTCTGAAACTGATAAGAATTTGATTTGATGATCCGTATTGAAATTGAATGTGATAAGCACGTATATTTCGAATTATGTTCAGAATTTAGTTGCTTATGTTTCAGTTTAAAGGAAATGTTTTCTGATGCATTGCATATACATGATTTGATTTCCGAATGGTATGAAATACGATATTTGAGCTTTAATAAATATTTTCAAAACTTGCATTAGAAATTCGGTATCTGTTTCTTATATATATTTCTTATTGGGCTTTCCAAAAAGCTCACTCCCCTTTTCACCTTCCAGATTATTTGCAGTAGGTGCTTTGTACGCGTGGTTTAAGCAAGTCCCTCAAGGCTTTTGTACTACTCTTGAAGGTATGTGATGTACAATATTCTCTTTTATATTCAGACTTCTATATTCAGTACTTTTATAGTATGGGGATGTAATTAAAGGAAGTATAGAATATAGTTATAGTTTATAACAATGCATGCAACTTGGGTAAAGATATATTTAGTCAAGTAGAATGATTTGAAATTATAAATGCATGCTTAGTGAGAGAATTTGACTAGGACCTAAGGTAACTAAAGGACATTGACTTAGCTAATATAATATTAGCTTAGAAATTGATTAGTGACACTACGTACAGCCCAACCAAGTAGGTGAAAAAGGAAAAATTTGATTCGTATTTTCGGTATAAAGGGTCGTTACATAATCCCTTAAGCGTGTTTTCATTGAGGTTCGAATCCCGGTACCCTTAGGTACGTAAACCTTACACTCATCATGTAAGGTATGATGAGTGTAAGGATTAGGTACCTAAGGGTACCGGGGTTCGAACCTCAATGAAAACGTGCTCAAGGGATTATGTCCTGAGTTCTTCAGGCCCCTTGGGACAAAACCGTTAGGTGAGCAACCGCCAAAATGGACAATATGTTAGTGAGTGTTAGGCGACCGCCTACCTCACAGTCAAGGCAAACCTGGGCGAGGACACTAGGGGATGCTCACCGACGGCAGATAACGGGCAAGGCCTTGACAAATGTAAGGATCGCCATGGGGGTCACCTCTTGAATCCCTGTGGGTATGATGAGTGTAAGGCTTAGGTACCTAAGGGTACCGGGGTTTGAACCTCAATGAAAACGCGCTCAAGGGATTATGTCCTGAGTTCTTTAGGCTCCTTGGGACAAAGCCGTGAGGTGGGCGACTATCAAAGGGGACAATACATTAGTGAGTGTTGGGCGACCGCCTACCTCACAATCAAGGCAAACCTAGGCGAGGACACTAGGGAATGCTCGCCAATGGTAGATAACGGGCGAGGCCTTGACGAATGTAAGGATCATCACGAGGTCACCTCTTGAATCCCTGTGGAGAACAAAGTGGCACGTGGGGCGGATCCTTGCATCAATGATCAAAATCAGAAACAATAGTCAAAGAGTCAAGGGAAACGTAAATGTTTATGAAATAAACTAATATGTTTCATAGAATCAAGCATGAAATTTGACTTAATAAGGTAAAATGGACTACATATATTCTGACTTTCCATAGACTTAATATCACCATCTAGATATGGCTTTTCTAGAAAGGATCAAAAGGATAAAAGAGAAAAAAAATTTTAATTCTATAATTAAATTTCACAATGTCATTTCTGTTTTGTAGCTTAATAATTGAATTAACAATTTTTCGATCTTAGTCCTTTATTTGGAATGAATAAAGTCTTAATTAAACTACAGAATGGTTCATTTGCTGACGGTTTTACTTGATTGAAAAATGATCATGATGAAGAACAACACAGTAAATCCGATAGGCTGATATGTTTCATGGAAAGATGCATCAACAACAATTTGTTTACGTGATCAACTGAAATAAATTCAAGAACCAACTCAATTACAATAAAGGTTACAAAAGGAAGTTTAAAATTCATGATTCAAGAATCAGTCAATTAAGACTATAAAACATCAATTCATGCATGAGACTTAAAACAAGCACCGATTGAATGGAAAGGTAATATTACCTGGCCTGACTCGCTGTTGAATACTTGCTAAATACTTTCTCTTGTAACCAAAAAAAAAAAAATACTAGTGGTGAGAAAATCCTGGAATATGATTGCAAGCATACGTCCTTGCTAATGCTGGACTATTACAACCAATAAAGTCTCTGAAACATGCACTTTGTTTTAGATGTGAATTTTGGACGTGTCGGGAAGCTTGATTAAACCAAATCTCATATGCTAAAACATAACAGAGAAAAATACATGTCATTGAAGGAAAGAAATTGAATCGGAAAGCAAAAATTGAAAT
Organism: Heritiera littoralis; assembly: GCA_031772115.1. Classification (NCBI taxonomy): domain Eukaryota; kingdom Viridiplantae; phylum Streptophyta; class Magnoliopsida; order Malvales; family Malvaceae; genus Heritiera; species Heritiera littoralis. Next base: position 1,148,715 of record JAPDPK010000143.1, on the reverse strand, counting down.
CGGAGTTTGGAAGATACCTGCTAGTGAAGAAAGGCTGAGTGTTGATTGAGAGTACAATTAATGAGAGGAAATCTTGTTTGCTATTGATTATGTTCCGCTAGATAATGTTGAGGAAATAATGTGTGGATCAGCAAGGAAATCATAGGCACAGTTTTGGTTATGTCTACTTTCCAGGAAAGTGCTTACCTATTACCTTCTCGAATTCAGGCTCCATCTAAGATTTGGTAAAATTTGGTAAGAGTAACCAAAAAAAAAAAAATTGGTAAGAAAGAACATTGAAAAATGATTATTTTCTATTTTATTTAAAAAAAATCAAGATAGGAGGAAATAAAATGAATATTTATGAGATTAATGTCCAAATTAAAAGTTACTCATTATCGTTTAGATTTTAAATTTTTCATCTTAACTAATAGTAAAATAGTATAATTATCTTTTTTTTAATTTTTATTAAATAATGAACGAAAAAAAATACCTTTTTATTGACCTTTTCTTTTCTTACCAAATTAACAAGTGAATGAAAAAAAAAAATGTTCTACCCATCCTATGTATCAAAAAAAACGTAAATATTTTATATTTATATATATACAAATTGCAAGTGGATTTCTTAAATTTGGTAAACACGTTTATGGAATCGTTTTAATGTTTATTTATTTTTAAGTTTTTATTCCTTTCATCTTTTTTTTTATTTATTTTTTGTATACTGAAGTGTGTTATTTTTTGAAACACTTATTTTTTTTCTTTTCTATATTCTAATATCATTTTCATGATTTTTAAAATTTTTGATATTAGAAATCAAGGTGCATCAATATTTTTAAAATTTAATATAAATACAATAGAATAAAAACTTTGTAAATGTCAAATAAAAGCGACTACGAAAAAACGACGTTGAAAGAAGATACAAGTAATAATTCTTACAGCCCCAAAAAAAAGCTTTCATTCTTTATATTTTAGGTCAAAATCAAACAATGGTAGGTACAGTATAGATGAGGAAAAAAGGAAGACAATAGAATATTTAAATACAGTAGTTGGTGTGGTGTTGATTCCAGTTTCATGCAAGACGCTAAGAAAGAAGTTGGGTGCAAGTGGGCGTCGGCTGCTCTGTTTAAGATTGTTTAATTAAGGCAGTTGCAGATTCCATCCTTTGGTCGTTGTTTAATGTGTATTAATCGATAATTAAGGCAGTTGCAGATTCCATCAGAAGCTGAAGTGTTTTCACACTCGCTTTAGCTTTCTAGGTGCCTTACGGTGTTAAATATTTCTTTGCGTTGGAATTAGAAAGAAGGGACATGAGTCAAGTCTTGCTGCAATTTCCGAGAAGATGATAAGTAATTACAGAGTGTTTGGTGTTGTTGGTTTATGAACAACAGAGAATAAGTAATGAAAATTATATTTTTGGTCGATTATTTGTTGAAATATCTTTATTAACGTGAATTAATTAAGTGTGATTAACATTATATAATATTTTATTAGTAGTATATTTGGTATAAAATGTGATATATATATATTATAATTATATTATATATATTATACGTGTATTAAATCTATAATAAGATTGATTTATGCATGGTCACGTGAAGATCCCTACTCTCATTCTCTATATGTATGAAACTGGTCCATTGAATTTCATACTTTCAGCTGAAAGATAAGAGTAGCACTCTCCCTGCCTTCTCTTTCACTACCCCTTCTCACTCTATCTTGTTCTCTATCCGTTTTAGACCTAAGGGCAGTCAACGGGAAGTATTCGGAGCGGGCTTCAACAGCGTGATAATATGGTATAGCTGGATTGACCTCTTGCTTATATCCAGGTCAGTTCATTATTGCATTTTACTTTCGTGTTAGTGATTTGGTAAGATTTTAACTAAGGATTTTAACTAATTTTAACAATTGACATCAAAACCAGACTCACCATAAAGTCACTAACAGCCCAAAAATAAGCCTTCATTCTTTATATTTTAGGTCAAAATCAAACAATGGTAGGTAAAGTATAGATGAGAAAAAAGGAAGACAATAGATATTTAAATCCAGTAGTTGGTGTTGATTCCAGTTTCATGCAAGAAGCTAAGAAAGAAGAAGTTGGATACAGGTGGGCGTCGGCTGCTCTATTTTAATCACCGTAATAATAATTTAAGATTGTTTAATCAAGGCAGTTGCCGATTCCATCCTTTGGTCATTGTTTAATGTGTATTAATCAAATAATTAATGAGACACTTTGTCATTTGCAAATCGGAAGCTGAAGTGTTTTCACACTCTCTTCAGCTTTCTAGGTGCCTTACAGTGTTAAATATTTCATTGCGATGGGATTAAAAAGAAGCTACATAAGTCTAGTCTTGCTGCAATTTCCAAGAAGATGATAAGTAATTACAGTGTCTGGTGTGGTTAATTTATGAACAGCAGAGAATAAGTAATGAAAACTACGTTGCTGGTCAATTATCTACTGTTGGGAATTGGGATGTACCAAATAAAGTAAAGTTTATATTTATGTTTTTGTAAAAGGAATTTTAAATGAAACTTTGTTGGTATTTGAATTTCTTCGTTCAGAATTTAGCAAGAGTGCAGAAATTTTCCTGATAACTTGACCCAAAAAAAAAAAAACCAAAGTACTTCTAATCACTCAAAAACAGAATTCGACTTAATGGTGACGAAGGGATATATGCCTCTGTTAGTGCATTCATGTATTCTAATGGTGATATGCTTATTTCTAACATGTACGCATTCTCACATAAAAGAAATTGATGAGTTTTGCTGCCTATCTTCTATGATCATTTTTATCCGCAGTTCCCTAATGCATGAGATGTCCATTTTATTTTGTTTTAGGGAGAATCTGATCAAGGTTTCTTTTAATGAAGAATAGAGTAGGAACTTTAATTAGCTAAACATTCTTTCGTGACAATTCCAGGTTTGATTATTGTAACATCCCGTTACCACATTTTTCACGTATTTTCATACAACTTAACCGGTTGGGCTGTCTGCGATGCCATTAACATTCAACAGTAACAATAATAAATGATAAACATTTATCTATTAATTATGGAATATGAAAATTCTTTTCATATTTCCTTACATCTGACATCCCCTATTAACCTTTATTTCACTAAGGTAGTACTGTATACATATGCCTGAAATGTAAAAGAGAAGAGACTGTACCTGTCACATTTATCGTGCCTTGCCTCAGTGCTTTAAGCATAGCTATACCCATCTGAGAGCTAATTCTCTCAACTCCGTGTACTCCTTATCTGTGGAGTTAAAACAAAGGGGTGAGCGATTCATACGCTCAGTAAAGGAAACATATGCTGCTTTAAATAAAGCAAAACTATATATCACAACGTATTTATTCTTTTCTTAACAATAACCCAGTAGAAAAGACAGTGGATATATAGTTAACCACTCTCTTAAAACACCATTCAAATCACTGGTTAAGCAGTTTACTTTTAAAACATAGTAAACAGAAATCAACAAGTTGAGACTAGGCAACAATTAAATCATGCTATCATCGTTCCCCCTCCCCCTTGCGAGAACGGAATCTGCCGCTTTTGGGGTGCACCCGTAGGCCATCGCCCCTCACGGCTATCTCAGATCTATGGCCATAATCTATAGTGGTCCTCGGGTCCACTTGCCAAGTGACCTCGAGACCGCTGATGACTTGGCGGGTCCATCAGCCCTGTGACGCCCTGAGGTGCACTCATTGGTCCATCGACTGAGCCACCGCCCCAGGCGGGTCACGCAATAGTAATGCATGAACTAGAGGCCTAACGTCTCAAAATCTAATTTATATCTCATAAAAAAACCTTTAAGGAAATCATTTCATAATGTCATCGTTTCTTTCCAAAAAGGTTTTAAAAACAGCCCCAATCTCATTGAATTCCGTGTGAGAAAGGCACGGGTTAAACTGACTCGCCATTGCTAGTTCGCCCATGGTCAACTCACCCAAAAACATAATGAAAACAATTCATTTTTCGTTAAGAAAATTTGGAAAAGCGAAATCTGTTCGCCATGGTCGACTCGCCCGAAAAGGCTGGCCCATGACAGTTCGCCCAACGCGGAGAACCTGTGTTCGCCAGCCATCTTGCTTTTAAACTTGAAAACAAAACCGGCTCGCCCTCAGTGGCTCGCCCAGTAATCAACTCGCCCAAAAGGTTTATATTTTCTATTTTCAAAAATAATAAAATTAATTTAATTTTTCAATTAAGAAATCTTGGAAACTTTGAAACCTATTCGCCATTGTGAGATCCTCAATTTCCCTGTATTCCTCCATGTATGTAAAGTATTCTAAGTTAATATGATTAAATGAATATGAAGATTTATGTGTAATTGATGTATGAATAAGGTATGCATGATGAATGGAATATAGAAGAAATAAGAAAGTTGATAACCAATTAGGCAAAGAGCTTATTTTGTTATTATGGAAATGAGTAGAGGATAAAGAAAATGATATCAGGAAAATAATTGGAGTAGGAAAGAAAATAAAATCAGAAATTGTGTTTTAACATGTGGTTGTGGAAGAAAGGAAAAGAAGAATTAAATGGTCAAAGGGATAAGTCAAGGGCTGAGATGAATTAAAGGATGAGCATGCCATTAATGCAAGTGCATGACTCATCACCCTCACCAGCCATCACCAACGTCAGCCCCTCTTCTTAGCTCTCCCTCTCGTTCCATCCAAGTTTCCAAGTTTTCATTCCAAGCTCCTTGCTAAACCACCTTACTCCCTCACCAATTCACTAAGTTCATTTAACGAAAAATAATCCTTGTCGATAGACTAGGAGATATTCAAAGTTTGATAGAGTGAATCCAAGTATTGAAGGAGATCTCAACATTTGAGATTTTGGTCTCTAGTGAAGGTAAGAGAAGAAGATGATTTTTACAATTTGGTTCATGATAAGGAGTTATACTGAGTTAGTAGGACATGCGTATATTGTTTAATTTGAGGTTTGAAATGGTATGATGATTTCAGGTTGAAGAAGTGAAAAGCTAGGGTTACGCACTAAGTGATTTCGCGTTTTCGAAGGAATCGAGGTAAGGAATTTATGTAACGGACGTAAGGCGGCTATGTCCGCATGTTTTATAATGTTTTTATGTGGTTTGGAGGAAGCACTAGTTGATTTTGTATAGGAAAGGATGCATTTTCGGACTTGTCTCCTAGTACCAATTAGGCTAGGGGCAGCCGACTGCCTTGAAAGGGAAGTCGACTGCCTAGAGACAATCAAAACGTCGTTTTCCGAAACCCGAAGCAAACCAGTCGACTGCTATTTTCCCAGAAGCATTCTGTTTCAAACCAGTCGACTGCTATATGGACCAGTCGACTGTTATTTACCAAATTGCATTCTGTTTCGAACCAGTCGACTGCTATATGGACCAGTCGACTGTTATTTACCAAATTGCATTCTGTTTCAAAAGCAGTCGACTGCTATATGGACCAGTCGACTGCTATTTCTTAAGAAGCATTCTGTTTGAAAACCAGTCGACTGCTATATGGACCAGTCGACTGCCCCCATGTATTTTCAAAGATGAAATTATCGAAATTTTAAATGAAATTAATTTCGATAAAAGGAATTATGAAGCAGCAGTCGACTACCCTATAAGACCAGTCGACTACCATTTATGAAAAGATGTTTCAAAGCTTATTCAATGTAAACACAAAGGTGTTTTCTGAAAAGTATTTTATAAATGTTTTGAGGCTATGGACTGCGTAATGATTATGCATTTCTGATGGCTGAGAGACTCTGATCAAGTCCTCAGTAATATGTATGTTAAGTGAGGAACCTTGGTCCGGTCCTCAAGATCATAAGTGACACCTGACTAGTGCTCACTATGGTATTATTAAGGCAGGAGAGAATCCCTGACCTCTACATGGTATACCAATGTACTAATGCATGATTAGAGTCATATGAGTCATATGAATGGGAATGAACGGTTCATATGACGACTCAATCGCTTAAACATTGTACATAGTCTCCATCTATTTCAAAGTACAAGATGTATGTATGAAGAAGTATATGATGTATGTTTTAAAGTATGTATGAAGTATGATGTTTTAAAGAAGAAGTATGATGCATGTTTTATATGTATGCTATGTTTTAAAGAAAGCATACAAAGTATGTTTGCCATGGCATTTGAAATAAATATGCATGGTTGCAAACAATGCATGAAAAATGTTTATGATGCATGCTTTATAATGCTTTACATGACATTATAGAGCCAAGTAGGAAAAATGCATATAGAGGCATAGCACGCTTTTTTACATACTTTTCTTACTGAGCGTAAACTCACCCTTTTACGACCATTTTTCCTACAGATTATCTGAAGTGAAATCCGCTCCGACTAGAGGAGCTTGTTTTTGAAGAATCAAGGTGTACCTTCTTGATACGCTTCCCGGTTAGCATAGAAGGTATACTCATATGTTCATGTATATAGTAAATTGTAATTCAGCTACAGTACAGTACAAGTAGAAATAATGTATATAAGATGTCGGGGATATAAGTTAAGATGATGTATGAGATCCTGCGGAAATGGAATGATATTTATATATATCATTTTTATGTTTATAGAAATTGAACGGTATTTCATAAGCTATTAGATAATTAGCTTAAGAATAAGAAAAGAATGACACTGGATGAACTAAATCTAAATAAAGAAGGAAAAAGATAAGTGATAAAATGAAGTGACGGGGACGTCACAGAGTGGTATCAGAGCAGTTTAGATTGAGGTTTGTCAGTGTCAAGAAGCTAGAAATAGTGTATATTCCCCAATTGTACTGTACTTGTCTGAATACAAATGTATAGTATAGCTATTTCTAGTTATACTAAAGAGCTCAATGATGATTATATTTACAGTATGAGCTCACGAAGAAGAGGTACAAGTAGAGGAAGAGGACGGGGTCGCACTGAAGAGCCCCCAGTTCCGTCTCCTCATCCATCTCCACCACGTAGCCCGAATACAAGGCTAGCGAAGATGGAAAAGCATATGGAGAACATGGCCACGATGTTCAACCAGTTTATGTCTAATTTCCCGAATGTGGCCACAAGCACTCAAGCAACTGCAACTGTTATTCCTCCTACTGAAGTAACCCCACCAGTCCCAGTTACTGGAAGGCGGGATCCTAGAGCTTATTGCAGTGTGGCATTGATTAAGGAATTCAAGAAGTTGGATCCGCCCAAGTTTAAGGGGGAAAGAGATCTATTGACCGCAGAGAATTGGATGAAAGCGGTCTTAAAGTCTTTTGAATATATGCCCTGCTCCGAAAGGGAGAAAGTAGGATTGGCTGCTTACCTATTAGTAGATGATGCTGAGTATTGGTGGCAAGCCACTCGGACCGTGTTAGAGGCCCGATATGATGAGATCACGTGGGATAGATTTGTAGAAGCTTTCCATGAGCAGTACATCCCACGCACTGATCGGAATAGATTGAAGATTGAGTTTCTCAGCTTGACTCAAGGTACGATGACGGTGAATCAGTATGAATCGAAGTTTATTACCTTGAGTAGATTTGATCCAGAGGTCCTCAGAGATGAAGGGCATAAGATCTACAGGTTTATCGAGGGATTGAAGTCCCCGATTAGATCTAAACTGTATCCGATGGATATCACCACCTATGGAGAAGCTGTCCGCAAGGCTCAGTTGTGTGAGCAAGACTATGATTTGCATCATGCTGACTTCCGAGCCAAGGGTAAGGGCAAGGAACCGATGAAGCGGAAGTCGGATGAGAAAGCTTCGATTGATAAGTATCCATTTCGGAGGAGTAAACGATCTGAAGGAGTTTCTATAGGTAAGTAAAGTATAGAAAGATGATCTTTAAATTAATTTAATAGTTATATGGAATTATATTGAAGTTGGAGTTATGATGATGATGATACTGATATAGGTACTCCTAAAGCTACAGGGATCAAGATAAGTGATGAGCGATCCCGAAATCAAGTTGGAAGTACCGCTAGCTCGCAAAAGAGTACGATGCTAAGATGTGAGCAGTGCGGGAAGTTTCACGGATCACAGCCATGTCGCTTGGCGAGTGGCGCTTGCTTTAGATGTGGGGAGAAAGGGCACATGATTAAGGATTGCCCTCAGAGAGATCCGAAGATGCCTGATGAATCTGATAAGACCCCTAAACCACTACCTAAGGCCACTGCTGCCGAGAAGGGAAAGAAAGCTGTGTCCCAAGGATGAGTGTTTGCCATCGATGAAGAGTCTGCCGATGCCTCGTCCAAAGTGATTAAAGGTACAATTTACCTGTTTGATGTGAATGTCATAGCATTGTTTGATCCAGGCTCTACACATTCTTTTGTGTCTCCTAAGTTTGCTATGAAAATACCTGTTGAGCCTGAGACTTTAGAATACTCATTAAAGATAAGCACACCATTTAGAGAATCACAAGTGACAGAGTTGGTGTATAGAAATTGTAAGCTACGGGTAGGAGAAAGAGAATCTAAGGCTGACCTAATCCTACTGAATATGTATGGGTTTGATGTTATTTTGGGTATGGATTGGTTAGCTAATAATCATGTCGTAGTGGACTGTTATGCTAAGAGCGTAACATTCTCTTCACCTGTTAGCTATGTTGTAAATTTTGCAAGTAATTAATATGAAAGAATGTTTGATTTTGATTTGTTTGTAAATGAAAGTAATGGATAATGTATATGATGATGTGAAGGATTTATTGCTTATGTGGAGGACGTAGATCAGAAACGTCCCGGACTCAAGGATATTCCTGTAGTCCAAGATTTTCCAGAAGTATTTTCGGATGATCTTCCAGGACTTCCTCCGGATAGGGAAGTGGAGTTCACTATTGATTTGGTGCCGGGGACTGAGCCTATATCAAAAGCTCCTTACCGGATGGCTTTGGTAGAATTGGAAGAACTTAAGAAACAGCTTCAGGAGTTGCTAGACAAGGGATTCATACAACCCAGCGTATCCCCTTGGGGTGCTCCTGTGCTTTTTGTCCGGAAGAAGGACGGTAGTATGAGGTTATGTATTGACTACCGGTGGCTGAACAAAGTGACGATCAAGAACAAGTACCCTATTCCCAGAATTGACGACCTCTTTGATCAGCTTAAGGGTGCACAAGTCTTTTCCAAGATAGACTTGAGATCAGGATATCACCAGTTGAAGATTCGAGATGAAGATATCCCTAAGACTGCATTCCGGACACGGTATGGTCACTATGAATTCCTAGTGATGCCGTTTGGTCTGACCAATGCACCCACAGCCTTCATGAACTTGATGAATGATGTATTTAAGCAGTACCTAGACCAGTTTGTCATTGTCTTCATCGATGACATTTTGGTGTACTCGAGGTCATGGGAAGAGCATGAGCAGCATTTGAGGATTGTTTGGAGACCCTCAGAGATAGAAGATTGTATGCCAAGCTAAGTAAATGTGATTTCTGGTTGAATCAGATCTCCTTCTTAGGTCACATTATCAGTAAAGATGGAGTCTCAGTTGATCCGTCGAAGATTGAAGCGGTGGTTCAATGGGAAAGACCGAAGACTATGACGGAGATTAGGAGTTTCTTGGGTTTAGCTGGCTACTATAGAAGATTTGTAGAGGGTTTCTCGAAGCTAGCTGCTCCACTGACGCGCTTGACGCGCAAGGAAGTGAAGTATGAGTGGAATGAAGCCTGTGAGTGTAGCTTCCAAGAGTTGAAGCGCAGGCTAACGACTGCACCGATCCTTACCATCCCTAGTGGTTCAGGTGGATTTGCGGTGTATAGTGATGCCTCAGGGCAAGGTTTGGGATGTGTGTTGATGGAGCACGGTAAGGTAGTAGCATATGGTTCTAGACAATTGAAGGACCATGAGAAGAACTACCCGACTCATGATTTGGAGTTAGCTGCAGTAGTGTTTGCCCTGAAAATATGGAGGCATTATTTATATGGTGAGAGATTTCAGATTTTTACGGATCATAAAAGTCTGAAATACTTGTTCTCTCAAAGAGAATTGAATATGAGGCAAAGAAGATGGCTCGAGCTTCTAAAGGATTACGATTGTGAGATCTTGTACCACCCGGGGAAAGCCAATGTGGTGGCGGATGCTCTGAGCCGGAAGCATGTAAGTATGGTGTCTTATATGATGATAAAAGAGCATGAACTAATTGAGCAATTTGCAAGCCTCAACCTTAATGTCATGACTTATGAGCAAATTGGAATGATGGCTAGTTTAAGGATTGAGCCAGAGTTAATGGACAGAATCCGAAGTGCTCAAAAAGAAGATGATAGATGCATAGAGGCTATGAAACAGATGCAGTCAGATATGACCTCAGAATTTAATGTTAGTAATGATGGAATTTTGAGGTTCAGGAGTCGTATATGTGTCCCACATGATGATGAATTGAAGAAGTTGATCTTGACTGAAGCACATGCCACTAAGTACACGTTGCACCCAGGAAATACGAAGATGTATCATAATCTTCGCAAGGTGTACTGGTGGAAGGGCATGAAAAGAGACATAGCTGAGTTTGTAGCAAAATGTCTCACCTGTCAACAGGTTAAGGTAGAGCATCAAAAGCCAGCAGGATTACTGCACCCTCTGCCTATACCTATGTGGAAGTGGGAACACATTACGATGGACTTTATTATGGGATTGCCCAGAACCAAGAGGAATCATGATGGTATTTGGGTAGTCGTCGATAGATTGACAAAGTCAGCTCACTTCCTGCCTATGAAGTCAACTGATACACTCAATACTTTGGCAGATATGTATGTAAAAGATGTTGTAAGACTACACGGTGTTCCAGTGAGCATCACTTCTGATAGAGATTCCAGGTTTACTTCCCATTTCTGGGAGCATTTTCAAGAAGCCATGGGATCTAAGTTAAGTTTTAGCACAGCTTTTCATCCGCAGACTGATGGACAGTCCGAGCGCACGATTCAGACGCTCGAGGATATGTTGAGAGCTTGTGCTATGGACTTTAAAGGCTCCTGGGATGACCATCTGCCATTGGCTGAGTTTGCATATAATAATAGTTATCATGCAAGCATCGGGATGGCACCATATGAAGCTTTGTATGGAAGAAGGTGTCGATCTCCGATTGGGTGGGAAGAAGTGGGCGAACGTAAGTTATTGGCCCCAGATCTAGTCGAGCAAGCATCAGAAGATGTTAAGTTGATTTGTCAGAGGCTTAAGATAGCTCAAAGTAGACAAAAGAGCTATGCAGATGCTCGACGGAGGCCACTTGAGTTCATGGTTGGAGATTATGTATTCTTGAAAGTTTCTCCATCCAAAGGAATTATGAGATTTGGTCGGCGAGGTAAGCTGAGTCCTCGTTACATCGGTCCATTTGAAGTCTTAGATCGAGTAGGTGATGTTGCCTATAGATTGGCATTGCCCCCGGAGCTATCGGGAGTGCATAATGTGTTTCATGTATCGATGCTTCGGAAGTATAATCCGGATCCGTCTCATGTCATAGAATATGAACCCTTGGAGATAAAGGAAGATATGAGCTATGTAGAGAAGCCAATTCAGATTTTGGACAGAAAGGACAAAGTATTGAGGTCTAAGACGATCCCACTAGTGAAAGTTCTCTGGCAATACCATACAATGGAAGAAGCTACATGGGAGCTAGAAAGCTTAATGAAGGAAAAGTACCCAGAGTTGTTTATATGACAAGCTAAGGCAAATTTGGAGGACCAAATTTTCTAAGGTGGGGAGGATGTGAGATCCTCAATTTCCCTGTATTCCTCCATGTATGTAAAGTATTCTAAGTTAATATGATTAAATGAATATGAAGATTTATGTGTAATTGATGTATGAATAAGGTATGCATGATGAATGGAATATAGAAGAAATAAGAAAGTTGATAACCAATTAGGCAAAGAGCTTATTTTGTTATTATGGAAATGAGTAGAGGATAAAGAAAATGATATCAGGAAAATAATTGGAGTAGGAAAGAAAATAAAATCAGAAATTGTGTTTTAACATGTGGTTGTGGAAGAAAGGAAAAGAAGAATTAAATGGTCAAAGGGATAAGTCAAGGGCTGAGATGAATTAAAGGATGAGCATGCAATTAATGCAAGTGCATGACTCATCACCCTCACCAGCCATCACCAACGTCAGCCCCTCTTCTTAGCTCTCCCTCTCGTTCCATCCAAGTTTCCAAGTTTCCATTCCAAGCTCCTTGCTAAACCACCTTACTCCCTCACCAATTCACTAAGTTCATTTAACGAAAAATAATCCTTGTCGTTAGACTAGGAGATATTCAAAGTTTGATAGAGTGAATCCAAGTATTGAAGGAGATCTCAACATTTGAGATTTTGGTCTCTAGTGAAGGTAAGAGAAGAAGATGATTTTTACAATTTGGTTCATGATAAGGAGTTATACTGAGTTAGTAGGACATGTGTATATTGTTTAATTTGAGGTTTGAAATGGTATGATGATTTCAGGTTGAAGAAGTGAAAAGCTAGGGTTACGCACTAAGTGATTTCGCGTTTTCGAAGGAATCGAGGTAAGGAATTTATGTAACGGACGTAAGGCGGCTATGTCCGCATGTTTTATAATGTTTTTATGTGGTTTGGAGGAAGCACTAGTTGATTTTGTATAGGAAAGGATGCATTTTCGGACTTGTCTCCTAGTACCAATTAGGCTAGGGGCAGCCGACTGCCTTGAAAGGGAAGTCGACTGCCTAGAGACAATCAAAACGTCGTTTTCCGAAACCCGAAGCAAACCAGTCGACTGCTATGTAAGCCAGTTGACTGCTATTTTCCCAGAAGCATTCTGTTTCAAACCAGTCGATTGCTATATGGACCAGTCGACTGTTATTTACCAAATTGCATTCTGTTTCAAAAACAGTCGACTGCTATATGGACCAGTCGACTGCTATTTCTTAAGAAGCATTCTGTTTGAAAACCAGTCGACTGCTATATGGACCAGTCGACTGCCCCCATGTATTTTCAAAGATGAAATTATCGAAATTTTAAATGAAATTAATTTCGATAAAAGGAATTATGAAGCAGCAGTCGACTGCCCTATAAGACCAGTCGACTGCCATTTATGAAAAGATGTTTCAAAGCTTATTCAATGTAAACACAAAGGTGTTTTCTGAAAAGTATTTTATAAATCTTTTGAGGCTATGGACTGCGTAATGATTATGCATTTCTGATGGCTGAGAGACTCTGATCAAGTCCTCAGTAATATGTATGTTAAGTGAGGAACCTTGGTCCGGTCCTCAAGATCATAAGTGACACCTGACTAGTGCTCACTATGGTATTATTAAGGCAGGAGAGAATCCCTGACCTCTACATGGTATACCAATGTACTAATGCATGATTAAAGTCATATGAGTCATATGAATGGGAATGAACGGTTCATATGACGACTCAATCGCTTAAACATTGTACATAGTCTCCATCTATTTCAAAGTACAAGATGTATGTATGAAGAAGTATATGATGTATGTTTTAAAGTATGTATGAAGTATGATGTTTTAAAGAAGAAGTATGATGCATGTTTTATATGTATGCTATGTTTTAAAGAAAGCATACAAAGTATGTTTGCCATGGCATTTGAAATAAATATGCATGGTTGCAAACAATGCATGAAAAATGTTTATGATGCATGCTTTATAATGCTTTAAATGACATTATAGAGCCAAGTAGGAAAAATGCATATAGAGGCATAGCACGCTCTTTTACATACTTTTCTTACTGAGCGTAAACTCACCCTTTTACGACCATTTTTCCTACAGATTATCTGAAGTGAAATCCGCTCCGACTAGAGGAGCTTGTTTTTGAAGAATCAAGGTGTACCTTCTTGATACGCTTCCCGGTTAGCATAGAAGGTATACTCATATGTTCATGTATATAGTAAATTGTAATTCAGCTACAGTACAGTACAAGTAGAAATAATGTATATAAGATGTCGGGGATATAAGTTAAGATGATGTATGAGATCCTGCGGAAATGGAATGATATTTATATATATCATTTTTATGTTTATAGAAATTGAACGGTATTTCATAAGCTATTAGATAATTAGCTTAAGAATAAGAAAAGAATGACACTGGATGAACTAAATCTAAATAAAGAAGGAAAAAGATAAGTGATAAAATGAAGTGACGGGGACATCACAGCCATGGTCCAGCTTGCCCATTTGGCTCGCCCATGGTCAATCATCAGTGCGGGAATCAGTATTCGCCCGCCACTTAGATTTTCAAACAGAGCAAACTGGGTCGCCCACCTTTTACTTAAAACAAGGGTCGTCCGCCCCAAACAATATTAAAAGGGTTCCACCCTCGGTGGCTCGCCCGCCTTATACTAAAAACAGGGGTTTCTCGCCCCGCAACAAAAACAAGAGGTTCGCCCGCCGTAACAGTTCGCCCAGTTCACACCATCATCAAAACCATTATCAAAACCAATGCATGTCAGAAAACAAAACATTTATCCCAATATTTTCATAAAATATACTCCACAGGACATGCATCACTTCACACATATTTCCCTTACCTGTTAGAACTTAGAAACGAAGCCTTGCTTCCCCTGCTCTCTATTCGCCCATAGCCATTCCCAATTATCGGCTGCAAATTATATAAATTCCATTAATATTTTTATATATATTTTTCCATTACTTGGGCGAAATTGAGATAAAGCAAATGACTACTCGCCCAACTGAGCTTCACTAGTTCGCCCAGACGAGCTCGCCATTCACCATATGGCTACCACGTGGCATATCGCCCGCCATTACTCACCGTGGTTTTGTGAGCTCGCCCATCATTCAACTCACGTGGCCTACATTGGCTTAATTGTGGAAGTTCGCCCACATTTCTACTCGCCCAATGCCTTATGCATGTGAGTTCGCCACACACACAGATTTCTTATCAGATGTGAGCTCGCCCATGAACTAAACTACCGTTGGGCGACCTAGCCCACATGAACAACAACATTGGCGAGTTCATCATTTCCTACTCGCCTCATTGGCGATTACAAACTTTCAACACGGGCGGTCAAAATAGTCGCCATTGTCGTCACTTATTCCATTATTTTCCTTGTTTTCATATTCTCCAAAGATCTAACTAAAAACAAGATTGTATCCATGTTTATTACTGCATAAAACATAGAAATCTATCATTGAGCATCAAGAACATCTCAGAAATATGAAACTCACCTCAACCAACTACACTTCCAAAATAAGTTGTTTTCTGTCTCACGTTGGCCTCCTTGCTTATTCTTTTAGCTCAACCAACTAAGAAGGAAAGGTTTTGCAAGCTGTTTTATGTATTTAACCAACTTAAGGTTGGAGTTTTAGTAGATCGAACATGGCAGAGAAATGGAAGAAACAGAGAAATGGCTTTCGTGAAGAAGCTGGAATTGGCTAACTCGTTTTTCCTCAATTGTTTCTGCTTATATAACCATGCTCAACCAATCAATAGCTACCGCCTGTCCCTTATCCTGTTCTTTCATCATTGTTCACGTCCTTCATGCATTTAAGGCATGAAGAAAACTGCAGCTCACAGTGGCGTGGAAGTCTTTCTTTCACACACCTTTTTCTGCTTCTGCAGCCTTTGCTTAATTCCTCAACCAATAAGGCTAATTCCCTTATTGACTTTAACCTCTTCTCCGTTAATTCTCTTCAACCGTGTGGCTTATAAGTCAATTTTGGCTGCCAAATGTTTGAATCTATTTTCATTTGTCTTTGCTAATTCCCGTTCCAGTTTATTCAATATATATGGGCGATTACATGTCCTCGCCCACTCGGGCGATCACCTCACGCAACGAGCTGGCGAACTCATCTATTCGCCCACGCCATTGTCCAACTTATCGTGACCATTGGCGAATGTCCTCTTGCTCGCTCATTGGCGAGCTGCCAGCGTACTCGCCCGTCATGTATTTCTCATAATTTGCTCCGTTCTCACCTCAAGTCAAGGAGCTTTTCACCCTTATTGGAAATCAATATTCTTTATTTATTTAATTTCCATTATTACTTTTATGAAATTAGGCTCTACGGTAGGGTAGAATCGGATCTTACAATTATTCTAATATCATTTCATGATTTTTTTTAATTTTTTGATATTAAAAATCAAGGTGCATCAATATTTTTAAAATTTAATATATATATATATATATAATAGAATAAAAACTTTGTAAAAGTCAAATAAAAGCGACAACGAAACACGATAAAAGAGAAGATATATATAATAATCCTTACGTCTGTAAAATAAGCCTTCATTGTTCATATTTTAGGTCAAAATCAAACAGTAGTATAGAAGAGAAAAAAGGAAGACAATAGAATATTTAAATACAGTAGTTGGTGTTGATTCCAGTTTCATGAAAGACGCTAAGAAAGAAGTTGGGTGCAAGTCGGTGTCGGTTGCTCTATTTTAATCACCGTAATAATAATTTAAGATTGTTTAATTAAGGCAGTTGCAGATTCCATCCATTGGTCATTTTTTAATATGTATTAATCAAATAATTAAAGAGGCAATTTGTCATTTGCAAATCGGAAGCTGAAGTGTTTTCACACTCGCTTCAGCTTTCTAGGTGCCTTACAGTGTTAAATATTTCATTGCGTTGGGATTAAAAAGAATAAGGGACATGAGTCAAGTCTTGCTGCAACTTCCAAGAAGATGATAAGTAATTACAGAGTGTCAGGTGTGGTTGGTTTATGAACTGCAGAGAATAAGTTATGAAATTTATATTGCTGGTCAATTATCTACTGTTCGGAGTTGGGATGTACCAAACAAAATAAAGTTTATATTTATGTTTTTGTAAAAGGAATTTTAAATGACACTTTGTTGGTATTTGAATTTCTTCATTCAGAATTTAACAAGAGTACAGGTATTATCCTGATAACTTGACCAAAGAAAAAAAAATCCAAAGTACTTCTAATCAATCAGAAAAAGAAATTCGACTTAATTAAACACTCTACTTTGATGATTTCAAATTCAAATTATAAAAGGGTATGTGCCTCTGTTAGTGCATTCATGTATTCTAATGGTGATATGCTTATTTTTAACCTGTATGCGTTCACACATAAAAGAAATTGATGAGTCTTGCTGCCTATCTTCTATGATCATTTTTATCTGCAGTTTCCTAATGCATGAGATGTCCATTTTATTTTGTTTTAGGGAGAATCCGATCAAGATTTCTTTTAATGAAGAATAGAGTTAGAAACTTTAATTAATTAAACATTATTTCGTGACAATTTCGGGTTTTATTATTCAAGCAATCATATTAAGGTGACTTCAAAAAATTTCGTGCTCTTTTACGATGTCCTTTCCAATCAATTTCATGCTGTAAAGTATAAATATAGTTCCTTTGCTTATTTGGTCATCATTCATCAATTAGGTTCTAGATATCGGCTAAGTTTATAATTAAGAATGCCAATTTGTGATGTGCTAAATCCCCTCGTCAGCGAAATTACAAGTTTCAGATATTCATCTTGCTTTATTTAGTATAATATATGGTCCATAACTAGCTGCTTGGTCGTTTTTTTTTCTGGCAGGCATCAAATAATTTAATAACCAGCTTACCTGAAGACTTTACGAACTGTTCGAAATTGACAAAACTAGATGTGAAGGTATTACTAAAGACAATTATATTTGTACATTGTGATAGCTGCGGAGCATCTTGTTAGGGGTTGCTGCTCTAATTAATTGCCATTACTGATGTGTTTTGGGGCTTAATTTATGCTCCATTTTCTAATTGTGTAAGGGGAACAAGCTAACAGCTGTCTCAGAATTTTTGTTGCCTCATGGACAATGCTTACAGAACTTAATGCATGTGATATATTGCTGTTACATCAGAACAGTGAGTGAAATTCAGAGTTACGTTAGAAAATAGCCTTACTTTTGTACAACATGATGTCATACAGATACTGAATGATGCAGGAATTCTGTCAATCCCACCATCAATAACAGGTTGCTTTTCCCTACCCGAATTCTCTATATGGGGTCATATTCTTGTCCACTGTGCACTGTTTACAAGACATGCCTGAAAGTTTTGCACTTTTGATGTTCATCTGGTACTTGTCAACTTAAATTTTCAGGAATAACGCACTGTCGATGTTACCAGAGGAGCTCGGTTCTCTTTCTCGTTTAGGGACATTGGATCTTCACTCCAAGCAGGTAAGAAAATTTGCAGTTACTGTTTGGAAAGAAAGCGCGCTTACATACATTGTTTGTTGCGCAATGTTATGTTTTATAGGGTACTTATTTAATCAGCATTAATTGAAAGAAATTAATTCTGATATAAAAATTTGTTCTTGCAGTTGTTGCAGGCTAGGCACTATGCTTCAAACAATCAAGTAATGGTAACTGTCATGATTGATTTAACAGTCAATTTTATGCTGATTTACCAACATAATTACATAAACAAGTTAAGATGAGGTAGGAGTAGGACTGCTCTCTTTCTTCTTTCTTTTTCCTTTCATATTGAACCACACAAGCAGGTCTAGAATGTTCAAGGCAAAACAGAAATTCTCTTGTTTTTTTTATGAGAAGAAACATCCTGTCTTGTGGACAAATTCCACAACAATCTTTAAACACAGTGTAAGAGATTGGATCTTGACCATATTTTTAAATTTCTTACTTAGATAAGAGCTAGGAAACAAATTTTTAATAGACATGGAAAGAGTCTCAGAGGGTGGAACTCTAAATTCTCACAACCATACTGAATAAATCACTCAAGTAGCAGAGCCAAGACATAACATAGAGAGACAATAGTCTGCTAGATAATGGTGGGGAAATAATGTGTGAATCGGCAAGGAAATTATAGGCACAGTTTTGGTAATGTCTACGTTCCAGGGAAGGGCTTACCTGTTACCTTCTCGAATTCAGGCTCCATCTAAGACTTGGTAAAATTTGGTAAGAAAGAATACTGAAAAATGATTATTTCTATTTTATTTACAAAAATAAATCAAGAGAGGAGGAAATAGCATGAATATTTATGAGATTAATGTTCAAATTAAAAGTTATTCATTATCGTTTAGATTTTATATTTTTCATCTTAACTAATAGTAAAATAGTATAGTAATCTTTTTCTTTTTAATTTTTATTAAATAACGAATGAAAAAAATACTTTTTTATTGACCTTTTATTTTTTTACCAATTTAACAAGTCCATAAAAAAAATGTTCTACCCATCCTATATATCAAACAAAATCTAAATATTTTATATTTTTATATACATTGCAACTTGCAAGTGGATTTCTTAAATTTGGTAAACACGTTTTATGCAATCGTGATATGTTTATTTATCTTTTAAGTTTTTATTCCTTCCATCTTTTTTTTCTGTTTATTTTTTGTGTACTGAAGTCTGTTATGTTTTTGGGACACTTATGTTTTTCTTTTCTATATTCTAATATCATTTTCATGGTTTTTTTTTTAAATTTTTTGATATTAAAAATCAAGGTGCATCAATATTTTTAAAATTTAATATATATACAGTATAATAAAACTTAGTAAAAGTCAAATAAAAGCAACTATGAAAAAACGACGTAGAAAGAAGATATATAATAATTCTTACAGCCCCAAAAAAAAGACTTCGATTTCATATTCTAGGACAAAATCAAACAATAGTAGGTACAGTATAGATGAGAAAAAAGGGAGACAATAGAATATTTAAATACAGTAGTTGGTGTTGATTCCAGTTTCACGCGAGACGTTAAGGAAGAAGCAGTTGGGTGCAAGTGGGCGTCGGCTCCTCCATTTTAATCACCGTAATAATAATTTAAGATTGTTTAATTAAGGCAGTTGCAGATTCCATCTTTTGGTCATTGTTTGATGTGTGTTAATAAATAATTAATTAATTAGACACTTGTTTGTCATTTGCAAATTGGAAGCTGAAGCGTTTTCATTAATTACTAGGTAATGCCCGCTCTACGATGCGGGTTGTGAAAAAAAAAGTTGACAAATGTAGAGATTAAGATGTCCAAAAAGAGTTCATGAGAAAGAGTAAAAGCAAGCATTGATACGTCTTAGGAAATAAAAGAGTCAGTTCAGAAAAAAGAAAGATATAAATTGTCTAGCAGAAGTGGGATAGAACACAGAGAAAAATATAGAAGAGATATAACACATTTATATGCTTTGGCAGCAATGCAGCTGGGGTCTGCATATCATAGAAAATATTTGTTTAAGTTGTGCAAACTGTAGGAAATACAAAAAAAGGAGAAAGGTGGTGATCAGTATAAGTACATAAGTAGCCAAGATGGTGTATGTTGGCATGTAAGTATTGGCACATAAGTAGCTAAGGTGATGAGAGACCAAACAGGAGTGGTTCAGCTCATGTTTAGTATTCATCAACAGTTGCAATGATCAAAAAGTGGCTGCTATTATATCCATGCAAACAGAGTTGGAGATAGAGGAGCAGTCAAGCGCAATGGCAAAGGATCATTACTCCTTTATCTTTTCCTTGCCCCTGTGAGTTGAGAACACTAAGTTAGCATGGCAAATATGAGCAAAATAATGCAGCATAATAATTAATCATAGGACAAAAGAATGAGCAAGTGAATGGTAAAGAAAGTGTTGTAGAAGCAAAGTAATCATGTTTATTAGAGAAGGGTTCTAACAGGTAAAAAAAATTAATGCCATAAGACCCAGTGAGGAGGATGCAGTTGAGATGTAAAAATTAAATTAATCCTTTGTTTAGTTGATTTGAGAAGAAGGTTTAAATTTTGTGGATGTGGTATCATAGATAGATTGTCATTTTTGATAGTTTTCCCATGTTGGATTAAAAATTTAATATCATCAATCAAATAAAAAAGTTGATAAAGTGTCTGTATCTATGTTTGGTATGGTATTTCTACTTTTATTTAAAAGGTCCTAATGGTTGTGATTGTTGTTGGATGGGACTTTTATATTAACGGTTTTAATGCTCCAACTCTTGGGTCAAATTGCAAGTTGTATAAAGAACCATACATATATACATATATACGTACGTACGTTAAGAAACTCTTCATTGGAGTTGAGTTTAAAAAAAACGTCATTATCTGAGAGTTGGTGGTTATAATTTCAAGAAATATAAGATATATATAAGTAATAACTTGGGATGAAAAACAGGAGACTGAATTGTTTTCTACTATCTTTAATTTATTTTTATCTCAATCGAGAATATAATGAAGACATGGCTAACTTCAAATATAACATGTTTTTCTTGTTTTTCACTTAGTGACATAAAGCTCTTAGTCATGGCATCATTCATAGTTATGAGTCATATTTGTCTTTTGAAAGTGTCAAGTTATAGTTAATAACTTGGCGAAAGCGGAGCTAAATTTCTTAAAATGGGTCAAATGTAAGAGAAATGAGGATTGGATCAAAGTTATTAAGTGTGTGAAATAATGGTGAAGATGGTACCTGCTCTTTAATTTTTTGAGTGGCAGGTCATCAGGAAACAGATCTGGTACAGGATGTTCTGCACTTGGTGCTACATCTTTTTGCTTCTCATCACTGTTTGGTAGAGGCAGGAGGGAGGGAAAATGTTTAATGAGATGAAAAAAAAAGAGTGAAGGAAGATAGCAGGAACAAAGATGCATTTATTTGGTTTAGTTAGGCCTTGTTTAACCTGAAAAGTTTTCTCTTGGTATGCCC
Organism: Heritiera littoralis; assembly: GCA_031772115.1. NCBI lineage: Eukaryota > Viridiplantae > Streptophyta > Magnoliopsida > Malvales > Malvaceae > Heritiera > Heritiera littoralis. Next base: position 1,127,218 of record JAPDPK010000143.1, on the reverse strand, counting down.
AGCTTGTTGAGTTTGGTCAGGTTGAATAGGTTCTTCGTCTGGTTTTCGAATGCTGATAATGGGGAAGCATGTAATAAGTATAAACATTGTGATATGACAAAGGTCAAGAGAAAACAACTTTTTTGTTAGCAAGAAGAAGTGACAAAGTAGAAATATACCTGATTCCTTTTCGTGATGAAGGTGATTGTGTAGCAAATAAGCTTTCCGGAACAGAGGAAGGAGTTATTGCTAGACTTTCAGTTGGAAGAACAGGAGTTATTTGTACAGCCATGGTTGGAGGAGGTGAGGTTGGAGTAGATGAACCCTCTGGCAGAATAGTGGCAGGGATATGTTGATCTGCTGGGAAGGTTCTGTTTACTATATAAGTTGGTACACCAGTGTCAAATGATTGTTTAGCAAGGTTGACCTTGAAAATTTTTTCTTGACCAATCAAAGCGTTTGCGCATTCAGGCAAAACTTGTTGGTGGAGTGGTTGTTTGTTGGCCAAGTCAACAATGTCTGTTTGTGTCAATACCTCAGCAGTTTTGCCAAACATCATAAAGTCTATCTCACCAGTATCATCTTTCACATTCATCAATATTCTATAGCTGTTAGTGCAAGAACAATTAGGAAGAGAAAAAGAAATAATCAAGTGTTATAATGAAGCATTGTTGTACATTGAAGATAATATATATAGGTGTGAGTTTAGATGAACAAAGCAATATACTTACGCAGGTTTGGGTGCTTGGTCTGTGTGGGTTGAATCAGGACAGGTGTATTTGTTGTCTATAAATCTAAACCCTTTGTTGCAAATAGGACAGCTATTGTAAAACCATCCGTCAGATAGATCAATGTCTAATATCTTTGCTTTGCATGTGAAGAAAACTCCCTACATTAGATGATTGTGTACCATTTGTGTTAAAAAAAAGCGGTATAATGGAAAATAACAAACTATAAATGATTGAATTCCATTTTCTTATAAATAAATGAGTTTTAATAACCTTTGATTGTGAAATGTCTATCCTCAAAAGTTGTTCGATTGTCATCCTATTTTCATTGATGTCATCTGCTCGCTCTCTTCTTGGACGTAGTTGTTCATCAAGCTTATTAACGATCAATGGACGATCGGCATATCTAAGAAAGAGCAAAGGGAATTATGATCTGTTGTAGCACAGAGGAAAAATATGTTGTTCTAAATGAAATTAAAGCTGAATGATTAGTTCTTAGTTGGATTTATTGAGTTGAAGCTTGTTCAAACCTGTTTTTGAGCATTTTGGTAGCTGGCATGTCCACATTGAGGTAGATTTTTGTGGCTGAAGAGCTTGACAAAGTAAACAACCCTGCCATGGAAAAAATATGAAAGGATGGAGCTTTTTTGCAAGATAACATTTTGGTTCTTTGTTATGTATAGAAAATGCAAGATTATTTACCAAGAAATTTTTTGACAGTCATGCCAGCAAGGGCAACGACAATGTTAGTTTGTGAGTCAAAGTCATGATCTTGGTCAAGCACATGAGCAAATTGTCCCCAAAGTGTAACATCAAGAGTTCTTTCGCTGCATGGGAATAGTAGAATAAGGTTAAAAGGGGAAAAACACTTGGTTGATTAAAAGTGCGTTAGTTTTGATTAGAAGGTAAAAAGGTGATAAAAAAAAGTGGATGAATATCATGCTTACTGGTCATCTTGGATCCTGATATTTCGCCTGTCAACAGGTCAAGGCTGGTCTTGGTAAAGCCTTGTGTTAAGGCTCCAATGGCAATGAGAATCCCAATTACATCTGATAAAGCATGGCAAGAGTGGAATGCGAGTGAGGTCGAATGGAAAGGCAAAAGATAAATGACTTGGTAAGTGCTAATGGCAGTATAAAGATGCAATATTGAAATAAAAATGATGATGAGAAATTATATTTGTGCTTATTTACCTGTCAAAATATTGTTGTTGTCGCAACGTGGAGCAAGACAGTCGAAAGGTTGAAGCTCAAAATAGTACAACGGGGGGGGGGGGATTAATTGGATCGCGTACTTCAACCAATTTAGTGCTACGTGCAAAGTTGATCAGACATGCAGCAGAAGACAAAGCATTGTATGCCTTTTTTTTTTTACCCACAAAACAATTTGTAATGTCATATACAGATCCCTCTTTGAGGATAGGTTTGAAAAGTGATTCGTCCTTTTTTTGGATAGTTACTTGCATAGATTTCCCTACACAAACCGGATATGAAAGAGAAATGAACAAATAGTAACTACAAAAAGTTTTTTTTGTTTACATGTAAAGTGTGTTTGTGCATGTGTATATATGTATATATATATATATATACATACATATATATACACATATATATATATATATCCATGTGAGCAAACCTTTTCGTCGATGATCAACATATCAAGAGAGAATGATTTACTGTCAGAGGTAGAGGCAATGCTGTCCCAAATTCTTAGAACTCGAACTCGGATTTTGGAGCAAGGTTCCAATGGTTGTAGCTGGTTGAGTAGTTGGTAGCTCATGTTGAATAGACTGCAAAAAAGCAAGAGCATAGCAAGCACATAAATAGTGAAAGATATAGCGAGAGAATGAATTTTTAGGTTAAGCAAGATTAGAAGACAAGAAAAAAATAAAAAAGTTTGCAGGTTGTAAAAAGCAGGAGCATAGCAAGTTAATGTGCAAGTTTCATCAATGTGAATGTAACTTCTGTTGATAAAACATAGGTAGAAGTAAAAAATAATAGTTAGAATTAGCCAAAGAAAACACAAGCAAGAACAAAGAAGAAAACACTGGAAACAATCTAATTAGTAGATAAATAAATGTAGAAGAGAAGATGTAGGGCTGATAATCAAAGTGATAAGCCAGCAAGCACTTCGAAGAAAGAATTCAAGTAAAAAGGTAGGAAACAAAGGCAAGCAAGTTAGGTCACATAACATAAGCAAGTGTGAAAGATAGAAAAATTGTAAATAGTGCAGAGTAGAGAGTGATGGTTGTTTTTTAGCTATGGACAAAGAGGGAAGAACAATTACCTGGAGTGCAAAAGAGCAAAAAAAAAAAGGCAAAAATTTTTCTAAGAGGAAATAGATGCTGCATTATAAACAATCACAAAAAGAATGCAAGAAAGGAGTAAGAATAGCATGGTAATGATGTGGTTCATAGTTAATGATTTAACAAAAGAGACATGGTTAGTGCAACAAATAAAATGGTGTAGGCAAAGTGAAGCAATATATATAATGGAAACAAATAATGGAAGGTTAACAGAGAACCTGTTGGCAGGTCATGGAATATTTCAGAGTAAACAATATTTTTAGTCAAAGAATATAATTGAGGATCAGAATTATGAATCAAGATTTTCAGTCCATTTCTATTTGTTACTCTAGATATAGCTACATATAGTTGTCCATGTGTAAAAACAGGTTTGGGTAAGTATAAACCAACACATTCAAGAGTTTGGCCTTGACTTTTATTAATGGTCATAGCATATGATAGTCGAAGAGGAAATTGTTTTCTTTTGAGTACAAAAGGCCATTTGACATCTTTAAGCACAAAACATATTCGAGGAATAAAGACTTTATCACCAATATGGCTACCAGTGATAATCTTTGCTTCAATGAGATTTGGAGCCAATTGAGTGACAATGAGTCGTGTGCCGTTACACAATCCAGCTGTTTGATTCATATTTCTGAGAAGCATGACGACAGAACCTAACTTAAGACAAAGTCGATGGTTAGGTGCATTGACAAATCTCAAAGAATTTAAGAATTCAGGAGGGTAAAGGATCTCTTGGTCAAGAAGTTGCCCGTCAGAATTAGATATAGAGTCAAAGCTTAGATATGTTTTTTCCTCTCCAGGAATCAAGGATAACACAGAACAGTTAATTTCGTCAACTGTTTCATTAAATGGAGTTATAATAGCGCGTTCCCTCAAATATGCTGAATCAGCAAAGCAATTTTTCAAATCTGCATAGATTGCATTGATAATAGTTAATTCAGGTGTGGAGCTATCTTCAAGTAGCAAATCTGCTGGGATTTGGATCCATGCATCATCACTGTCAATGTGAACCTGAGTAGGATTGATGTTCCCATTGCCAATGTCTAAGATCCATTGAGCAAATTGCTGTGTTTGAAGCATTGAATTAGCATCACATATATTAGATCTCAATCTCATGTTTATGGTGAGGCAAAATACATGGAAATATTTCCATAATGGTGATTTGCTGATTGATGCATTGATAACCTGAGATCTTGTTCCTCCAGAAACAACAGGCAAAATTTGTCTGAAATCACCACCTAACAAAATAGTTTTGCCACCAAATGGCTGTTCAGGCTGGTTGTTAACACCTGAAAGCATAATATCACGAAGAGTTCTCTCAAATGCCTCAAAACAATATCTATGGACCATAGGAGCTTCATCCCAAACAATCAAACTTGTCATAGTAATGAGTCTACCAAGCTCTGAGCCACGTTTTATTTGACAAGTTGAAATTTCATCAATATCCAATGGAATCTTGAAGCGTGAATGAGCAGTTCGACCACCTGGTAATAACAAAGATGCTATCCCAGATGAAGCGACAGCTAGAACTATCTTTCTTGCTGATCGTAGTGCAGCAATAATTGTTGCCCAAAGAAAGGTTTTTCCGGTTCCTCCATGTCCATAAACAAAGCACATTTTGCCTTCATCATTGAAAACAATGTTAATACAGCATCATAGATAACTTTTTGATCATCATTCAACATGGATACAGATGATATGTGCTGTCTTTGCAATTCAGAAAGGTCATAGTCCATCTCTTCTCTGATAAATCTATCTTGCATCGCATGAACTGAGCTAATAGATGGAAAAGGAAGGTCATAGTTTGACAATGATGAGCTATTTTTATTGAATAATTGTTCAAGCAAAAGCAAGATTTCATTCTTTAAGTCTTGTTCAGACAAATTGTGACTACTGTTTTGGAAATCATGATTGAACTTGTAAACAATATCGTCACCCAACAACATCCAATGTTTTTCCCACAAAGCCATGGGATGTTGAACCTCGCAAAAAAGAATTAGAGTTACAAATAGCTGCCTTAATTCATGTGCTGTTGCCCAAAAAGAAGCTTGCTCTAAAGCATAATCCCATTCATTGTCATCTTGAAGCAAACCTAAAGCACGACACGCTGATTGAAATGAAGCATGGTCAACACCATTAACTCTTTTGAGGTCTTCAAAACTGGTTGCACCACTAATCTTACATTCAAAAGTAATCTCAAAAAATACAACTCACCAGCAGCAAGATGGACAAAGTTGATTCGTCCAATAGCTCGTCCCTTTTTCCTCGGTTTCTAAGCTTTTTCTTTTTTATACCAAACCAGTGAGTTGGGAAATTAGTGTATGTTAAATCTCGGGCTTGTGGAAATATTCTGTTTGTTTCCATCCATTCTGTAAACATGGTTTTATCCAACATAGGCTGTTGTAAAACATTTGACAAATCCGAATCCTCGGAAAAAGTAATATAGTGTTGGTTTGGGAGAATGAATAGGGAGCCGTATGACTGGAGGATCTTTGTAATGTACTTTCAAATCCAAAAATTCTCCAACATGCTTCATGGGATGAGATATATCTACAATCAAGGAAAGTTTTGATCTCATCAATTTCATCCGAGCTAGTTTGATTGTTATCTTTGTTTCCAGTAGTTGCTTCTTCAATGACAGCTCTAGTTCTATCAGGGCCTTTGTTCACATACTTGAACAAATATTTGATAGATTTTGTTTTTGCACATATTTCAACATTCATATGAGCTTGATGTCGGACAAGCAAATCAACATTGTATGGCACAACATATCTTGTATCAAGCATCACACCATTTTTCTCAACCAACATTCCATTGCTTGTTGGAGGTCTTCTTCTATAAGAAGTAACTGAATCTTCTCCGACAATAGTGTGAGATGTGTATGGTTTGGGAAAAAACTTGGAACATTTGCCATCTTTCATGCATGGTGAATTGCGAGATAAAGCTCCACATGGTCCATGTATCATGAATTCGAAACAGCTTCATGGCAAGAGAATCTTGGTCTTTGTCTGGTATTTCAGCAGAAATGATTTTATCAATTTGCTCAGGTGTTGAATTGCCTATCACTCGGATGCAACCATAGCAAGATATGAGCATGTGGCAAACCTCGTTTTTGGAATTCTATTGTGTAAACCACTGCAAGCAAGTAGAAGTGTAAGTTTTTTAAAAGAAATCGAGGGAAAAGGAGAAAAAAAAAGACAAGGTGCAAATAGAACAACAAAGAAAACGAAAAAGAATCAAACCTGCTATTGTTTGGCCAAAGTGTTTTTTGTTTGTTAGATCATCCATTAAACATTTTAATCGTAGCTTGAACAACCTTGTCAAAATATCGGGCCTTTCTTCTATTCTTTGGCCTGGAATGATAGACAAAGCTTGACCTACTTCTTTCCATTTTGGATTGCAAGTAAAGGTGATGAATAAATCAGGTAGGCCGAATTGTCTACAAATAGCCATAGCATCTTGATAATTTTGGAACAGAAAGTGAGGGCTAGAAATAAAGCTTAAAGGCAATATGATACGTTTTCCAATTGCATGACTATCAACATCACCTCTAGTCACAGCATCTTGAACACCTTGGTAGATCTCTGATCTTAGTTGTTTTTAGTTGTCCCGAATCCATTGCAACCTCATCCGTTCAATGCAAAGGTAAGCATCTACAACAAATTGTTGGAAAAGACGACCTCCTCTTAGCAAAGTATGGCCGGTTGCTGGGCGTTGCTGAATGAGATACGCGTAATATTCCATCATGGTAAGATTTTGTCTTTTCTTGCTGCTTTTTTCATTGGAGTCTCTATATTTTATTTGTAGGTGAAATCCGTGCTCACCAAAGGGGAAGAGAATGGGATATTGCATAGACATGAAAGCAGGATGTAGTTCATTAATTCGTTTCAAACCATCAAATCGATGCTCGACAACAATATCACGATCATCTTGGGGTCCCTCATCTTCACCTACAACCAAGCCAGCAACTTCAACATTTGATGGCATATCATATTGTCGATCACGATGGTCAATTGAGCCAATCAATCGAAGTTTCACCGGAGCATAACTATCTTCTGCAAAACGATCTCTTGCCATTCTAAAGAGCTTAACAATTGCATTAACATTGTCAAACATGTGGATCAAACTTGTAACAATTTCAGGATCAATGTCATTGCCGGATTCAGATCTTTGGAAAGGTCTGATGCGATTTGCAACTTCATTTTGGGTGTCAAATATGTAGACTTGTGCAAATTTCGGAGGTTGTCCAATGGGAGGAAGCAAAGACCCCATTCGATGATGAACTTGACCTCCAATTTTGAAGACATAAGGTCCGGAATGATTATTGATTGAATGATCAAGTTTGCCCCCAATGGAAGTGAATTGAAAAATTGAATTGTAAGCCCTGATATTCTCTCTGAATTTCTTTGATCTTTGACTTCCATTATAATTCAGCAAACTATCAAGAAAAGGAGGTGTAATCCTAGTCGAAGGAAGAGCAATTGTTCCTTCTTTGCAACACAAGCCAAAAACAACTTGTGATTTGTTGTGATACGACTTTAACCTCTCTTCGTACCACATCTTTGCAGAACAATAAGGGCACTGATAATCTAGCCCACCAAGATGAAGGGGCTGAAGATATTTTCCTGTAAATAGTAAGTAAAGCGGAAAAATCAGCAAATGTTGAGCAATGAATTGTTTGAGGAAATATGTATGAGAAATGACGAGTAGATTTTAGGCCAAAGTGGCAATAACAAATTAGATTAAGGATAGAATAATCTTACGATTGGAATGTTGAAGAGAAGTTTCGAGTAATTGAGTATCAGCTGAAAGAATGAATAAGCAAAGAGTGGATAATATAAATAAAGTAGCAAAATAGAGAAAAGGAGAAATAGTTAAGATTTAATAGCATGAGCAAAAAATTGGCTAATCACAACAAAGGTAAAAGCAAAGATAGTTACCGGATGTAGTACGGAGTGGTGCATTGCAGTCAAAGGTTTGACAACAATTTACAGACAAGGAAAGCATATCAGTATTGCGAGCTGTATGCTGATTATGTAAATTTGATATATTGCTGGTGGAACCAACATCAAACTGACATGGAGTGGCATCAAAGCATGATAAGCTTCCATTGTTTGAGCAAACGATTTGTTCAGTCGCAGAAATGGTTTCAAGGTCACCACCAGGATTTACTCTAGAGGTAATATTGATCAAATCAATCGTTGTAGGTGGTTTGAAATTGACAGAGTTAATTTCCGGTTGCCCAACATGATTAAAGCATTCAAAGGAGGAATCAGTTTGACCAACAGCAGTACCAGTTGACAATCTAGCTTTGTTTTCTTGGAAACGTAGATGCTGATTTTGAGCAAGTGTTGTTGACAAAGAGGATTGCCAGTAAAATGGATCAAGTGGAAAAGGAACAGCTGGATTTTCTACAATAAGAAAAACAGCAAGCAAAAGTTTTGTAGCAAAAAAAGAGTAGAAACGCAAAAACACACAAGTATGGAAAGCAACAACGTATTAAAGGCTAATCAAAGAGAGGAAATGAATTGATTTGACTATGTAATGATCTAAATGTAATTTGGTCAAGTTGCAAAGAAACTATGACAGAGGCAGCAGGAAAAAATAAGTTAAATAGAGAGAAACATACCAGGAACACTGGTTAGTGTGCCACCGATGGTAGGTTGATTTCCAAGGATGTGCGGGCTAGAAACAATAGCCGATCGTTTGAAATCATTGACAGAATGAGAAGGAAGAGATGGCTGCAGACCAAGATTGATATTATATTTTCTATGTTTGCTTCTTCGATCCTTAAGATACAAAATCCGTTTTAATCTATTGGACTTCGTTGAGCTTTCAGCTAAGCAATCAAATTGAGAGAACCGAATATTGGAATCTGTTCAATTAACACACAAAGAGACATTTCTTTATCAAAAAACATGTTTGAGGATAAATGCATGAGATAATCGCTTACAATGAATGAGGCAACCAGCTATGTGGAAAAAAAACGTGTGAAAGAATGAGGGCGGAGTAAGAGAATGAAGAAAATTGATTGCAAGGAAAGAGGAGAGAGGAAAATAAAGAAAAGAAATATAGTTAACCAGCCAAAACAAAAAAGAACAACAACAAAGAGCATAGGGTATAGAAAAGCTAAAGTAATCTAAGTATTTTTTGTGGAAAATACAAATAGGAAGGGAAAAAAAATTACCAGAAGCAGAGCTCATTGGCAAGGTGATATGAGATGCCATGCACTGGACATGATTAGGTCGAAGAGAGCTTTTGAGCAAATCATTATGGAGTGAAGGAGGTTGAAGTTTAGAATCTAAGGAAGGCACTTCATTTTGTCCAAGTTGTTGAACAACAGGAGAACAATAATTTTGGTGACAATTTCTAGCCTGATGATCACCAGAAGATGACTGCCCAATTTGTTTCTCTGACTGATAAGTGTCAGCTTGGATGGTTTGGGAAATTTGAAGATCCAAAGCAGCTTGACCCAATGAACTTTCACCTTCGGCATGCTGCATGTTTTTTTGATGTGCAACTCTTTGATTCCTAATAGAGTCAGTCCTCTTTACCCTATTACCTTTGTTCTTCTGTCTATCATCCATCTTAAAAATTTTGTAGAATATTGTAAGATCCGATTTTTACACTACTGTAGAGTCTAAATTCATAAAATTGATAATGGAAATTAAATAAATAATGAATGTTAATTTCCAAAAAGATGAAAGCTCCTTCGGCGGGCGCGTACCATAAAGAAACGGCTCGCCGATTGGCGAGTAAAGTATGTGTGATCATCAATGCTGATGGCGAGTTGGACGAGAGTGTGGTCGCACAGGCGTGTTCGCCAACTTGTGAGATGAATCAGGGCATGGTTGGCGAGTTGAGCCATGCCAGGTGATGGCCCGAAAAGGGCGAGAACTTGTGATCGCCACACAGAGGACAAGGAGTAGCCCCATGGCTGGCGAACTGATTTAGTGTGGCGAGTTGATTGTTTTCCTTATTTGTTTGGCGAGTAGTTTAGTTCGCCAACTTCGTGGATAAGTGATGGCCGCTTGTGGCGAGGACTTGGAAACGCCAATGCAATTGGCGAGTAAAGTGGTCGTCCAGATAGATGGGAAAATGAAAACAGAATTCAACCTAACAGCCAAAATTGACTTGTAAGTGATACGGTTGAAGACAATTAATGGTGAAGAGGTTGAAGTCAGTAAGGAATTTACCTGATTGGTTGAGGAAGTAAACAAAGGCTGCAGTAGAAGAAAAAGCCGTGTGAAAGGGAGACTTCCACGCCACTTTGTGCTTCAGTTTTCTTCATGCATTAAAGGCATGAAGGACGTGAACAATGATGAAGGAAACAGGATAAGGGACAGGCGGTGGCTATTGATTGGCTGAGAATGTTTATATAAGCAGAGACAATTGATGAAAAACGAGTTAGCCAATTTCAGTTTCTTCACGAGAGCTATTTCCCTGTTTCTTCCATTTCTCTGCCATGTTTGATCTACTGAGTTTCACTCTTCAGTTGGCTAAACCAGTAAACATGCTTATAAAACCTTTCTTTCTTAGCCTGGTGAGCTGAAGGAATAAGCAAATAGAGGCCAACATGAGACAGAAAAACAACGTGTTTTGGAAGTGCAGTTGGTTGAGGTGAGTTTCATATTTTTTGAGGTGTTCTTGATGTTCACTGATAGATTTCTATGTGTTATGCAGTAATAAACATAGATACAGTCTTAGTTTTAGTTAGATCCTTGGAAAATAGGAAAACAAGGAAAATTATGGAACAGGTGACGACAAGGGCGACTACAGTGATCGCCCATGTTGAAAATAGTAATCGCCAATGAGGCGAATAGATATTAAGTACTCGCCAAGGAAAGTTTGTGGGCGAGAACGCCGAATTCTAGTGATATGAATTCAAGGGCGAGCTCAAACGCAGAGGCGTTGGGCGAATAGGTTTACGAGCAAACTCCACAATTGAGCCAATGTAGGCCTCGTGAGTTGAATGTTGGGCGAACTCACAAAACACGGTGTGTTATGGCGGGCGAACTGCCACGTTGAAGCCATTTGATGAATGGCGTGCTCGTCTGGGCGAGCTAATTGGTACTCTGTGGGGCGAGTAGTTTATTTGATTTATTCTCGCCACGTAATATATAAAGAAAATATTAATGAAATATATATATATATAATTTGCAGCCGATAATTGGGAATAGCTATGGGCGAACATAGTGCTGGGTGAAGCAAGGCTTCGTTGGACCAGGTAAGGGAAGTGTGTGTGAAGTGATGCATGTCCTGTGGAGTAAATTTTATGAAAACATTAAGTTAAATGTTTTGTTTTCTGACATGCATGATTTTAAGAAGTTAATTGATAATTGTTTGATCGCGGGCGAGCTGATAGCCGCCTTTTGCCGTTTTGTTGGGTGAAATGATACAGGGCGGGCGAGCGCTTTGTATGTTTTATGTTGGGCAAGTCCTTTGTGATTTATGTTGGGTGAATTGGTATTGACGGGCGAACCAATCCCTTTTATACATTTTAAACTCAATTCTATTTTTAAAGGGCGGGCGAACTTTCTTATAGAAAGCTATAAGTTAAGCCAAATGGCGAGCTCTCTTTTATGAGAACTGGGCGAGTGCCCTTGTTTTAAAGAGTAATACGGGTAAAGCCATAGTCGGGCGAACCCTTTTTAATGAGTTTGGGCGGGCGACCCTTGTTTTAAATGAAAAGCGGGCGAACTTTTATCAGCCAGCCGTACTTGTGTTTTTAAAACTATGAGGCGGGCGACTATTATTCGCCGTCTTATCGAGTTAGCCATGGGCGAGCTGCTTCCATGGGCAAGCCATATCGGGCGAGCTGACCATGGGCGAGCAGGTTTTAAAACTTGAGATTATGGGCTGTTTTGGTGTTTTATTGTTTTATAAGAAATCAAATCATTTTGTGGAAATGATATATGAGATATAAAAGTTGATTTTGAGACTTTAGGCACTGAGTTCATGCGTTGCTAGTGCGTGACCTACCTGGGGCGGTGGCTCGGTCAATGGACCAATGAGTGCACCTCAGGGCGTCACAGGGCTGATGGACCTGCCAAGTCATCAGCGGTCTCGAGGTCACTTGGCAAGTGGACCCGAGAACCCCTTTAGATTATGGCCATAGACCTGAGATAGCCGTGAGGGGCGATGGCCTACGGGTGCACCCCAAAAGCGGCAGGTTTCGTTCTCCCAAGGTGGAGGAGGAACGATGATAGCATGATTTATTTGTTGCCTAGTCTCAACTTATCAGTTTCTATTTACTGTGAGGATTTGTTGAAATCCTCGATAGTGTTTACCACATTTTAAAGTAAACTGTTAGTCGGTGATTTAATGGTGTTTTAAGAGAGTTGTTTACTATATATCCACTGTCTTTTCTACTGGGTTATTGTTAAGAAAAGAACAAATGAGTTGTGATATATAGTTTTGCTTTATTTAAAGCAGCATATGTTTCCTTTACTGAGCGTATGAATCGCTCATCCCTTTGTTTTAACTCCACAGATAAGAAGTACACGGAGTCGAGAGAATTAGTTCTCAGATGGGTATAGCTATGCTTAAAGCACTGAGGCATGGCACGTTAAACGTGACAGGTACGGTCTTTCCTCTTTTACATTTCAAACATGTGTATACAGTACTACCGTAGTGCAATAAAGGTTAATAGGGGATGTCAGATGTAAGGAATAATGAAAAGAAATTTCATATTCCATAATTAATAGATAAATGTTTATCATTTATCACTATTACTGTTGAATGTTAATGGCATCGCAGACAGCCCAACCGGTAAAGTTGTATGGAAATACGTTGAAAATGTGGTAACGGGATGTTACAAATATAGGTTGAAAACAAAATAAATTGACAAAGCAAGCAAGGCAGCTAAAAGGAATAAAGTACACAGCTTGTTCTCAAGGGAGAGAGGTAATATCTCTTCATTTAAAACACCTAAAAGTAAGAGGGGAAAACACAAAAGAGAGAAAAGAAGAAAGCAAAATCAAGGAAGTGAGGACGGAAAGTGTAATCAGAAGAAATGGATTGTGATGAGGAAAAAAAAATAAGCACACAAGTAGCAAACATAATTACAAATGCAACCAGAGATTATTTAAAAAGAAAAGAAAGAAAGAACATCAAGAGAGAAAACATAGGTAGAAGAACAAATATCAAAAGTAGCATCATTAGAAAATGATTTAACATGAAAATGTCAAGGAGGGAAGAAATCATGACAACAAATTGAAGCAAATCAAAGCCAAAATCTATAGAAATCAGAAAATGAGCTAATGGTAAACAAACATAGGAATCGTCAACAAAGGACAAAGCAAAACAGATTAATTTAGCAAGCCAATGGTGAAGCAAGTAAGCTGATAACCATAAAAAAAAGGCGAGTATAATGGCAAAAGACACACGCAAGATTAACAACAGGTAGAATTCTAGCTGCCAAAAAGCTAGAAGAGGTTTAAGGAGAGAAAAACCTGGCAAAACCATCCAATGAGGTAAACATAGGTCCACATGAGGAATCAAAAAGAATGTAAGAATTTCCCAAATGCAAGAGACCACAAACAAAAGCAAAAGCAGGTAGCACTAAAGCTGACGCTTCAAGAGAGAATAAACAATAAACTGGTAATAACCAAAAAATCCCAGAAAAAGTGTAGCAGATTTGAACCTGCAAAAGCACAACAAAGACACAAGGAAATAAGATTAGAATGGACGGAGGAAGGAAAACACAGCGGCAAAGAACAACAACAACAAAGAAACCTGAGAACCAAGTAAGATTAAACAAACCTGAGAAGGGACTAAGATGAAGAAGGCAATTCCAAGATCAAGAAGCTGAAATAAATGGCAAAGCGAAAAGAGGAAGCCAAAAAAAAATCATGAGGCAAAAAGACATGGTAAAGGAAGTAGAAAATAGCATGCAAGTGTAATAGTAAACAAAAGTCAAATGCAACAGTGATATAGGCAACAATTCGTTAGGGAAAGGCAAAAAAAAAATCTACTAATCTATGTGCACACTCAAGCATCTAATACAGCAAGAAGTCGAGAGAAAGACAAAAGAAGGGAGGAAGAAAAAGAAGCTAACGTAAGCATGTGCGATGCAAGACCAAAGCACTCGGTAAGAACATGCTCAACCAATAAATAAAAACAAAGCTTCAAAAAACAGTTGCGGACAACGTAAATAAAAAGAACCGAGGCATACAAACAAAAACAGGAGGATGTAACTTTGAGAACATATAAATAACAACAAAAAAACAAAAAAGATTACAACGATGCTAAAAGGGTGTAGCATGGACAAATTAATGAGAGGTAACAGCTGAAAGTAATGGTCCATGTTGGAAGTGAACTGGAACAATAGAAACGTTTTATATATATATATATATATATATATATATATATATAAAGACAAAGCAGAAACATTAAATAGGAAAGAATAAGACATAAAACAAAAGATTATTAATGAATAAAAAGGATGTGAGAGGGAAAAGAAGAAGGAAACACAAAAGAAAAAAGGGAAGGTACACAGATGAGAATGCATGGGAGAAAAACAGAAAAGCAATTCGATAACAAAGGGTGAGCAACGGCACAAAACTGGAAAAACGAAATCAAAGCATAGTGCAAATAGAATAGTATTGGAAAAGGGCAAAATTCAGGCTAAAAAAAGGAAACAAAAGAACTGAAGGTGCCAATTAACGGAGAGCACATGCAAGGATATTTGAAAAACTCACCTTCGACGAAGCGATCACCAGGAACGAACAGAAGAGCAGAGCAAGGCAAACTAAAAACAACAGACTTCAGTCAAACGGAAGAAACAAAAACGGAAGAAAGAAAATCGAGTGGTGCAAATAAAAAAAGGAAAAAAAACGAAAGAGGAATGGAGGAAGAGCCAAACGACAATGTAGCTGGATCGCTTTGCTACAAAGAGCACAAAAACGAAGACCAAAGAAAAGTACATATCGGTGATGATGAGAAGAGAAAAGGCATTCATTGGCGGCAAAAAAAGAGCATTGCAAGATAGGCAGGTGGATCTTTCTTTGTTTTATGTGTGATGGAAAATGATTTTTTTTATTATATTGTTGTTTCGTAATTTGTGCAACCAGGATGGTTATAAATGAAATTCATTTATCTTGTAAAATTTTTGTTTTGTTTTTTTTTTTTTTGCCTGACTCTTGGTTGTTAGTCCATCGTTTTGTACGTTACCTTGAAAGGTATGATTAATATGATTATTTTAGATTATCCAAGTTTGCGGATCAGAAAGATAATTTATGATCCCTAGTTTAATCAAGGTGGGTCCCATACAATATTCTTAGCACTTCCTTCCAGGTGCATGGGATGAAATAATCTAAAGAAAATTGTAAATCTTGGAAATAACAACAACAAAAAGAGTTAAATGCACTAAAAAAACACGTGTTCTTTATTTATTATTGTAATTTGAACTATTGTTAGTTCGGTTTTTTAAAATTAGCAATTTTTTTTTATAAATTTGGTTTTTTTTTTCAGCAAAGCCTTCGAAAAAAAAGGTTGTGAAATTGATAAACAATCTTCTATAGTTTGCAAATATAGTTTGCAGAACAGAAAAGGTTGTGAGTATCGAAAGTTAGGGTGCAAATATATCCCAGCAAACATAATTTTGAAGACAAGGAGATTTCATATCGGAAAGCAAACGGTTATCACTCTTTTTTTTTTTTTGCTCTCTGTCAAAAAGTGTTTTAGATGAAAAAAAAAAAAGAGAGCAGGGTTAAACGTTAAGAACAGCGAAAAACTATACTAAAAGAATAGATTTTCTTAACTGATAAACTTTCAAAAGCGAAAATACATAAAAAATGAATAAAGAAAGGAATTATGAGAGATGTAGGTTTTTTAACATAAACTCATTTTCAAGGGCTTCTCCAAAATCGTATGATACAATGAAAGATGACAAGTTTAACAGAGAACTGGTGTAGGCAGAACCTTAAATGGAGAGAATGGTGATAAAGTACTGTTTAAACACGAAGCAGTAGTGGAAAAGATGAGTTATAATGCCCGTGGGACTGAATTTGGATTTTACAAACACCAGAAAACAACTTGATCATATTGAATCCAACCACCCAATAATTCTCACCAAACTTGCTGTTTTTGCTTGCACTGCAAAGGTAATTGCACATTCATTACAACATATTGCAAAAGATAAAGTAGTATGGAGAACTAATTAGGTGGTTTTATTTTGTATCCTTTTAAGATGAATATCAAACCTGAAAAAAGGAGGTCAATCGATCCCATATTGGATTGTGAAAGGCCTTAGCAGATCCTACATTTTTTTTTTAAAGATTCAATATCCAAAAGAAATGTAATTACTATAATAACTTAAAAATAGAATTCAAAAATAAAAAATTTCTCGTTATACAAGTATAAGCTAAGCAAAAATCCAATTTTAAATTGTAAAATATGCTTCAATAGAAATAAATAATGGTTCACTCATAGGAAATTAGTAAATTAATGAAAAAGAAAAGGAAAAATGCAAGTAGGAAAGAAACGGTCTTCACCACATGTTTTGAACTATTTGGAATTTCATTAGCAAGTTCATGTCTAAAGTTATTTTCATTCTTCTTTTCTAATATTGTGTTAATTATAGCTGGCAAACTACATCATGAACAAAGCAAAAGTGGGAAGTTAGTTATCGAAACCACAGAGCACATACAGAGTTTGACAGGCTTAATGAAGCCAGGTGCACTTCAGAAATTCTGGTGTTGAAAGAGAGAATAAAAAGAGCAGTTGGTAAGAAAGGTATAGCAAATCCTAAAATTGAGAGCACCAAAGAAGTAGTTGAACAACAATTTGAAGTGTTTATGGAGAAGAAAAATGAACATGAATATGGAGATAAGCATAGGGTGGCAGAGCTTTTGTGTACATCATGACATGAAAACCAAAATGAAAATTTAACTGGCTATGCTTGTGGAAATATGACCCTCCCTGCACAATCATGCAAGTGTCCTTAAATTTTATCAGGAAAATGAAAATCATAAATAACTTATGGAGGATTGAAAGACATTTAAACTTAGAGATGCTCTCAATTTTCAGCATTAGTTAAACAATCATTGTCCTAATTACAACCACAGCATTGGAACGAAGAAAAAATGCTGGCAAAGGATCATGTTATCATAAATGGTGTGTAAATGACAGTATTGACATGATGTGACTAAATTTAAAGCACAAATCTGCATAAATGACAAATTTTTTTACCTGGTGTAAGAAAAAATAAAGTTATTATTTGAAGACTACTCAGATTTTTGAATAAGGATATGATTTTGTGTGTTATTCGCTAATAAAAATGGTCAAGAGAGAAAGGATGACAACAACTTAAAGATCATACCAGCTCATAGAAATTGGTTGTTATATCTCTGCAGCGAAAACCAAGAAAATACAATGTCAAATAATTTGAAATACCAAATAACTATTGCAAGGGAAATTACTGTGTTTATGAGGTTGGAAACAGTCAAATGCAGAGGTAAGCACATAAATTCAAGGAAAGATCAATCCTGTTGGCTTGTAATAATATGCAGGAGCACAAATAGTTTATATATATATATAATATATTATATAAAGATGATATTTGACACTTAAGGTGATACAAATATAATTTAATGACAAAACATTTCCCAAAATAGTAATGTGGTTCAATAGAAATAAATAATGGTTCAGTCATAGGAAATTAGTAAATCAATGAAAAAGAAAAGGAAAAATGCAAATAGGAAAGTAAAGGTCTTCACCATATGTTTTGCACTATTTGGAATTCCATTAGAAAGTTCATGTCTAGAGTTATTTTCATTCTTCTTTTCTAATATTGTGTTAATTATAGTTGGCAAGCTACATTATGAACAAAGCAAAAGTGGAAGTTAATCATTCAAACTACAGAGCACATACAGAGCTTGACAGGCTCAATGAAGCCAGGTGCAGTTTAGAAATTCTGGTGCTGAAAGAGAGGAAAAAAAGAGCAGTTGGTAAGAAAGGTATAGCAAATCTTGAAATTCAGAGTACCAAAGAAGCACTTGAACAACAATTTGAAGTGGTTCTGGAGAACAAAAATCAACATCAATATGGACATAAGCATAGGGCGGCAGAGCTTTGGGTTACATCCATTATGACTATGAAGTCTAGAGGAGATGTGTCGCCACATTAAGCTCCAAAGAAGTCTGAAATTGAGAATGGTGGTTCATTGCAGCATGAATCCTTATAAACTATCAAAAGAAGTTTGATTATATATATATATATATATATATATGTATATAATCATTCCTCAATAGATACGTTTGTAATGCTAGAAAGAAAGATGATAGGCAAAAAAATGCATATACGTGCAGACATGTAGAGCTTATAGCTAATCCTCACACTTTTCAAATGTTATGTGCTTTGTCATGATCTGCTAAAGATTGTTCCTTCAACCATAATTATGTAATTTAAAACCGAAAAGTAATGAATACAGTCAAAACTTAAGATTGAACATACTAATTATGAAAGGATATATCTACCATAATGAGCATTGTAAAATGAGAAAGATACCACTTTATATACAGTCCATTCAAGTCAAAGTATATGATAGTGTAAACAATATGAATACATTACAATTAAGTTAAGCATCTATTCAATATGAATGTTCCTTTTTTTTTCTGTCCATTTCTCTTACATTGCTAGCAAACCAAGATTAATATGAAGCTGTTACACCTGTATGTTAGTCCAAACATGTGAAGCATAACCACAATAGCATCATCGTAGCAGCGGTAAATTGTGTTGTGATCTCCTAAGAATAATGTTTGTTGTAAATAAAAATTTAAGATTTTTTTGCAATTTAATGACAAACTTCTACCTACAAATAACCTAAAATTAAAATTTATTATAAACTATTAACCTAAACTCACTTAAAATCTAAATAATAATTTAAACCATTCTACTTATTAAACTAAACTAATAAACTATATTAAATTAATAATAACTATTATAAAGTAAAAGTATTTACAAAACTAATGCAGTATTATATGCAAGCAAAAAAAAAACTATTTAAGAATCGTATATATGTAAGCCAAAAATAAACTATTTAAGAACCATAAACTACTTAGGAATTGAAACTTTAAACCATGAAAATAGTAAACAAACAAACTAAATTGAAACTGGAAGAACTTCCTACCACCATGCTCTTTAGGAAGTTACTTATTCAGCTGCGTCCTGCTGTAGCGGTGTAGCTACCTTCAGTTTAGCAAATGTTACAGCGAGCAAAAGACAGGCAATGTCATACTACAAAGTAAAGGAATCCCAATGGCAAGACCTTACACATTTATTATAATAAAAGACTTTTTTTATCAGATCAATTAAAAACTTTAAAAAAGAAGAAAGAAGCTATGTGCAGTAAATTGAAGTTAGACTTGACCTGTCTATGGTGCTAGATTTGACCTGACCAGTATATGGGCAAGAATAACCTCTTCTAATTTAGATCTGGTCTTGGCAGCAGCTTTCTTTCTGTATGAGGTGAAAGTTTTTATCACATGACAAAGAAACAATATAAAAGTTAATCTGTACAGAACATGGGAGATTTTTACTAACAAATAATAATAAATAAATAAATAAAGTACATATCTCTTTATATCTCCCAAAGTAGACAAAAACATATGATTGAAATCTCAAAACAAAAGCTAACATGAGTGGTTAGGCTGTAAATGCAACATTAAATAATTAAAGAAGCTTGCAAGGTAAACAGAGAATGTTGATTAAAGCAAGTTCGCATGATATCTTTAAGAATTGACCTACATTAGTTAAAGTTCGCTCAAATGGAGTTAATTTTTCCAATCAAAATATCAAAGCAGTCTAAGGATGATAAAGTACTTTAATTCTTGGTTGCCAATAAAAGCGATTTAATTCTAATTTTTATTTTCTTGCAGTTGGATTTCTCAAGTGATAGTAACTGCTGCATTAAGCACTTAGAATTTGTAAAGAACCCCAACTCCCAAGGACGAACTCCATATGAGTAGTGAAAGTAATGGACCATTTCCTCTTATTGCAGGAAAATATTTGCATTCTTTTCTTGGGTTATTAAAAAGAGATTTAAGCTTCCTAATGTAAGCCTAGTGCTTTCTAGTTATGTTTGTACGAAGAGAAAGTATCAAGATTATTTTTAATCATCTAATCATAAAGATAATTATTCGATACTAATACTTTTTTGGCATCTCATTCATACATATATGCATAAACATGAAACCAAGCCTTTTCAATTGTAATTGTTATTGCAGTTGTAATTATCATTAGTAGTTGCATAATGCCTCCAAAAGTTAGTTTCTTGTCTCATCCATAAGTCATTAACTAAATATAAAACAATTTAAGTAAATAACAAATAGTACCGCATATTTAAAAATGCAGGAATTCAAAAAAATAAAATGCTTCTTGCTTACGTAGGTAGGATCCTTCTCTTCCACACTGTAGTCTTCAGTTATAATTTCATTAGAAGCCTCCAATATAAATATTAGATTGAGAATACACTTTATGAATTAAGCTAACAACAACTAAGTAGTAAAAAAAAAAAACAGACATAGCATATAAAACACTACAAAAAAAAAGGAAATTTAAATAAATGAAGCCAACCATCTAGGTGAGATTTTATTTGATTTTATTCTTATTTAGTCTGCTGCCAACTTTACGTGACTACAATTATTTAACTTATTTTTGCTTGGTCTGCAGCCAACTTTACATGCTTGCATCATTTAGCCATATATAAGAGACTCTAACTTTAGAAAACAAAATTTGATGCATTCAACAAAAAACTAAAGATTTCAATACCATTTCTAGTTGCTTCATGCTGACTCAAATTAGTCAAGCCATATAGTAGCATCCTGCAAGAAGAAAAAGTTGAGGTAGCGCATTGGTAATGATAAATATAATAAAATTCAACAATAAAAAAAATGATTAGATCTATGACATGCTGTCTTAAATTATTGATTCAAGTCATGCATTTGATGTGTCTATGAAATTTCCAATAAAGCAGTTAAATGAATTATTGCCCTATCTTTACTTTCTACCAAAGATTCTATCTCCTCTACAAAGTTATGTCCTGTTGTAGCTAGCTGCATCTTCATATCTCATATCAAAATAATTAAATTTCATTAAAAAAATTTTAAACTAAGAATCAAGCAGACAACTAAATTATGACTAACTATCCACAAAGATATCATGATAACTATGGAACACGAAAGCACCTTCTTATTGTTGTCCGTTTCAAGGATTGGCCAATGTTCTAGTGTGTCTAAGAATGAGGGCAGATGTATGTATGTAATACGTTTGCAGGCCACATAAAATGAGAATCGCAGCGGCCTTGTATAGACACATCAAATTTTGGGGCTTTCTTATCATCTCTATGGCTCAACTGCTTATCCCGAATCTTGGTCATCTTAGTACCTGATGATTTCAAGTTAAAGATAGCATAAAAATTTTAGCAACACAAAAAGTACTGATGAAAATTTTGATGTTATCAAGCATTAAAGCAAAACAGAATTTCAAATGTTCTTACACTACTGACAGTTTGGTCCTCGGGAAGACAGTCTTCCGATCAACATAAGATGCATTGCTTTTTTTGCTAAATCAGTCAATTTTCATTGATTTGTTAATATAATGGAAAACATTCTTAAAACCAAAGCAAACCAAGAAAATTACATACAGTAACCATTGAACTCGTATCAGTCCCAAGGAAAAAAAAAAGTATACTAAAACCAAAACACATAAAAATCCAAAGCTTAAGACAAAACACACCTCACACAATCCCATCATAATCTCAATCTGCATTATAATTCTTGACCCTTGCCATCTCACTGGGTAACCACCAGGCCATAAAAGTTTCTATTTGTCCACTCAAATGCCGATTCTCTATTAGATAAGGCATTAATAAAAGAAGATATCCTATTCACCTAAAGCATTCCATGATTACCATGTTCCCAAATAATCTTATCCTCCCTATTTGGCACCATTTGTAACCTTTCCAGTTTGCACACATCTCCTTGAGCATGTTTGAGTCCTAACGGAATAATGCTCTTCTCTAACTATCCACTAACATTTGGATAGCACCAATCATATTTTTCATCAGGCCATATGTTCTTATCAAACTCTCATCAATCACCTCATCTTGTTTCTTTTAAGAGCACCTTATCGAAACTATAACCGTTAATTATGTATCTTATCACACGACAATTTGTTGAGTTCCCTAATCCTCTTATATTCCAATAAACTAATTTTCCTATCATATTTCTTTTAACTTATTAACCTTTTTGTAATCAATATATCCTCACAATTCCGACATATGCCTAATTTTTCCCTATTTCCCAAGTTTTGCTAGCCTCCTCTAAACATAAGATGCAATGCTATATAAAGAACTTGTGGTAATCCAAAAATATTCCACCATCTGCCATTGTATCAGTTCTTTTTTTTTTTTGAATATATACCAAAAAGCAAATCTAAGTCATTTAAATTAGTCATACTCAAGATTCTATAAAAGTAGGTGTAGGCAAAACATTTTAATAATCTTCAAAAGTAACTTCAAATATAACTCCAGCATAATAGTCGAGAGGTCTAGCAAGACAAATCAAAACCATTTTATCTATGCAAAAATTCCATTCTCCACTACCTTTATATCGAAACTGAGTTTGCAACATAGATAAAGAAACAGACTTTAAAAATTATAAAAAATATATATTTTTTAAGCATCAATCACTAACAATATCGATATATTTTTATTCTAAATTATTTCTTTCAATTACTTGGACAAAGAAGACTTCAATAACTCTTTCTTTAAAATTAAATTCTATTTATAGTTTGGCAACCACAAAATAATAAAAAGTTATAAATAAAGAAATAAATATCAATAAAAGAATATTACAGTAGAGATCAATAGATATAATTCGTTAGAAGTTAATAATTAACACAATATGAATAGATAACAAAAGAACATGAGAAAAAAATTCAAACGTTAGTTTAAACAATAAAAACTAAACTTGATCATTACGAACTTGACAAATATCTTTTAATTTAGGCAACCTTTTTTTATCATGAGAAAAAGTCAAAGACTCAACCTTTAGCATAGAAGAAAAGACATCTATAACACAAACATCGAATAAAAGGATTAATACGTCGAAATAAAGAAATAATAAAAAACCGATAAGGGAGGAAAAACCTCAAAAAGGTTGAGCTATGAATAAAATGATAAGAATAATATAATACATACTTTCGAAAAACACATAAGAATACAGGGAGCAAAAGTTTTAGCCAAAAATTGTTAATGGCAGACTTAGCCTATCAAGACATAAACAAAGAAGACCAAGAAAGAAAACATACCATTTGCTTCTTCCATGATGAAAAAAGAAAAGAAAAAATGTAAAAAATGTAAAATTTAAGATAAGGTAATCTTATTTAAAGAAACTAAAGAGCTTCACCTGATAATTAAGCATAGATTTGCAGATTTAGTGATTGAGTGAAGGAACCCATGTTAATGATCTACATAAACATTAATATCAAGTTACTGCAGTTTATGGAACGAACAAATTCGAAATAAATGATAAATATCTAAAAAATATAACAATTCAACAATAATTAGAAACGAATGAGATATTAACTAAGCAGACTGGCTGACATGTCATCTCCATAAATTTAATATCTGATTTTCAATAAAAAATCATTAAGAAGGAAATGGTAATTTCCAACTTCTACAATGCCTAAAAAATCAATTCTAAATCAGAAAATATCATTAACAACATAGAAGTGATCACCAATATAACTTTTTGGTTCAATCCCATTCAAAGTAAACATTATAGATGAGTGAAAAGCTAATAAATCCACTCATAGTCAGATATGCAATGCCACGTTTAAAAATAATAGATGTTGGAAAAAGAATAAATTTAAGAAACATAGAAACAATAACAAAAGTGAAAAATATTACATGAATTTTAGGTAATATTTATTACCTAAATTAATACTAATTTATATTCAAAAATTCTATTCTACTATATTTTCCATATTCTAAGCATAATAATATAATATTAATTCTATTAATTTCTATCTCAATTTTGTAATCTTCCATAATAAATTATTTTATTTCCTATCAATTACCCATATAATTTCCTACCTTTCATTTTGTAAATTCCCAATAATTTATCTAATTTCCTACTAAATGCCTAAACATAATTACTATTTAATTTGAAATCTTTTCCAATCAAATTCCACTAATAATTCATATTTCAATCCTAATAATCATTTATTCATTTTATCAATCTTCATTTTCTATCTTATTACTTGAGTGATAATAAGGATTTGGTTTGTTTTAATTCCTTCCACTGCCGACAGTTGTATTTTTTTTACCCTCTTTCATGGCCGGCAGCTCACCAAGCACTCTTCCTCTTCATGAATTTTCATGTATTCTTTTATTCTCAATTCTTGTTTCCTTTTCTACTCACCTAGAAGTTCCATTAAACAGCAACAATTCATAAAAAAAACACAACCATCGTGCAGCCCATGCTATTGCTGGCAGCACCATCATTGACGCCACATTCACCATACATCAAGTCACCACAATTTTTCTCCACATTTCTCCCATAACTAAACCTGCTATGGCTGCCTACATCCATGTTTTTACTAAGTTTTCCACCATGGTTGTATCAATATATCATTCTCTATTAATTTCACTGCTGTTAAACATAAAAACCCATATCATTACCTTTAAAGTGCAACCATGACCGAACTACCATGTTGTTTCTTTATTTTTATTTAATTCAATTCAATGTCCCAGACGCATCATCAATACCATAAACAAATAGACACCATAACTAAAATCAAGCAACACATAATAACCAAGTCAATTTACCTTGATCTGCCGAACAGTACCACTCCCACCAGCACTGATTTCTTCCCGTGAGCTTCTCCTTTTCTGGGTTTAAAGTGAGCTTGATGTGGGGAACAAATTTTATAGAGAAGGTTGGATGATTGGGTGAAGAGAAGATGAGGTTCCACAAAGCTTACGTGAAGAACCATGGAGAAGATGAAAAGAAGCGAGCAGGAGAAAAATACAGGAGAGTCGGTTGGTCTGAGGGAAAAGTAGAGACAGAGGTGAGAAAGAGAGAGAATTTGGGGACAGCAAAGCCAAATGGGTCGGTTGATCTGAGGGAAAAGTAGAGAAAGAGAGGGAGAATTGGGGACAGCAAAGGGAAAGTAGAGAAAGAGGCGACAAAGAGACGAAGAAGTCGGGGACTGCAAAGGGAGATAGGTCGGCAAAACCAAATGGAAACAGAAAACACCAACGTGTCAAACGAAGGAGGCATCATCGTGGCTTCACCAGGAGGCTCAAAATGCATGTACTTTAATATTATTGATTTCAGCTTGTTTATGAAGGAAACCGAAACAACACGCAGCGGAATTTAAATCATTCGGCCTCCACCAAGATCGATTCGGAGAGTTGCCTGATTAGGGTTTCGAGATTTTACCTGACGTTTTCTCTGAATTTTCTGTCGTTGGTCGAGTCACAAGCAGCAACTTTTCGTTCCTGCCTCTACGGTATCCACACGAACGGATCTCACGACTCTTGAACGTCTCACGATCAGATGCCTTAAGGAGCGTTTTTATTCTTTTAACCGAACTGCTAGCTTCGATTAAAAAGAATGTTTTGTTTTCTGTTTTTAAAAAAGTGCGGCTATGTTTTAGAAAAACATCCCTTTTATAGGCAGTAAATTTTACCCTAAAATTTACTGCCAAACAGAACTCTAATCCTACTTAGAATAGGATTAGTTATATCCCTAATCCAATTCAGAATAGATTAGTTATATCCTTAATCCAATTCAGAATAGGATTAATTAAGCTCCTCATTGATCCGTTCTAAGTGTGCGACCCAATAGGTTCTCAAAACAATGGCAATGACAAAATTGTCACAGGCAATGAGCGGTATCTAGCAACACATCATTGCTACCCATGTAACGAGAATGTCAATGACTCGACATAACCTTACTCGTGATAGATGTTACCGTGTAGTTTAATCCCTTTATCCTATGATGTCTTGATTAGACACAAGTCATGGAATGTGTCACACTTGTATAGTCTAATCAGCGTTTCTTGATTCCTGAGTAGACTAATTAAACAAATAAAATCAATATCTCATATTGACTTATTCGAGCACGGCCATGCATTTCTTAGTCTCACTCTATCAAAGGGCCCAAGACATCACTCTTGTTATATAAGAGGGATAAATCCTATCTTGATCACTCAACATCCCTCTACATAGATCAAGGCATACCCAATTACTACCTTTATAGTCCATCCTGTTACGAATGACATCTAGCAGCATTAAAGTATGCAATTCTCTATGTTGGGATCTCTGATGATCTCAAGTCAAAGGATCACATACACCATCATCACTATGAGAATCGCTTATGACATTCATATAACAATCCATGTACGTTCTCATGGAGGGTCGATCCAGTACATAGTTCTCTAACATGTACCTATGTGATGACTTGATATCCTATATCCATGACAATGGTCATCAGTCAACCACATACTAGTCTTATCGTATCATTGTTATCCTTGTTCACAATAATACTTGACTAGGGATATTTTAAGAATAGTGTGTTATTACTATTCTAAGGACATTATTATATAAGATTATATTACGCAGTTATAAGACAAATATAATAATGAACTATGATAAATAAAATGTCATGATACATAAAAAAATGCCAAAGTCAATCATCTAATGAATGGTTCTAAGGGCATAATCCAACAGTTTAGGTGTCTTACACGACAGTATTAATTATTTCACTGCGTTGGGATTAAAAAGAGGGAGGGACATGAGTCAAGTCTTGCTGCAATTTCCAAGAAGATGGCAAGTAATTACAGACTGTTTGGTGTAGTTGGTTTATGAAAAGCTGAGAATAAGTAAAGAAAATTATCTGCTGTTTGGAATTGGGATGTACCAAAAAACAAAGTTTATATTTATGTTTTTGTAAAAAAAAAATAATAAATGACACTGTTGGTATTTGAATTTCTTCATTCAAAATTTAACTAGAGTACAGGAATTATCCGCACAATGTGACCAAAAAAAAATCCAAAGTACGTCTCATCATTCAAAAAAAATTCTAACTTAATTTAACACTCTACTTTGAAGATTCCAAGTTTAAATTATAAAAGGATATATGCTTTTGTTAATGCATTCATATATTCTAATGGTCGTATGCTTATTTTTAACATGCATGCATCGACACAAAAAAAGAAATTGATTAGTCTTGCCTATCTTCTATGATCATTTTTATCTGCGGTTTCCTAATGCATGAGATGTATTAGATGTCCATTTTATTTTGCTTAAGGGAGAATCTAATCATGATTTCTTTTAATGAAGAACAGAGTAGGAACTTTAATTTATTAAACATAATTTCGTGACAATTCAAGGTTTGTTTGTTCAAGCAATCATATTAAGGTGACTTCAAAGATTTAACGTTGTAAAGTATAAATATAGTTCCTTTGCTTATTTGGTCATCTTTTTTTTTTGTGAAAATTATTTAATTATCTTTCATCAATTAGGTTCTGGATATCAGCTAAGCGTATAATTAAAACTGTCAATTTGTGATGTGCTAAATCTTCTGGTCAGTGAAATTACTAGTTTCAAACATTTATCATACTTTATTTAGCATCATACACGGTCCATAAGTAGCTGCTGGGTCCACAACTAGCATCAAATAACTAAATGGGAGGATTTCTTCATGCTGAAATCCCGCGGCATCCTTGCTCCTCTTAACCCTTCTTTGGATTCTTCACATTTGATGAAATTGTCACTTAGATCACACAAATTAGTTCCTGCCACTGAGGTTTGTGAGAGTAAGTGAATGTTGCAAATAGAATGCTACAAGCATAGTTGAGGGGAACGAAATTTCTTCAGATAAAACAGTGAAGAGATTTCCCAAGAATGTGGAAACAGAACTTTTCAAACTTAGCTTAGACAAATGAAATTTCTTCTTGGCCAGAAATAAACAAGAAATCCAGAAACCAATGTACAAGTAAAATTATACTACAACGAAAGCAACACATGAGCTGGAGGAGGAGGTTACTCAAAAGTTTTTTAAACCAAATATGTTGTACTTCACAACAACACTCACTAAGCCATCAACAACTTGCATCTCAAGATTGCATGAGCGTTGGGATTTGAATCATGAATGGTTTCTGCAACCCTTCTCACTGCAACATTGAATCAGGACTCCACAGTAATTCACTAGGAACCACGTTGCCATTCCACAGTCAAGCTATAAATAAAAGTTTACGATTCTGCTTAGATAAGGTGCAACCTACTCCAAGCAGCCACTCACCAGCCTTTCCCTGGACGGAGGCTTCCACTGGCATGATAGCTCTCTACAGGGCATCCTTTTGCAGATCCATGTGACAACTAAACAAAAAAAAAAGGCACCCTAAGATTAAAGAGATGTAATCAATACAACTATGTAATAGAATTACGTGTAGCAACATCTGGCGAATCAAATACAGAGAGAAATTAGAGCGATCAACTGCCATTCCGTTCTGCTTGGTCTCAGCCTTATTTTTGGTACAACATAGTCTGAAACTAGTAGTATATTCATGGAAGAAAAAACAGAAAACGCCAAATTCAAACAACAGTACTTGAAAAACGACTCAATTGACATAAAAAGAGAGACAATTCAAGAGATGAAGTACATGGACAAATTTATAACAAAAAGCAGCTGATGAAGAAAAACGAGACTAGAAACAGAGTAGACCATTAGTTGTTGCTTTATGAAACATATATTTAGAGATTTTCTCCTTTCTCTTTGACACCTCTGCTTCAACTTCCTTGTAGTCTTTCTTGCAAGCAACAAGATCTTCACGTGTTTCTGAGAATTCACCAGCATTCATTCGTTCACTTGCATACTAATGAATGTAGGCTTGTTTCGCATACACTGGATTGGATCAAACTAGGTCAATTTGGGAGAGAACCTACGCCATGGCTGTGTTGTTGCCACTTAAACCCAGTTGGATACCTGAAAGAAATTACAGATGTATCACAATCATTGAGATAACAAACTAAAGGAAAGAGCTGACAGACAAAATAGATGGTTTTCTCTCGACAAACTCACAAAATAAGGATAAACAGACTGCTTGGTCGTATGATTATATTTGAAAACGAAATGCATTAGATGTCCATCCACTAAGCAATCAATAAACAAATATAGCTGCTAGCTTTTGGTGGTAGCAATAGGAGCATCTCCTGATTCCCACCGATAACTGAAAGGACAATCAACGGAGTGCAACGATATGTAGGAAAGGTGGAAAAGACCAAGATCTGAAGAGTGCCAAATAAAAAGAAAAATGATAGATCCCACTCACCACCATAACTAATCAGGTTCATAATCTGTGAGATCCCCAATTTCCATGTAATTCTTCCATGTTTGTAAAGTATTTCAATCAAGATGATTAAATGAATATGAAGTTGATGTGTAATTGATGTATGAATAATGTATGATTGATGTATGGAACATAGAAGAAATAATGAAGTTGAATGTCAATAAGTCAAGTGCAATATGTGGATATCAGGAAAATCAATTAAGGCATGAGAAAAGAAATAAAATCAGAATTTTGGATTGGTGAATTAATGAATGGCTGAGATAAGGAGGAGGAAAAGAGGAATTAAAGGATCAAATGGGTCAAATAGTCAATTAGAGGATTAGTGGCTGAGATGAACTAGATGGATTAGCATGCATTTAATGCATATTGCATGACTCACCACCCTCATCATCATCACCCAACGCCAGCCCTCTCCATCGTTCCATTCAAGTTTCCAAGTTTCCATCCCAATTTCCTTGACAAACCATCCCATCCTTTCATCGATCCAACTAGTTTGTTGAACAAGAATCAATCCTTGTCACTAGACTAAGTGATATCCAAAGTTTGGTGGATTGATTCCAAGTATTGGAAGAGATCTCAAAGTTTGAGATTTTGGTCTCTAGTGAAGGTAAGAGAAGGAGATGATTCTTGCAATTTCGTTCATGGATTTGAGTTGTACTGAGTTGATATGGTATGTGTATGTAGTTTAATTTAAGGTTTGATGTGGTATGATGATTTCAGATTTGAAGGAGTGAAAGCTAGGGTTGACGCATCAAGTGATTTCGCGTTTCCGAAGGAATCGAGGTAAGGAATTTATGTGACGGACGTAAGGCGGCTATGTCCGCATGTTTTATAATGTTTTTATGTGGTTTGGAAGAAGCACCAGTTGATTTTATGCAGGAAAAGATGCATTTTCGGACTTGTTTCCTAGTACCAATTAGGCTAGGGGCAGCCGACTGCCTTGAAAGGGAAGCCGACTGCCTAGAGACAACCAGAACGTCGTTTTCCGAAAACCGTTGCAAACCAGTCGACTGCTATGTAAGCCAGTCGACTGCTATTTTCCCAGAAGCATTCTGTTTCAAACCAGTCGACTGCTATATGGGACAGTCGACTGCTATTTGCCAAAATACATTCTGTTTCAAAAACAGTCGACTACTATATGGACCAGTCGACTGCTATTTCTTAAGAAGCATTCTGTTTGAAAACCAGTTGACTGCTATATGGACCAGTCGACTGCCCCCATGTATTTTCAAATATGAAAATATCGGAAAGTTTAAATGAAATTATTTCGATAAAAGAAGTTATGAAGGAGCAGTCGACTGCCCTATAAGACCAGTCGACTGCCATGTATGAAAAGAGCTTTCAAAGCTTATTTGCTTTAAACACAAAAGTGTTTTCTGAAAAAGTATATTATAAATGTTTTGAGACTATGGACTGCGTAATGATTATGCATTTCTGATGGCTGAGAGACTCTGATCAAGTCCTCAGTAATATGTATGTTAAGCGAGGAACCCTAATCCGGTCCTCAAGACCATAAGTGACACCTGACTAGTGCTCACTGTGGTATTATTAAGGCAGGAGAGAATCCCTGACCTCTACATGGTATACCAATGTACTAATGCATGACTAGAGTCATATAAATGGGAATGAACGGTTTATATGACGATGCAATCGCTTAAATATTGTACATAGTCTCCATCTATTTCAAAGTACAAGATGTATGTATGAAGAACTGTATGATGTATGTTTTTAAAGTATGTTATGAAGTATGATGTTTTAAAGAAAGAAGTATGATGCATGTTTTATATGTATGCTATGTTTTAAAGGAAGCATACAAAGTATGATTGCCATGTCATTTGAAATAAATATGCATGGTTACAAACAATGCATGAAAGATGTTTAAAATGCATGCTTTATAATGCTTTACATGACATTATAGAGCCAAGTAGGAAAAGTACATATAGAGGCATAGCACGCTCTTTTACATACTTTTCTTACTGAGCGTAAACTCACCCTTTTACGACCATTTTTCCTACAGATTACCTGAAGTGAACCCCGCTCCGACTAGAGGAGCTTGTTTTTGAAGAATCGAAGTGTACCTTCTCGATACGCTTCCCAATTAGTATAGAAGGTATACTCATATGTTTATGTATAGCAAAGTTTAATTCAGCTACGGTACAGTACAAGTAGAAATTTGTGTATGTAGGATATCGGGGATGTAAGATAAGATGATGTATGAGATCCTGTGGAAATGGAATGATATTTATATATATCATTTTTATGCTTATGGGAAAATAATAAAATTTTATGAGCTATTAGATAATTAACTAATATATGAAAAGATGGATGACATTGATGAACTAAATCTAAATAAAGAAGGAAAAGGATAAGTGATAAGATGTAGTGACGGGGACGTCACAGAGTGGTATCAGAGCAGTTTAGATCGAGGTTTGTCAGTGTCAAAAAGCTAGAATTATAGTATATCCCCAATTGTACTGTACTCGTCTGAATATAAATGTATAGTATAGCTGTTTATGGTTATACTAAAGAGCTCAATGATGACTATATTTACAGTATGAGCTCACGAAGAAGAGGTACAAGTAGAGGAAGAGGACGGGGTCGCACTGAAGAGCCCCCAGTTCCGTCTCCTCATCCATCTCCACCTCATAGCCCGAATACAAGGCTAGCTAAAATGGAGAAGCACATGGAGAATATGGCCACGATGTTTACACAGTTCATGTCTAACTTCCCGAATGTGGCCACAAGTACCCAAACAGCTACACCTGTAATTCCTCCTACAGAAGTAACCCCACCAGCCCCAACTACGGGAAGGCGGGATCCTAGAGCCTATTGTAGTGTGTCACTAATAAAAGAATTTAAGAAGTTAGATCCGCCCAAGTTTAAGGGGGAAAGAGATCTGTTGACTGCAGAAAACTGGATGAAAGCAGTCTTGAAATCCTTCGAGTATATGCCCTGCTCCGAAAGGGAGAAAGTAGGATTGGCTGCCCACCTATTAGTGGATGATGCTGAGCATTGGTGGCAAGCCACTCGGACCATGTTAGAGGCTCGATATGATGAGGTTACGTGGGATCGATTTGTGGAAGCTTTTAATGAACAATACATCCCACGCACGGATCGGAATAGATTGAAGATTGAGTTTTTGAGTTTAACTCAAGGTACGATGACGGTGAATCAATATGAATCGAAGTTCACCACCTTGAGTAGATTTGATCCAGAGGTCCTCAGAGATGAAGGACACAAGATCGATAGGTTCATCGAGGGATTGAAGTCCCCGATTAGATCTAAACTGTATCCGATGGATATCACCACCTATGGAGAAGCTGTCCGTAAGGCTCAGTTGTGTGAGCAAGACTATGATCTACATCATGCTGACTTCCGAGCCAAGGGTAAGGGCAAGGAACCGATGAAGCGGAAGTCGGATGAGAAAGCTTCGAGTGATAGGTATCCATTTCGGAGAAGTAGACGATCCGAAGGAGTTTCTATAGGTAAGTAAAGTCTAGAAAGATGATCTTTAAATTAATTTAATGGTTATATGGAATTATATCGAAATTGGAGTTATGATAATAATGATAATGATATAGGTACTCCTAGAGCTACCGGGATCAAGATAAGTGATGAGCGATCCCGAAATCTAGTTGGAAGTACCGCTAGCTCACCGAAGAGTACGATGCAAAGATGTGAGCAATGCGGGAAGTTTCACGGATCACAGCCATGTCGCTTGGCGAGTGGCGCTTGTTTTAGATGTGGGGAGAAAGGACACATGATTAGAGATTGCCCTCAGAGAGACTCGAGGATGCCTGATGAATCTGATAAGACCTCTAAACCGCAACCTAAGGCCACTGCTACCGAGAAGGGAAAGAAAGTTGTGACCCAAGGACGAGTGTTTGCCATGATAAAGAATCTGCCGATGCCTCGTCCAAAGTGATTAAAGGTACAATTTACTTGTTTAATATAAGTGTCATAGCATTGTTTGATCCAGGCTCTACGCATTCATTTGTGTCTCCTAGGATTGCTATGAAAATACCAGTTGAGCCTGAGACTTTAGAACACTTATTAAGGATAAGCACACCTCTTAAGGAATCACAAATAACGGAGTTAGTGTATAGAAACTGTAAACTACGGGTAGGAGAAAGAGAATCAATAGCTGACCTAATCCTACTAAATATGTATGGGTTTGATGTTATTTTGGGCATGGATTGGTTAGTTAAGAATCATGTTATGTTAGACTGTTATGCTAAGAGTGTAACATTCTCTTCACCCGTTAACTATATTGTAAACTTTGCAAGTGATTAATATGAAAGCATGTTTGATCTTAATAGTTGCAAATGAAAGTAATGGATAATATGTATGATGATGTGAAGGATTTATTGCTTATGTGGAGGACGTAGATCAGAAACGTCCCGGACTCAATGATATTCCTGTAGTCCGAGATTTTCCCGAGGTGTTTCCGGACGATCTTCCAGGACTTCCTCCGGATAGGGAAGTGGAGTTTACGATTGATTTGGTGCCGGGGACTGAGCCCATTTCAAGAGCTCCCTACCGGATGGCTTTGGTAGAATTGGAAGAATTGAAGAAGCAGCTTCAGGAGTTGCTAGACAAGGGATTCATACGACCCAGCGTATCCCCTTGGGGTGGTCCTGTGCTTTTTGTCAAGAAGAAGGACGGTAGTATGAGATTATGTATTGACTACCGGTGGTTGAATAAAGTGACAATCAAGAATAAGTTTCCTCTTCCCAGGATAGACGACCTCTTTGATCAGCTAAAGGGTGCACAAGTCTTCTCCAAGATAGACTTGAGATCGAGATATCATCAGTTGAAGATTCGAGATGAAGATATCCTTAAGACTGCATTCAGGACGCGGTATGGCCATTATGAATTCTTGGTGATGCCGTTTGGATTAACCAATGCGCTCGCAGCATTCATGAATTTGATGAATGATGTATTTAAGCAGTACTTGGACCAGTTTGTCATTGTCTTCATCGATGACATCTTGGTGTATTAGAGGTCTTGGGAAGAGCACGAGCAGCATTTGAGGATTGTTTTGGAGACCCTCAAGGATAGAGGATTATATGCCAAGCTAAGTAAGTGTGATTTCTGGTTGAATCAGATCTCCTTCCTAGGTCACATTATCAGTAAAGATGGAGTCTTGGTTGATCCATCGAAGATTGAAGCGGTGGTTCAATGGGAGAGACCGAAGACAATGACGGAGATTAGGAGTTTCTTGGGTTTAGCTGGCTACTATAGAAGGTTTGTAGAGGGTTTCTCGAAGCTAGCTGCTCCATTGACGCGCTTGACGCGCAAGGGGGTGAAGTATGAGTGGAATGAAGCATGTGAGTGTAGCTTCCAAGAATTGAAGCGCAGGCTAACGACTGCACCGATTCTCACCATCCCTAGTGGTTCAGGTGGATT
This sequence comes from Heritiera littoralis, assembly GCA_031772115.1. NCBI lineage: Eukaryota > Viridiplantae > Streptophyta > Magnoliopsida > Malvales > Malvaceae > Heritiera > Heritiera littoralis. The sequence goes on along the minus strand of JAPDPK010000143.1, from coordinate 1,092,430 downwards.
TGCAGTGTATAGTGATGCCTCAGGGCAAGGTTTGGGATGTGTGTTAATACAGCATGGTAAGGTAGTGGCATATGGTTCTAGACAGTTGAAGGACCATGAGAAGAACTACCCGACTCACGATTTGGAGTTAGCTGCAGTAGTATTTGCCCTGAAGATATGGAGGCATTACTTATATGGTGAGAAATTTCAGATTTTTACGTATCACAAAAGTCTGAAATACTTGTTCTCCCAGAAAGAATTGAACATGAGGCAAAGAAGATGGCTCGAGCTTCTGAAGGACTATGATTGTGAGATCTTGTACCACCCGGGGAAAGCAAATGTGGTGGCAGATGCTCTGAGCCGGAAACATGTAAGTATGGTGTCTTATATGATGATAAAATGTAACATCCCAAAACTACTGTACATCATGATACATACTCATAAATCACACTTAATTATCGGTTGGGCTGTCTATGATGCTTAACAACTTCTACTACGTTATTATGTAAATATGAATTATAAAAGTCTCTTCCTTAACATGAATATACATTCCCTTCTATTTAAAGTAGTACTGTACAACTCTGCTGAATATATAAAAGAATATAACATACCTTCGATGTCAAATCTCAGGAAGGTAAGTCTCTTAGCCAAATCAGTTATCTGTGGAGTGGAAAAATAAGGAGTGAGCGACAATGTGTTCAGTAAGGAAGGTATATGCTGCTTTAAAAATAAAAGCTATAATCTCGAAACCATTTAATCATCCTAACGATCACACTCATTAGGAAATAATAAATACAGTTAACATGAAAACAGGATTCATCAGATCCTTTCATAAATCTTTTAATTGAGACTAGGCAACAATTTAAATCATGCAAAGAACACAAGTCATCCGCTTTTGGGGTGCACCCGTAGGCCATCGCCCCTCACGACTATCTCATCTAGATGTATGGTCATAATCTGTAGGTGGTCCTCGGGTCCACTTGCCAAGTGACCTCGAGACCGCTGAAGACTTGGCAGGTCCATCAGCCCTGTGACGCCCTAGGGTGCACTCGTTGGTCTATTTGACCCGAGCCATCGCCCTAGCTGGGGCACGCAAAATACATGAATGATAATGCATGAACTCATGGCCTAATGTCTCAAAATCAGGTTATCATATGAATCATTTCCATAAAATGATTTGGTTTCCCAAAAGGGTTTATAACTAGTAAAACAACCCTCAAATTCAACATTTTCTATGAGAGAAAGGCCCGTTTGGAGCTGGTTCGCCCCCGGCTAGTTCGCCCAGGGTCAGCTCGCCCACTGGCCAATTCGCCCAATGATCAACTCGCCCAAGGGTCTACTCGCCCAAGAGACTACTCGCCCAAGAGTCTACTCGCCCAAAAAGTTTCACATTTTCTATTTTTCAAAAATATTAATTGAAAATTTATTTATTTATTTATTTAATTTTCGTTGAGAAAACAACTCATAAATCAGTTCGCCCACTGGTCAATTCGCCAAGACGGCGAATTATTAGTCGCCCGCCTCATAGCTTTTCAAGAGAAAAGTATGGCTGGCTGATAACAGTTCGCCCGCCTCTCACTTAAAATAAGAGTCGCCCGTCCATACGACATAAAAAGTTCTCAACTTTTAAAACAAAGGCTCTCGCCAGGTTCTCATAAAGTAGAACTCGCCACTTGGCTAGCACGAGCTTAAACTTAGAACAAAACTACTCGCCCGCCCTCAGTAGCTCGTTCATCAAAACAACATATGGCGACTTGTAGCTCGCCCGAAACCAAAACAGTTTATCAACCAATGCATGTCAGAAATAAAACAATTTCTAATATTTTCTTAACATTTTTACTCCACAGGACATGCATTTGCATCACATACTACTTCCTTACCTCGTCTGATACAATCTTGCTTCTCGCCCGGCTTCCTCAATTCCCGTCTGCAAAAGCATTTATTCAAACTATGAATATCTTTCCGAAACGATTTATATTTTCCTAATAATAGTGGCACTTTGGCGAAACTAAGTTCGCCATTCGCCCAAGGAGCTCGCCATTCGCTATTAACTCATTTCTGGGAGTTCGCCCAGCTTAGGAGCTCAACTCGCCATGCTTATCCATTCAGTTCGCCACTCGTGGCTTTCATTCATAATTGGACTCACCCATGACTTGGATAACCCTCGACTACCTCGCCCTCTTGAACAACACTTTGGCGAGTTCTCTATTACCTACTCGCCTCATTGGCGATCATTGGTCCTCGCCTTTACTTCCGCATTCCAGATTATCCTATAGCTATTGGCGAACATGTTCTCGCCCTGTCATATATGCATTGTACTCGCCACGCCCTTTGGGCGAATACTCCTTGCTAGTCTATTGTTTTTCTTAATCATTTCCATCTAATTTCTTATATAGTCTCACAATATTTAACTACAACCAGGCTATATCTACGTTTATCATATTATAAACATAAAAATATACCCTCATTTATCACAATAACCATAGGAATATGAAAGCCCACCTCAACTGAGTTGCACTTCCTGGAGCAGAGTGCTTTCTTGCCTCAACTAGCTTTACTTTGCTTATTCCTCAGTTCTTCACACACTAAATAAATGTCTAGCTAACCAAAGATAAATCTCACGGCTCACTTATGGAAGTAGAGGAAAAACTAATGGTGAACTTGCAATGAAAACAGAATGGGCGAGAATGATTAAGATGTGGAAGATGAAATTGTTTTCCATCGATTTTTCCTCCGAAACTCTTCTTATATAGCCTTTCAGTTCCACTTAAAATCTAACACCTGTTCTTATCCTGTTTTCTGTTATCATTGCACGTCTTTCATGCAATTAAAACCCAGAGAAATTGGTGACAAAAGGAACGGCGGTAAGCTTCCCGTTGCAGTCCGTTTTTCCTTCCTTTTTGACTAATTTTCTCTTCCATTTATTGCTTATTCCCCTTGTCAGGAGAGCAATTGGCGAGAAGTCCACTGCCGCCCCCTTTCCTTGACTTTTCTCTTTTCTTTTCTTCCCTTCTCCACGCCAACTTTTCTTCCAGCCAACGTTGATTGGCTATCTTCATATTCTTTTCTTTATTTTTGTCCTATAGTCATTAATCCCCTCATTTAATGCTTTCATACTTTAATTAGATAATTAAATCTCATCTACTCTTTATACACCATATGTACATTATAACATAAAATGAAAAGTGGAAATTCACATTCGTTTATTCTTTAATTTCACTAAAATAATTTATTTCCACTATCAATAATGTATACATACGGTATACAGTATAATAAAATTCAGATTTTACATTTCTCCCCACCTTAAGAAATTTGGTCCTCCAAATTTAACTTGGACCTGTCATCAAAAGAGCTCCGGATACTTCTCAAGCATAAGGCTTTCTAATTCCCAAGTAGCCTCCTCCTTGTTATGATATTGCCAGAGCACTTTAACTAAAGGAATCGTCTTAGATCGCAATACCTTATCCTTCCTATCCAAAATCCGCACCGGTTTCTCAACGTAACTCATGTCCTCTCTGATTTCCAGTGGCTCGTGTCGAATCACGTGAGAAGGATCTGGATGGTACTTTCTCAACATCGAGACATGGAACACGTTATGCACTCCTGACAACTCTGGTGGTAGTGCTAACCGATATGCCACATCTCCCACGCGATCTAAGATCTCATAAGGCCCAATGTATCGGGGACTCAACTTTCCCCTCTTCCCGAATCTCATAATACCTTTGGACGGTGAAACCTTTAAAAACACATAATCACCTGCTATAAACTCCAATGGTCGGCGTCTAGTATCTGCATAATTCTTCTGCCGACTCTGAGCCGTTCTGAGCTTCTCACAAATCATACGTACATCACGAGAAGCCTGCTCGACCAAATCGGGAGCTAACAGTTTACGGTCTCCAACTTCTTCCCATGCTATAGGGGATCTACATCGTCTGCCATACAAGGCCTCATACGGTGCCATGCCGATACTCGTATGAAAACTATTATTATAAGCAAACTCCGCCAGGGGTAAGTGATCGTCCCATGAGCCTTTAAAATCCAATGCACATGCTCTCAACATATCCTCGAGCGTCTGTATCGTACGCTCGGACTGCCCATCAGTCTGTGGATGAAAAGCGGTGCTAAAACTCAACTGGGATCCCATAGCCTCCTGAAATCTCTCCCAAAAATGAGAGGTGAAGCGAGAGTCCCTATCAGAGGTAATACTCACTGGAACACCATGTAACCTCACTATCTCCCTGACATACAACTCGGCCAAGGCACTAATTGAATCTGTAGATCTCATGGCTAAGAAATGAGCAGACTTAGTCAATCTGTCGACTATCACCCAAATAGCATCATACCCCTTCCGGGTCCGTGGTAATCCCATAATGAAATCCATAGTTACATGCTCCCATTTCCACGTAGGAATCGATAATGGTCGAAGCATACCTGCCAGTTTCTGATGTTCAATCTTAATCTGCTGGCATGTTAGACATCTAGCAACAAAATCTGCGATGTCCTTTTTCATCTTAGGCCACCAGTACACTTTCCGGAGATTCTGGTGCATCTTAGTACTACCCGGATGTAACGTGTATCTAGAGGTATGGGCCTCCGATAAAATCAAATCTCTAAGCTGTCGATGATCGGGAACACATATCCGACCTCTAAACCTCAGTATCCCGTCGGTGCCAATCTCAACATCTGACATAACTCCCATTTGAATCTGGTTGGCCACCCCAATACAATAATCATCACTCCTCTGAGCTTCTTTGATTCGATCAATCAAATCCGGCTCGATACGAAAACTAGCTGTAAACCCATACTGGTCAGAGGAAACAACTGTCAAACTGAGGTTAGAGAACTGCTCTATCAACTCATGTTCCCTGATCATCATGTACGATACCATGCCAACATGCTTACGGCTCAGTGCATCAGCTACTACATTAGCTTTACCTGGGTGATACAAAATCTCACAATCATAGTCCTTTAATAGTTCCATCCACTGTCGTTGCCTCAAATTCAACTCTTTCTGTGAGAATATATACTTCAGACTCTTATGGTCTGTATATATCTGAAATTTCTCCCCGTACAAGTAATGTCGCCATATCTTCAGTGCAAACACCACTGCGGCTAGCTCCAAGTCATGTGTCGGGTAATTCTTCTCATGATCCTTCAACTGTCGAGAACCATAAGCTATAACCCGACCATGCTGCATGAGCACACACCCTAAACCTTGAGCGGATGCATTAGTATATACCATAAATCCACCTGATCCGCTAGGAAGGGCTAATACGGGGGCACTAGTCAATCTCCTCTTAAGTTCACCAAAACTACGCTCACTCGCATCATTCCACTCAAACTTTACATTCTTACGTGTGAGTCGTGTCAATGGAGCAGCAAGTCTAGAAAATCCCTCCACAAACCTGCGATAATATCCGGCAAGACCTAAGAAACTCCGTATCTTGGTAACCGTGTTAGGCCTCTCCCACTGAACAATGGCCTCTATCTTGGACGGATCAACTGATACCCCGTCCCTCGACACTACATGTCCGAGAAATATAATATGGTCAAGCTAGAACTCGCACTTACTAAGCTTAGCATACAACTTTCGCTCTCTGAGGGTCTGTAGAACAATCTGCAAATGCTGCTCATGCTCCTCTTGAGTCTTAGAATAAATCAAGATGTCATCAATAAATACTATGACAAACTTGTCCAAAAATGAATGAAATACCTCATTCATCAAACTCATAAAAGCTGCAGGGGTATTTGTCAACCCAAAAGGCATCACTAGAAACTCATAGTGGCCATAGCGAGTCCGAAATGCTGTCTTATGTACATCCGACTCCTTAATCTTTAACTGGTGATAGCCTGATCGAAGGTCTATCTTGGAAAACACCTGTGCACCCCTGAGCTGATCAAACAAATCGTCAATCCGAGGTAGTGGATACTTATTCTTAACGGTAGCCCGATTCAACATCCGATAATCGATACACAACCGAAGGCTACCATCCTTCTTCCGAACAAATAATACTGGAGCTCCCCACGGTGACACACTGGGACGTATAAATCCCTTATCTAATAGTTCTTGGAGCTGCTTCTTGAGCTCATCTAACTCTGTCAGTGCCATCCTATATGGGGGTCTAGAAATCGGCTCCGTACCGAGTACCAACTCGATCATAAACTCCGTCTCTCGATCCGGTGGTAACCCAGGTAAATCCTCTGGAAATACATCCGAGAAGTCCTTAACCACAGGAATCTCTTGGATCTTTGGATGCTTCCTCTCAACATCCTCCACACTAGCAATATATCCTTCATAAACATTCATACACAACCACAATTTCAGTACACATGTCATTTCACAACATAATTCACATGCTTTTTATTAATTTACAATAACTTTACAATGTACTTTTCGGGATAAGAGAAGGTAATAAACTTAGTATTACAGTCCAAACTAACATGATTTGCAGCCAACCAATCCATACCTAAAATGATATCAAAATCATATATATCCAACAAAATTAGGTTAGCTGTCACAACCTTCTCTCCTATAGTCAATTTACAACCCCTATATATAACATCTGTCATCTGGAAATCATTAAAAGGAGTTTTCACTCGCAATGTATATTCTAACAACTCCGGCTCTACTGGGGTCCTGTTGGCATATGCAGGCGATAAAAATGAATGAGTAGAACCCGGGTCAATTAAGGCAATTACGGGAATATCAAAAAGATAAATTTTACCTTTAATCACATCGATAGAGGCGTCGGCAGTCTCCTGATCCAACGCGTACACCCGTCCTTGAGTCACAACGTTCTTACCCTTTTCTGCGGCTGTTGCCCACCTTGGCTGTGAGGGTGTCGCTTTCTCTGGCTCACGTCGAGCTGCCGGGGCCGCTATCTGAGGTACTGCAGGAGGTATAGTAGAAGCAGTTGACTCTCTGGGCATCGGGCAATTCTTGATAAAGTGCCCCGTCTGTCCACATCTAAAACATACCCCAGACATTACAGGACAAGGGCACGATCCATGCGACCTCCCACAATGTCTACATAAAGGCGCAACACTTCTCTGAGTGGTGGTGGGGCCACTAGCAGGAGTAGAAACTGCTGATCTATCAAATCTGCCCTCTGAAATCTGTATGCCCGAAGATCTGGTCTTCTTAAACTGCTCTCTACCTGGTCTATCCTCCATAAACCTCTTAGCCTTTCCCTTTACTTTACTTTTAACTTTACCACTGAAATCGAGCTGGAACTGCTCATAATCCCTCTCACATAGCTGAGCCCGTTGAACTATCTCATCATAAGTCTGTATAACAAATGGGGCTAGCTTTACTCTGATTGATGGCCTCAAACCCGCTCTAAATCTCGAAATCTTATACCGGGTATTTGCACTAGTCTGTGGATCAAAACGGCTCAAGGTAGTAAATTTGGCCTCATACTCATTCACTGACATACTACCCTGTACTAAATCCATGAATTCCTGCTGTAATTTATCTTGAGCAGTGTCAGGAATATATTGCCTTCTAAAAGCTTCCACAAACATATCCCAGGACAGATCCTGATGCTGAGCAAATAATACTGTCTGGGTGGCCTTCCACCAATGTCTCGCATCATCTGCCAGCTGGAACACAGCTAGGCCTACTTTCTCTGTCTCTGAGCATCTCATAATCTCGAGTAATCTATCAATCTCTATAACCCACTACTCTGCCACCAATGGATCCCTAGTACCCTTAAACTTTGGTGGATCTAACTTCTTAAATGATTTCACCAATGCCACATTACAATAAGACTCTGCATTTCGTGGCTGCTGAATCAGTGGCTGTGGTGGAGCTATCGGTGGCTGAGGTGCTGGTGGTGGAATAGGCTCAGTCTCAGGCACAACTGGTGTTGGCTGTGGCGGTGCTGGTGCCTCTACTGGGGCTGCAGGAGCTGTAGCTCTCTCCCTCTCTGCCCTATCAGCGGCACTATCCGCCTGATACATAGCCATAAAATCTGCTATTAACCTCTCCACCTGAGTTACACGATTATCAATGCTCTCTAGCTGTATAGGACGTGGAGGTCTTGGGGCAGGTTCCGATGTCTGTGGTTCCGGAGTCTGTGCCGCCCTACCTCGGCCTATACCTCTCACTGAGCGCATCCTCCTCCTTCCACTCATATCTGTACCACAGAAATCGTTTATCACTTATCATTAATACATCAATTATATATTCAGTTTACACAGTACTACAGGGGAATGTATACTACCATTTACTTTAAGCATCGCTAAACATCCGACCAACCCTGCTCTGATACCATTAAATCTGTAACATCCCAAAACTACTGTACATCATGATACATACTCATAAATCACACTTAATTATCGGTTGGGCTGTCTATGATGCTTAACAACTTCTACTACGTTATTATGTAAATATGAATTATAAAAGTCTCTTCCTTAACATGAATATACATTCCCTTCTATTTAAAGTAGTACTGTACAACTCTGCTGAATATATAAAAGAATATAACATACCTTCGATGTCAAATCTCAGGAAGGTAAGTCTCTTAGCCAAATCAGTTATCTGTGGAGTGGAAAAATAAGGAGTGAGCGACAATGTGCTCAGTAAGGAAGGTATATGCTGCTTTAAAAATAAAAGCTATAATCTCGAAACCATTTAATCATCCTAACGATCACACTCATTAGGAAATAATAAATACAGTTAACATGAAAACAGGATTCATCAGATCCTTTCATAAATCTTTTAATTGAGACTAGGCAACAATTTAAATCATGCAAAGAACACAAGTCATCCGCTTTTGGGGTTCACCCGTAGGCCATCGCCCCTCACGGCTATCTCATCTAGATGTATGGCCATAATCTGTAGGTGGTCCTTGGGTCCACTTGCCAAGTGACCTCGAGACCGCTGAAGACTTGGCAGGTCCATCAGCCCTGTGACGCCCTAGGGTGCACTCGTTGGTCTATTTGACCCGAGCCATCGCCCTAGCTGGGTCACGCAAAATACATGAATGATAATGCATGAACTCATGGCCTAATGTCTCAAAATCAGGTTATCATATGAATCATTTCCATAAAATGATTTGGTTTCCCAAAAGGGTTTATAACTAGTAAAACAACCCTCAAATTCAACATTTTCTATGAGAGAAAGGCCCGTTTGGAGCTGGTTCGCCCCCGGCTAGTTCGCCCAGGGTCAGCTCGCCCACTGGCCAATTCGCCCAATGATCAACTCGCCCAAGGGTCTACTCGCCCAAGAGACTACTCGCCCAAGAGTCTACTCGCCCAAAAAGTTTCACATTTTCTATTTTTCAAAAATATTAATTGAAAATTTATTTATTTATTTATTTAATTTTCGTTGAGAAAACAACTCATAAATCAGTTCGCCCACTGGTCAATTCGCCAAGACGGCGAATTATTAGTCGCCCGCCTCATAGCTTTTCAAGAGAAAAGTATGGCTGGCTGATAACAGTTCGCCCGCCTCTCACTTAAAATAAGAGTCGCCCGTCCATACGACATAAAAATTTCTCAACTTTTAAAACAAAGGCTCTCGCCAGGTTCTCATAAAGTAGAACTCGCCACTTGGCTAGCACGAGCTTAAACTTAGAACAAAACTACTCGCCCGCCCTCAGTAGCTCGTTCATCAAAACAACATATGGCGACTTGTAGCTCGCCCGAAACCAAAACAGTTTATCAACCAATGCATGTCAGAAATAAAACAATTTCTAATATTTTCTTAACATTTTTACTCCACAGGACATGCATTTGCATCACATACTACTTCCTTACCTCGTCTGATACAATCTTGCTTCTCGCCCGGCTTCCTCAATTCCCGTCTGCAAAAGCATTTATTCAAACTATGAATATCTTTCCGAAACGATTTATATTTTCCTAATAATAGTGGCACTTTGGCGAAACTAAGTTCGCCATTCGCCCAAGGAGCTCGCCATTCGCTATTAACTCATTTCTGGGAGTTCGCCCAGCTTAGGAGCTCAACTCGCCATGCTTATCCATTCAGTTCGCCACTCGTGGCTTTCATTCATAATTGGACTCACCCATGACTTGGATAACCCTCGGCTACCTCGCCCTCTTGAACAACACTTTGGCGAGTTCTCTATTACCTACTCGCCTCATTGGCGATCATTGGTCCTCGCCTTTACTTCCGCATTCCAGATTATCCTATAGCTATTGGCGAACATGTTCTCGCCCTGTCATATATGCATTGTACTCGCCACGCCCTTTGGGCGAATACTCCTTGCTAGTCTATTGTTTTTCTTAATCATTTCCATCTAATTTCTTATATAGTCTCACAATATTTAACTACAACCAGGCTATATCTACGTTTATCATATTATAAACATAAAAATATACCCTCATTTATCACAATAACCATAGGAATATGAAAGCTCACCTCAACTGAGTTGCACTTCCTGGAGCAGAGTGCTTTCTTGCCTCAACTAGCTTTACTTTGCTTATTCCTCAGTTCTTCACACACTAAATAAATGTCTAGCTAACCAAAGATAAATCTCACGGCTCACTTATGGAAGTAGAGGAAAAACTAATGGTGAACTTGCAATGAAAACAGAATGGGCGAGAATGATTAAGATGTGGAAGATGAAATTGTTTTCCATCGATTTTTCCTCCGAAACTCTTCTTATATAGCCTTTCAGTTCCACTTAAAATCTAACACCTGTTCTTATCCTGTTTTCTGTTATCATTGCACGTCTTTCATGCAATTAAAACCCAGAGAAATTGGTGACAAAAGGAACGGCGGTAAGCTTCCCGTTGCAGTCCGTTTCTTCCTTCCTTTTTGACTAATTTTCTCTTCCATTTATTGCTTATTCCCCTTGTCAGGAGAGCAATTGGCGAGAAGTCCACTGCCGCCCCCTTTCCTTGACTTTTCTCTTTTCTTTTCTTCCCTTCTCCATGCCAACTTTTCTTCCAGCCAACGTTGATTGGCTATCTTCATATTCTTTTCTTTATTTTTGTCCTATAGTCATTAATCCCCTCATTTAATGCTTTCATACTTTAATTAGATAATTAAATCTCATCTACTCTTTATACACCATATGTACATTATAACATAAAATGAAAAGTGGAAATTCACATTCGGTTATTCTTTAATTTCACTAAAATAATTTATTTCCACTATCAATAATGTATACATACGGTATACAGTATAATAAAATTCAGATTTTACATAAAAGAATATGAGCTAATCGAACAGTTTGCAAGCCTCAACCTTAATGTTATGTCTAATGAGCAAATTGGAATGATGGCTAGTTTGAGGATTGAATCAGAGTTGATAGACAGAATCCGAAGTGCCCAAAAGGAAGATGATAGATGCATTGAGGCGATAAATCAGATGCAGTCAGGTATGACCTCAGAATTTGATATAAGTAGTGATAGAATTTTGAGATTTAAGAGTCGTATATGTGTTCCTGATGATGACGAGTTGAAGAAGCTAATTCTGACTGAAGCACATGCCATTAAGTACACGTTGCACCCAGGAAATACGAAGATGTATCATAATCTTCGCAAGGTGTATTGGTGGAATGGCATGAAGAAAGACATAGCTGAGTTTGTGGCGAAATGTCTTACATGTCAACAAGTTAAGGTGGAGCATCAAAAGCCAGCAGGATTACTGCACCCTCTGCCTATACCTATGTGGAAGTGGGAACACATTACGATGGATTTTATTATGGGATTGCCCAGAACCAAGAGGAATCATGATGGTATTTGGGTGATCGTGGATAGATTGACAAAGTCAGCTCACTTCCTGCCTATGAAGTCAACAGATACACTCAATACTTTGGCAGATATGTATGTAAAAGATGTTGTAAGACTACACGAAATTCCAGTGAGCATCACTTCTGATAGAGATTCCAGGTTTACTTCCCATTTCTGGGAGCATTTTCAGGAAGCCATGGGATCTAAGCTGAATTTCAGCACAGCTTTTCATCCGCAGACTGATGGACAGTCAGAGCGTACGATTCAGACGCTCGAGGATATGTTGAGGGCTTGTGCTATGGACTTTAAAGGCTCCTGGGATGACCATCTGCCACTGGCTGAGTTTGCATACAACAATAGCTATCATGTAAGTATCGGGATGGCACCATATGAAGCTCTGTATGGAAGAAGGTGTCGATCTCCGATTGGGAGGGAAGAAGTGGGCGAACGTAAGTTATTAGCTCCAGATTTAGTCGAGCAAGCCTCAGAAGATGTTAAGTTGATTTGTCAGAGGCTTAAGACAGCTCAGAGTAGACAAAAGAGCTATGCAGATGCTCAACGGAGGCCACTTGAGTTCATGGTTGGAGATTTTGTGTTCTTGAAAGTTTCTCCATCCAAAGGAATTATGAGATTTGGCCGACAAGGTAAGTTAAGTCCTCGTTACATTGGTCCATTTGAGGTCTTAGATCGAGTAGGTGATGTTGCCTATAGATTGGCATTACCTTCGGAGCTATCGGGAGTACATAATGTGTTTCATGTATTGATGCTTCAGAAGTATAATCCGGATCCGTCACATGTCATTGAATATGAACCCTTGGAGATAAGGGAAGATATGAGCTATGTAGAGAAGCCGATTCGGATTTTGGACAGAAAAGATAAAGTATTGAGGTCTAAGACGATTCCACTGGTGAAAGTTCTCTGGCAATACCACACGATGAAAGAAGCTATATGGGAGCTAGAGAGCTTAATGAAGGAAAGGTACCCAGAGTTGTTCACATGACAAGCCAAGGCAAATTTTGAGGACCAAATTTTCTAAGGTGGGGAGGATGTGAGATCCCCAATTTCCATGTAATTCCTCCATGTTTGTAAAGTATTTCAATCAAGATGATTAAATGAATATGAAGTTGATGTGTAATTGATGTATGAATAATGTATGATTGATGTATGGAACATAGAAGAAATAATGAAGTTGAATGTCAATAAGTCAAGTGCAATATGTGGATATCAGGAAAATCAATTAAGGCATGAGAAAAGAAATAAAATCAGAATTTTGGATTGGTGAATTAATGAATGGCTGAGATAAGGAGGAGGAAAAGAGGAATTAAAGGATCAAATGGGTCAAATAGTCAATTAGAGGATTAGTGGCTGAGATGAACTAGATGGATTAGCATGCATTTAATGCATATTGCATGACTCACCACCCTCATCATCATCACCCAACGCCAGCCCTCTCCATCGTTCCATTCAAGTTTCCAAGTTTCCATCCCAATTTCCTTGACAAACCATCCCATCCTTTCATCGATCCAACTAGTTTGTTGAACAAGAATCAATCCTTGTCACTAGACTAAGTGATATCCAAAGTTTGGTGGATTGATTCCAAGTATTGGAAGAGATCTCAAAGTTTGAGATTTTGGTCTCTAGTGAAGGTAAGAGAAGGAGATGATTCTTGCAATTTCGTTCATGGATTTGAGTTGTACTGAGTTGATATGGTATGTGTATGTAGTTTAATTTAAGGTTTGATGTGGTATGATGATTTCAGATTTGAAGGAGTGAAAGCTAGGGTTGACGCATCAAGTGATTTTGCGTTTCCGAAGGAATCGAGGTAAGGAATTTATGTGACGGACGTAAGGCGGCTATGTCCGCATGTTTTATAATGTTTTTATGTGGTTTGGAAGAAGCACCAGTTGATTTTATGCAGGAAAAGATGCATTTTCGGACTTGTTTCCTAGTACCAATTAGGCTAAGGGCAGCCGACTGCCTTGAAAGGGAAGTCGACTGCCTAGAGACAACCAGAACGTCGTTTTCCGAAAATCGTTGCAAACCAGTCGACTGCTATGTAAGCCAGTCGACTGCTATTTTCCCAGAAGCATTCTGTTTCAAACCAGTCGACTGCTATATGGGACAGTCGACTGCTATTTGCCAAAATACATTCTGTTTCAAAAACAGTCGACTGCTATATGGACCAGTCGACTGCTATTTCTTAAGAAGCATTCTGTTTGAAAACCAGTTGACTGCTATATGGACCAGTCGACTGCCCCCATGTATTTTCAAATATGAAAATATCGAAAAGTTTAAATGAAATTATTTCGATAAAAGAAGTTATGAAGGAGCAGTAGACTGCCCTATAAGACCAGTCGACTGCCATGTATGAAAAGAGCTTTCAAAGCTTATTTGATTTAAACACAAAAGTGTTTTCTGAAAAAGTATATTATAAATGTTTTGAGACTATGGACTGCGTAATGATTATGCATTTCTGATGGCTGAGAAACTCTGATCAAGTCCTCAGTAATATGTATGTTAAGCGAGGAACCCTAATCCGGTCCTCAAGACCATAAGTGACACCTGACTAGTGCTCACTGTGGTATTATTAAGGCAGGAGAGAATCCTTGACCTCTACATGGTATACCAATGTACTAATGCATGATTAGAGTCATATAAATGGGAATGAACGGTTTATATGATGATGCAATCGCTTAAATATTGTACATAGTCTCCATTTATTTCAAAGTACAAGATGTATGTATGAAGAACTGTATGATGTATGTTTTTAAAGTATGTTATGAAGTATGATGTTTTAAAGAAAGAAGTATGATGCATGTTTTATATGTATGCTATGTTTTAAAGGAAGCATACAAAGAATGATTGCCATGTCATTTGAAATAAATATGCATGGTTGCAAACAATGCATGAAAGATGTTTAAAATGCATGCTTTATAATGCTTTACATGACATTATAGAGCCAAGTAGGAAAAGTACATATAGAGGCATAGCACGCTTTTTTACATACTTTTCTTACTGAGCGTAAACTCACCCTTTTACGACCATTTTTCCTACAGATTACCTGAAGTGAACCCCGCTCCGACTAGAAGAGCTTGTTTTTGAAGAATCGAAGTGTACCTTCTCGATACGCTTCCCAATTAGTATAGAAGGTATACTCATATGTTTATGTATAGCAAAGTTTAATTCAGCTACGGTACAGTACAAGTAGAAATTTGTGTATGTAGGATATCGGAGATGTAAGATAAGATGATGTATGAGATCCTGTGGAAATGGAATGATATTTATATATATCATTTTTATGCTTATGGGAAAATAATAAAATTTTATGAGCTATTAGATAATTAGCTAATATATGAAAAGATGGATGACATTGATGAACTAGATCTAAATAACGAAGGAAAAGGATAAGTGATAAGATGTAGTGACGGGGACGTCACATAATCTGATTCAGAATCTGAGTCAGAGCTTGATTCCTATGAAATCAAAAATGGCTTCAACAGAGACTTGACATTGGGATGGTCTAACTCAATCGATTCCCACCATTCCTTTGAAGATATAAAGATTCTCTTAAGAGAAGGAGGAGGAGATGGTTGTCCATCATCAAGCAGGGGTAGATACAGAGGGATCCTTTGCAGTTTTGGACAATCTCTCTTGTGAATCACTTCAAGGGAATCACAAACCATTACTCTGTTTGCACCACAAATATTTTTCAGTTCTGGCAGACTGCACAATTCCAATTTCCTTAAATTGGAAAGACTAAATTCGATGGCATTACTGGGACGTGTCCCTTCTTTCTCAGGGAATTCGGTTTCTGATGCAATTATTTCCTCCATTTGCATACATCTCCTAACACTTAACACTTCAAAATTTTGGATGTTCCTTAGCACCCAACTGTACAAGAACAATTTTTTTAAACTTTTACAGAAGGTTATGTTAATTTCTTTAAGGAAAGAAAACATGCCATTTTGCTCTGGGATAAACCACAGAAAAAATGCCTCTTCTTCACTGAAATCAACAATGCCATAGGTAACACTCAATTGCTGAAGGTCAGATGGGAACTTAACACCATCTCTATAGATTTTACAACCATGTAATCTAATGCTTCTTTTCCATCTGCCTTCTCTAGTTATTCCTTGATGAACACCCACAATAATGCAGTATTTATGAGGCCATTGTCTTCGACCTTTGTGAATAAGTGTTCAATTCATTCAAGTTGTAAAACCTTCCTTCAAAGAATTCCAACTTCCTTAACCCAGCTATCTCCTCTCCTTTGACTAATGCCTTGTTTTTTCCATGAAGATTACTTACCACCAGGTGCTTTAGGCACAAGAATTTTGATAATATTCCATTGGGGATTTCTTTTACATTCATAACAAGATAATTGAGATTTATCAACCTTTCCATCCCATGGGGGGGATTCTTGATTTTTGTTTGCTCAAGATCCAACTTTTTTAAAGTCTGAAGTTTGGAGAAAGATGGCACCATCTTTAGAGATTTGCATCCTTTAAGTAACAATACAGTGAGAGCTTCCAAATTAGAGATGGAACTTGGTAAACATTTAATATCATTGTAGGAAAGGTTAAGAACCTTGAGTTCCTTCATTTGCTCAAAGAAACAATCTGGAATGCTCTCTATATGGCATGATGACAGCAATAAAGTTGTTAGCATCTGGCATTTTGGCGGTGACATTTGTGATGGAATTTGCAAGTCTTTATTTTTCATCAGTGAAACCTTCTCTAAATCTTCAGTCCATTCTTGCTCATGTGGTATCTCTTCCAATTGCATGCCAGCTCTTACCAAGAACCTTGGTCTTACACTTGTGATGCGTAATGCCATATCCCTCACTAAGTCGTGCAACTTCACGTGATCTTCAGATTTGCCATTTTCCAACAAGCAATTATTTTTGAGTATATTCAGTATGGTATACCCCTGAGCAAACTCTACTTCCGTGCTATCCATTTCATGTACAAGCCCCTCATCAATCCAATGTTTTATGACTTCAGTGTTAGATATTTCCCAATCTGCAGGATATAATGCACAGCAGAGGAAGCAACGTTCGACTAGTTCATTTTCTAAATGATCATAGCTAAACTGAAGTTGCTGAAACACATTCTCATCTAACCCAGTCACTCTTTTACACATCTACTTAATTCATTTAGAGCATTCATCCATTCATGAACGTCGCATATGCGCCTCATATTACAAGCTACTGTAACAATAGCTAAGGGCAAACCAGCACATTGCTCAACAACAGATTCCACAATTGGTGATAGATTTGGATTATTCAAAACATCTATACCTACTTTCTCCAATAACAAACTCAATGCATCTTGTTTTGGAAGAGTAGGCACTCTAACTTCTTGACAATTTAAATAGCGACACACATCCAACTTTCGGGTTGTAACCACTAATTTACTCCCGTTAGAAGGCCCGGGGATTCCCACCACTTCAAGAGAAAGTTTGTCCCATAGATTATCTAAGATTAACACATACTTGCCTTTTCGAGTCAACATTTCATACAGCATCCCTGCCCTTCTTGTTTCATCCTCATCTTCCAAAAGTGTCCATCCCATTGCATGTGAGATACCTTTTTGAATTCTGAAGATGTCCATCTCCTTGATACAGTCATCTATATGACAATGTTGAACTTTTCAGTCTCTCTTAAAAGTTGGTTGTTGATGTGCTTCATGATTGTTGATTTGCCAACTCCTCCCATCCCCCAAACTCCAATCTTTCCAATATCATCATCCATCAAGTATCCCCAAATTTCTTTCATACAGGTCTCTGCAGGTTCCCCGAATAAAGTTGTTGACAAACCTTGTCCAGTCCACATAAGATCACCGACTACCAAACCTTGATCAAACTTACCCTGTTGGAGAAGTTCTTGAACTTCTTGTATCTTTTCTAAAACATTATTGGTGTGAGATCCCCGGAAAACAGCACTGCTTTCTGTAACTCTTTGATCAAGGTTTTGTATTTCACTAGTTATCCTTTCAACATTTCCCAACCATAGATGAACTTCTTTCTTGAGTTTCTTTCTCTGATGCAACTCTGCCCTCATTCTTGATTCATTGTCTTCCTTCAGGGCGTTTAAGTCCTCCAATTTTCTTTTTAGGTCATTCATGTTCTGGTCAAGGCTTCTATGGTTCTCCCACTGTTTATCAATCTTATTCAGGAAAAAATCCATGGCTGCACGTCCCTACGTAACACCAAACAGTACATTACAAACATATTCCAGAAGATTTTATTCTCATAAGAAGCCACTTAAAGTAGACTGAATAAACTTGTACAGAGCATATATGAATTAGACAAGCTAGAATCTGCCAACTTAGTAACTTTATAACTCTTCTCTTATTTACTGTCTATATCAAGTTTGCCTTTAATTCTAGCGTTACCTTCATGTGAAAATCATCCATTAAACTTCCTTTGAAAAGCATTTAGAGACCTTTTACTTCAAGCATTTGGATGTTGAGTTATTACAAGATTAATGACTTTTAGAATATTTAAATTTATTGAACAAGATTTACATGATGGGAAAGAGCATTTGAGTCTCTTTTTTTTTTATGTGATTGAATTATTTGGAAAGCTCAAATATGATAAACATTGAGTAAGCTTTGATTGACTTATAAAATATGTTCTGAAATCTAACATAGCTTCAATATTTTAGCCATATTTTGAAAATACTTTGAAGAACCGAGCAATTCAGTCTCATTTGAAAATACACTCTATAAACTTCCCAACAAGTCCAAGACCACTTAATTTTGATGCCAGATATGGGAGTTTGACCATATTAAGTAACCTAAAGAACTGAATTGCAAACATTCGATTTATCTGGAAAATTTTAAAAAAAAAATTATTCACTTTAAGAGGGTAATTCTTCTCCAAGCTATAGAAAAGATTGCGTCGTAAGCATCAGACCCAGGATATTAATTCAACAAACTTGGATCTGCCTGTTTAGTTAACTTTATAATAACTTCTCTTATTTACGGTCTGCCAAGTATTCCTTTACTTCTAGAGTTACCTTCAAAGTGGGGATATGATGCTTTGTTCTTCTGATAATAATATACAAGGCAAAAAGGTCCCCTAATACTTTTAATACATTGTAGACTTTCATTATGTATTGACACTAATCCTGATAGTTTTGCTTGACTTGAAACCAGTATCTGTGTGTAATGGTCAAGGATGAAAACAAAAAATTAAATTAAAGGCAGATTATTGTTCTGTGTTCAGCGAAAGCTGGACTTCTATCTTTGCAATTTTCAAACCACTCGTGCTGGAAATAGGATGTCAGTTTCCAAGTTCTATCATTTCAAAGATAATGACATTTAGATGTTTTCCTCTTGAACAAATTGAACTAAGTGGGGATTTGCTGAAGCAATTGTGAATTCGTGAGTGGACAGAAATAATTCACCAATTTAAATTTTTGTGTTTGAACAAGAAACTGGTATATCTGAACAAGGTTTTTAACAAAATTGAACTAGGAACACCGTAAAGTGAAGAAAAACATGTCATGATAAGCTTGAAAAAGAACCAAAGCAAGCAAATTTTCTTCCAGTTTATGAGCCTAAAGAGACTAAGAAGTAAAAGTCACCTGCTTTGAACCCTTTGACTGGCTGAAACTTCTGCAAGACCTTGAATAGGGCAAAAAAAAAAAGCTCTGTTGCTAACTGTAGCTGGTAGAAGATGTGCATGGAGCGGAGAAATAAATAATGAGCTAGTGGTATAAACAGGTGGAAGTATGTGTTAACAACTTGTTTGATATTTAATTACCAAGGAATAAAAAGGGGAGGAGTGGAAAGAATAATCAGAACAAACGTAAGCAATTTGAGAAAGCTTGATAAACTCTGAAATCTAACCAACATGCAAACTGAAAACGATAATGTCCCAAGCTGTTCGGAAGAAGACGATCTGAAGAAGAGAAGTGTGAAGAGAACTAAAAACGGAGATTTCAAACGATGTGAGAATGAGTTTCAAGAAAGACTAAATGCTTTCCCCTCGTACAAAGATTCCCTGATGGGGAGCAATGATCCGTCTTCTATGTCTGTGATTAGTCACCCAACATTCATGGATGAAGACTCAGATACAGAGAGTGAAGAAAATGATGACATTCCTACAATCCTCTTGTCAAAGGAGGAGAAAAATCGCATAAGAAGGCCATGGAAAAATTCGATCATAGTGAAAACATTCGGAAAAATAGTTGGTTACAATTTCTTATACCCAAGAGTAAAAGCTCAGTGGAAACCAATTGGAAACATGGATTGCATTGATCTTGGACAGGATTTCTTCTTATTCAGATTTGCAAGCAGTGATGATTTTTCCAAAGTCATTTACGGAGGCCCTTGGTTTGTTGGGACTTACTACCTTACTATGAGGATCTGGGAACCGGGTTTTATACCAGAGTCTTCAATGGCCTTTTTGTGAAATCTCCAATTTCCATGTATTCCTCCATGTTTGTAAAGTATTTCAATCTAATATGATTAAATGAATATGAAGTTGATGTGAAATTGATGTATGAATAATGTATGATTGATGAATGGAATATAGAAGAAATAATAAAGTTGAATGTCAATAAGTCAAATAAATTATGTTGATATCAGGAAAATAATTGAAGTATGAAAGAAAATAAAATCAGATTTTTATTTGATAATTAAATGGATGAATGGCTGTGATGAGAAGGAGGAAAAAGAGGAAATTAAATAAGGGTTAAATGGTCTTGAGTCAAAGGAAGCATGGCTGAGATGATTAAAGAGATAGGGAGGCATTTAATGCAAGTGCATGAGTCATCTTCACTAGCCATCACCCAACATCAGCCCCAACTCCAGCCCTCTCCCTCTCGTTCCATCTCCAAGCTTCCAAGTTTCCATTCCAAGCTACCTTGACAAACTCCCTTATGCATCCATCAATTCATTTAGTTTGTTGAATGAAAAATTATCCTTGTCACTAGACTAAGGGATATCCAAAGTTTGGTGGATTGATTTCAAGTATTGGAAGAGATCTCAAAATTTGAGATTTTGGTCTTCAGCAAAGGTAAGAGAAGAAGATGATTCTTGCAATTTCGTTCACGGTTTGGAGGTGTTTTGAGTTGGTGTAATATGTGTATGATGATTGTTTAAAGGTTTAAATTGATATGATGATTTTAGGTTGAAGAAGTGAAAAGCTAAGGTTGACGCATCAAGTGATCTTGCGTTCTCAAAGGAATCGAGGTAAGGAATTTATGTAACGGACGTAAGGCGGCTATGTCCGCATGATTTATGATGTTTTTGTACGAATTGGAGAGAAGCACCAGTTGTTTTGTGCAGGAAAAATGACATTTTCGGGCTTGTCTCCTAGTACCAATTAGGCTAGGAGTAGCCGACTGCCTTAAAGGGAAGTCGACTGCCTAGAGACAACCAAAACGCCGTTTTTTGAAAAACCGACTCAAAGCAATCGACTGCTATGTAAGCCAGTCGACTGCTATTTACCCAGAAGCATTCTGTTTCAAACCAGTCGACTGCTATATGGGACAGTCGACTGCTATTTGCAAAAAATGCATTCTGTTTCAAAACCAGCCGACTGCCTATGAGACCAGTCGACTGCTAATTTTCCAGAAGCATTCTGTTTCAAAAACAGTCAACTGTTATATGACTAGTCGACTGCTATTTGCTAAGAAGCATTCTGTTTGAAAACCAATCGACTGCTATATGGACCAGTCGACTACCCTCATGTATTTTCTGAAATGAAAATAATTTTGAGAAATGAAATTATGAAGCAGCAGCCGACTGCCCTGTGAGGCCAGTCGACTACCATGTATGAAAAGAGTTTTCAAAGCTTATTTGATTTAAACACAAAAGTATTTTCCAAAAAAGTATATTATAAATGTTTTGAGACTATGGACTGCGTAATGATTATGTATTTGTGATGGCTGAGAGACTCTGATCAAGTCCTCAGTAATTTATGTAAGCGAGAAACCCTAGTCTGGTCTTTAAGACCATAAGTGACACCTGACTAGTGATCACTGTGGTATTATTAAGGCAGGAGAGAATCCCTGACCTCTACATGGTATACCACTGTACTAATGCATGATTAGAGTCATATAAATGGGAATGAACGGTTTATATGACGATGAAATCGCTTAAATAATTGTACATAGTCTCCATCTATTTCAAAGTACAAGATGTATGTATGAAGAAGTATATGATGTATGTTTTTAATGTATGTTATGAAGTATGATGTTTTAAAGAAAGAAGTATGATGCATGTTTTATACGTATGCTATATTTTAAAAGAAGCATACAAAGTATGTCTGCCATGTCATTTGAAATAAATGTGCATGGTTACAAACAATGCATGAAAGATGTTTATGATGCATGCTTTATAATGCTTTACATGACATTATAGAGCTAAGTAGGAAAAATGCATATAGAGGCATAGCACGCTCTTTTACATAATTTTCTTACTGAGCGTAAACTCACCCTTTTACGACCATTTTTCCTACAGATTACCTGAAGTGAACCTCGCTCCAATTAGAGGAGCCTACTTTTGAAAGATTTAAGTGTACCTTCTTGATACGCTTCCCAGTTAGCATAGAAGGTATACTTATATGCTTATATATAGTAAATTGTAATTCAGCTACAGTACAGTACAAGTAGTCTTTATGTATATAAGATGTCGGAGATGTAAGTTAAGATGATGTATGAGATCCTGTGGAAATGGAATGATATTTATATATATATCATTTTGTTATGCTTATGGAAAGTGAATAAAATTTTATGAGCTATTAGAAATTAGCTTAAGGGTAAAGAATGGATGGCACTGATGAACTAAATCAAATAATGTCGGATAAGATAATAAGAAAAGGTTAAGTGATAAGATGAAGTGATGGGGAAGTCACACTTTTCCACCACAGCAGTATGGGTGAGGCTTCCAGGCTTGCCTACCGAATTCTTCGACAGACAAATTTTACAACGAATAGGTAATCAAATTGGGACACTGTTAAAAATCGATACCTACACAAAGCATAACACAAGGGGTAGATATGCCAGATTCTATGTACAGGTAGATCTTGACAAACCTCTCCTCTCCAAGATTAGAATCAGAAAATTGATCCAAAATATCATGTACGAGGGAGTCAACTTATGTTTTAATTGTGGCCCTATTGGCCATAGAAAAGACAAGTGCCCTGCTGGTAACAAGGAAAACCCAAACAAACATATGAATGAAAGCCCTTGCCAGGAAGATGCTCCTCAAAATATACGAACCGACGTGATATTAGAGGAAAAATCGGAGGAGAAGACAAAAGAGGATGAAAATTTTGGCCCTTGGATGATCGTTTCCAAAAGGAAGCAAAAACCCACCAAACCAAAAAATTCAGGTAAGGAAGAACCGAGGGCAGAAACGATTTCAGATAAATTCGACCCGAATGGATACCCCAAATTCCCGGTGGATAAAGGTAAACAAAAATTTTATATTCCTGTGGTTGTTTCAGACCAACGGTCACATTCTCAGATAAGTCAGAATATAGGGCAGAGATATAGGGGAAATTCCAATAACCCAAAGTCTACCGACCCAATGCAGGACCTCTTCCCGATTATACCAGCAGTCAGAAATCAAAAGAATAACCCAAAACCCTTGTTAGAACCCAACCGAACCAAGGATCAAAACATCTTTCGGTTCAATAGTAAACTTAGCAATCAATCGAAAACCCAATTTCATCCGGGACAAAGCTCCAACTCAGGGAGCACAAACCATGCATCTCATGGATCCCCCACTAGAACAGTTCAAAAGCTTAAACACCCTTTTTCTCACGCCAAATGGCAAGATAATCAAACTTCCAGAGGTAACGGAGATCATGCTAAGCTCCAAACTAACACCAACAACTTGGACAATGGAGGAGCTGGTAGAGGCCTGGAATTACGTGATAATGACCATCAACATCAAAGACCCTCTCCCATACCTTCAGATTATAACCCAGGAGATGAACAGACTCACACTGAGGAAGATCGAGAAATTGCCCAATTTCCTCAACATCCCAACATGGTTGATCCATTTGGACACCGTGAGGAGAGTAAAAATGAGGGAAGGAATGGAAGACGCTTTTTACCTAACGACACCACCAATGATCAATTCGAAAACAATGGTCTTCAGGAAGAAAATCAGCACGTCTCACGGAACATCACCCACAACATGGTTTTTCTTCCACAGAGACACAGTATGCCGAGCTTGATATGCAGGATGCAGACAGGAGAGGTTAAGGCGATACTGAAACTAGCCAATTGGTTCCTGAATCAAACTAACTTAGAAGTTTTCCCTATGCGGTGTCTTCTTTGGAACGCAAGAGGAGCCGACAGCCCTAACTTTCATCGAACATTCATGGACCTGGCAAAAATTAACAACCCAAGCCTTGCAATCATCACAGAAACGAGAATCTCTGGTGACAAGGCAAAAAATATTTGCAGAACATTGGGCTTTAATGGACACTTCAGAGTTGATGCGGAGGGTTTCGCAAGAGGAATATGGTTGTTGTGGCATACCGATGAAATCAAAGTCAACATCCTGTCTTCTTCGACTCAAGTCATTCATGCTACTGTAAAGGTATGTGATCAATCCATTCTCAATTCTGCAGGCTGTAGATCCTTAAATTCTCCTTTAATTTGGATATTATCTGCCATTTATGCCAGACCCCAATTGGAACTTAGAAAAGAACTATGGAAACAATTGGTAAAATTTTCCTTAGATGTAAATCTCCTATGGCTAATGATGGGAGATTTCAATGAGGTTTTAAGTGAATCAGAAAAATTAGGTGGTAGACTAATTAACCAATATAAAGCTAGATTATACAAAGAATGCATGAATGATTGTGGAATGTTTGACCTTGGTTTTGTTGGCCAACAGTTCACATGGACCAATAAAAACCATTTTGGATAGATTATAAGTGAAAGACTAGATAGAGCTTGGGCAAATGCAGATTGGAAAGCTGCCTTCCCAAACTCTACAATCTTCCACTTAACAAAAGTAAAATCAGATCATAATCCTATCCTTCTTGATACAAATCCTTCAAAACTTAAGTTTGGAACTAGACCGTTTAGGTTTGAAACCATATGGTTTTCACATTTAGAGTTCATGGAGTTAGTTAAAGCCTCTTGGAATGAAACTAACCAGAAAATCATTGAGGCTACGGATAACTTTAAAAATAAAGTTATCGAACGGAATAAATTCACATTCGGGAATGTATTTTATAGAAAAAGGAGGATTAAGGCTAGATTAGATGGAATCCAAAGAGCACTAGCTAAGGAACCCAATACATGGTTAGTCAATCTTCAAGAAGAACTAGAATCTGAATTCCAACATTTACTTAGGCTGGAAGAGGAACTGTGGGCTTTGAAAGCAAGAGTGGATTGGATTAAAGACGGAGATCGTAACACACGTTTTTATCATATTAGCACCTTAAACCATCGAAGATACAATAAGATTTTAGCTCTTAAAGATACGGTGGGAAATTGGTTTTATAGAGCTGAAGAAATAAAAACTATGGTTCATAATCACTTCTCTAATTTATATTGTACTGGAATGAACTGTAGTCTGAGAGAGGAGTTTCTTTTGAGTAGATTTAATAACCCACTACTGGCAAGTGAAGAAGAGAGACTGCTAGATCCTATAGAAAAATTTAAAGTGTATAAAGTAGTGTTTGGAATGAAACCACTTAAATCTCTAGGTCCTGATGGACTACATCCTATTTTCTTTCAAAAATGTTGGAATATAGTGGAGAAATTTGTTTGCCAATTCATAAATGAAGTCTTTAGAAATTATAAAATTCCAGAATCCATAAATGATTGCTTTATCTGCTTAATACCAAAAATTAAAAGCCCAGAATGCATTACTCAATTCTGCCCAATTAGTTTGTGCAACACAATCTATAAGGTCATCACAAAAATTCTGGTCAATAGGCTTAGACCTTTCCTTACTAGATGTATCCACCCTTTCCAAGCCAGCTTCATAGCTGGTAGGAAACCACAAGATAATGTCATAATTGTAAAAGAGGTGATACATCATCTCAAAAATAAAAAAGGAAAGCAAGGAAGTATGATGGTTAAAATAGATTTGGAAAAAGCCTATGATAAGATTGAGTGGAATTTCATCTACAAGGTCTTAGTTTTCTTTGAATTTCCACAACCTTGGATTAAACTGATCATGTCATTCATTACATCCTCCTCCATGACAGTACTCATTAATGGGGAACAAAGTGTAAAGATTCGCCCAACTAGAGGCATTAGACAAGGAGACCCTTTGTCCCCATACATCTTCATCCTTTGCCTTGAGTATTTGTATGTAAAGATCATGGAAGAATGTGAAGATAAAAGATGGGAACCAATTCAATTATCGAGAAATGGACCCAAATTGACCCATCTATTCTATGCTGATGACCTTGTCCTATTAGGTAAGGCCACAAACAGAACGTGCAACACAATGAAAGATGTCTTTAAAAATTTTTGTGAAATCTCAGGACAGTCAACAACTTCAGTAAATCCATGATCATGTTCTCAAATAACATGGAGGAAACAAGCAAGGTAGAACTTAGCCACATTCTTAACATGCCTTTTGGGGATGATTTTGGCAAATACCTCGGCTTTCCTCTCAAAAATGTTAGGAAAGCTTCAAGCTACAACTTTATCATTGAGAAGATTAACCAAAAATTGTCAGGTTGGAAGTCTAGACTTCTTTCTGTTGCAGGAAGAACCATTTTGATTAAGTATACTTTAGGTGCCATTCCAATGTACTATATGCAAGGTGCTTGTATCCCCACTAGTACTTGTAATGAGATTAATCGCATCTGCAGAAATTTCCTTTGGGGGTCGTCGAATGAGAAAAGGAAAATTCATTTAGTTAATTGGGAAACAGTCACAAAACCTAAAGAATTTGGAGGACTTGGAATCAAAGATATGAACAAATTAAATGTAGCGAATATGGCTAAGCTTGGTTAGACGTTTCTCACAGAACCTGTGTGAAGATTGCAAATTGTACCGATTTTTGTAAATAAATAAAAGGCATCAAATAAGTGTAGTATTGAAATTTAGTTGTAATTCTAATTTCCTTTAGTAATGGAGACAAATATTTTATTTAAGAGCATTCAGCAATACATGATTAATGCTAATATAATTTAGAACTTATATAAATAAGTACAAGTTATATATATATATATATATATTAACTTAATAAAGAAAATAATTAATATTTTGTGCATTGTGAAATAAATCAATAAATTTTATAAATGCACTCACAAACCTACGGACAAATATGTATATAAGTGAATAGACAATCAAAAGAACAAATAAATATATATAAGTGTAAATATATATTTTTGATAAACAAAGGATATAAGTATATATATAATTTAATGTAATATACATGAGTATTAAAATATATGTATATATATTAAATATTGAATATATATATATACACACACACACACACACACTACTATCAAAAATATATTAGATGTGAGAATATATACATATCATGTATATACACAAATAAAAAGATGATAAACATACATAGTATATAATATTTATGTAAAGTTTATATATATAAAAAAATAAAAAAATAAATAATATATAATACATATGAAACTTGATTGGCCTCCTTAGGAAGCCAATCAAGTATCACAGTGGGAGCAGGAAATGAAAAACAAATACATAAAAGAGGATCGAAAGTCCTCTGTCAAAACAAGAGAAAAGAATGAAAATAAAATATAATAATAACATATATAAATAATGAGTAGGAAAAATATATATATATGTATATAATATATATGCATTAATATTATTATAAGTGATTGACTTCCTACGGAAGCCAATCAAAGTGGGAGCAGGTCTGTCTCGAAAAGGAAGCTTCTGCCAAACGAAAATAGAAATAGACCCGATCGAAAAGAGAAGGAAAGAAGGAAAAGAAGAAAAGGAAGAAAGGAGAGAAAGAAAAGAGAGATCTCGGTCAGAAAAGGAAGGAGAAAAAGAAGAAAGGAAAAGAGAGAAAGAAAGAAGAGAAAAGAAACCCTTGTCTTCAGCCATGATCGGCGTGGATTGAGAGAGGGGAGGAAAAGCTTTCTGTAGCAAAAAGAAGAGAAGAAAGGGGTACTCCGGCTAAGGGAAGAGAAGGAAAACGAGAGGAAGAAAAACCAAAATGGGGTGCTGGAAGTGACGATGAGAAACAGAAGAAGAAGAAGATTGAGCTGCAGCTGCCCCCACGTGAGGAGAAGAACTTGAAAACCCAGCTGAATGCATGATCAAAGACTGATCTGTGGCTGCATTGTTCAAACGTTTGATGAGGGATTTTGACTGAACTTTTGGTGCCCAAACAGAGGTTCTTGGTGGCTGAAAAATAAGGCTGGAATTTCAGATTTTGGTGAACAATTTTGGTGGCTATTTGGTGAGTCTTTTAAGTGCCAAACTTGAAATTTATTTTCAGATTTGAGTTTGAAGGTTGTTTCACATGATTAGGTGAGGAAATTAAGTAGAAATTATGCATGAATATGTATATATATACATATATATTGTGTGAATATAATAAGGTTAATGTTAAGTTGAAGTTGAATGTTGTATAATTATATACACATAAAAATATATACATATATATATATATACACATAAATATATGTATGTATATTGTAGTATGAAAATGAGGAATAAATGGGATGAAATTAATATTTGATTTTTAATGAATATTTTGGAGGAGAAAGTTGGAAGGCGAAACCTTAACCAAGAGAAGATTTTCAAGAAGAAATAGTTGTATATTGGTTAAGATTAATGTGTATACATATATATATATATATATATATATATATACACAATTATATGTAAGCAAATATATATATATATATATATATGTATACACACACACATATATATAATAAATGTTATATGGAAAAAGAATAGGATGAGCACATATATATATAAGTTGGACCATACACGTATATGTAAGCATATATATATATATATATGTATATATGTTTAAATATATATGAATAAGGATGAGGATTTATTGGTACATCTCGAATGAGGATAAGAAATCGGTTTTTGGATTTAGTAGTAAATTGAAATAAACTAAGGTTCTAAGAGGCTTGTGTTGGTGCATAATTAAGTATAATGACAAGAGTTACTGAAAAATGTTAATAAAATCTGTGTAGTGAATTGGAGTGGTGTAAAGGCTTGAGTACGGACTCTGAAGCTCGAGGAGGAAAATTTTAAGCCTCGAGGTAAGTGGGTTAAGTAAGCTTTACTAGTACCATTTCGTAGGAACATTTAAATTTCCTTACTTATTAAGTTAGCTTATGAATTAAAGGACGAGATATCGTCGATCGGGCTACTAAGGTAAAGAAAGGTTTAAAGCATAGAGTTGAAAAGAATGCTTGGGCTGAAATTGAAATATCGTTTTTCTATATTGTATGTTGTAGCAAGCCAAGACCATATGTTGAATAACATGAAAAACACTAGTCCGAAACTTTTATATGAACTTGTTACTATGTCTGAATAAAGTAGGTTCATGTATGCATGGTCCATATTAGACTACACGTAGTAGCAGTGCATTATGCATAAAGAGGCTTTTATGGATGCATACATGCATCTACATATAATGTATTCTAATACAAGTTATTTTATGCACGAGTTCTTTTAATGTATAATGACCTGCATACCGTTTAACTTAAGAATTTTCTGGTTTGAGCCAACTCTGAGATGAATTCGAAAACATTATATATTTAAGCTCGAAAGTATTTCTTATCAATATTTTGAAATCTATGGAAGCTGAGAGCTACACAAAAGAACTGTTTTCCGATATGTTTTTGAGGATAGGCAAATCCATTGACCTTTAGGTCACTTGAACCTATTGAGCCTAGCTCTAGGTTCTATTTTTCCTTCTATTGAGCTATGTGCTCTAGACTATCAGTATCAGTATCTGCGCCTTACGAGCCTTGAGCTCTAGGCATTATCAGGCTTGTCTGAGAATTTAACAGGCAAGTTCCAACTCTCGACTGATCAGCGAGACTGGAGCATAATCTATGGCCATAGGTATTGTGTTGCTTGCGACACCTACTCCATCACTAGCTAGGATGGACATCAGTATCAGTATCAGTTATCAGGGATCATGCCTAAACTCTATCAGTATTCGTTTTCAGCACTTTAAGGCTTTATGCCTAACTTGATAGATTATCAGTTTTCTGTAAAGCCATTGATTTGAAGAAAATACATCAGAATCCTATTTTGATATCTATATTAGTTTTCAATACTTTAAGGCTTCGTGCCTATAGTGATTTGATTATCAGTTTTTAGTAATCTTTCTCTGCTTCGAAGTAAGTGCATTCGAAATCTATTTGTGATCATAATATTTTCAGTATTTGAATGTTTCATGTAGATACACCAGTGCATAAAATACTATGTCATGCATATATATCATGTCATTTGCTACCATGCAATTATGTACATATATACTGACATGAGCCTAGTATCTGTTTACTTAAGCTACTTACTGAGCCGTGGTTTTGCTCACCCAAGCTACTTACTGAGCCGTGGTTTTGCTCACCCTTTTCTAACAACATCGCAGATCATATGAGTTAGACTCCATACTCAGAGTTTTTGGAGCAAGGCCTCGAGGACGACCTTAAGTAGCGATACTAGCTTGAATCCTCCGAGTGCTACTTTTGTTGCTCTTAAGGTATAAAAAGGGATTATTTTGTTATTCATGTATGACATTCTAATGCACAGTACATGCTTATAGAAATTTTTGGGATGTAACTTAAGATCGTTCTAGATTATTATAGCCTCATATGATTATCGAGTGCGATCCGAGAAGTGAATCGTAAAGACTATAAGTTATGAAATGCCATGTATATGTCATTGATGATCTGAGAAGTAAATTGTGTCAATTATGACTTGTAAACTGCCATACATATATATGTGATGATTTTGGAAGTATGTGTAGTATATAGTGAAATAAACTGGGCATTGTGGATTGAAGTATAAGGCGGGAAATAGTTGAATTTTATTGCAGGTTATTAAGCTGGGGAAAGTCGATTTTATATAAGGGGGAGTTTTCGACGTTTTTCTTTTATGAGTTTAATATTAAATGAAAATATTAAGTGAGTCAAATGGTTTAAGAAATGGTAAATTAAACGATGAATGGAAATCAAGTGAAGAATGCGAATTTAGTAGAGAGAAGACACTGACACGGAATACAAACCTTAAAGCAAAAAGAAAAATTTAGTTCGTAAATTTGGTAAATAGTAAATCAGGTTTGAATGTTAAGTGTACGTCACGGCCTTCGAGTCGTGACAACCTGATAACAATTGGGTGAAAGTTCTTAAAGATAAATATTTCAAGAATGGGGAATTTAAATGTAAGTCTTGTTCCCCCATTTGGTCAGGAATGCGTAAAGGTTCTGAGGTGATTAATAAAGGTATCAAGTGGATAATCAAATCTGGAAGACAGACCAGATTCTGGAAGGATGATTGGACTGGATTAGGTCCCCTCTCAAGTATTGTTTATGGTCCCTAGCAGCAACAAGACAATGAGCTGAAAGTTTCTAGAGTCAAGGGTGAAAATGGCACTTGGGATTTTAATTGCCTCAGTGCTGACATCCCAATTCATTTAAAAGAAAAAATAATGTCAATTCCTTTCCAAACAGAAGGAGAAGACATAGACAAAATCTCCTGGAAAAATAGCCCTCTAGGAACCTTTTCCTTTACCTGCTTATAAAATTGCCCAAGGTTACCCGGATTATAAGGAAGATGATTGGAAATTTGTTTGGAGAACTCCAACTCTACCAAAAATACAACACTTCATTTGGCAGGTAAAATTGCAGAAAATTCCTACAAGCCAAATCCTCCATGAAAGAGGGATACAAATACCTCCTTTTTGTCCTAGATGTAATACTGAGATTGAAACCCCTCTACATTGCCTAAAGGATTGTCCACAAGTCAAAGCTCTATGGTAATGCATAAATATCCCAAATGAGATGGACCTTTCCTTCAATTCTGATTTGGATAATTGGATACTAGCTAACTGTAAAAGCAGAATCCTCTCAAATTGTGGAAATGTTCCTTGGAACATATGTTTCCTATTCACAATTTGGAATGTTTGGACCGGTAGAAATAATTTAGTCTTTAAGAACACCCTTGAATCAAACCACAAATGGCTCTAAAGAGTTCAAACAAATATTAAAGAATACTGGGCAATAGCTGGCACTCAAAAATGTTCCAAAATCTCTGCAATTGTAAACCTTGGATGGAAACCACTACCCATGGACTTTATAAAATTGAACTCTGATGGTTCGGTAAGAAACAACCCTGGCATAGCTGGTTCTGGAGGTCTGTTTAGAGATCACCTTTGTAACTGGAGAGGTGGCTATTCCCGGAAACTTGGTATTGCATCTAGTATTGCTGCTGAACTTTGGGGGATTAGAGATGGACTTCAACTTGCATACAGAATGGGATATAACAAATTGATCGGGGAAATGGATTCCATGGTGGCATACAGGTATATATCTAAAGGAATCAATGATGCCCATCCTTACTCTTCCATTATTTCTGATTGCGGGGCCATCATCAGGAAGCTGGAGGAAGTTATAGTAACACACGCTTTCAGGGAAGCAAATAGCTGTGCAGACTTGCTTGCAAAACAGGGAACTCAGATGAATGAAAACTTTTTGTTTTTTGAAGAGCCTCCTGATATTCTAAGGCTCAACCTATTTAACAACTTGAGGGAAATTGAATTTCCCAGACTTGTAGTTCTGTAACCATTTTGTTGAATTTCAAATCCGACATTTTCATCAAAAAAAAAAAAGAACAAACGTAAGCAAGAAAGTGCCAAAAAAAAACAACCAAGTGAAATGACCTGAATTAACCCGTAAGGGGGACCCCAGCATAAAAACTGCTGTTCCATTTTCTCTGATGTATAGAGAAAGAACTCTCGGTAATAAGAAAAAGAAAGTTATCAGAATTTTACATATATATATATATGTATGGCGTATCAAAAGGGAAGAAGCCGAGTTAGAAGACAAATTAACAAAAGTGTTTTTCTATATAAGGAATCCCAAAAAAGTTGATTTTGACATGCGTCCATAAAATTATAGATTAGGTGATAAACTTAAAATAATTATTACTTTCTCTAATGACCAAACATTTTTAAATTTTCAGGAATAATTCTTAAAATTACTAAGCAATCTCTTAAGAATTAAAAGGTTTTAATGATATTTTTGTATTTTGTTTTGAGTTTCTTTTTCTATTTTTTATTTTTTAAAAATTGTAAATTAAAAAAATTATAATTTAAAATAATTTTTAAGACCCTTGGCACTTTGATCTTTTCAATATTTTTTTTTTGTAGAAACCACATGGTATCTCCACACCATTCTGGTATAAGACTAATTCGAATATGAGCCGGACAGAACCCAAAGAGCAGCAAAGCTCTCCCTTAAGAGTTTTAATACAACTATATACCCAAAACTCGAACTCGAGACTTCTGATTAAACTAGAACTGCCTCCTACTAGCTTATTTACGTGCTCTTAAGAATTTTTTTTCAATATTTTGCAAATTATCAAATAATCTCTTAAAAATTAAAAGGTTTTGAAAATATTTTTATTTTTTTGTATTGGATCTTTTTATTTTTACATTTTCACAAGCGTGCTTGGTGGCTAAGTTCAGTCATCGTCAGAGTTCAATTTGACATGAAGGATGACAGTTTCTATTTTTTTTCGTTTTTTTTTTCAACATGAAAGAGGGAAGCCTTGGATTTCAGTAAGTGGAATGAAAACCTGTATTAGGCATTGTAATACACTATCAGAGTTTGGGTATGAGGTAAACCCATGGCATAAATATGCTTGAATTCCATTAAATTACTTTCAAAATTAAGAATGAACATTGACCAGTGACTACAAATTAGAGTTTGCTAGTTACAAAATTGAATTAGATGGCGCATTTGTTTCATCTTGAGCATCTCCATCTAGTAGCAATCTAAACTTTAGAATCTTGTGAAGTCTGGCAACTGGCTTTACTCCCTTCCTTGGATTTTGATTTGGATCTATTATGCATTTGCCTGAGAAGAGATTTGCTTCTGATGGGCCTGTCTTCATGAACTACTGGGGATGTTTCTGCAAATAATAATTGGCACAAGTTCTTAATTCATTCAAGAAAAATGTTTAACAGAATAAACCAAATGAACACAAAATACAATGGATTGGGACAGTAATCCAAGTGGAAAAAATCATAGAAACAACTTTCCCATCAATTTTGATAGGCAATTGAAACAGAGCAAGAATTAGCTTGTATCAACATTAATAAACCAACCCCATGCCTTATTATTAAACTAATCAACGCTTAAGATGGGAATGCCTTACTCTATAAATATATATATATATATATCTATTATATAAAAATTGTAGAAAATGCTGCCTCCTCATGCAGCCACGTCACTTCTTTGGATATTTGCTCATTTATGTTTTTTTCCCTCTTTTATCTTCGTGCCCTTTTTTTTATCATGTGGTCTAATGGTCTTGCTAATATTTTTGGGTGTTTGTATAAAAATTGTAGAAAATGCTGCCTCCTCTTGCAGCCACGTCACTTCTTTGGATATTTGCTCATTTATGTTTTTTTCCCTCTTTTATCTTCGTGCCCTTTTTTTTATCATGTGGTCTAATGGTCTTGCTAATATTTTTGGGTGTTTGAAAAGTCAACCCCCTTTTACATATCCAATGTCCCTTGCCATCAGCGATCCCTAATTCCCTTCCTTTTGTCTCTTGATTTTTCCTATGTCGAATTCATTATGTCTAACATAGATCCCATCTGAAAACATCATTTCTAACCAAGATCCCATCCAAATAGTAATTTCATCTGGGTTTCTTGATCTAACGTGGATTTGGCGCATTTGGTTGCACCCTTTTTTCCTCGCCGACTCAGCTCTTCATTATCGTTTCTTCCTTACCTCGCTCCTCTTGCTTGGTCATGCTTTCTCCGTTCTTCAGGCTGGTTCTCCTTTTGGGTTTACATCGATTTTTAGGTTCGATTCCTGGATAGGATTTGGGATTTCTGCGGTGTTCTTGAGGCTTATCTATTGAATGAGATCAATTGGTTTTCGATTTTGGCTGGGGTTAATTTTCTGGGTATGTGTTAATTGGGATTGTGATGTTTTCCGATATTCGATTATTTGCTGGATTGATTCACATTTTGCTGTCATTTTCTTAGCTATCTAACTACTTTTGATTGGGTTTCTCGAAAATTCTCCATCCGATTCTAATGGTCTCCTAAATCCAATTTTGAACAAATTGTACTTAATGTCTCTTTTTCTATGAATCGAAAAAAATAATATCTAGCAGCCACTTACATTGTTTTACTTTCATCGTAAAAAATATATATAATCAATTATCAACGTATTTTTTTAATGTTGTTTTAGTTTTAGCATAAAACAATATAAAGTGCCTTATGGATGATTTTAATGTTGTTTTAGTCTGTGCTTTTTGACTTTAGCTACTATCTTGCACTTTATATTCTGAATTGATACTTATGTTTTTATTTATTTTCCTTCTATTTTTCTCCTCTCTAAATTCAATTAATATAACAGGTCTTGAAAGGAATTTAGGGTACTTGGTTGTGCTAGATTTTCTCTTTATTTTGTATTTTTTTTTTTAATTTTTTCTACTGATCGTTTCTTTTTGTTGAACATATATGTTATTAATTTCTTTTGATTATCATTTTTGTCATGTGTGTGTATATATAAAAACAAACTTGATTTCTTATAATTCAAGTACTTTGTTTATCTTCTTTTTTATTTTTTCTAAAGATCATTAAGCTATTTCCTCATGAGATTAGAGATTAAACTTTGTGCATATCAAAGACCCTGTTTAATATTCTTTTTTTACTTTTTTTTTTTGGTTACAAGCGAAATGCTAAATAAATTGGGAGAGGGATGAGGTTACTTGGATTCAAATCCAAACCTGTTAAGAATAGATGTTTCATCCGGATCATCTTTGCATATCTCTTTTCCCATTTTAGTGTTTTTGGTGCTCATCAAAATAATTGATGCATTTTGGTCATGGAAATCCATATGGTGTTTTATTTTATGATTTTTCTTTCAATTTAATCTAAGTTATTAAATTTACAATTTGTTTTTTTTTTGTTTTAAATTCATGGCAACGCTTGAGTCCTACCCATGTAAGACATTTTTTCTTTACGATTATCTTAAATATCCTCTTGAAAACACATTATAATTTTTTTTGGCTTTTGTAATTAGTGAATATTCATTGTTGTTTTAACTATTTTCAATGGATCTTGGGAATCTTTTACCTTTTTAATTAATAATTATCTATTGTTAATCAGTAGAAAGAATAAATTTGTAATTTGAACTATTGTTATTATACTATAGGTATTTGGTTCCTTCTTTTGGTAGGTTGATTGTTTACACACACACACACACACGCACACACCCACCCCAATATTAAACATGATAATTCGTTCCTTTTTTTTCTTGCTCTTTTTGTTTTTGCAAATGTAGGTTTTCTTTACGTGTTTAAAGTTGCTTTAGAGGGCAACAAGATGGTCGGTACTTTATGGAGCTTCAAAGAGGAATTGCTACCCTTCTTCATGTGTTCCCATTTTCTGCTTCATATTGCTTTGAATTTATATTTATGCAAAATAAGAAAATGCCAAAACCAGATATTTATATTTTTCTTACTATAGTTGTTATAGGAGAGAAAACCAAGTAAGAAAATGCTTTCTTACAGTAGAGACATAGACCTGCTGTTATTATACAAAAGTAGATTAAAGGCAGGAGTGCTAGGAAAACATTCAAGAATTAAAATCATATAAGTATTTTGTTTTTTATTTCCTCCTCAAGTTTTAGGTATAAACTATAAACATGCAAACCAATATAATGCCTCTTTGTTTTTGCTTGAAACTTGAGTCTAGAAGAATTGTAAATGGCTTAGGCTTTGGCTGCCATTGTTAGGTCAATTTGAGGATAGGGATGTTTTGGTACTTTAAGCACAAGTTTGTTTATGTTAAAGATATTCAAATGCATCAAAGTGCATTTTTGATATAACTCCTTGAAAATTTTGAAAAAGAAGGTCGATTCTTCTGTAGAGTCATGGTGATTGAAGATCATCTTACTGAAAATTGTATGTAGAATTTTGACGATTATGTGTGCTCTATTCTGAGTTATTCATAGTTCGTTTGTCAAAAGATGCTTTGGAAATGACCATCTTATTGTGTTTAACTCTTACAAAGGCTCCTATCTGATAGCTTTTTGGCTTCTCTTTTTCCCTTGAGTTCATCTCCCCTCTCACACTCTGTCTTTTCTCCAATACATGAACCTTCAAAATTTTAAATTTTGCTGTGTGTGATGTTTAAATTTTCCCGTTTCTATGTTTCCTTCCATTTTTATGCCTATTTGACTGTCTTTCTTCATCTTTACCTTTTTTTGTTTTTCTGTGTTATTTGTGTTTACTTTTGTTCCTTCCTCATTTTCAACTTTCTACGCTTTTGTTTCTCATCTCATTTCTGTACTTGAAACATTTTACAGTCTTCAAAAGAATAAAAAGAACAGAGAGAAGAACCAAGAAAACAAGGGGATGAATCAACGAGGTATGATACATTGTTTCACAACTATATGGCTCTAATAGGTAACTTATGATTTTTTTTTCCTTTGTACAATGTATTAGTATTGCAAGTTGAAGTTCACACAATTTTGGAATGATTTTATGTATAAGGATTATCCCAAGTCTACTGCATTCCCACTTCTATTTTTCATTCTCGAGTTTGCTAGATGCCTGGTGGGTCAGATTTTAAGGTTCTGTTTTCAATTTCAATTGAAATGGAGTGCCTACTAAAACTAAAAGAATTCAGTTTTGATTGCTTTGTGTTGTTAAGTATTAAGCTAGAAAAAATTTAAAAAATGTAACAATTAAGCATTATTTTAGTTACTGGCATTTTCTTGCAAAAAAATGCAACAATAATATAGTTTTGCTCTAACTTTGATTTCTTCTACCAATTAATTTTCTGCGGGCAATGCTTATGAAATTATATTTAATGTCATTGTTTGCCTGCAATTGCAGTATCTTCTTTTCTAAAATTGTGTTTTTTAGCCTTTTAAAGATGGATGATTTTTTATGTGATAATTCCTTAATGTGTTTTAGGGCATCTTCACTTTTCCTTTGCTTGCTGCTGCTACAAGAATTCCTCAACCTCTACAAACTTAGTAAGCTTATATTCAATAAGTTCTTCATAATGTCATACCTACATATATATAAATATATATAAATCCTGCACCATCTTATTATTGCATTTGGTTGTATAAAAAATGCTAAAGTAGGATTTTCCTAATCCTATGTTAGAGCTGAAGTTGCTTTGTTTTTTTTTTTTTTGCATTAGGTGATAATTAAGTTGTAGTTCAATTTTTTTTTTGATCTTTGGTGAATATCTTTTAATATATGATAGCCTTTTAGACATTCCAAGATTAGTTTTATCTGCTTGATCAATAACTAAAGCTTTGAAATATGGGCTGTCTTGGTTGCATACCTGATTTAACTAACAACTATTTACATGAGATGGATTTTGAGAGGCAAGAAATTCCAATTTTAATGCTCAAAAATGGTAAAATAGAGCATTACATTCATCTATAGAAAGAAGAAAACTAACTTATGTTTAGCTTTTATATTAATTTTAGTGTGTATGTCATTTATTTTACAAGTATTTTGGATTTCTTAATGGATGTCATAATACTATTTTTTTTATCAAATCTATGCTCCTTATGTTGGATGCATGGCTTTGATATTATTTAATCAGGCTTTGCAAGTCCAATGTTTTCAAATTAGCATGTTTCCGATGGAAATAAATTGGTCACCACCAGGTAACAAAAATTTTGGTGAACCTTTTCTAAACTATTTGTGTAATTGTTTTCCTTGATTTGTAAAGATTTGTTAATGAATGCTTTAAAGTTATGCTCTTCACGTGAAGACTAAACTCCTACTTTGTTAATTTTATTGAGCTATCCTTGATTTTCCTCTTTTACTCAATACTTTTGCAAATGGTGATTGGAAAACAATCATATAATAAAAGTTGTAGAAATCTTTGGCCTCTCATGCGGCCACGTCACTCACCCTCATTTTCCCCCTTTCAACCCCTTTGTTAACTCACCACCCCGTTAAACCAATAAACCTGTCCTCTGCCCCAACACCATTTCTGCCATTCCATCGACCGTACTTTCGATTTTGATTTACATCATAGATATTCGGATCCGGTTAAGGAAATTCTGGCCGTTGATGAGTTACCGGTGAAGGGAAGTCCGGAGTATTATAGTGCTATGGTTCACCGTGATAAAATAATTAAAGGCCGTCGTTTGGCAACGGCTAATGATCAGACGCCGGTTACCTTTCTCGATGGAAACGAGACTTATCAATTGGAGGCCTTGGGATTGTATGATTTCGGTTGCCACCTCACTCTCATTCCTTTTGCTTTTTTGAATTCCACCTTTTTTATTGATTTTTTTAAAGTATTCATTTTTATTGGATTATATTTACTTATTTAATTTCTGCTTAGCAGTGGTTCAACAATTTTAGAAAGTGAATTTTTGAGAATCCAGAACCGAAGTTCATTTAAAAAAAAAAGTTTTGCCTTTCTTGCTGTTTGTTTGCTGAGAAAAACTGGATTACTTTTTCTACTCGGCTTAACTGTTTATCAGGTTTGGATTATGTTTGGTTGATGGAAAATCATGAAGGCAAAATAAAATTGGGAATAAAATGAAGGAAAAAAAAGAAAAATTTTCTTTTCCTTTTAAATTCTTCTATCTATACAGAGCTTCAGGGATTAACAACTCTCTCTCTCTCTCTGCTCTCTTTTTCTTCTTTCTCTAGGATTGAATTAAGTAATTTCTTTTCCAATTTTTGTGGACTTACAGTTTGCATTACGCCAATGTATTGGTGGGGACGCCAGCTTTGACCTTTTTGGTGGCATTAGACACAGGCAGCGATCTCTTCTGGCTGCCATGTGATTGTTCCAGTTGCGTGAAAGGCATAAAGATTAACACTACCGAAGTAACCATTTTCTTCTTTATATCACTTCATTAAATAAAAGAGAATATCTGAAATGTTATGCTTCATTAATTACTTCAATTCTACATATAATTCTCCCACCAATTGTGATTTGGCCTGAGTTTCTTGAACCAAGTTGAACCTGCCCTCTCTGCTGATTTGAAATGGTAGTGCTGATGCACGAACAAACATTTTGATGGTATCTGTTTGTAATTTTTGTGATGCAGGAATTGGACTTTAATATCTACAGCCCTAATAAGTCGTCTACAAGCTCCAGGGTTCCCTGCAGCAGTGACATGTGTAGACAACAAAGAGGATGTTCTTCACCTCAAAGTAATTGTCCTTATCAAGTTCTCTATCTGTCTAATGGCACTTCATCTAATGGGGTCCTGGTCGAAGATGTTTTACACTTAACTACAGATGATGATAAGACCAAAGCTGTTGAAGCCAATATTACTCTCGGGTTTGTAACTTTTAGTTCCTTTTCCATTTAAGAAACATTATGAAAGTGCCAGAAATTCCACTCTGCTGTCTTGGAAAATAGAACCAGTGAATGATATGAACTCTGATCGACATGATATGCACTGTTATTATCTGATTCTCCGGGTAGGCTACTGAAAGTTGGAATTACCTGTATGTTTGCCTGTTCCCTTATTCTTGGTCTTAGCCTTTGTCCTGCAACCAAAATCCTACTCAAATCCAAACTTTTCCTTTCACTCTTTTTGCTATCGTTACTTTGCTTTCCAAAATCCTTTGTTGATTTCATGCCTATCTCCTGTGAGGTATGGCTCTCTCAAATCTAGACCGACGTTTCTCGGTGTTTGGTGTGGCTTCCAACGATGCAACAAATCGATGTTTCGGGTGCCCAAAATCCAAACTTGAGATCCCAACTCCTGTTATTTTCTTGCGTTTTCTCAGTGACCAAATTATGTCTGATCTTGATTTTTTTTTTTGGATTTTGTTCAGTCCCAAATCGAAATTAGAAAAATCTTTTTTTTTTCAAGAAATTGTGTAAAATCAAAATCTGGAATATGGGTTTCTTGGTAAAAACCCTTTTTTTTGCTGTGTAGATCCATCATTTATTACTCTATCTGGTTTTCCAGTCGTGTTCTATCTTCGTATTTGTGCTTTATAGTTAAACTTATATGATGAAAAGATATAATTCCTCAATGTGTTTAATTTTTTTTTTGTTAGATGACTTACAGATTTGTGTGGTTTATTGTTGCTGATAGTAAATTTATTCCTCACATCTTATTTAAGTAATAGTGAGCTCATTTTATATAGAGCATTAGTAAACTGAAGTAGATGGTTGCTATACTTAGTGTGCTCAGCTGCTGTTACCGATTATTGTAGATGCTGACAGAGTCTTAGAGTGCTTCGTTTGGTAGAGAGATAGAAAGGCTAGGGAGTTAGTTGATAGGGACTTCAAACCAATTTGGGAATTATAGTTCTTAACAAAGGAAACTTTTCAATTGAGAATACAAATTTAGGGATGGAATTGCAGTGACATTATTTGTTTTTTACTTTTTGTTTAGGAATTATGGATGTATATTCTCATGTTGCTGTGATTCAAGTTAGGACATCATAAACATATTGTGATGTGCATAGATATTATGAGTGTTAAACATTGGAAGTATGCTAATGGCCTTTCGTAGTGTCTGCAGCAAAAAACTATTTTATCAAAAGAAAACTAAACAAATGACAAGGAACGAAAAAAATAGTACAAGATTTTCAGAAAATTTCTTTTTTCTTTTTAATTTTATACACCTTGCACTTTGGCTATATCAGCTATTGCCTGTAAGCATTTTCACAGAGAGCAAATAGTTGTGAAGATATTTTTTTCTTTTTATTTTTTCGTAAATGTATGACCACTACTTCATTCCTATATTCTTTTGGAGCCTTGAGTATATTAATTGAGATTTTCTTTTCTTCTTATTATCAGTGG
Organism: Heritiera littoralis; assembly: GCA_031772115.1. Taxonomy (NCBI): domain Eukaryota; kingdom Viridiplantae; phylum Streptophyta; class Magnoliopsida; order Malvales; family Malvaceae; genus Heritiera; species Heritiera littoralis. The sequence goes on along the minus strand of JAPDPK010000143.1, from coordinate 1,050,768 downwards.
GGGAGTTTCTGTGGATTTGAAAATTGATACGACCAAAAGGGTGTTTGTATAGAGGAGTTGTGGACAAATTTGGCCCTTAAAAAGTTGGTAATTTACTTTGAGAGGCAGTATGCTCAGCAAGAATTTTGGTTAGTTAGTTAATTATTAACTTTTAATAGTTCACATATATATAAATTTGGGTGTATTGGTTTAATAATAGTAGTATATATTGTTAATTTTTCATTTCTCATTTTCAACATAATAATTCTGGAGAATGGCACTTGCTACTATTTCCATGTGTGATTGTTTTCAGTTGAGCCATAAAGGATTTTTAAGTGTGCATGATTTTGTTTTTGCTATCTGCACTCTTGACTTTTTCCCAATAAGAATTGCTATCATGAAGTGCACTTGGAAAAATAAAGCATACCCTTGCCATCTTATTTGAGCATTGTGCACAATCCCACACTCATTACTAATTTGCTGAATAGAAAAAAAAAAGAGATTGACAATAAAACTGCTGGTAATATCAATTTTAACGATTTTGTGATATTTTATCGGCATTTATAAATACCAATAAAAATAACCTTTTTTATTTTTATTTTGTGACATCCTTAAATACATTTATAAAATTTTCAAGCTTTGCCAAAAATTTTAGTTGTGTGTGTGTGTGTGTGTGTGTAGGGAGAGACGCATTGTCTTTCTCTTACAATAACAGCTTTAGATTTAGTAGGGGTCATTTTTTTGGCTATGTGGTTCTGTATTATATCACCATACCTAGATCTTATGAGCTCTTACTAGGATCATGTTATTAATGGCAACAAATATGTTAAAATCTCAACCCTTTTTGTGTTTGCAGATTCTGTTGTTGGTTAAATTTGCAAAAAAATTTACTAAACTGTGTTCAAATATGATAAATTTTAGAACTTAGTTTTACTCATTCATCTATCTATTTCCATTCTTCTCACGTTACCTTGAGAACCTTCATTTTTTTTTTACCTCTCTAGCAGGGTTTAATGATTATTTTCACTCTGATTCTGATTTAAAGATATGGCTTGAACCATCTTAATCTCAGTAACTATTCCATGGAGGGACTGAGGTCTCCTTTATGTAATAAATAACCATTACCCACTTTCTAAGCTCTGTAACATTTAGCAAAATTCAAGGGAGAAGATCTGAAGATTATTGTTGGATGTCATGAAGTGTTATAGATATGATTTATCACTAGAGGTAAATAAAGCAGTAGCTTTAAAGACTAAGTTTTATCAAATTGCTTCTGAATTTGATAGTGTGCACTTTCCCTAGGTCTGAACAGAGGCAACAACATTTTTAAGATGAGATTTTGCATTAGAGCCATCATTTTAACAATAAAATTAAAAAAAAAAAAGAAAAAGAAAAATGACTTCATTATAGTCTTTTTTTTTTGTGACTTCTTTATAATCTTTAAACATGGAGAGTTGGTCATTAGGTATGAGGAATCACCAAAGAGTTCAGCTCTTAAATCCAGGTTATTTAATTTTTCAAGAAATAGCACTCCATTGTTGCAAGTAACAGAATTCACCTATATAGATTTAATTCTTGCCTCTTTATGTTGTGCTTTGCTTAAGAATGAATAATGATGATATGCATATATCGTGAATGCCTATTAATTTAACTGTTTGTTTGTCTTTCTCTGAGGACTTATGGTTTCCATAATGCATTTCGTAGGGGCAAACAGATCAAGAAGGAATCAAGCTGTTGCCCTATAGGTTCATCGTTTTTTGCTCACTTCATTTCACTTGGAAGCCCTGTAGAAGTTTCTTTTACTTTGATCATCTTTTTGGACATGGATATGAGGAATGCCAAATACATCATATCTCTTATGTGTTTGCCATGTCATCATGTGTCTTTCTGTGCACTTTTGTTATTCTTTCCTTATAGGTTCACCATGTCATCATATGTCTGGAATTTGTTTGCTTCCTTTTATGACTTCTCCATTTCCATTCAGACGTAGCTTCCATTTAGGCACAGCCATGATGTAAGTTCTGTGATAAAGAATAGAAATATTGTGTAATGTGAACTATCATGTATATAATGTATATTTTGTTTTTATGAATTCGCTTTACCAAGAAAATCTACAAATGCTCATACTCATCCATTTACCTGAAAATCAATGCCTTGGTTGATATATTCTAATTTTGATATAGGTGATTAAAGTTTAACTTCCATTAGATTCAAGCAATGAAATTTTAGGTCATTGGACCTAGAGTATATTTCATTCAATATGTCAAGATTTGATCAAGATGCTGCTTTGCTAAGTTCTCTAAAAACTTATTTGTATTTTGAATACATAATTTGAATCATATTGTCCCATGTATTTACCTGATATTTTTCATATTTCAGATAGATCTTATATGCCTCTTCTTTACCTCCTTATCCCGCGGCATCGCGCGGGCATAACGCTAGTATATATAAAAGATGGGAAACTGCAGCAACTAATTTCAGATGAGCCTCTGCTCTTAAGTTCCCCAAGCCCAATTGGCATAAAGATTTCAACAAAATTAAGAATAAGAGGTTTTTTGGCCAAAAAGTTATTTTTTTTGGAACCTGTGTACCTAAGACATACAAGAAAAAGTAGCAGAAAACAAAAAAAATTAAAAGAAAACAAAAATCATAATCAAGAAACTCTATTCCAGTGATATGCTTCCTACTTAGATAACTCTTCTATGCTTGCCATCAGATAAAACTAATGAGAAGAACTTATAATCCTCCCATGCATGAGGGGAGCAGGAGTTAGATGATAACAAAAGGGGGAATGCGAGATGACTAAGCACCTCCCAGTTAAGTTCAAGGTAAGTTTTGACAAAAATGTTGATCACCATCTTCAAAGAAAACAAAGTAGGACCCAATTGTTTCTTCATGTTCTCCAATCTGTAAATTGGAAAAGATACTAACTTAAAAGATGAAAATTTCATGAATTAAAAACTTCTGCATGTCAGAAATCACTCGGTGTTTATTAAAGTTCAAATCAAAGGGTCAAACTTAGGCATATTATGGACCACAAAACCCCTAGCACAGAGTAAAATTTATGAGGAAGTAACAAACTACTTGGATAAATGCATGAGAGGGATGAATCTAACAGAAATTGTAAAGAACAAAGAGGAGGGCAGCAAGAATCCTTTAGATGCCAGGAATTCTGAAATATATATTGTCTGTGCTGATTGTGAATGCTAAAGACATAAACATCGATAAATAAATAAAATGGCAGTCCCTAATTGTTGCTTAAATATAGTCATTAAGGAAATAAAACTTTCAAAACATAAATAACATGGAACCTTTCTTACTCAATGTAAACAGAAGATTTTGCAAGCTAAGAACTCACAAGCTTTACTTTTTCATCTATGATTAATATTGGATTCATTGTGTGCAGACCCTGAAATTCATTAACAACTTGATTACCATTGTAGACACCTAATTTTGTCCGAACAATTTTTTTTTATATATAATCAAAAAATCAAAAATCAAAAAAATAAATACTGATTAAAAGAAACAAGTCAATTTTGGTCAAATCTCATGTGAAGCACATGCAAAATTCACATCTTCAAGAGTTGACTAAAGTTGATATTGTTGCCAAAAATAAAAGAAAAAATAATCAGCCATTAAATCAATGAATAAATTAGCAAAAGGAAGGAAATAAATTGGGTGAAATAAAATCTGAACATTGATTACCAAAAATAAAAAAAATGAAATGGAAATAAATTTTTTTTAAAAAAAGAGGGAAAGTCAAACAAAATAAATGAAAAAATCCCATGATCATGGGATCAATTATAAATTTTTGATTGCTTTCCATGAAACTTGGAGGCTATAAAAGCCAATGAAAAGGAAAATAAAAATGGGGGACAAAAAACAAACCTTAGGAGAGAAAACCTGGGAGAAAAAAAAAGCCCTAGAAAAAAAACCTTGAGGAGAAAACCCTAAAAAAGAAACCTAGAAAAAAAAAACCCTAGCTGGCGGCAGTGCATGAGAAGGAACTCAGCTTTCGTTACCATCATCTTCCCTTCCTGCCATTCCCTGCCACAGCCGCTGTCCTTGCACATCACCGGACCGCCTGCACTGCTGGTCTTCATCCAAGTCGTCCCCCACTTGCTGTCACTTCCCCCTTCGCTTGCTGCCTGTGCCGCCCCTTTTGCATTGCTATCTGCTTTGCGTCATCACCATCGCTGTGCCTCCCTTGTTTTTCGCTGCATGCAGCTTCACCATTGTCCATTGCACCACCCTTTTCCATTTTTACAGCACCGTAGCATGGCCCCACATTCTTAAACGTTCCTACGTCCTCTGAACTGCACCACATCGTTCTACTTGTGCCCCTCTCCAATGTGTGTTTGCACCCCTGCATCGCCCAATCTTGCTGCACTTTCCCTGCACTGCCCGTGTCCCTTGCTGGTCGTGAATACCGAGCATCGTCATCTTCTGCAGGTGTGTCACTTCCACGCTCAGACTTGCTGCATCTTCTTTATTCCGCTTCGAGTCTAGCCGTTTCATTCTCACCCCGTTTTGGTTGCCTAATGCTCCTCGCCGCACGACCAACTCTGCTCCAAGTTTCGCATCTCAATCCACCGCGGCATTACTGATCGTATCCTTGCTGTCCACTGTTCCCGTGCACGACCCGCCTTAGCTACTTCCCCTGGTTTTTACTGAAGTTGTTCTATCCTCCACCGAACAGCCCTGCTTCAAAGCCAAAAGATAGTTCATCATCCTAGGCGGCTCTGTTTTCTAGCACTGGTTTCGTTTCATTATGGCCGCTGTTGCTTCACTTACGCCAACCTGGTTCAACGAGTTGTAGTTTTACCTTGTTGCTAATCCTCTCCTCAACGCTGCTGCTTGTTATTGCTACGCTATAGACAACTGACAGTGGGAGTAAGTAAAGACAAAAAAAAAACAAAAAAGGTAAATGTGTGATTTCAACAGATTTGTTTTTTATTTCACTATTTGTTTGGTTGATTGTTCAATTGTTTGATTAATTTAGTTGGATAGTTCAATAATATGATAATATAACAATATAATGATTAATAAATATTTAGTCACTCGCATGATAAGCTAATGTGTGTTTGCATTAATAAGTTAATAAATTGATAGTAATTTATAACAGCATGGGATAATTTGATATTTTTAATTGAATAATTTCACAATTTAGTAATTTAAAAATTGTAGGATGAGGTGGATTAATATGTAATGATAGTTTGCAAGCGGATTAATTTAAAAAAGATTTTTTTAATAACATAAATTTGTGTGACAAGGAATTAGTAATTTGTTTATAAAATATTAACCTTGCACGTAAATACGACTTGTATATTTGTATGGTTAGATTTATTCTGAATGGTTTGTATGATATTTTATTGGACTAATAAGCTTGTGTGATTTAGATGATGCATAGGATAAGACTTTTGGGAATTGAATTTTAAAGAAATAAGATTCCTTAGGAAAATATAATCATATCATTAAATTATAAAAATTACAAAATTATAATACACAAAGAAGATGAGTTATCCGACGATGGAACTCTAAAAGGACTACGCTTAAGTAATACCTTTAGAGATCTTGAGGTGAGAAAATTCTATCCAAGGCCTCGCCAGCTTAATGGAGGGTCTAAATAGAGTTTTCAATAACAAATAATTTATATTCATTTTAAAAATAAATTTATTATAAAAATTACAATAAAAACAATTAGTTACAAAATGAAAAAAGATATTAATGGTTCGTAGATAACAAAAGAAGGAAGGAAAATAAATGAAGAAACTAGAATTAGATATTAAAATAATAATGAATATGAATTACTCCAATGATGAAATATCAAGAGAATTACGCTTAAGTGATTTTCTTGAACATTTCTAGGTTAAAAAATTCTCTCAAGGCCTCACCAGCTTAATGGATGGTCTAAAGAGGGTTTTCGATAACAAGTGATTTATATTCAGTCTAAAAATAAAATAACATGTATTAAAAACAAAAATTAAAATAATTAATTACAAAGATAAAATAATAAATATAAAGAAATATTAATGATTCAATAACAATAATAAATAATAATAATGATAATAAATGATAAAATAGGATTATAATAGTTAATAATAATTATTGAGATTGAGTATTGATTATTCCGATGATAAGATTCCAAAAGAGATTATGCTTAAATAATACTTTGGAAATCTTTAGGTCAAATAATTTCTTTCAAGATCTGACCAGCATAATGGAAGATCTAAAAAGAATTTTTGAGAAAAATAATTCATATTCATTCTCTAATAAAATAAATTAATAAAATTAAACATTAATAAAATAATAGAAAATAATAGAAGTAATAAAAATGGTAAGATAGCAAGAACGAATTAGATAGGAGTCAAAATTAGAAGTTTTCATAAAACATTAAAATAAATTCGACGACGGAGCCTCTTCAAGCAAGTCATATAGTACTACTTGAATACTCTTGAGGTGAGGAGAATTTTTTAAGCTATCCCACCAGCTTAATGGAGGATGCTTAGAAATATTTTCCAATATTAAATTATTGAACTTAAGATTAACTAAGGCAAATTTGAGATAACCTAAAGCTAGTTGGTACCATTTTAGGATGGGCGTTATGAGGGTGCTAATCCTTCCTCACACGTAACCGTACTCCCGAACCCTAAATTTGAGATGTAGACCAGTCTTATCTATAGTTTGAATAGGTGACCAATCACACCTAGTAGAATGGTTGGTGGCGACTCCATAGATTTTGTGTCTAGCTATTAGGTTTTTTCTAAAACTTAATATGTTATGACAGTTTGGCGACTCCACTGGGGACTTTAGAGAGTCAAGCCAATGATTGGTTTTAGGTTCTTTTAGATTTACCTTAGGTATGTTAATTTTGATAATATAATAAGACATTAATAACTACATGTTTCTTCGACACACACTTCACGTGCATGTGCATGCATTAGCCCTTTACCCGGGCTCTATCCCTTTAGGAGGAAGTAAAGTAACTACGCTCTCGTGAGGTAATACCTCCGCAATGGCTAGCGAAATACTCTCACTCAAATTGAACCTTTCCATTTGTAACCTGTAATGGGTGAGGATTGGGTGCCTTACTAGTCTTGTGTGGACGACAGTGAGGAACAATTTGGGAACCTTTAGCCCTTTTGTCTAAAACCATGCATATAGTGAAATTAAGAAGACCAACTGTAAGATAGAGCCATATTAACCCATGCTATAGGAAATACCCATTACTTAGGACACATTTTTTATCAAGTTTATACATGAGACACTAAGAGGGTACCATGAGTTCACCAAAACATTTCCATGCATCATTCATCCATTATTGTTACATGACAACTTTTTACCATGCTATTCCATACATACGCAGGTAGCATCATCTCGTTTTGTTCATCTTCAATCATTGTTTTAAACAAAACATTTTCAAAAATTTTCAAGTATCACCACATGTGAAATGATAAATTCTTAATTGTGGCAATAAAAGATTCGAAGATAGCTCGACCAAAGGTTCATTCACACAACACTCGTTATCAAGCTAAGATCATGGAAGAAGAATCAAGCATGCGCATGGAGAAGATGGAAAAAGCTCAAGAGGAAATGAGGGGGCAATTGGCCCAAATTACAGAGCTGTTGAAAAATCTAAGCAAGGGTAAAGGAGTTGTAGAAGAAGTTGCAGTCCAAGAAGGGGTTCAACAACGCAGTATGGAAGACCCTGTCTATCCTCCTGGATTTGGTCCATTTCCAAGTCAAACATCCCAAGAAGGAAGATATCCACCTGCTTAAACTGCTATACCCCAAATGTTTGGACAAGCTCAATTCCAAGGACCCGCCTATCCTTCCCAAGGCGCAAAATCTACTGATCCCATTGAGGTGCCCGACTTAGATGACCCAAGGGAAATTGAGAAGTTGAAAGCCAAACAAGCAGAAGAGAAAGATGAGGCGAAGTCGCAACAAAAGATTAATATGTTAGAGGAAAGGATTCGAGCTATTGAAGGCTTAGACTTTTATGGTTCCATGGATGCTACTGGGTTATGTTTGGTGTCAGACTTGGTTATTCCACCTAAGTTTAAAGCACCAGAGTTTGAGAAGTACAATGGAACTTCCTGCCCTAGGTCTCATCTTATTATGTATTGTCGGAAGATGGCTGCTTTCGCTCAAGATGATAAGCTCCTTATTCACATTTTTCAAGAAAGTCTCACTGGATCTGCTGCCAAGTGGTACAATCAATTAGATGGAACTCGAATCATCACTTGGAATGACTTGGCAAGAGCATTTATGGCTCAATATCGACATGTTGCTGATATGGCCCCTGATCGTCTGTCGCTCCAAAGTATGGAAAAGAGGGCTAATGAGAGTTTCAAGCAATATGCCCAAAGGTGGCGTGATATGGCTGCGGAGGTGCAACCTCCACTTTCAGAGAAGGAGCTTACCATTATGTTCGTTAATACTTTGAAGGCTCCATATTACGATAGGATGATCGGTAATGCCACTAAGAATTTTGCTGATATGGTATTGTCTGGTGAGATAATTGAGAATGCAATCAAGAGTGGAAAGATTGAAGCTCCCAACAGTATTGAGAAGAAAGGAGGAGCCAACAAAAAAAGGGAAGAAGAAGTCCATGCTGTTGCATATGGAAGGCAATATGGAGGCTGTGTCCCACAACACCCTTATCACATGCCACAACCTTACTATCCTGCTCAGAATCCTTACCATTCTTACCCCAAGGTTAATGTTCAACCTAGTCCCCAGACACCTGCCCCAACTATTCAACCAGCTAAGCAGTTTAATAAACAAGAGGGCAATCATAATGCATCATGGCCAAAAAGAGAAAGGACTCCCATTGACCCAATCCCCATGACCTACACTGAGTTATACCCAAAATTGATCAAAGGACAACTCATTGCACCCATTTATGTGGAACCTCTCAAGCCCCCATATCCAAAGTGGTATGATGAGAATGCTCGATGCGAGTATCACTTCGGGAACGTGGGTCACTCTTTGGAGAATTGCACTGCACTAAAGTATAGAGTGCAAGGATTGATAAAAGCTGGTATGTTGAGTTTTGAAGCGAAAGGGGAACCGACTACGAATGCAAACCCATTGCCTAACCACACTAAGGAAGGATGAGTTTTTGGGGGCATGAAGGGTTCGAGCCTGACAATTTTGAAGATCTATAAATTCTAGTTTGTTTTTGCTTTCTTTTATTTCTTTAAGTAATGCAAGATAGTTTTTGAAAGTGCTTAAGCCCATAAGCACGAAATAAATTTTATGTATGGGTTAACTTTTATTTATTTCCTTTTCAATAAAGCGACTAGTGTGATGCACTGTCAATTTCTCATTCCATTCATTTTCCATTTCTCAACATACTCACCATAACTTTCACTCACAAGTATCCAAATAATGAACATGATGATAATGATGTCAATAAATCTAGGGTTCAATTTTGAAAGAACCACTATTGTTGATGAATTAATAGTATGCCAATGTTGCGAAAGCAAGAAAATGAAGGAAAGGTTCCTCACCATCCGCACTTGATAGACGGTACGAGAAAGGTGAATCTCTTACAAAAGCTTCTAACAAGTTTGTCATTGTTCGATAAATGATCTTTAAGGAGAGCACTTACATTTGAAATGATAAATGGCTTTCTTTCACTATCCTTCAAGCATGAGTAAAATTATCCTTTGGTTACCCCTTTTGAGCCTATTATATTTTTGTAATATAACCCACAAAGGATCACCCTCCACATTGGGGGCAAGGAAGATGAAATAAAGAAATTTTGGGGGCAAAAAGGAAAGTGTTCATGATGAATCAAGGGGCAAAAAAAAAGGCCCATTTTTGTGAAAAAAAAAGAGAAAAAAGGAAAGGATTTGAATTCAAAAAGAAAACCCCAAAAAAAAAGAAGGCAAGAAAGGGCAAAATGCCTAAATGTTTTACTTGATAAAGAAAGTGATCCCTTGGTTTATAAACCTTGAAACACATTTTGGGCCTACTATATCCTTTTCTTTCATAAACCCTCACCCGAGCCCACATTACGTGCCTTTAAAAGCCCATTTTGATCAAATGTAAATGCTTGAATTGAAGAATCATGCGTTAAATGAAAACATATTCGTACAATGAGATAATGATCCTTTGAAGGAAGTAGATCAAGTTGAATGAAGAAAACATGAACTTTAGAAGATATCTTGGATCGAAATCAAGAACGCCTATTAGGGGCATGAATTTGGATTGAGCACTGAAGGTTGAAGTTTGTCAAAGCCAATGAAGTTGAAGATGAAGAAGAAAAAAAAAAAAAAAAAATATAAAAAAAGAGAAAAAAGAAAAAAAGGAAAAAAGAAAAAAAAAGAAAAAGAAAAAGAAAAAGGAGGATTCAAATTGAAAACTCGAAAAGGGCAGTTTGAATCAGTTGAGGGGGGCACCTAAGTTGAAAACCGAAAAAAGGCGACTTAGGAAAATATCAACATCAAAAAGTTTTGATACGAGGGCAAGATTGGCAGACACTACATGAAAGAACATATCAACCTAAGAGTGGGCTTTTGGAAAAGAATTTTAGATTGACTTGATTGAAATTGTCAGAATGTTCATTAAATGGATACTAAAAACCTTATTCCAAACAGATTGTCCCATTGGTTTTTCTGGATTTCATGTTCCTTTTCTAAGAATGAATATCTATACTTCTCATGATCATTTATTCCACCCCTATAATAAATTGAGAAGATGTATGAGTGCATTACATTGGTGGTCAAGTTGAAAGGAAAATAAATAAATGTTGGTAACCTTTTTTTTGGATAAGTTTTTGAAAAAAATATATTCTTTTGAGAAATCTTGCATTACTAAGAGAGAGAAAGAAGCAAAAGTGAATGATGAATATACAAAGCTGAAAACATGATGGCTAGTCTTCGGGCCTAACTGGACTAGGACTCAATAGAAGATGGGATGAGAAAGGAAGATAAAGGATTTAAACAAGGAGAATTCAATAGACAGAATGGACTTGAGAAAGACAAGATGAACTTGAGAATCTTGTTACCACAATTGAGAATGCATTTGCATATATTCATGGAATAATACAGGGGGCATGACATTGACATGTGCATAACATTCATGGCATTCATTATATTCATGACATGCATGACATTTCATTAGTGCATTTTGACATTGAACTATATGTTAAGACATTAGGATAAGAAGTTCTGAATAATTAAAATTTTGAGGAAAAGAGAAAATATAAGAGATGGTAATTTGAAAAAATGATGAGGTATGAGAAGATGATGAGAAAATACTTTTTTAGAAAAACCTTAGATTAGAGTAAAGTCCAGTTTAGCTGGCACCTTAAAGGAGGATGAGGCCTAATATTGTTGGCATCAAAATGAAAGTTAAGCCCAGTCAAACCCATGTTAACTGGCATTCTGAATGAAACTTTTATTTTTCAAAAGTCTCAATGCCTCTGGTGAGAGGAGCACAAGATTATTTTTCAAAGTTCCAATGCCTCTGATGAGAGGAGCACAAGGTTATTTTTCAAAAGTCTCAATGCCTCTGATAAGAGGAGCACAATTTTATTTTTAAAAGTTCCAATGCCTCTGGTGAGAGGAGCACAAGATTATTTTGCAAAGTTCTAATGCCTCTGATGAGAGGAGCACAAGGTTATTTTTCAAAAGTCTCAATGCCTCTGATAAGAGGAGCACAAGTTTATTTTTAAAAGTTCCAATGCCTCTGGTGAGAGGAGCACAAGATTATTTTTAAAAGTTCCAATGCCTCTGGTGAGAGGAGCACCAGGTTATTTTTCAAAAGTTTCCATAACCTCTGTTGAGAGGAGCTTTTTGTTGCAAAGTCTCATTGCCTCAGTTGAGAGGAGCTTTTTGTTTTCAAAAGTCTCATAACCTCTAGTGAGAGGAGCTTTTATTTCATGATCATCTTGCATTCCTTAGTCTTATGATAGGAGAGACTAGGAATTTCACTTCGCATTCCTTAATCTTGTGATAGAAAAGATTAGGAAATCTTATTCTACATTCATTTCCTTAGTCTTATGATAGGAGAGACTAGGAAAAATTCATTTTTTGCATTCTTTAGTCTTATGATAGGAGAGACTAGGAAAACTTCATCTTGCATTCCTTAGTCTTATGATAGGAGAGACTAGGAGTTTCACTTCGCATTCCTTAATCTTGTGATAGAAAAGATTAGGAAATCCCATTCACTTTGCATTCCTTAGTCTTATGATAGGAAAGACCAGGAAATTTCATTTCACATTCCTCAATCTTATGATATGAGAGACTAAAATAGGAATTTCACTTTGCATTCCTGAACCTTATGATAGAAGAGGCTAGGAAACTTCATTTTGCATTTATTCCTCAATCTTTAGCAGCCAAACTCCTCCCTACCAACATGGACAATCAAAGGGGAACAAGGGGATGACAAAGAAGAAACAAAAACAACTAACGGCACGTAAGAAAGGTGATAATGGGCGCGAAACACTAGAACCAAGCTCAAGGCCAGACACAGTTTAGAAATGAAAAGAAAAAAAAAAGGGCGCGCGTCGTGTAAACAACAAAATCACCGCCAAAACTTGCATAGATCCATACCAACGTCAAAAAAGAGACAGGACAAAGCGATTCAACCCAAATCCTATCAAAAACCTTGCATCAGCTAAAGAAGCGAGGCAAGAAAAAAAAAGGGACAGAAATCAGTAAAAAATCAAATGGGCGACGTGGATTCTTTTGTTTAATATTGAACAACACAAGCAGGTCTAGAATGTTTAAGCAAAAATAGAAATTCTTTTGTTTTTTTTATAGAAGAAACGTCTTGTCTTTTGGACTAATTCCACAACAATCTATAACTTCTGAGAGGAGCTAAGAACCAAATTCTCATGGGATGAAACAACAAATTCTCACAACCATACTCAGAAAAGACTCAAGTGGCAGAGCCAGGACATAAGAAAGAGAGACAACATTCAAGAGCTGAAGTACATAGCCAAACCTACAACAATAAACAGCTGATGTGGAAAATGAGATGAAGAGCAGAGTAGACAATTAGCTTCTGCTTCATGAAACATATATCTAGTAATCTTCCTCTTCCTCTTTGACAGCTTCAGCTCCAACTTCCTTCTTGTCTTTCCTGAGTGAGAGCAACAAATCTTCACAGACTTGAGAATCCATCTTCATTTATTCCATTACTTACATACTAGTGAATAAAGGCTTATTTGGCATACATTGGATCAAACTTGTTATCAGCTTGGGAAAAAACCTCGCCCCCCGGCTATGTATTTGCTACTCATTCAGAGTGTGAGTAGGCACCCTTCCCTTCTGTTTTATAGCAGGTTGAAGATCTTGCAAACAGATAATACTTGGCTTGATAAGATATTTAGGAAAAATGGAAAAGACAGACAAAGAAGTTTGAAATTATCACGTAAGAAAAAGGAAAAATGAGAGACATGACTACAGAGAAAAAGAGAAGAGGTTAGAAATGAGCATTGATTTGAATTCTATACCTTAATGATTAGGCTTTTCAATTTACAGGTTACCAGTCCTACGCTGTAAGACCCGAATTTTATTATACTATATATCAAATTTGTACATGATTAATAGTGGAAAAAAAATTCTTTTAGTGAAATTAAAGAATCATTGAATGTGAATTTCCACTTTTCATTTTAATTTATGAATTTACAATATGGTGTATATGAATTAGGATTGAGTGTTTAAGAGATGCATAGAAAGCATTAAATGAAGTGTGGAACAAATGAAGAAAACAAATGAACAAATGAGATAAAACAAAGTCAATAATAGTGGTTGGAATTGGCGTGGAGAGGAAGAGAAAAAGGAAAGAAAATTTAGTCAAACTGCAGCAAGAGACTTCCCCTAGCCGTCCCTTTTTGGCCGAAATTGTCTTCATCATTTAATGAGCTATAGAAAATTTGCACCACGCCGTTCCCTTGGATTGTCATATTTTCTTCACCATTTAATGAGCTATAAGACAAGGTAATGATGAAATAAAACGGGATAGGAACAGGTGGGAGGTTCTGAGTGGATTTGGATAGCTATATAAGAAGAATACATGAGGAAAAACCATACTATTGTTACTCGCCCATCCCATTTTGCTGCAAATTCAACTTCGTTTCTTCCGTTCCTCTTATACGTGAACCATGGAGCTTCATCTTTTAGTCAGTTAAATATCTCCTCCATCGTTGAAGAGCTAAGGATTAAGCAAAGTAGAGCTAAGGATTAAGTAAAGTGAGGCAGAAAACACTCTGTTTTGGAAGTACAACTCAGTTAAGGCGAGCTCCATATTGCTATGGTTCTCTTGATATTCAATACTAGATTTCTATGTTTTACAACGTAGTATACACAGATATAGCCTTCTTGTAGCTAAATTTTGTTAGAATGTATAAGAAACACGATGGGTGAAGTGATTATTCAACTGTTTGCCAAATAGGCGAGCAAAAGTAGGTACCCGCCCAAAGGATGAGACGAACTTAATGAAATGCATGACTCGGTAAGACCACGTTCGCCAACATTTATGGATAACCAAAATGATAGCTGGATGGGCGAGGACCAATGACCGCCCAAAAAGACGAGAATGACGACTATTGTAATTGCCCATGTGAAATATTAGTGATCACCAATGAGACGAGTAGGAAATAAAGAGGTCGACGAGTGTTGATTTAATTCATGGGTGAGCCCATTTCTGAATAAAAGCCACGAATGGCGAACTGAAATTCATGAGCATGACGAGTTGAGTTGAAGTGGGGCGAGCTTCCATGTTGGGCGAGGCGAACTCCCATGAATAAGCCAATAATAGAATGGCAAGCTGTAGATTGGTCTCAAATTCTCGCCTAAGTATCTCAAATAATTGAAAGGAAAAATAGTAATAATATTAGGAAATAATTGCGAAAAGAAAATATTAATGGTATCAATATTTTACCTTGCAGTTGGGAAGTCAGAATTGATAAGGCAAGCGGGAATCAAGGCTTCATCAGATGAGGTAAGGGAGATGTGTGTGAAGTGAATGCATATCCTGTGGAGTTAAAATTGTATGAAAATACTGAGAAAATGCTTTGATTTCTGACATGCATTTTGTTTGATAATTGTTTTGATCTGGGCGAACTGGTTAGGGCGGCGAACTAAACCCTTTTTATGAAGTTTTGGGCGAGTGACCCTGTTTTAAATAGAAAAATCCAGACGAGCCATTGTGGGCGGACCCTTTTTAATGTTGTTTTGGGGCGGGCGACCCAGGTTTTCATGAAATGGGTGAGTTGACCATGGCAATTCCGCCTTGGGTGAGTTGACCATGGGCAATGCCAGATGGGCGAACTGACATGGGTGAGCCATTGAGGGCGAGCCAATTTAACTTAATTTTCAACCGCTAAGGATTGACGGGCGAATACTAATTCACCGCACTGGCAAGTTGACCATGGGCGAGCCTTAATGGGCGAGCTGACCATGGCGAACAGGTTTCAATTTTACATTTTCTTTACAGAAATGAGAATAATACCTTTTTGGAATTATTATTTATTTAAATGATTTAAATTCATAAAATGTGTTTCCTTAAAGGTATTTTGAGCTATAAAGTTGATTTTGAGACTTTAGGCCCCTAGTTTCATGCATTATGAGTTATGAGTCTGATGGACCCGCCAAGTCATCAAAGGTCTCGAGGTCACCTGGCAAGTGGACCCCGAGGACCACCCATAGATTATGGCCATAGATCTACTGTATCCCTGTAGGGATGATTATTCCGTTCTCGCAAGGGGAAGGGGGAACGATGATAGCATGATTTATTTATAGGGTGATGCCTAGTCTCAACTTGATGATTTTTGAGGGGATTTGTTGAATCCTTTTTATTGTTTATTATATGATATTGTAAACTGTTTAGCCAGTGATTTGAATATTAAAAATTGTTGATTTTATCCATTGTTTTCCCTACTGGGTTACTGTTAAGTAGAAATAAGTGTTTTGGGGAAAATAGTTTTGATTTATACCGCAGCATACACCTTCCTTTCTGAGCACATTGTCGCTCACCCCTTATTTTCCACTCCACAGATTGTTGATCTTGGATTAAGAGAATTAACATCCAAGGATTATCGACTGCTAGAGCCAGCAGTTATTCGATATCGAAGGTACATTATTCTCTTTTGTATATTCAGTAAAATTGTACTGTACTACTTTAAATAGAAGAGAATGTATATAATTTAATAATTCATACTTTCATGCTAGTACAAGGAATTAAGAGTACTAATTTTTATAAAAGCGTTAGGAGTTGTTAAGCAGCACAGACAGCCCAACCGGTAAGATAGTGTAATTTGTAAGTGAATATTATGTATTTTGTGGACTTGGGATGTTACAAATTTAATGGTATCAGAGCAGGGTTGGTCGGATGTCTAGTGATGCTTAAAACGAAAAGAGAATAGTAAACATTCCCTGTAGTACTGCATAATCTGAATATATAAATGATATATTAATAATAAGTGACAAATGATCTCTGTGGTACAGATATGAGTGGAAGAAGGAGGGTGACACGCTTAGTTAGAGATATAGGCCGAGGTAGGGTGGCACAGATTCTGGAGCCGTAGACATCGGAACCTGCCCCAGGACCTTCACGTCCTATACAGCCAGAGAGCATTGATACTCGTGTGAGCCGAGTAGAGAGGTTAGTAGCCGATTTCATGGCTATGTATCAGGCGGATAGGGCCGAGGATAGGGCGGAGAGGGAGAGAATAGCAGCTCCCGCAGCTCCAGTAGTGGCTCCAGCACCACCACAGCCGGCACCAGTGATGCCCGAGCCTCAGCCTATTCCACGACCGGCACCTCAGCCATAGGTAGCCCCACCACAGCCATTGATTTAGCCGCATCGAGATGCGGAGTCTTATTGTAATGTGGCATTGGTGAAATCATTTAAGAAGTTGATCCACCTAAGTTTAAAGGTACTAGGGATCCATTAGCGGCAGAGCAGTGGATTATTGAGATCGATAGATTACTTAAGATTATGAGATGTTCAGAGACTGAGAAGGTAGGCTTAGCAGTATTCCAATCGACGGATGATGAGAGACATTGGTGGAAGGCCACTCAGACCATCTTATTTGCTCAGCATCAGGATCTGTCCTGGGATATTTTCGTGGATGCTTTTCGGAGGCAGTATATTCCTGACACTGCTCAGGAAAAATTACAGCAGGAATTTATGGATTTATTTCAGAGTAGCATGTCAGTGGACGAGTATGAGGCCAAATTTACTACATTGAGCCGTTTTGATCCACAGACTAGTGTGAATACCAGATATAAGATTTCAAAGTTTAGGGCTGGTTTGAGGCCATCTATCAGAATGAAGCTAGCCCCATTTGATATACAGACTTATGATGAGATAGTTAAACGGGCTCAGCTATGTGAGAGGCATTATGAGCTGTTCTAGCTCGATTTCAGTAGTAAGAATAAAAGTAAGGTAAAGGGAAAGGTTAAGAGGTTTATGGAGGACAGATTAGGTAGAGAGCAGCCTAAGAGAAGTAGACCTACGGGCATACAGATTACAGAGGGCAGATTTAATAGACTAGCAGTTTCTACTATTGCTAGTGGCCCCACCACTACTCAGAGAAGTGTTGCGCCTTTATGTAGACATTGTGGAAGGTCACATGGGTCATGCCTTTGTCCTTTAACGTCTAGAGCATGTTTTAATTGTAGACAAATGGGGCACCTCATCAGGAATTGCCCGATGCCCAGAGAATCAACTGCTTCTACTATTCCTCCTGTATTACCTCAGATAGCAGCACCGGGAGCTCAGAGTGAGCTAGAGAAGGCGACACCCTCATAGCCTAGGCGGGCGACAGCCGCAGAGAAGGGCAAGAAGGTTGTGACTCAGGGTCGGGTGTACGCGTTGGATCAGGAGACTGCCGACGCCTCTATTGATGTGATTAAAGGTAAAGTTTATCTTTTTGATATTCCCGTAATTGCCTTAATTGATCTAGGTTCTACTCATTCGTTCTTATCGCCTGCATATGCTAACAGGACCCCAGTAGAGCCGGAGTTATTAGAGCATATTTTGCAAGTGAAAACCCCTTTTAATGATTTCCAAAGGACGGATATAATATATAGGAATTGTAAATTGACTATAGGAGAGAAGGTTATGACAGCTAACCTAATTTTGTTGGATATATATGATTTTGATATCATTTTGGGTATGGATTGGTTAGCTGCGAACCATGTTAGTTTGGATTGTAATACTAAGTTTATTACCTTCTCTCATCCTGAAAAATACATTGTAAAGTTATTGTAAACTAATAAAATATTTGTGAATATATGTTTGTGAAATGATGTGTACTGAAATTGTGGTTATGTATGAATGTTTATGAAGGATATATTGCTAGTGTCGAGGATGTAGAAAGGAAACATCCAGAGATTCAAGAGATTCCTGTGGTCAAGGACTTTTCGGATGTATTTCCAGAGGATTTACCAGGGTTACCACCGGATCGAGAGACAGAGTTTATGATTGAGTTGGTACTCAGTACGGAGCCGATTTCTAGACCCCTATATCGGATGGCACTAACTGAGTTGGACGAGCTCAAGAAACAGCTCCAGGAGTTATTAGATAAGGGATTTATACGTCCCAGTGTGTCACCGTGGGGAGCTTCGGTATTATTTGTTCGGAAGAAGGATGGTAGCCTCCGATTGTGTATAGACTATCGGATGTTGAATCGGGCTACTGTTAAGAATAAGTATCCCCTACCCAGGATCGATGACTTATTTGATCAACTCAGGGGTGCGCAGGTATTTTCCAAGATAGATCTCCGATCGGGCTATCACCAGTTGAAAATTTAGGAGTCGGATGTGCATAAGACAGCATTTCGAACTCGTTATGGTCACTATGAGTTCTTGGTGATGCCTTTTGGGTTGACAAATGCCCCTGCAGCTTTTATGAGTTTGATGAATGAGGTGTTTCATCCATTTCTGGATAAGTTTGTCATAGTATTTATAGATGACATCTTGATTTATTCTAAGACTCCAGAGGAGCACGAGCAGCATTTACAGATTGTTCTACAGACCCTCAGGGACCGGAAGTTGTATGCTAAGCTTAATAAATGCGAGTTCTGGCTTGATCATATTACATTTCTCGGACATGTAGTGTCGAAGGATGGGGTGTCAGTTGATCCGTCCAAGATAAAGGCCATTGTTCAGTTGGAAAGGCCTAACACGGTTACCGAGATAAAGAGTTTCTTAGGTCTTGCCGGATATTATCGCAGGTTTGTAGAGGGATTTTCTAGACTTGCTGCTCCATTGACACGACTCACACGTAAGGATATAAAGTTTGAGTGGAATGACGCGTGTGAACATAGTTTTCTTGAGCTTAAAAAGAGATTGACTAGTGCCTTTGTATTAGCCCTTCCTAGCGGATCAGGTGGATTTATGGTGTATACTGATGCGTCTGCTCAAGGTTTAGGGTGTGTACTTATGCAGCATGGTCGGGTTATAGCCTATGGTTCTCGACAGTTGAAGGATCATGAGAAGAATTACCCGACACATGATTTAGAGTTAGCCGCAGTAATGTTTGCACTGAAGATATGGCGGCATTGCTTGTACGGGGAGAAATTTCAAATATATACAGACCATAAGAGTCTGAAGTATATATTCTCACAGCGAGAGTTGAATTTGAGGCAGCGACGGTGGATGGAACTGTTAAAGGATTATGATTGTGAGATTTTGTATCACCCAGGTAAAGCTAATGTAGTAGCAGATGCACTGAGCCGTAACCATGTTGGCATGGTATCTTACATGATGATCAGGGAGCATTACTTGATAGAGCAGTTCTCTAGCCTTAGCCTGACAGTTATTTTCTCTGACCAGTATGGATTTACGGCTAGTTTTTGTATAGAGCCGGATTTGATGGATTGGATTAGGGAAGCTCAAAGGAGTGATGATTATTGCATTAAGATTGCCAGTCAGATTCAGATGGGTGTTGAGTCAGATTTTGAGATTGGCACCAATGGGATACTGAGGTTTAGAGGTCGGATATGTGTTCCCAGTGATCAGCAGATACGAAATTTGATTTTATCAGAGGCCCATACCTCTAGATATACTTTACATCCAGGTAGTACTAAGATGTACCAGAATCTCCGGAGAGTGTATTGGTGGCCTAAAATGAAAAAAGACATCGATGATTTTGTTGCTAGATGTCTAACATGCCAACAGATTAAGATTGAACATCAGAAGCCAGCAGGTATGCTTCGACCATTATCGATTCCTACGTGGAAATGGGAGCACGTTACTATGGATTTTATTATGGGATTACCACAGACCCGGAAGGGATATGATGTTATTTGGGTGATAGTAGATAGATTGACTAAGTCTGCTCATTTCTTAGCCATGAGATCTGTAGATTCAGTTAGTGCCTTGGCCGATTTGTATGTCAGAGAGATAGTGAGGTTACATGGTGTTCCAGTGAGTATCACTTCTGATAGGGATTCCTGCTTCACCTCTCATTTTTGGGAGAGATTTCAAGAGGCTATGGGATCCCAGCTGAATTTTAGCACCGCTTTTCACCCACGGACTGATGGACAGTCCGAGCGTACTATACAGACGCTTGAGGATATGTTGAGGGTGTGTGCATTGGATTTTAGAGGCTCATGGGACGATCACTTACCCCTGGCAGAGTTTGCTTATAATAATAGTTTTCATAAGAGTATCGGCATGGCACCATATGAGGCCTTGTATGGTAAACGATGCAGATCCCCGATAGCATAGGAAGAAGTGGGGGACCGTAAACTATTAGCTCCTGATTTGGTCGAGCAGGCTTCTCATGATGTACGGATGATCTGTGAGAGGCTCAGAACGGCTCAGAGTTATGCAGATACCAGACGCCGACCATTGGAGTTTGTAGCGAGTGATTATGTATTCTTAAAGGTCTCATCGTCCAAAGGTATAATGAGATTCGGGAAGAGAGGAAAATTGAGTCCTCGATACATTGGGACTTATGAGATCTTAGATCGTGTGGGAGATGTGGCATATCGGTTAGCACTACTATTAGAGTTGTCAAGAGTGCATAATGTATTCCATGTCTCAATGTTGAGAAAGTATCATCCAGATCCTTCTCACGTGATTCGACATGAGCCACTGGAGATCAGAGAGGACATGAGTTATGTTGAGAAACCGGTACGGATCCTGGATAGGAAGGATAAGATATTGCGATCTAAGACGATTCCTTTGCTTAAAGTGCTCTGGCAGTATCATAACGAGGAGGAGGCTACTTAGGAATTAGAAAGCCTTATGCGTGAGAGGTATCCAGAGCTTTTCCAGTAATAGGTCCGAGTTAAGTTTGAAGGACCAAATTTCTTAAGGTGTGGAGAAATGTAAGACCTGAATTTTATTATACTATATACCAAATTTGTACATCATTAATTGTGGAAATAAATTCTTTTAGTGAAATTAAAGAATCATTGAATGTGAATTTCCACTTTTCATTTCAATTTATGAATTTACAATATGGTGTATATGAATTAGGATTGAGTGTTTAAGAGATTTATAGAAAGCATTAAATGAAGTGTGGAACAAATGAAGAAAACAAATGAACAAATGAGATAAAAAAAAAGTCAATAATAGTGGCTAGAATTGGCGTGGAGAGGAAGAGAAAAAGGAAAGAAAATTTAGTCAAACTGCAGCAAGAGACTTCCCTTAGCCGTCCCTTTTTGGCCGGAATTGTCTACATCATTTAATGAGCTGTAGAAATTTGCACCAGGCCGTTCCCTTGGATTGTCATATTTTCTTCACCATTTAATGAGCTATAAGACAAGGTAATGATGAAATAAAACGGGATAGGAACAGGTGGGAGGTTTTGAGTGGATTTGGATAGCTATATAAGAAGAATACATGAGGAAAAACCATACTATTGTTACTCGCCCATCCCATTTTGCTGCAAATTCAACTTCGTTTCTTCCGTTCCTCTTATACGTGAACCATGGAGCTTCATCTTTTGGTCAGTTAAATATCTCCTCCATCGTTTAAGAGCTAAGGATTAAGCAAAGTAGAGCTAAGGATTAAGTAAAGTGATGCAGAAAACACTCTGTTTTGGAAGTACAACTCAGCTAAGGTGAGCTCCATATTGCTATGATTCTCTTGATATTCAATACTAGATTTCTATGTTTTACAATGTAGTATACACAGATATAGCCTTCTTGTAGCTAAATTTTGTTAGAATGTATAAGAAACACGATGGGCGAAGTGATTATTCAACTGTTTGCCAAATAAGCGAGCAAAAGTAGGTACTCGCCCAAAGGATGAGGCGAACTTAATGAAATGCATGACTCGGTAAGACCATGTTCGCCAACATTTATGGATAACCAGAATGATAGCTGGATGGGCGAGGACCAATGACCGCCCAAAAAGACGAGAATGGCGACTATTGTAATTGCCCATGTGAAATATTAGTGATCACCAATGAGGCGAGTAGGAAATAAAGAGGTCGACGAGTGTTGATTTAATTCATGGGTGAGCTCATCTCTGAATAAAAGCCACGAGTGGCGAACTGAAATTCATGAGCATGGCGAGTTGAGTTGAAGTGGGGCGAGCTCCCATGTTGGGCGAGGCGAACTCCCATGAATAAGCCAATAATAGAATGGTGAGCTGTAGATTGTTCTCAAATTCTCGCCTAAGTATCTCAAATAATTGAAAGGAAAAATAGTAATAATTTTAGGAAATAATTTCGAAAAGAAAATATTAATGGTATCAATATTTTACCTTGCAGTTGGGAAGTCAGAATTGATAAGGCAAGCGGGAAGCAAGGCTTCATCAGACGAGGTAAGGGAGAAGTGTGTGAAGTGAATGCATATCCTATGGAGTTAAAATTGTATGAAAATACTGAGAAAATGCTTTGATTTATGACATACATTTTGTTTGATAATTGTTTTGATTTGGGCGAACTGGTTAGGACGGCGAACTAAACCCTTTTTATGAAGTTTTGGGCGAATAACCCTGTTTTAAACAGAAAAATCCAGGCGAGCCATTGTGGGCCGACCCTTTTTAATGTTGTTTTGAGGCGGGCGACCCAGGTTTTCATAAATGGGTGAGTTGACCAGGGCAATTCCGCCTTGGGCGAGTTGACCATGGGCAATGCCAGATGGGCGAACTGACATGGGCGAGCCATTGAGGGCGAGCCAGTTTAACTTGATTTTCAACCGCTAAGGATTGACGGGCGAATACTAATTCACCGCACTGGCAAGTTGACCATGGGCGAGCCTTAATGGGCGAGCTGACCATGGCGAACAGGTTTCAATTTTACATTTTCTTTACAGAAATGAGAATAATACCTTTTTGGAATTATTATTTATTTAAATGATTTAAATTCATAAAATGTGTTTCCTTAAAGGTATTTTGAGCTATAAAGTTGATTTTGAGACTTTAGGCCCCTAGTTTTATGCATTATGAGTTATGAGTCTGATGGACCCGCCAAGTCATCAAAGGTCTCGAGGTCACCTGGCAAGTGGACCCCGAGGACCACCCATAGATTGTGGCCCTAGATCTACTGTATCCCTGTAGGGATGATTATTCCGTTCTCGCAAGGGGGAGGGGGAACGATGATAGCATGATTTATTTATAGGGTGATGCCTAGTCTCAACTTGATGATTTTCGAGGGGATTTGTTGAATCCTTTTTATTATTTATTATATGATATTGTAAACTGTTTAGCCAGTGATTTGAATATTAAAAATTGTTGTTTTTATCCATTGTTTTCCCTACTGGGTTACTGTTAAGTAGAAATAAGTGTTTTGGGGAAAATAGTTTTGATTTATACCTCAGCATACACCTTCCTTTCTGAGCACGTTGTCGCTCACCCCTTATTTTCCACTCCACAGATTGTTGATCTTGGATTAAGAGAATTAACATCCAAGGTTATCGACTGCAGTCAGCAGTTATTCGATATCGAAGGTACATTATTCTCTTTTGTATATTCAGTAAAATTGTACAGTACTACTTTAAATAGAAGGGAATGTATATAATTTAATAATTCATACTTTCATGCTAGTACAAGGAATTAAGAGTACTAATTTTTATAAAAGCGTTAGGAGTTGTTAAGCAGCACAGACAGCCCAACCGGTAAGATAGTGTAATTTGTAAGTGAATATTATGTATTTTGTGGACTTGGGATGTTACAAATTTAATGGTATCAGAGCAGGGTTGGTCGGATGTCTAGTGATGCTTAAAATGAAAAGAGAATAGTAAACATTCCCTGTAGTACTGCATAATCTAAATATATAAGTGATATATTAATAATAAGTGACAAATGATCTCTGTGGTACAGATATGAGTGGAAGAAGGAGGGTGACACGCTTAGTTAGAGATATAGGCCGAGGTAGGGTGGCACAGATTTTGGAGCCGTAGACATTGGAACCTGCCCCTGCCCCAGGACCTTCACGTCCTATACAGCCAGAGAGCATTGATACTCGTGTGAGCCGAGTAGAGAGGTTAGTAGCCGATTTCATGGCTATGTATCAGGCGGATAGGGCCGAGGATAGGGCGGAGAGGGAGAGAATAGCAGCTCCCGCAGCTCCAGTAGTGGCTCCAGCACCACCACAGCCGGCACCAGTGATGCCCTAGCCTCAGCCTATTCCACCACCGGCACCTCAGCCATAGGTAGCCCCACCACAGCCATTGATTCAGCCGCCTCGAGATTCGGAGTCTTATTGTAATGTGGCATTGGTGAAATCATTTAAGAAGTTGGATCCACCTAAGTTTAAAGGTACTAGGGATCCATTGGCGGCAGAGCAGTGGATTATTGAGATCGATAGATTACTTAAGATTATGAGATGTTCAGAGACTGAGAAGGTAGGCTTAGCAGGATCCATTGGTGCCGTCTTCCTCCCTCGTCTCTCTTTCTTTCTCCAACGACAGGGGCCGGCTGCTTCCCCGCTTCTCGACAGAAACGGGGTCCTGATTCCCGTTTCTGTTTCTATTTCTTTTTTTTTTCTATTATAATTATACATATAATATACTTATAAATATATATTATACATATAATATTATTATCTTATATATATAGTATTGTACTATATATATTATATAAAGATATATATTGTGTATAAAAAATTTATATCTAATACATATAAATATATGTATATTTATATACTTTAACTTAAATAACATTTATATATATTTATATAAATGTAATACTAAAATAGTATATATACATATATATACCAATGTATATTAATATATACTGTATAATATTTCAATACATATATATTTATATAAAAATACATTTATATAATAAATAATTATATAAATATATTTCATATTCCTTTCTCATTTTCTTATTTAATTTGGATTTCAATTTATCCAAATTAAATTTTCTCTATTCCTTATTTTCCATAATTCCAACCTTATTCCTATTTCCAAATTTAAATTTCCTTCACTCAAATTTCCCGATCCTTCACTTCCTCAATTCTCGGGATCTTTCCGCAATATGTCGATCTAACCATTTTATTTATTTATTTATTTCCACTTATTTATTTTCTCCTATATTTATTTCCAATATTTATAATTTCCAATAAATGAAAAATTTACGGTTATCACACAAAAAGTCAAAGTAGTGGCTGAGATGATTAATGGAGTAATGGGCATTTAATGCCAACTTTATGATTCATCACCATCTTCATCAACCAAAGTCGACAAGCCTTCCTAGCCCTCACCCTCGTTCCATCCAATTTTCCTCAAGGTTCCATTCCAAGTACCTTGACAAACCACCTTGTTCTCCCATCGATTCAATTAGTTAGTTGAATGAAAATCGATCCTTGTCACTAGACTAAGCTATATCCGAAGTTTGGTAGATTGAATCCAAGTATTGGAAGAGATCTCAAAGTCTGAAATTTTGGTGACTAGTAAAGGTAAGAGAAGAAGATGATTCTTTCAATTATGTTTATGGTATGGAGTTGTATTTAGTTGGTATAGTATGTGTATAGTAATTGTTTAAAGGTTTAATTAGATATGATGAATAGCTTTGAAGAAGTGAAGGTAAGGAGTTGAAGTCACCAAGTGATTCCGTGTTCTCGAAGTAATCGAGGTAAGGAATTTATGTAACGGACGTAAGGTGGCTATGTCCACATGTTTTGATATGTTTTTATGTGGTTTGGAGAGAAGTACAAGCTGGATTTTATGCAGGAAAAGTTACCTTTCGGGTCTTACTCCTAGTACCAATTAGGCTAGTAGCAGCCGACTGCCTTAAGTAGTAGCCGACTGCCTAGAGACAACCAAAGCGTAGTTTTTCAAAAACCGAGACAAACCAGTCGACTGCTATTTTCCTAGTAAGCATTCTGTTTCAAACCAGTCGACTGCTATTTGCAAAAATGCATTCTGTTTCAAAACTAGCCGACTGCTCATAAGACCAGTCGACTGCTATGTTTCCAGAAGCATTCTGTTTCAAAAATAATCAACTGTTATATGACCAATCAACTGCCATTTCTTAAGAAGCATTCTGTTTGAAAACCAGTCGACTGCTATATGGACCAGTCGACTGCCCCATGTGTTTTCAGAAAAAAAAATATCAAAATTTTAAACGAAAATAATTTCAATAAATGAAAATATGAAGCAGCAGCCGACTGCCCTATGAGGCCAGTGGACTGCCCTGTTTGAAAAGAGGTTTTAAACCCTTTTTCAAGAAAGTATAAATGTCATAGCAAATAGCTATATGACAAATGTTTTGAGACTATTAAGTATTGTATGATTATGCACTTCTGAAATTATTCAGGACTCTGATCAAGTCCTCGGTATGACATGAAATTGACTGAGGAGCCTAAGTCAAGTCCTCAGTTGCTACAGATGTAACCTGACTAGTGCTCATTATAGCCACCAACGTTTGACCAAATTGTCCCTGTTATGTATATATTGGCTTAGGGAGGATTCCTGGCTCCTACGAAAGTATGCCACATGATTCAGTGCATAATTCTGTTAACATGTAAATACTCTCTCTGCTATACGATGTATGTTTTGAAGTAAGTTTATGAAGTATGATGTTTTAAAGAAAATATATGAGGTATGCTATTTTAAAGAAGCATATAAAGTATGTTTGCCTATACCATTTGAAAGAAATATGCATGGTTGCAAACTATACATGAAAGAAGTATATGATGCAGGCTTTATAATGATTTACATGACATTATAGAGCCAAGCAGGAAAACTGGATATAGAGGCATAGTACGCTCTTTTACATATTTTTCTTACTGAGCGTAAACTCACCCTTTTACGAACATTTTTCATACAGACTATCTGAAGTGATCCCTTGCTTTAGATAGAAGAGCCTACTAGTAGATCTTTAAAGTTTACCTTCGAGAGATGCTTCCCAGTTAGCATTGAAGGTATACTTATAAAATTATGTAAAGTAAATTGTTATTTAGCTATGGTACAGTACAAGTAACATTTATGTATATAAGATGTCGGGGATTTAAGTTAAGGATGATGTGTAAGATCCTGTGGAATGGAATGATATATATACATATCATTAGTCAGTTTTATTGAAAGTAAATCAATCATATTGAGCTATTAGATATTAAGCTTAAGGAGAAGAATGACTGACATTGGTGAACCAAATCGAATCAAGTCGTATAAGATAATAAGGAAAAAGTTAGATGGTACGATGTAGTGACGGGGACGTCACAGTTCCAATGTAGATGATGCTCTAAAGGAAAAACTGAAACAAGATCTGGGAGTGGAACTAACAATTGATAATAGTAGATACTTGGGATTGTTAGAATTTTCCAATTGGTGGACTACTATTAATTGGTAATTTTGAGTTTTAATAAAACAAGCTTATATAATTTATCCTGGTATGAAAACATGCAAGTAAGCCCAAATAGTTAATTATGATCAACAAGTATGGGCTTTTTCGCATCTTATTGGGTCAGTGTGGTGTAATGGTTGTGTAGGCCTGGAACTTAATATTCTTTGATGGGAAGATTATTAGGTTCAACTATAAATATAAGGCTAGGTCCCCTCTTCACTTCTCAACGTACTGGTGTCTCTGCATTGAGAGCCAGCCTAAAGAGAGAAGTAGAAGAGGAAGATCTACCTAATCATAATCCTAGTGATTATGCTTCCGCTTTCGTTTCTTTCATTCATATCTGCTTCAAACAGGTACGCCTAATTAAATGTTTATATCTCTTGTGTTCTAATTATTGCATAAGAAAATTGTTTGATTGATCTTACAAGGATTGCCACTTTTGGTGGGTCGTTCTCGTCAAAGGGTTTTCCAATCATTATATGATCGAGTATGGCAGAAGCTACAAGGTTGGCATGGGAAACTGCTTTTTTTTGCTGGGAGATGTGTGTTAATTAAACTAGTGGCTTTATCAATTCCACAATTTTACATGCACTGTTTCAAATTGCCACAAAGTTTGCTGACTAAAATCCATAGTTTAATAGCAAACTTTTGGTGGAGAGGAACTACTAATAGAAGGACGATACATTGTAAACACTTTGATTCTTTGTGTTGTTCAAAAATGGAAGGTGGACTTGGGTTTAAGGATTTGGAATCTTTCAATTGGGCTCTTTTGGCCAAGCAATACTGGAATCCGATTGTCTACTGGCAGTTCAAGAACTCAATCATGGAAGATCTTCAACTTGGTGAGGTGATGCTATTATTGCAGATATTAGAGTTCTACTTTCTGCTATTCAGATAGTTTCATATGTTATGTTAAAAGATGCTGTAATATGTATGCCCATAACGTGGCTAAGTTGTCCTGTAATTCTGGTGAAGTCAAGGAATGGGAAGGATATCCTCCTTTTCCTTTTACTATCCCAGACTGACTTTTATTATGAATAAATGACAAGACCAATTTCTATAAAAAAAAAGTGGGGAAAATAAACAGGAGAAAAAAGCTAAAGCCTTCAGGAATATGCAGACATCCACAACTATAAATTGAAATACACTGAGAAAGTCTTTCTCTCACACTTCCTCAAAAACTGAAGAAAAACAAAACCATGTCTAATAGACATACTCACAACAATAGGCAAGATGACGACAGCAGAAATAATTTCTCCAAAACCCAGAAGAAATTCATGGTGAAATACATAAACCTCCTATGTTTATGCCGAAAAGACACAAACCCCCTCTAGTTTCAAAATACCAATATTCCCCCTTTTAACAAAGTTTAAGATTTAAAATTTAGGAGTTTTTAGTTTGGGGTTTAGAATTTAAGGGTTATAGTTTATGGTTTATAGTCCTTTGGGCTTAAAATATAAAGTTTAGTGTTTATGATTTTTGGATTTAAGGATAGTGAAAGGGGGAAAATTGGTATTTCGAAACTAGAGGGAGGTTTGTGTCTTTTTGGTATAAACATAAGGGGTTTTATGTATTTCACCCTCTGTCTATGGCCTTGAATCTACTGAGATTTTTAATTCAGGAAATGGAAGAACAAACAACTCTTCTTTAAGAAAGCAGCAGATGAATTGCAATGAACTAACATCTGCTTTTATAGAGGTAGAGTTGTGTTCCCATTCCAGAGGTGAAACACCGTTTTTCTCCTTCCTCAAATTTCTTGTATAATTACATGAATTATAACTCTGCATGCTAGATACTAACTATTGTATTTTAGAAAGTTGAATATGTAGCTCATGAAAATTGCTTTCTCCCCTGCTCTTATCAATTTTTGTTGTGAAGTTTACTTATTCGGATTCAGACAGGTTGTTTTGATCTTTATTTCCTCTTCTCTTGTCTTGCAATTTGCAAATCATCATAACTATTATCTAAATTCTTTTGCTAGCTCAAGTTACGCTAAATTGAATTACATATGTTCCATGCATAATTGAATTGGTCTGCATTTAGCCCTGCCTTGACGATTATATGTTGTTTTGCTGCTAGAATAAAACTTTCCACAGGACAAAGTTAGGAATTACTGAAGGCTTAGATTACATGACATTTCAGATTCTGCATCCTTAATTCCAGTCTTCTTGTATATCTACCATTCCATCTATATAGAAAATCTCCAGTCTGTAGAAATATCATCTCACGGACTATCAGTCTTTAACAAGGCCTGGGTAGATTCTGATTCATTCATCCTTGGCATTTCAGCCATGAATAATTAATTCCCAAGACCCCGAAAACATTTGAAAGAACAAAAACCTTCATCTGTGATCTAAGAAGTGTACAGCTAGTTCAGATTTGGTAAACAACTTCTCTACTTCAACAGTTAAAGTTCAATCAAATGAAAACTTGAGACTCCAAATCTCAGTTTCATGAGAAAACATATTCTGGAAAAGCTATTAATAGAAAAATTTTATTGTAAACTTTTCGAATGAAATCAAAATGTGCATTGCTGTTTAAAGAGTTTGATTCTACTCTTGTGAAGTCTGGCAACTGGTTTTACTTGCTTTCTTGAAGTTTAATTTGGATCTTTTATACACTAGAATGATACCCGCGCTATGCTGCGGGCATGAAAGAAAGGAATTAAAGACAATGATAAGAGAAAATTTGAGATTTTTGACAATGAAGATAGCAAGATTTCTATTCAAACAAAAAATGATTTGAGAAAATTTGAGATTTTTGACCTTGAAGATAGCAAGATTCTTAATTCAACAACAAATACTGCAGTATTTGTTGCGGTGTAGCTCATGATCCAACTTGTATTTAAATGCACATAATAATTGAAGCACATCCTTGCTTGCTTTCCTTTCCATCATACTTCCTAATTAGAAAAAAAAATTGCTTTGCACCAGTACCTCTCATTGCAACCGCAACATGTTTAACAATCCTACCTATGATATAAAAGGATTTAATAAACATCCAAACTACTGATAAAATACCAAAAAGTTAACACAACTATAAATTCTAGTTTACCATTTAGGTTCAGACTACTCAACATCTAGCAAAAATCCGACCTCGAATGCAACAATTGTAGTAAAATTTCAAGAAGCATTGGCAAGGCAAAACCTAACAACTTGATCAATAGATTTACCACTACATGATTCAATGGGAAACTCAATTACAACATTGACCAAAGAAAAAAAAATGCTTATATCACCTAATATTCCATAGACTTGTAAATATGATTAAAACTTTTGAGAGTGAAAATGTGATTTTGGGTGTGAACTTAAAAGAGAGAGAGAGAGAGAGAGAGAGAGAGAGAGAGAGAGAGAGAATGATTTTGGGTGTGAACTTTTCACATGTCTCTCTATATACCATATACATGAACATTGGTATATAAACTTAAAACCATAAGAACATTTTAAAATTCACATTTCACACAGGTTGGACAAAGATTTTTAATAAGAAAAGTCCATTTACAACTTGTCATGTGAGATGACGTTTCAATTTGTACCCCTCTTGCCTCTCTTTTAAGCAATTAACAATTGAAAAGGAACTTTGAAATGGTCTAAATAATATTCAGCATCAATATGGTATTGAAAATGTACTATATACTTGGATTTTATCCTATAAAATTGTCAAAAGGCATTTAGCTTTCTGCTGTATACAAATACTACAAATTTAAAAATAAAAAATATGTAAAATAAAACAGAAGTCTTACAAAAAATTCCAATTGGCAGTCTAAGTGATGATTTGCATATGCCAATGTAAAATTATTTCTAACACAACCCTCCCCAAAATCCAAGAAGAGAAAAGAGCTGAACTAAGAAATTTCTGCAAAAATAGGAGGAAAGAGCGGCAAACCTTAATTAGGCACTTCTGTGGTTGCAAACATTTGTCTTGGTACCTGCTGAGACAAATAAAAAGAACATATTCAACATGAAGATATTAAAGATCTCAACAAAGATTACCTAGTACAATCTTACCGTAACTTCAAGCAAGTGAATCCTAAATATTGAAGCAAAGCACTTTTGATCCCAGGTAATGATGCAAAATCATATATAAAATATGTATGGACCCTAAAAAAAAAAAAGAACTTGGAAACCATCAATGGCCAATTTCATTGTAATTCAAAAAGTTCTTTGTGCAATCCAAAGGACCCGCGATATGCACTTAGATGACCATTTAAAATGTAATAAGCTAAGAATATGAACAAATCAAAGCTTATCACTTGATTGCCCCAAGTTTGCCATTTTATCTTTTAATCCTAATAATGGTGGCTATACAATCTCGATTATGGAAGTTAGCTAGCCCAAATTGGAGAAGTACCATCACATTAATTTTGTTGTTTATCAAGAATCGAGAAAAAAAAAAGTCACCAATTTTGAACATCGAAATATCCTATGATGCTAACAGTTGTGGTGAAGTCTCAAATCCTAACAACCATTCTACTGAAAATAATGAGCCTCCCAAGATGAGTGATATTTACCTACAGCTCAAGCACATGATGCATGTTTCACAACAAAAAAAAGTAGAAATAGGATAATAAATCCGGATTCTAGGCCTTGTATACTTAAAAACATATCACATGATGTTCCAAATTTTGTTTGAGATTTTAAGGTTCTGTGAATCTGATAACTACCACTCCTTCATAGAGTTGAAAGCTAAATGGTTTTATGGTTTTGTCAAGAAATTGATTAATTGCTTAGACGATTAATTGCTTGGACACATGGAATGGTAATTAGTAGCATAACTTCACGTATTACATAAAAAATAATAAATCCTCAAGTACCATTATTCACCTCATCAACTTCTCATAGCACATAAATTAGATTTCTAACAAAATCAATTATCATTTTCGATTTTCAATTTTTAATCTAACTGCCATAAAAATCCTCAATTACCCTTAAGCATAATAGTTTGTTGTCTATGATAGCATTCTCACAATGGAATCAAATCATGACACTTTTTTTCTTTTTTATGAAAATAAGTTAAATTTAATGGGTCATGCCATACAATTAATCCTCAAGTACAATTATTTACCTCATCAACTTCACATATCACATAAATTAAATTAAAAAAAAACAATTATCTTTTTGTATTTTCAATTTTAATCTAATTGCCATTAAAATTTTCAATTAATCCTGAAGCTTATTAGTTTATTGTCTATGATAGCATTCTCACAAAAAATCAAATCATGACACTTTTTTTTACTAAAATAAGTTAAATTTAATGGGTCATACCATACAATGAGTCCTATTCGTCGAGAATGTATCCTGCTGATTACCGTGTCAATTTTTTAGGCTCATCATTTTGTATGTCAATTTCTAATCTAACTGTAACAGTTTTATTTACTTGAACTTATACATATCCATGTAGAGAAGGTTGAAATATCATTGATAGTGACCACCACTCACCCTTTAACTGCTTACCCTATGTTAAAGTTTCACATGCACTAACTACAGCTTTCTTGGTGGTGGCCACCGGTCGATGGTTTAACTTTTAGGTATTTGATGTCTTTCGTCTCGTCTATACCATTTTTTAGGTGAGTATCTACTGGCTAATGGCAATTGTATTGCTTAGTAAGGATATAAGACATAAAAACTAAGCATTTTTCAAATTGGAAATATAGAGAAAACCATTACTGAAACAATAAGAAATCAAACTAGACATAGTCAAGAAGCAAAATTTAAAATTGTTATTTCTTTCTCCCTTTTAGCTAAAATTAAAAGGCATTTATATTGGACCCATGTGCAGTACAACAACCATAACATAAGCAGATCATTTAATTTTAAACAGGAGAATAATGGAAAAGAATTTTATCTCCTAAAAGGAATAGACAAAGGAAAAGACTAACCATTTGCCATCGACTCATTCCAGTCAAGCCTCATATCAGAGTGACTAAGTTTCTTGTACTCATTTCCATGTTTAAAAAAGATATTGTACCATCTTTCAGCAAGAACTTGGTAATTACTCCACCAAAACAAACAAAATGAAGCAGATGAAGCAAGAAAAAAAGAATTAAAAAAAACGAAAATATTACAATAAAAAAAACTTTTCTTTGAAAAAAATGAATTAAAAGCTTTTATTAAAGAAACATTTTTATCGTATTAATTAAAAAAATCAGAAAATGAAGAAAGAAGCCATGTCCAACGAATGAGGGTGAAATCTAACCTGCTTATGGCCAAAAGGATCTCATTTAAGTTAGATCCAACCATCTTTAAGGAAAAAAATGAGAAAAATAGTTAAAAAAACAAAACTCAAATACCCGGCTAGTGAAGGCAAGCTCCAACCTTTTTCTGTCTAGATCTGGCTTGAGATAGGGCAGATTCAGCTTTCGTCAGCCATTCTCTCAACTTATCATTTAAAGAGAAAAAGAAGGAAGAACATGAAATATGGTGAGTTTCAGAAAAATTCTCTCTTTTCCCATCGTCTTTCCCCTCTCTTGAACATTCGATCCCTTAGGATAAGGCAAATAGAGTGGGTAGAGAGAAAAGAGGTTTGAGTTTTCAAGAAAATTTTAAAAACAGGAATAAAACAACTGAAAGCAAGTCCAAATTATCCAAGCAAATACTTTTTTCTCTGCAGCAAATTTGCAAAAGATAGCAGGTGAAAAAACCCAAAAACTAAAAAAGACAATGATGGTTGTAAAAGTTGGTTGTTAAAGATGGTTGTTTGATTCCAGTAAGGACTATCGACAGTTGAAGAATGAAGAAGATGAGAAGGATTTCAGAGAAAGAAAAGATCAGAAATTCTGTTATAAGAGAGGGAAGAACGATTCAATTTGTCCAATGGATGAATCTCCTGTAGTCCAGAGTCTTTATTTATAGTGTGAAAATGCTGAGTCAGTTGATGCTGACATGGCAAGTACAATTATTAACAACTAACAATTCAGTAACAATCTCATTAACAAACTAAAACATCCAGGCGTATATCAATACCCCTCCCTCAAAACAATCCTTGTCCTTAAGGATTAAAGTCAGGAAAACGCTGATGAAAAGAAGACCAGGTCTCCCAAGTAGCATCATCTGGAAAAGAATTACGCCACTGCACCAAAATCTCAGTCACAGCTTGCCCCCTACGATTAACCATCCAACGATCAAGTATGGTCACAGGTTCTTTAAGTAAGGTACCATCCTCCTCCAACAAGGGCAGTTGATGTTGCACAGAAGAAGAGCCCACATGTTTCTTAAGTTGAGAAACATGGAAAACTGGATGAACCTTAGCACCAGGAGGCAGATGCAGCTTATAAGCCACAGCGCTAATTTTACTGAGAACCTTATAAGGGCCAAAGAACTTAATAGCCAACTTGATACACAACCTATTCACAACAAACTTCTGTCTGTAAGGTTGTAGCTTAACAAAGACCAAGTCACCCACTGCAAAACTCCTATCTGAACTCCTTTTATTTGCTTGTTGCTTTATACGGTTCTGAGCCCTTTGCAAATGAAATTTGAGAAGTTTGATAGCTGTCTCATGTGCCTGCAAACTCCTATCCACAGCAGCAACCATCGAATCATCAGTTATATATGGAAGATGTAGAGGAGCAGGTTGACCATATACGGCCTCATATGGAGTAGTCTGGATTGCAGAATGGTAGGTGGTATTGTACCACCATTCAGCTAAAGGAAGCCATTTAAGCCAGGTGTGAGGAGCTTCACTCGCCATGCAACGGAGGTAAGTTTCCAAGCAATGATTCACCACCTCAGTTTGGCCATCAGACTGAGGGTGATAGGTAGAAGACATGCGCAATTCAGTGCCCAGCAAACGAAATAACTCCTTCCAAAAAGTGCTGACAAAAACCTTATCTCTATCAGTCACTATACTATTCGGTGTACCATGTAACTTATAAACAAAGTCAAGGAAAGCCTGAGCAACAACCAGGGCAAAAAATGGATGTGCCAATGGAATAAAATGACCATATTTGCTCAACCTGTCCACAACCACCATAATAGTGTCTTTGCCTCCAGACTTAGGCAACCCTTCAATAAAATCCATGGACAAATCAGTCCATACTCTATCAAGTATAGGTAAGGGCTGAAGAAGACCAAGATAAGCATATGTATCATATTTACATCGCTGACAAGTCTCACAATTGCGCACAAATTGGCAAACTTCCTTCCTCATTCCCTTCCACTATACAACAGCAGAAATTCTCTTAAGTGTTGCATCCATACCAGAATGGCCTCCCTCAGCAGAGCTATGGAAAAATTTAAGCAAATCCTGTCGAAGAGAATGTTCTGCACCAACCACTAATTTACCCTTCCGCCTCAACTGATCATTAAACCAAGTAAACTTCCCAGAAGGAGAAGGATCAGATTTGAGTTGATGCAAAATATGAACCAATTGAGGATCAGTAAGCCAAGAGTGTTTGATCCTGTCAAGTAATGCACTGGTATAGACAGAAAGTGCATAACAAGAAAGGACAAGAGACCTGGATAAAGCATCAGCAATAACATTATTACTTCCCTTCCTCTACTGAATGTCAAAATCGTAGCCCATCATTTTAACCACCCACTTTTGCTGAGCTGCAGTGGTAGTTTGCTGGTCCAGTAGACACTTTAAACTATGGTGATTAGTTTTAATAACAAATCGTCTGCCAAGCAAATAAGAACTCCACTTCTTAACAGCAGCAAGTATAGCTAACCTATCTTTCTCATAAACTGATAAGCTTTGATGTCGAGGAGAAAGAGCTCTACTAAAGAAAGCTATAGGCCTGCCATGTTGACTTAAAACTGCACCTATACCTATACTAGAAGCATCAGACTCTACAACAAACTGAGCTTGAAAGTCAGGTAAGGCCAAAACAGGGGCAGAGGTCATAGCCTGCTTCAAGTCATCCCAAGCTTGAGCAGCTTCACGTGTCCAAACAAAGGCATTCTTTTTGAGTAAAGCTGTAAGAGGTTGAGCCAAAACTCCATAACCTCTAATAAATCGCCTATAATAACCCGTAAGGCCAAGAAACCCTTTTACTTCCTTAGTCGATGATGGGTAAGGCCAATCCAAAATACATTGAACCTTATCAGCATCCATAGCTACTCCCTTCTGAGAAATAACATGACCTAAATATTACACCTTCTCAGCTCCAAACTGATATTTAGACTGCTTGACAAACAATTGATTTTGGAGTAATAGTTGAAAAACCAACTGTAGATGATGCAAGTGATTAGACCAACTCTTCGAATACACCAAAATATCGTGAAAGAATACCAACACAAACTTTCGAAGATAGGGTCGAAAGATGCTATTCATCAAATTCTGAAAAGTTGAGGGTGCATTAGTTAGCCCAAAAGGCATAACTAAAAACTCATAATGACCCTCGTGTGTTTTGAAAGCTATCTTATGAATGTCAGACTCATCCATCCGAATTTGATGATATCCAGACCTAAGGTCCAACTTAGAGAAGAAGCAAGATCCAAACAGCTCATCTAACAACTCTTCAACCAAAGGAATCGGGAATCTATCCTTGATGGTAACCTTGTTAAGTTGCCTATAATCAATGCATAGGCGCCAAGAACCATCCTTCTTCTTAACAAGGATCACTGGTGAAGCAAAAGCACTAGTACTGTTTCTGATAATACTAGTACTTTTCATCTCAGCCACAATATTCTCTATCTCATCTTTTTTGAGAGCTGAATATCTGTAAGGTTTAAGCTTGACAGCATGTGCCCCAGCTTCTAAAGGAATTTTATGGTCATGTATCCTTTTAGGAGGAAGACCTTGAGGTGCTTCAAATAGAACAGCATACTGCTTCAAAAGTTGCTGCAATTCATCAGTTACTGTAAAACTTACCACATGCTTTTTCATTTCTGTATTAGACAAAAGTGCCGTCACCAATAAAGTACAAGCACCTTTGAGTGAACTCTTTAGCTTGTTAACCTGCTTTGGAGTAGCTAGCTTAACTTGTAGAGTAGCTATGCCTTTCAAAGTCTTCCACTCCTAACCAATAGAAAAACTCATAGATAAGGAAGAGAAATCCCAAAGAATTGGCCCCAACTATTTCAACCACTGAACTCCCAAAACTATATCACAACCTAGCAATGGCAACACCAAGAAATCCATTACTTGTTGTAACCCTGCTGTCTCCCACTGAACCTGCTTGCAACACTCCTGAACTGACATTTTGGCACCATTAGCTACTGTAACAGTATACCCTTCAACTGGATGAGTTGCTAAAGCCAAATATTTAACTAGAGAAACCCCAATGAAATTATGTGTGCTTCCAGAATCAACCAATAAGATTACCTTAGCATGCTTAATAACCCCTTAAATCCTCATTGTTTAGGAATCAAATGTTCTAAACAAGGCATGTAAGGAAACCATTGGTTGTTGCATTTCATCATAACCTTCAAGAGTTGTATCATCCAAATTATCAATACAATCAGTAAATTCCTCTTGCATGTCACCTACATCATTAGATTCTTCAACTGACATGTGATAGAGCTGAGACTTAACACACTTATGCCCTGGTACGAATTTTTGGCCACACCACATACACAAGCCCTTCTTCCTCCTATCCTCCTTTTCTTCCTTAGTTGGTATTCGAATAGGTTGTGTTCCAGGGAGATCTAGTCGATTGGCTT
Organism: Heritiera littoralis; assembly: GCA_031772115.1. Taxonomy (NCBI): domain Eukaryota; kingdom Viridiplantae; phylum Streptophyta; class Magnoliopsida; order Malvales; family Malvaceae; genus Heritiera; species Heritiera littoralis. The sequence goes on along the minus strand of JAPDPK010000143.1, from coordinate 1,012,463 downwards.
GGTAACAATTTGGGAGAGTGAATTTTGATGTCTGGTAATGTGGAAGGGAAACTCTCGGTGTAGGTAATAGTAGAGGTAATTCACTCTTTAGAATTGTGGAAGAAGTATTATAGGTTGTAATTGTAGGAAGCTTAGAAGGAAATAAGGTTTTCCTTAGTGTGTTAAACAGAAGGGATTCAAGTTGTTTAGCAAGGTTAAGAGCATGATTAAGGGACTTAGGCAAGAACAATCTCAAAGGTTTAGCAATTTCCGGTTTGAGATTACTAATGAAAATACTCAGGGCATAATCATCTGGTAATTGCAACAGATTCAACAAGCTCTCAAACTCTTCATAAAATTCATCAACAGAATGAGTTTGTTGTAAGCTTACCAAATCTAACATAGGATCGGCATATTCAGTGTCATTAAATCGAATCTGCATCTCCTCGATATACTCCTACCATTTAATCTCAGCTAAGGTTCCTTTATTCTTCATATACCGTTGATGCCATTGCAGGGCCTTACCATCTAAATGCATCATTACGACACGTACCTTATCAACCTCCTTCGTACCATCAGCTTGAAAAAACTGTTCCACTTTCATCAGCCAACCTCGAAAATCTTCACCAGAAAAACGAGGACATTCAATCCTCAAATAACGTGCTCAGATCTAGAGTCCCCTACTATATTATCTAGATCAACAACAGCAAGATTAAGAGGAGCAGTACTCTTGATAATCTGTAACATAGATTTTTGCTCCAACTCCGAAAAGGTGGCATTGCTAGATCCATTAGATTGAGATTTGCTATTTTCCATTAGCTTCACAAGCTGCTCAAACATTTGTAAAACATCAACTCCTACACTATCAACCTTAGTTTGCATCTCAGCTCTCAACTCTTGTCGCAAGGCCTCCGTATTAGTAGAAATCTCCGATCGTATTTCTTCTATCTCCTGATGCAACAAGCCTAATTCCTTTTGAAGCCTAGTTTGAATGCCATCCACCATTGCTGATTCTCAAGCTCTGATACCAATGATTCCAACAAGGACTATTGACAGTTGAAGAATGAAGAAGATGAGAAGGATTTCAGAGAAAGAAAAGAAAAAGATCAGAAATTCTGTTATAAAAGAGGGAAGAACGATTCAATTTGTCCAAGGGATGAATCTCCTGTATTCCAGAGTCTCTATTTATAATGTGAATATGCTAAGTCAGTTGATGCTGATGTGGCAAGTACAATTATTAACAACTAACAATTCAATAGCAATCTCATTAACAAACTAAAACACCCAGGCGTATATCATTGTTTTACCCATTCTCCAATTCCCCAAACTAATCTTTGAAACATCATCATCCATCAAATATGCCCAAATTTCTTTCATAAGGTACTTGGCTACTTCACCAAATAAGGTGGTTGTCAGCAAAACCTGTCCAATCCATTTAGGATCGTCTATTACCAAACCATCATGGCTCTTTCCTCCATGAAGAAGTTCTTCAACTTCTTGTATCCTTTTCAAAACATTTCTTGCAAGGAATCCACGTGAGAGAAGATTGCTTCCTCCAACTTCTTTTTCAAGATCATTGAGTATTTCACCATTGATCCTCTCAACATTTCAAAACCAAATCTCAACTTCCTTCTTGAGTTTCTTTCTTGGTTGCAGCTCTACATTATTTTTTGATTCATTGTCTTCCTTCACGGTATTTAACTCCAATTTTCTCTTCAAGGTAATTAAATTTTGATCAAGACTAATGAGATTTTCCAAGAGTGAAAATCTTATTTGCCAAAAAGTGCATCGGAACAAGTACCTACATAACACTCCATATGCACATTAGAATGCCATGTTAGGTCTACACTCCTTAAAAGGAATTTGATAAACAGATTTATCAAGTAAAGAAGCACATACTTGTTTTACAAAAAATATTGATATCATAAGATATACTGTTAGTCCTATAAAGGAATTTTTTTACCTTAATTAGGAAATTAACAAGAGTAGGCTCCTAAAGTAGGAACGCAAAGATTTAACAAAGCTTAATTGTATGTACATAGATATCTCTAAAACAATATAACATTATTCCACCATAAGAACAAACCCAAATCGTTGAAAATGAAAGAACCAGAGATAATTTATTATACCTATCCTAACAGAATGTTAGTCTGTCATATAATGTGAACAAAAAAAGATGAATCATATGCAAAGTCATATGATTTAAGGGTTATAAATGAAAGAATTATAGTTAATTGATTTATAGTATTGATCCTATAATTATAATTCTCACAAGAGCCAATGCATGATAGAGTTTGCTTTTCTTTCCTATACTTTCTCAAGGAAATTGAGACAAGCTATCATCGAGAATACCATATACTGATATACAGCATATAAATACTGTAGGAATTAAAATTAGAAAAAAGAAAAGGAAAAAATAATGCCAAAATAGACTACCAAATATAAGCTAAAACAATATGCCTTAAAGTTCAAAAAAAGAAATTGATTTGTGGTGAGATCTCTTCAAAACAGATATGATGAACAACTTTTACCCTGCAATGGTATTTTTCAAGTTTCAAATTGGTCATTTGGGAATTAAATAATTCTCTCCAAAGTTTTCTTTTCATGTTTTACACATTTCTATACATCTCACCACTAAATTAGAATAAGATGGAGAAACTGCTGAATCATTTGGATGTAAACAGAAAAAATCTATACTTTCATTTGTCAAACTACCTTAAATTATTTGTGTCAATGGTGGGCAGATATAATGCTCATCATAAGGCTGGTTTTCAACGATTTCTAAATTGTAATCCAAACTTTTTAAGATCAATATTCAAATTTCATGACAATGGCTAAGCATTTTGCTACAAGTTTATAGCCTTTTATCTAATGCCTGATCTTAATATAATAAGCCTAATGAGACCATGAAAAGCATGTGAAAAATATTTTTAACATGTTAAAACAGAAATAATCATAAAGAATTTTATCATTAGATGCAAAAAAGGAGCAAAGAAATATGTCATTAGAATTTAGAAGTATAAGGATCATATGCCAAATGAGACCATAGAAACATGGCAATAAGTGAACATGCATAATGGAAGGATTGTATTAATAGGGTTAATAAGTCAACATTTTAGTGAAAAGGGGAAGAGGATAGAAATAAAACAAATAACCTAACAAAATAAGAATATTATATAATAATAGATGGATGGAAGAAAACCAAGCAAACAATCAGAATCAAATGAAACAAAGAATGGGAAGTAAAAACAACCTGAGTTGACTGGTTGACAATTCTTGGGAGATTAGATCTGAAAAGAAAGCAATGAACAAAGAACCAAAAACTAACAAACTGGCAAACTTCCTCGCCAATGACCTGCTGCTGCTAAATGAGATTTATTGCCCAACAATACATATTAATAATCTTTTTGAAATAATCAATTTTTTTAGATCTGTTCGAGTCTGATGAAGTATGGATAGCTAAATCTCGAGTGCCTAAACAAAGTTGAGAAAATATGTCATTATCAGCATGAAATCCAAAGCAGTACTTAAGTGGCTTTGTAACATTTTATGAAAAAAATGTATAAAATGGTAAGTTACTCGTACAAATTGCATTCTAAGTATACATCTGCTCATCATGGATTATATTAACTTTATTCGAAAAGGAACAAAGTAAAAGCTTCCTTCCTTGCCCCCTGTTGGGAAAAAATATCCCTCAAACCAAACACCTACAAAAAGAAGAAAGCAAAAACAAACACAATAATTTTTAACGTGGTTTGGCCCAACCAAATTGGCCTATAACCACCCAACCAAACTAACAATCAATCAAACAACTACAACTGAGCAATTTTTAGAAGAGAAAAATTGCAAACTCCTTACAAGCCCAGCCATGCAATTTTTAGAGAGAAAAATTGCAAACTCCTAACAAAGATCCCAAAGCCCAACTACACCCTTTAATAGCCCAAACTCTAGCTATTCTATCAATGTCTACAACTCCTTGGGATACTTTACAAACCAAGCCTAACACATTATTTATAAGGGGAGAGCCCTTATAACTTCTCCTATACTTTCGATGTGGGATTCAAGGCAAACCCCAACAAATCCTCCCTTGACTTGAATCCCCAAACTCCACAAACTGCTCAAAAACATGCAAACCATCCTCAAACTGAAGAGTAACTCTACCATTGTCATCGCTATCATGCTCGTCATCTTCTTCCAATCATCATCATCAAACTCATCATGGTCATCTTGCTCCAAATCATCATCATCATCATCATCATCATCATCTTTATCTTCATCTTCATCCTCTTCAAACATAGCTTTCATCTTCATCTTCATAACTTTCATCTTTATCTTCATAGCTTTCATCTCTATCTACTTTCCTTCTCTCTTAGGATCACGAACCTTCAGCTCTTGATACCACTTATTGGGAAAAATATCCCTCAGACCAAACACCCACAAAAGGAAGAAAGCAAAAAACAAACACAATAATTTTTAACGTGGTTTGGCCAAACCAAATTGGCCTATAACCACCCAACCAAACTACCAATCAATCAAACAACTATGACTGTGCAATTTTTAGAAGAGAAAAATTGCAAACTCTTTACAAGCCCAACCATGCAATTTTTAGAGAGAAAAATTGCAAACTCCTAACAAAGCCCAACCATGCGATTTTTAGAGAGAAAAATTGTAAACTCCGAACAAAGACCCAAAGCCCAACTGCACCCTTTAATAGTCCAAACCCTAGCTATTCTATTGGTGTCTACAACTTTTTAGGATACTTTACAAACCAAGCCTAACACATTATTTATAAGGGGAGAGCCCTTATAACTTCTCCTATACTTTCAATGTGAGATTCAAGGCAAACCCCAACAAATAGCGATGCCTACAACTGTTTGTAAATTTGTTGGGAAAAATATCCCAAATTTAAAGAATTATCCCATCTCAATTGAAAACGCAAATACCTTTTTAGGAAAAAAGCAAGCTCTGCTTTCGTGTTGCTCTTGGATTGTTTTTTCTTTCTACGTTTTTTTCTGTCTGATTTACCATAATCTTCTCCAACATCTTTTTCTTGGTTTGAGAGAACGGATCTAAATTTTCCTTGTTTTTGTGCATCTGATACAAGATCCCCTTCACCTATGGGTTCTTTTTCTTCTTGATTTCGATTCTCTAATGCAAGAATTTTTTTTTCATTCGGTGCTATAAGGGGGTCCCTTTTTTTATTTTCAATAATCTTTTTATTAATGTTTCCATTTCCATTAAAATTTAAAAGAAGTAATTTGATTGGTATGATCCATGGTTTAACCTTATATGCATTATATAGTAGCACAAATAGATGTCTTTGACATCCAACTATAGCACTGAATAACCTTTTTTTTGAATGGCAGTTCCAAAAAAACGTACTTCTACATCAAAAAAGCGTATTCGAAAAAATGTTTGGAAAAAGAAAGGCTATTGGGCGGCGTTGAAAGCTTTTTCATTAGCGAAATCTCTTTCTACGGGTAATTCAAAAAGTTTTTTTTTGTACGACAAATAAATTTGGAGTCATCTGAATTGGTTTAACCCGAATCAGATACAAAGGTTTGCTTTTTTGAATATTTTTTTCCGGGGTGGGGATTCTTATTTTCCCCATCGCCCATTTGTTATGTTAGTGTTATAATAATTTGTTATTTTTATAATATTCAATTTATAATACTAAATAATTAAATAATAATAATTTTTATTTTTATACTATAGCTATAGCGGAGCACATATATCATATATAATATATAAGAGCTTTAACTGGGTTGTCAAAACTAATCCATTAAGTTTAAATTTTGTAACTTTATGAATGATTATTTCTCTGAACTACTATATCTCCTTCCCTTGCTTTCAACCCAATTGAGAAAACCCCATTTCTAATTTAGTGGATATACAAATAATGTATCAATTTTAAGTGATCTAAAAAAATCCTATGTTTGTATAAGAAGATGAATCAAGACATAGTTTTAGAATTCGAAATTCGAAATACGTTTTTGAAGTATGGTACAATTATGACAGGAATCGAAACGCTTTTTATATAACGTAACGTGTACAACCCAATATCTAGTTGGTTTGATAAATCCTTAAAACGAAAAATCCTAACAATTAATACAAAGGTATACAAATTACATAAATCTTTTGAAATCGTTGGATGTGGTACTGAAATTGTGATCTCTAAAAATAATATTTTTTTCATTCATTTATTCATTCAATTGATAAGCATTTTGTCTGTACAAAAATTTTTTCCAAATTTGTTCGGGTTTGCCTTGAATCCCACATCGAAAGTATAAGAGAAGTTATAAGGGCTCTCCCCTTATAAATAATGTGTTAGGCTTGGTTTGTAAAGTATCCCAAGGAGTTGTAGACATCAATAGAATAGCTAGAGTTTGGGCTATTAAAGGGTGTAGTTGGGCTTTGGGATTTTTGTTAGGAGTTTGCAATTTTTCTCTCTAAAAATTGCATAGTTGGGCTTTGTTAGGAGTTTGCAATTTTTCTCTCTAAAAATTGCATGGTTGGGCTTGTAAGGAGTTTGCAATTTTTCTCTTCTAAAAATTACACAATTGTAGTTGTTTGATTGATTGTTAGTTTGGTTAGGTGGTTATAGGCTAATTTGGTTGGGCCAAACCACGTTAAAAAATATTGTGTTTGTTTTTGCTTTCTTCCTTTTGTGGGTGTTTAGTTGAGGGATATTTTTTCCAACAAGTGGTATCAGAGCTGAAGGTTCGTGATCCTGAGAGAGAAGGAAAGCAGATAAAGATGAAAGTTATGAAGATGATGATGATGATGATGATGATGATTTGGAACAAGATGACCATGATGAGTTTGATGATGATGATTGGAAGAAGATGACGAGCATGATAGCGATGACAATGGTGGAGTTACTCTTCAGTTTGAGGATGGTTTGCATGTTGTCGAGCAGTTTGTGGAATTTGGGGATTCAAGTCAAAGGAGGATTTGTTGGGGTTTGCCTTGAATCACACATCGAAAATATACGAGAAGTTATAAGGGCTCTCCCCTTATAAATAATGTGTTAGGCTTGGTTTGTAAAGTATCCCAAAGAGTTGTAGACACCGATAGAATAGCTAAGGTTTAGGCTATTAAAGGGTGTAGTTGGGCTTTAAGATCTTTGTTAGGAGTTTGCAATTTTTCTCTCTAAAAATTACATGGTTGAGCTTGTAAGGAGTTTGCAATTTTTCTTTTCTAAAAATTGCACAGTCATAGTTGTTTGATTGATTGTTAGTTTGGTTGGGTGATTATAGGCCAATTTGGTTGGGCCAAACCACGTTAAAAATTATTGTGTTTATTTTTTGCTTTCTTTCTTTCGTAGGTGTTTGGTTTGAGGGATATTTTTCCCAACACCCCCACCCTTTTTTTCTTTGTCATCTCTGGGCATGGGGTCTTCAAAAGCATTTAAGATTATTGATTATCCAAATTATGATATTCAAAACATTTATTTCTTCTTCCAATATGTTGCAATATAGCTCTTGGTTTTTTTTTTTTGGGCTTTCCGGGGTAATGCCCTATCTTCAACTTATATCACCAAACCGTTAGCTCTTAGAATATGAAACAGTAAGCAGCTTACATAAAATTAAGGCCATAGACTGTCAAATACTGTAAATATTAAAAGCACCTGCTCTCTAATTGGATTGATATTAATTTTCCAGATAGAATTTGTGGCAAAGGCTGCGAGAGAAGAAAAAAAAAACCCAAAAAGAATTGAAGAAAGGAAGAACCAATTGATGTTTAAAAAGTTGTAAAAATAGGTAAAAATCCAAATAGAAATATGTAACAGTCTGCCAAAAATATATCATTATGTAGCCTAAAAGGAGAGCGAACTTTCAGGTAGTTTATGTATGAGCATAAAAAAATTAAAATGGTTTATTACTGCATTGATTAGCTGATACTTCTGATAATCTGGTTTAAAACAGAAAGAAAAAGAAAATTTTGGAGCAAAGCAAAGATTGATTCAAAGGTTATAGTTGGAGAAGGCGTACGCCTGTAACAACTATGGGTTTTGGATTCCAGGAAGGAGGAAGGTGAGAGGAGGAATTTTACAGTAAGATCAACGTAAAAAACATATGATTAAATGTAAATTTAAATCATTAAACGTAAAATATGTTAAAGTTAATGTAAACCATATATGTGCTTAATCATATAAGGTTTACATTAACCTTGAGCTAATTATTAAGCGTTTATGATACTTCTAACATGTTTTATGTCTAATAACTCTAAAATCTAAATATACGCTTAATCATGTTATTGACCTTACAATAAAGTCAAACTTTGTGATCTTACTGTAAAAATTTCCGAGGAGTTCTAAATCATAAGCAATATTTGATGCCAGCTTGCTAGTGGTTCGAGCTGTTTATATTAATCGTTTTGTTTATGTCATCACATGGTTGTGAGAAACTAAAAAAATATAAGTGGTTATATATTTTATCGGACAACACTGGTGCTCTTCCCAACTCTTCTACATTATTTAAAAAGCTTCAATGTGACATTTTAACAAATTGCTGCCATCTTGCAGGTATTCCTTTAGGAAGACTATTGAGATTTTTTTTTTACAAATTGCTGCATCTTGCAGGCATGTGCCATCAAGGCATTTACGCACTGAATATGCGTGCATTTACCATTTTTTTCTCTTCATTTTGCTTTTTGGACTAGGTGGGAAAAACTCAAATCTGATAAGCAGTATGGAGACTTTCTCATCTGGGCTTACAAGCTCAATTGTCTTCATCGAGGACAACAAATTAAAGCAATATCCAAATCAAAAATCAAACAGTAAAAGAAAACATTTAGTTGGTTCAATTTTGAAAATTTAAAAAGTCGGATTAATAGATCTTTATCTCAAATATTTTATCAATCCAAATCGAATTAAAATGACTAATCAAAATAATCAAATCAATTTAACTAGATCAATTCGGTCAATTTAAAATAAAATGAAATTTCTTCTTAAGACAGTTAAGCCATCATTGAGATTCTGTTTGATAAACCCTTTTGCTGTTTTTTAGTAAAGAACAGTTGTCACTCTGCACTGCGTAGGCATGTTTCTTAGATATTTCCGTAAGATCATCATATAAAAACTTAAGCAAGCCGGCGGAAGGAGAATAAAGCTGATGTATCCGAAATTGTTATTCTCAATCATGTTCGCTAAAAAATTTGCAAAGAAATTTATTTTTCTATCCACATGATTAAGAAAACAACTCCAGTCTTATTTCAATGAACCGAAGTAAAAAGCAAATATGCATTGCTGACAACTGACCCGAAATCTAAGGTCTGAAAACTTCTAAATATATTCCATTTTTTACTCTATCTACCTCACTACTAGATCTACCCCATTTTTCATGAAAAATACTTTTTTTCACCCCCTTAAAATTCACATAAAATATCAAAAGTGTCCATTTTTTTTTTGGGAACTGTGGCGGTGCAGCGATGATGGAGGTGCACGACAGTGGATGCAGGGCTGGAACGGTTGCTTGTATGGGACAGAGACAGCAGCAAGCGATGCTTCGCAGGGACAGTGCATGGGTGTGTGTTGGAGACGGCTGCAATGATGGATGATGAGGTTACGAAGCAGGGCAGCTTACAGGGACTTGGGCAGCGAGCTCGGCCAGATGCAGAGCAAAAATAGTGCGCGACAGCGCCCGGGCACTAGCGAAGCAGATGAAGGTGGCGATCGCAGAATGGTGCCGCTTTGCTCTGTTTTTTTTTTTCAGCAGCAAAGGGTTGAAGATGATGGACAAGGACGGCTGGTTTTCAAGGTGGCTTAAGATGATGAATTTATGGCAGAGAGGGTGGTTTCGTTTAGGACCAAAGCAAAGTGGAAACAACCAATAAGCAAGAGTTGATGAAGTTGATGATGAGGGTGAAACAGAGGAAGGCAAAGGTAGTCGAAAGTTTGTGAAAAAAATTGTGCCACACTTGTGCCAAGCCTCGCGCAACTCAAGTTGTGTGAACCTTTAAGCTTTGCGCAACTTAACTTGCCCAAAGCTTCAAGCCTTGCACAAGTCAAGTTATGCAAAGCTACAAGCTTTGCGCAATTTAGTTTGCCTTGCACAATTCAGCTCGCGCAAGGCTTTAAGGTTTACATAATTTAAATAATTATAAGTTATAAAAGGGCTAAAGTGTCTTTTTATTCAAGGTTATTTTTGTCATAAAAGTTTAACAATAAAACTGAAGTAAAAAGAGTAGAAAAGGTGGGAGGCCTTCTAAATACACTACATCAAAAAAAAAAAATTAACCTACTCCATTAAATGACAATTTAACCTTTACGACAATTTCACTCCTCAGCCGACCCATTCCTTCTCCTTGCTTCCCCGACTTCTCTTCTCCACCCTTCCTCAGCCTCCTTGCTTTCTTGACCTTTTGTAGAACACGTAATGAGCAAGAGCCCAAGTGCACAGCCTCCTTGCTTCCCCAACATCCATGGCGTGGCAAGCACAGGCGAGCCACGTGCAGGCTCACATGCGCAAGGTCGGTAGCCTTGCGTGGGCTCACCTGCGCGATGCTACTGACCTCGCGCGGGTGAGCCTGCGGAAGGGCCCTTGGCCTCGCAAGTGAGCTTGCGCACATGGCCTGTCCATGCGCAACCAAGCTTGCACCCCAGGTCTACCCCGCGCACAAGCTTGGTTGCGCGCTGGGCTACCCTATTCACAACACGCCCTGCATGCAAGCAAGCTTATATGAAGGCATGCCCTACACGCAAGCTCTCTTGTGCGATGGCCCATGTCCTGCGTAAGCTCTCTTGCGTATCTCTTGTTGCTAGGCACTGCATTGTTGGGTTTAAGGTTTAACATTTTTACTATACCTTTTGATTAATGCATTCAGTGTTTTATTTATGCAGCTTCTCTTGTCGCTACCTAAGCCAAAGACTTCGAAGGTTGCTTTTAGTCGTGATTCAGATTCAGGTATAATTTGTTGCTCTTATTCTGTTTTTCTTAAACATAATTTTATAAATGCCATGCAACCTTGATCACAACATGGTGCATTTGATTTTTGTTTAAAGTCTTCTTCTCTAGCCTTTATGTTTGTATTGATCAAGTTTTCTTGTTTATGATTTGGTGCATCATGATAATTATATACTACTATTTTGTTACTTCCAACCACACTATCTAAGACTTATGAAATGTGATTCTGGAACAGTAAAAATCTATTTGCCAAAACAAAGAACACTTGTAGTTTTTTGACTTTTATGTTTCTACATATATGGATGAAGCTTAAGGCTTATACTTTGAACTCTATTCTTGTTTGTTGTGGTCATGTATTTGCAAGATGGGTTGTGTCATATAGTCATGTGACTCAGTTACAATTTTACATAGAAGCGATGGTTTCAGTATTGTTGTGCTCAAAACTGAGTATTGATGCTTGGCCTTATTGTATTATTCTTCTAATCATGCTATCATTTGCTTAGACATAAATGATTTTTTTTTTCAGACATGGCACTTACACGTGGTGGAGGTTCATCTCAAGGAAGACAGCAGCGACCCATAGGCTCTGAGAGAAGACAACGAGTTAGTCGATATCGTGCTAAGTGGCTGAATAGGCTGAACAGGCCGAGCAGGATGAGCATGCCGAGCAAGCAGATTCAAATGATGCAGATGAGTATCTGAGCCTTGCCCTGGAGGCCTGAGTGATATGTCTATTTTGAAAAGTTTTCGATCACATGTGGCTTTTGCCATATGGGATAGTCAGGTAATTATTTTGTTAAATTTAATAATACATATCTATTTTATCTGTTAAAAATGATCTTATTATTTGTTGTTTCTAATATAGGAGCGAGGCAATTTGAAGGTTCTTAATCACAGCCAAAAAATCTCGATGTGGACTTTAGACGATGATCGGTCACGTATTTGCTCTATTATTTTGCAATCCGGCTTAGGTTGTTTGGTTGAGTGTGGTTATCGCACTTGCAACGGTACCATCATCTTTACCTTTTATGAGAGGTGGCAGTCGGAGACTAACACATTCCATATGCCTTTTGGGGAGATGACGATTACCCTAGATAATGTAGCTACATTGCTTGGCATACCAGTGGTCGGGGGGATCGTATCATGCCAGCACATCTCCATGAAGCATGCAATCAAAATGTTAGTTCGTTTGCTAGGCATCTCTCTTATGGAGGCTCAAGCAGCAACGAGTACCGATCGTGGGTCCAGTGTGACATTACAATGGTTGAGATCGACTTTTGGCAATGTGATCAATAGATTTAGTGATGAGGAAATAATGTATGCTACTCGTGCATACTTCACTTACTTGGGTGCACACTTTTTGTGGATAAGAGTGGATTGTACGTTCCTGTATCATTATTGTTCTGTTTAGAGGATTTACCAATTATTAGTGAATATGCATAGGGTGTGGATGTTCTTGCTTATATGTATAGACAGTTGGGTCTTGTGAGCAGGTCAAAAGTACCGGGATTGGAGGCTATATGACCCTTTTCCAGGTGTTAAGATTTACTTTTATATAAATAACTTGTGAATTATAATTTGTTTATGTATAATTTATTAAAGATTAATGTTTTATTTGATGTATGCTTGAATTTATGAGTACTTTCCACCATTGAGTCCGAAGTTGAACTTCAATTACGAGGATAGTTTGTTGCGAGCTCGATGATGGAAGCCACGTGGTTATGGCCAAGATGTGAACGTCTTGCGAGAGCATCTAGATGACCTCCAACGTAATCAAGTGTGCTAGGATCCATATGTAGATAGTTAGAGACATCATTCGTTGCCCTCGATCTTTTTTTTCACGATCTACTTAAAAGCTGGGGATGTTGTTCAGCTATACTGTCCAGAGAGTGTTACAACAGTGGGGCTATGTACAGACCGTACCTCCTAGCCCTTTGGCGCCATTTAGAGCACAGAGAGATAGTACGAGCGCCACTTATGATGTTGTTTATCATTTTATGGATCAATTATGGCAGAGATGACCTATGTATGTCCTCACAGAAGAGAATAAAAGACGAAGGTGTGTGATCCCAGGAGAGACAGCTCCAAACTATATGGCTTGGTACAACTCTATTTCCCATCGATTCATATAAAACCCAACATGCAGATCGAGGTTTCAAGCTCTCCCAGTCGAAGTCTAGGTTTTCTTCCGGGAACACCAACTTCGGATGATTTAATCACAATAACAAAACTTAGGTCTCTTCCAACCTCTCTAGCCCATGGATCAAGGCATTTCTACTATTGAAAACTTGAACAAAATAAATTTAAAAAATAGTTTTTTTTTACGGTATTTGTATTAAAACATTATATTTATTTTAAATATACTTACCTTGTTAGTAGTAAATGCATAAGTACAGTCAAATGTTTCTTCATCCACACTATTGGATTCTTCAGTGTACACTACTATTTCTTTGTTACTCTACAAATATTAAACAATTAATTATAATTATTACAATAAATTATATGATAAAAATAATTAATTATAAAAATAAAATTGAGAAACATGGTAATGTTGCGCGCAAGCTGGATGGGCATCACGAGCAAGCTGGGTTGCGTGCAAGTGGGCATCGCATGCAACCCAGTTTGCGCGCATTGCCCATCCGCATGCAAGCCAATGCTAGCTTTACGCATATTGAGTGCGCAGAAGCAAAACTGAAAAAAATCACAAAATCTTACCTATTCCTCTTCTCTTTCAGTTTCTTCACTTTCATACTCTTCATAGCTATCATCATAATAGCTACTCTCACTCATATTTTTCAATTTTTTGAAGGAAAATAGAATGATTGAAGAAGGAAAATGAGAAACGCAGATTGAACAGCAACAGAACTAAAGAGGTGAACAGAAGGGAGGGAAAAAAGTGAGGGAAAAAGTGAGCTGTAGACTAAGTTTTAGTATAGGATATTAATGTCATTTTACACGAGGATATTTTTGTCTTTTAACACATTGTAGTGGAAAGAGCAAAAAGCGTAGTGCATTTAGAAGCCCCTAAAAGGTGATGGATTTAGAAATTCTCTTAAGGTCTTACAGGCTAGCCATTGAACTGCAAACAATCAAGTAATGACAATTGTAATGTGTTGATTTAACAGTTAATTTTATGCTGATTCTCTAACATAATCTCATATATAAGTTAAGATGAGGTAGAACTACTATCTATCTCCTCTTACTTTTTCTTACTTAGAGAAGAGCCAAGAGAGAAATTTGAAATAGACATGGAAAGAATGTCTTAGGGTGAAACTCCATATTCTCACAACCATACTCAAGAAATCACTCAAGTGGCAGAACCAAGACATAAAAAAGAGAGACAATATTCAAGAGCTGAAGTACATACCCAAATTTACAACAATAGACAGTTGATGTAGTATAATAAGATGAGGAGCAGAGAAGACAATCAGTTGCTGCTTCATGAAACATATATTTAGTAATCTTCTGCTTCCTCTTTGACAGCTTCAGCTCCAACTTCTTTGTAGTCCTTCTTGAGAACAACAAATCTTCACAGGCTTAAGAGAAATTATCTTCCTTTGTTCCATTACTTACATATTTGGCATACATTATCTTCCTTTGTTCCATTACTTACATATTTGGCATACATTGGATCAAAATTGTTGTCAGTTTGGGAAAAAACCTCAACCCCTGGCTATGTTCTTGCTAATCACTCAAAGCGTAAGTAGGCGCCCTCCCCTTCTGCTTTATAGCAAGATCAAGATCTTGCTAACAAATGATACTTGGCTTGCTAAGATATCTAAGAAAAGTGGAAAAGACAAAGACAGAAAAGCTAGAAATTAACATATAAGAAAGGAAAAAAAAGAGAGATATACTCTTCAGAGAAAAAGAAGAGGTTATAAATAAGCAATGATTTGAATTTAATACCTTAGTCAAATCCTACATGAGTGCCTCCAACAACGACTTGGCATTGCAATGGTCCAACTCCAACAATAATCATAGGTCCTTTGGATGCATGAAAACTTCTTTCAAAAAGTAGGGATCACTCCTCCTGCTTGTTGCTTATCTATTACATTTCAAAGAAGTCATTATTGGAGTGGTAAGAGAAGACGCAGAGGAATTCATAAGAAATAAATAGTAGTGAAAGGAATTGAAAGGGAAAAGTAAGATGAAGATTAAATGGGAAATATCCAATTTGATTCAAACATGAAAAACATTGACTTCAAGATCTTAAGCCAAATTAGGTAATAGACATTAAAGAGTTTTATATAAAAACTATACTCAATAAGATAAACCAAATCAAAAACCTTTGTTTCCTTTGACAGAGATGAAACCAAGCACACAACAAGCAAAAATTACATTAAGAAAACCAAAAGCAAAGGCAATTCAAAGTAACTTGTGTAATCGAGTTATACTTAGCCTTACACTATCAGGAATCGGCACAAATCACCTGATGATTGATTTTCTGAAAAGAGAATGCTTTCATGAAGGTGCTTTAAAGCAAAGATCATTATTAAGAAAGAAAGGTAGAAATAAGCATGGGATTGAATTGTATACCGTTTTGTCAAGCACTTAACAAAATAATTTGATTGATATTAAACATCTCAACGTGCAGGAATCCACCTCCATTGAACCTCATCCCAGTACACCATGAAGGGCTCCAAAATAGACTTGGCATAAGGATGGTCCCACTCCATGTTTTCCCATGACTCCTTTGGATTCATCAAGATTTTTTGGAGAGAAGGTGGAGGAGATGGTCGACCTTCTTCAAGTAAGGGAAGATATAAAGGGATCCTCTTTAATTTTGGACAATCCCATATCAAAACAGTTTGAAGAGAATCACAAACCATTGCTCCCTTTGCACTATAAATGCTCTTCAATTTTGGTAGTCCCTCCAATGACAATTCCTTTAATTTGCAAAGAGCAAGATTAAGAGTATTGCTGCTATCCATTCCTTCTTCCCCTAATTCCGACGCTAATGCTATTATTTCTTCCAATTCATTACAGGACCCAACCTTTAACAGTTCCAAATTTTGGAGAGAAGGTGGAGGAGATGGTCGACCTTCTTCAAGCAGGGGAAGATATAGAGGGATCCTCTTTAATTTTGGACAATTCCATATCGAAACATATTGAAGAGAATCACAAACCAATGCTCCCTTTGCACTATAAATGCTCTTCAATTTTGGTAGTCCCTCCAATGACAATTCCTTTAATCTGGGAACAGTAAGATTGAGAGTATTGCTGCTATCCATTCCTTCTTCCCCCAACTCTGAGGCTGATGTTATTATTTCTTCCAATTCATTACAGGACCCAACCTTTAACGCTTCCAAACTTTGGAGAGAAGGTGAGGGAGATGGTTGGCCTTCTTCAAGTAAGGTAAGATATAAAGGGATCCTCTTTAATTTTGCACAACTGTATATCTCAACACTCTGAAGAGAATCACAAACCATTGCTCCCTTTGCACTATAAATGCTCTTTAATTTTGGAAGCCACTTCAATGACAATTCCTTTAATTTGGGAAGGGCAAGATTGAGAGTACTACTGCTATCCATTCCTTCTTCCTCCAATTTTGATGCTGATGCTATTATTTCTTCCATTTCACCACAGTTCCAAACTTCTAACTTTTCCAAATTTTGGAGAGAAGATGGAGGAGATGGTCGGCCTTCTTTAAGTAGGGGAAGATATAGAGGGATCCTCTTTAATTTTGGACAATCCCATATCAAAACAGTTTGAAGAGAATCACAAACCATTGCTCCTTTTGCACTATAAATGCTCTTCAATTTTGGTAGTCCCTCCAATGACAATTCCTTTAATTTAGGAAGAGCAAGATTGGGAGTATTGCTGCTATCCATTCCTTCTTCCCCCAAGTCTACCGTTGGTGCTATTATTTGTTCCAATTCATTACAAGACCCAACCTTTAACAGTTTCAAATTTTGGAAAGAAGGTAGAGGAGATGGTAGGCCTTCTTCAAGCAGGGGAAGATATAGAGGGATCCTCTTTAATTTTGGACAAGTCCATATCGAAACATATTGAAGAGAATCACAAACCATTGCTCCCTTTGCACTATAAATGCTCTTCAATTTTGGTAGCCACATCAATGACAATTCCTTTAATTTGGGAAGAGCAAGATTTAGAGTACTGCAGCTATCCATTCCTTCTTCATCCAATTCTGACGCTGATGCTATTATTTCTTCCAATTCATCACAGGACTCAACCTTTAACACTTCCAAATTTTGGAGATTTTTCATCACCCAGTTAGAAGAGAACAACCTTTTTATTTTTCCATAATCACTTATATCAATGTACGTTAGTGCAGAAAAAGTGCCATATGGCACTGGGATAAACCGCGAGAAAAGTAGCTCTTCACAATACTCAAAACTGGACCTCCTAATATCCAATTCCTGAATATCATATGGAAACTTAGCACCATTTCTATAGATTTGACAATCTCTTAATACAATGCATTTTTTATGATCGAAATTATGACAAAAATATCGAGATAATTTACCACCCACAACAACGTAGTATTCACGAGGCCTTTGTGTTTGTCCATACAAAGCTTGGACATAATTGCTCAGCTCCTCCAAGTTGTAAAATCTCCCTTCAAAAATTTCCAACTTTCTTAGTCCACCTATCTCATCACCTCTAATAAATCTTTCACTTTTATCTGATTCATGACATACCACTAAGTGCTGGAGGCATGAGAATTTTGATAAGATTCCATATGGTACCTTTTTTATTAGCATATTACTCAAATTAAGATATTTGAGTTTTACTAGCCTTTCCATCCCATGAGGGAGATTCCTTATACTTGTTCCTTCAAGGTTCAACCTTTTCAAAGCTTGAAGTTTTGAGAAAGATGGCATATTCTCTAAACTTTCGCAACCTTGAAGCAACAATGCAGAGAGAGTTTCCAAATTAGAGATGGAATTTGGCAGGCTATGAAAATCATTCCCAGAAAGATCAAGAATCTTGAGTCCATGCATTTGCTCAAAGAAACACTCTGGAATGCTGTCTATATTGCAATTGGATAATAATAAGGTTGTGAGGTTTCGACATTTAGGTGGCAGCGTTTGTGGTGGAATTTGCAATCCCCGATTCTCCATTAGTGAAACCTTGTCTAGATCTTCAGACCATTCTTTCAGATCTGGTATCTCTTTCAAGTGCATGCCTGCTCTTACCAAGAATTGAGGTTTTCCCCTCGTGGTGATGTCTAATGCCATATCCCTCACAAGGTCATGTAGCTTCACACAACTTTTACCATCTGCCACAATATTTTCTAACAAGCAATTGCTAATGAGTTTATTCAAAATGGCATGTCCTCTGTTTTTTTCTTCTTCCATGCTTTCTAGTTCTTCCACAAGTCCCACAGCAATCCAAAGTTCTACCAAGTTAGCTTTAGTGATATCAAAATCTTCACGATATAATGCACAACAGAGGAAGCATTGCTTGACTCTTTCAGTTTCTAAACGGTCGTAGCTGAATTTGAGTTGTTGCAGTACCTTCTCATTTAAATTGTTCACACTTTTTGCACGTCTTTTCAATTCAATGAGTGCATTCTTCCAGTCATCAATGTCACGTTTGCCTTTCATACTGCTTGCTACTGTAACAATAGCTAAAGGCAAAGCAGCACATTGCTCAATAACAGCTTCCACAGTTGGTGACAGGACTAGATCACTCCTAACATCTCTACCTACTTTCTCTAAGAACAAACTTGATGCATCTTGTTTCGAAAGAGTAGGCACTCTAACTTCTCGACAATCCAAATAGTGACAAACGTCCAACGATCGAGTTGTTATCACTAACTTCCTCCCAATAGTAGGCTCAGGAATTCCAACTTCTTCAAGAGATAATTTGTCCCATACATCATCCAAGATTAAGACGTACTTGTCTTTTTGAGACAACATTTCGTATATCATCCCTGCTCTTTTTGTTACATCATCGACTTGAGAAAGAGATACGTTCACTGCACGTGCAATGCCATCTTGTAATTTGACAATGTCTAGCTCCCTTGATACTGTGATCCACATCACAACATTGAACTTTTCAATCTCTTGTAAAAGTTGGTTGTGAATGAGCTTCGTGATAGTTGTTTTCCCCACTCCTCCCATCCCCCAAACTCCAATCTTCGAAACACCATCATCCATCAAATTTGCCCAAATTTCTTTCATAAGGTTCTTTGGTGCTTCACCAACTAAGTTCGTTGTCCGCAAAACCTGTCCAATCCATTGAGGATTGTCAACTACCAGACCATCATAATTCTTTCCTCGTTGAAGAAGTTCTTCAACTTCTTGTATCATTTTCAAAACATTTCCTCCAAGGAATCCACGTGAGAGAAGATTGCTTTCGCCGTCATCATTTTGAATACCACTGAATATTTCATCATTGATCCTTTCAACATCTCGAAACCAAAGCTCAACTTCTTTCTTGAGTTTCTTTCTTGGTTGCAGCTCTTCACTCTTTTTTGATTCCTTGTCTTCCTTCACGGCATTTAGTTCCTCCAATTTTCTCTTCAAGGTGGCTAAATTCTTATCATGATTAATATGATTTTCAATAATTGTGAAAACCTTATTTAGCACAAAGTCCATCACAACAAGTACCTACATAACACCACATACGCACATTAGAATGCTATAATAGGTCTACACTCCTTAAAAGGACTTTGACAAACAAATTTATCAAGTAAAGAAGCGCATACTTGTTTTACAAAAAAAAAATTGATATCGAAAGTTTGATTATAAGATTTACTGTTAGTCCTATAAGGAAATTTTTTTCCCTTCATTAGGAAGTTAACAAGAGTAGGCTCCTAATCTAAGAAAAAATTAATCTGGAACTAAAAAATATTTTATAAAGCTTAATTGGAAGTATTTAAATATCCCAAGAAAAATATAACATTATACCACCATAAAAGCAAAACGAAGCTGTTAAAAATGAAAGAACCAGAGAGAAACATATTGTGCCTACACTAACAAAATGTTAATCCGTCATATAATTTGAACAAAAAGAGAAGATGAATCATATGCAAAGTCTTTTGATTTAAGGTTATAAATCAAAGAATTATTCTTAGTTGGTTTATTAGATTGATCTTATAAGTCTCATGATAGCCAACGTATGTAGGAATTAAAATGAGAAAAAAAAAGTCAGAAATAATGCCAAAATAGACTACAAAACTTTTAACGGTGGGCAGATATAATGCTAACTTATATTTTGGAATTAGTCGAAGGAAAAAAAAAATCTATACTTGACTCCACTCGTCAAAGTAACTTATATTACTTGTGTCAAGGTGGGCAGCTACAATGCTCATCATAAAGTTGGTTTTCAAGGATTCTAATTTGTAATCTGAACTTTTTAAGATTAACATTCAGATTCATGGCAAACACTAAGCATTTTGCTACAATTCTGTAGCCTTCTATCTAACACTGCTTGATCTTAATATCATGCCCTTAATGAGAACATGTGAAAAATATTTTTATCAAGTAAAAACAAAATAATCATAAAGAATTTTGTCAAAAGCTTGGTAGCTTTGCAAAAAAAAATTTTTTTTAAAAAAAGCACATCCATGAAGGAACAGAGAAATATGCCATTAGAAGTATAAGGATCGCATGCCAAACAAGACCATAGAAGCATGCCAATGAGTGAAAATGCAGATATTTTAACGGAAGGGTTGTATTTATTAGGGTTAACAAGTCAAAATTATAGTGAAAATGGGGAAGGGGGCTGAAATAAAACAAATAACCCAACAAAATAGGAAAATTATATAACAATAGATGCATGGAAGAAAACCAAGCAAACAAATTACATCCCTGGAATCAATCAGAATCAAATGAAACAAAGAATGGGAAGTAAAAGCTACCTGACTTGAATGGCTGACACTTCTTGAGAGATTAGATCTGAAGAAAGCAGTGAACAAATGCTCAAAAACCAAAGAAGCAGCAAACTTCCTTGCCAATGACCCAACGCTGCTAGAAGAGAGATTCAGAAATAATCAAATTTCTGAGATCTGTTGGACTTTGATAAAGGATGGATAACTAAACCTGTGTGCCTAAACAGAGTTGAGAAAGTATGTCATTATAAGCATGGAAAGGAACAGTACTTAAGCAACTTTGTAGTATTTTATGGAAAAAAAAAATGCATAAAAATTTGCATTCTAAGTTTACATCTCCTGATCATGGATTATATCAACTTTATTCTAAAAATCAACTATATACACAAAAACATTTCCAAAAAGAAGCGGATGACTGTGTGTTCTTTGTATATGTTGCTGCTAAATGCATATTTAGGAAATAAACCAACATTTTCAAACAAATCAAGCAAAAGAATTTTGATTCCATGATAAATTTTATTTTCAAGATTCAGCAATCATTCACTCATACAAATTGCATTCTAAGTTTACAGCTGCTCATCATGGATTATATCAACTTTACTCTAAAAATGAACAAAATAAAATAAAAGCTTCCTTCCCTATGGCAGGAAGGGAAGATTATAGATTTTCTAAATATGATAATCAAATCATTTATTTCTTCCAATCTGTTACAATCTATCTCTTGATTTTAATTTTTGGCCTTTCCAGGGTAATGCCCTTTCTTCAACTTATATCACCAAACCACCAGCTCAGGAATGAGAAATAGTAAGCAGGCCTAGGACTGTCAACCACCGTAAATTTGCCGTTCTTATACATGGCAATGGAAATTACCGGTAGGGAGAAAATGGAAATTCTAAATATCAGATCCAAAGACTCACATGAGGTCAAAATCAAACCTGAGACCATTTGATCCTATGATCGTAGAGCTTGCAGTCCATCTTACCACCAGGAACCTCTTAAACATTTTTTCTCTTTCAGGAATACCATTACTACGATCATAAAATAATTAAAGTTGAATTGATTGATTTTATCACAAACAGTTTTTCAACTTGCTTGTTATCTAATTGCTTGACCAAATATTCATGTTCCAAACAAGACCATAAAATCATCTGAGCAATGTTTTTAAAAAAGCTAAAGTACAGACATTATAAAGTGAAGAAAATATGTCATGATAAACTTCAAACAGAATCAAAGCCAGCAAATATTCTTCCAATTTATGAGCCTGAAAAGAATCAGAAGTAAAAATTACCTGTTTTGAAGCAAACTCCCATGCTAACTATAGACCCTGGTAGAAGATGCGTAGGAAACAAAGCAAAGGAATAGTTGATAAGCTAGTGGTAAAAAGAGGTGAAGCCTGTGTTAAGAACTTGATTCATACTTAACTGCTCAGGAAATAAAGAGTCATGGAAAGAATAGTCAAAAAAGTAAGCAAGAAAATGACTTAAATCAATTAAAGACAAAGTGCGCTTTCGTATAATTTCCATTCGTCTTAACTATTTTTGTTTTCAATTTTGTCTTCCGTGTTGGAATTGGATACCTTTTGGAGGGAAGTACAAACAGATAAAGAGAAAAAAGTAAGCAAGAAAATGCAGGGAAGTGCAACGAAAAAACAAGCAAAATGACTTTCATGGTGGGTGCCACAAGGTAGACTTAAATCAATTAAAGACAAAGTGCACTTTCATAGTAATTTCCATCTTTCTTAACTATTTTTGTTTTGAATTTTGTCTTCCGTGCTGCAATTGGATACCCTTTGGAGGGAAGTACAAACTAAAGAGAAATAATTGTAAAACGCCAACATCAGTAGTGAAAAATGGAAAGGAAAAGCATCAATCAAACAGATAAAGAGAAAACAAAATCACGACAAGCATGAAAAAGAAACAGGATACCTGATGTAAAATTACATACCTTGAATGGAAAAAAAGAGTAAAGAAAGGACCAGGAAAAACTGTATGGAGCAAAGAAACAGCGAATCAACTATTGATATTCACTCAAGGAAAAAGGTGAGTGTGGGATTTTGGAAGAAGAAAAGATGCCACTTGCATTGTGGGTGTTTGTTTTCACACTTACTTTTCTATTTCCAAAGTCCTCTTTCTTTTCTAAAATTCCTAAAAGCCTCAGACACTGACGCAGACAGAATCTTGGCATGGATGAAAATTTCATCATGAAATAGGAAATATCTAAGAATGACAGAGGGCTCGGTGCAGGTAATCTAAAGATTAAAGAACAAAATTGCAGAGAAGACACAAGGAAAGAACGAGGAAGAAAGGGTGGAAGCTTGTAATTTCGTCCAATATGTCTGCAATCTCTTGTAGAATTGTTCACAATACAATAATTGAAGACCAGTTTCCCTGTTTGTTGTCACTGCCGCCTAACTAACTGCTAAAATATCCCTTGTCACTAACTGCCACTAACAGGAATTCAAAAATTTTTACTTTGCCCTCTGAAAATGTTTCCCATAGACTGTATCAGACACTGCTTGCAAGCGCGCTTGATAGCTGAGTTCGCTTATCGTCAAGGTTCAATTTGCTACGAAGGATGACAATATCTAAAAATGAAAATATATATAAAAGAAAAAGTCCAGTGTTCTTTTTCAACAATTTCAACATGAAAGAGGACAGACTTGGATTTCAGCAAGCGGATTGAAAACTTGTTTATCAGTGTTTGTGTCTAAATGAGGCAAACCCATGGCAATATTGCAGCATTCAGGGATTGCATAAGGAATTATAAGTATAAGAAACACAGAGCATAAATACGCTTGAATTACATTAAATTACTTTCAAAATTAAGGATGAACATTGACCAGTGAGTGCAAATTAGAGTTTACTAGTTACAAAATCGATTTGGTCAGCGCATTTGCCCCTTCTTGAGCATCGTCATCCAGTAGCAATCTAAACTTTAGAATCTTGTGAAGTCTGGCAACTGGTTTTACTTGCTTTCTTGGAGTTTGATTTGGATCTATTATACACTTGCCTGAGAAGAGATTTGCTTCTGATGGACCTGTCTCTTCATGTACTACAGGGGAAGTTTCTGCAAAAAATAATAATTGGCACAAGTTCTTAATTCATTCAAGAAAAATGTTTTGAGTAACAGAATAAACCAAATGAACACAAAAAACAATGGATTGGACGGTAATAAAAGGGTCCATACTCTAATCCAAGCAGAAAAAAACCATGGAAACAACTTTCCCAGCAATCTTGATAGGCAATTGAAACAGAAGAAACAGATAAACTAACAGATAGTGTTACATCTTTCCACAGCAAGGATTTCAATCAGCTAACATACAGCAGCAGCAGTTCACTGATGTCGCTTGGTTCTCCTATTACTTATTGTTAGCTAGTTCGTTAAGTTTGTTAGCTGGTTAGTTAAGTTCATTGTAACAGTCTTTAGTTCGTTAAGCTACTAGCAGTTAGTAGTCAGCTCTATATATACCAAGCTCAGCATTGTAATTCATTCAATTCTGAAATACACAACACAGCAACATTCTTCATTCTTTAGTTTCTTGATATAAACCAACCCCATGCTTTACTATTAAACTAATCTAGGCTTAAGGTGGGATGCCACAGAGATAAACAAAATAAAAAGGACAGGAAACTGCGGCAACTAATTTCAGATGAGCCCCTGCTCATAAGTTCCCCAATTGGCATAAAGATTTCAATAAAATTAAGAATAAGAGTTTTTTTTGGCCAAAAAGGGTTTTTTTTTTGGAACCTGTGTAACTAAGACATTCAAAAACAAAAGGTAGCAGAAAAGAAAAAAAATTAAAAGAAAACAGAAATGGTAATCAAGAAACTCAATTCCAGTGATATGCTCTCTACTTGCATAGATAATTCTTCCATGCTTGCCATCAGATAAAACTAATGAAAAGAACTTGAATTTATAATCCTCCCATGCATGAGGTAAGCAGGTGTAAAATGATAACAAATAAGGGAATGGGAGATAACTGCCACCTCTCAGTTAAGCTCAAAGTATGTTTTGAGAAAAATGTTGCTCACCATCTTCAGAGAAAACAAAGCAGGACCCAATTGTTTCTTGATATTCTCCAATCTGTAAATTGCAAAAGATATTGACTTAATAGATGAAAATTACATGAATTAAAAACTTATGTATGTCAGAAATCATTTGGTGTTTATTAAAGTTCAAATCCAAGGGTCAAAATAAAGAAATAGCTTAGGCCTATTATGGACCACAAAATCCCTACTGCATAGTAAAATTTATGACAAACTAACTAATTGCATAAATGCATGAGAGGGATAAATCTAACAGTAATGGTAAAGAACAAAAGAGGAGGGCAGCAAGAATCTTTAGATGCCAGGATTTCTGAAATACATATTGTCTGTGCTGATTCTGAATGCTAAAGACATAAACATCAATAAATAAACTGGCCAGCCCTAGTTGTTGCTTAAATATGGTCATCAAGGAAATAAAACTTTCAAAACATAAATAACCTGAACCTTTCTTACTCAAGGTAAACAGAAGATTTTGCAAGCTAAGAACTCACCAACTTTACTTTTTCATCTATGATTAATATTGGATTCATTGTGTCCAGACCCTGAAATTCAATAACAACCTGATTATGCAAAACTGACAACAAAATACCATAACATCAAGTAAAAAAATATATTCCCAGACAACAAATAATTAAGAAAACAAACACTATCCTCTATTAATTGAAGCGGGGCATGGGAGAAGTAGGACACAATAAGGGAATAGGACTGAAGGGAGCATAGGTAGCATCTAAGGCCAATGCCATTTCTAATCAGATCATCAAAAGCCACAACAATGCATTGCAATCAAAAAAAATTCAATTTCAGCTATGGCAGAGCTCCAATCAACCTAAATTTATTTAATCAAACAACTGACACAAAGAAAGCTTACACATAGATATACACAAGTTTGAAGATTGTATAAATTGAGTTCTTCCATAATGAAAGCAATTGCATGAATATTAATACTAATACTAATACAAATCTGCTAATCTCACAATTCAAACTTGAGATTAAAACTATTCAAACATACCCTAGGCTTCCAAATACAAAAGAACAAATAGCAATAAGAAACAACCCAGAAATCTAAAAACCTCAGGCAATTAAATGAGATGAGATGCAAAGCTTACAGAAAGAGTGTAAGGTGCATTTGGAGGAATGTCAGTCTGCCCAGAAACAGCATCAAGGTCAAGTAATACATACTCTGACTCTCCTTCCTCTTCATGCTCATTTGCCTTCTCATTTTCCTCCATTATAATAACCTAAAAAAGGATATAGTTTGTATTATTGAGTGGGAAAAACTGGAACTTTGATGGCAAGGTGTAATCGAGCTGAGCTGATATAGCAACGAGCTGGCTCGATTAGACTCGTTTTCCGAATAAAAAAATGGCTTGATTCTCATGCTCAACTTCAAGTTTGATGATTTGTTCTCAAGCTCGAGCTCGAATTAAGTTTTTTGATATACAAAAAGTTTATAATTATTAAATCTAATAAAATATGATATTTTTCAAGATAACAACAACCAAATCCAAATTTTTTTAAGCACATAAAAGTAAAATCCTCAATCAAATTCACCAAATACAACAATAAACTTAAGAATTAAAGTCTTAACATAATTGAAAGAAGTTAAAATGAAATATCTAAGCAAATAAGTCCGCACACAAGTCACAACAACATCATATGGTTGCTATTGGTTGCCTTCACAATATTGTCTTCAAATGAATTTCTCCCACGCTTTTTCAATGAAACCTACGCAAAATAATCACAGAGCAAAAGAACTTGACAATTAACTATTGGAAAAAAAATAATACCACCATGGAAGCCATAGCTACACAGAATTAAAATATTCGTCATACAATATCCAAAATTCCCAACCATACATCTATTACCAATTTGTGTCACACAAAAGATGCCTCCAACAATTCCATTACAATCATAGGGAGGTAAATTCAAGACAACAATGACAAAGCGAAAACATAATAATAAAGGAAGAAATATGCTTCTATTAAATCAGTATCACATAACATGAGCAAGGACACCAAAAAGAATACCCAACTACTAATCAATAATCCATCACTAATCAAGGATTTTTATACAATTCATCCAGCACCATACATCTCACAGGAAGTCACTAATCTACATCCTAAGTCTAATGCAAAAAAATCAAACATACCATAACTCATCAGAAAACAAGCAAAAAAATCCTAACACTTGGACAACAGTCATCATATCAATGATCAACATAGAAGAATTGGAAAAGTAAAAAAAAAAAAATAAATTGCTTAAGCAACTATAAATTCATTTCAAAATATATCAAAGCAAATTGTAGTTTTGAAGGAATATAGAGTTACAGCCCTCTTTTTTTTTTTTTGCATAATAAAATGCCTGGTTTCATTTTATACGGGTAATTATGGTTTAATTGCTGATCAAGTATGCCTTACAGCAACTTTTGAAGAAAAAGCAAAAAGTGGAAAGTAAGTAATAAAAGCAACAGCCAAACTGCTGAAGGCAGGCTTTACTTATGCTTAAGTTGAAATTTTGCTGAATTCTACCCCGCTTTAAAAGTAGATTATTAAGCCTTTAGTTTGGTTGCATTTTTATGTGCTTTAACAATTGGTTGTTTCATGCGTGACAGTTTCTTATCATTCATTTTTTGCTAGAAAATGAAAATTTTTTTTCTTTTCATGTCCATAGCGTTTTTAGATCTCTTATGCTTCTGCCTCCACATCTTATAGACGCCACATTGCCATCAAAGGAGTTCTGGTTACTCAACACTTATTAACAGTTTGATTTACCAGATGCTGAAAACAGCCAGAAGGTATCACAGATTGCTCATTAGAAACTCATCAGTGTACTCTTGTGGTTCCAGTTTGTGTGGTGTCCTTGGACATGGTCCTGAAACAACACAATGTGTAGCATTTACAAGGATTAACTTCCCTTCTACAGCTAATGTGATCCAGGTCAGCTTCTGAAAATCATGCTGCATTCATTTTGCAGTCTGAAGAGGTTCGTTACTCATCTTATTTCAGTTCCATGTTTTTTAGTTAGCAATAGCATACCAAAGGTACATTTCATAAAGAAGCCATGCATTATCTTTTCCAAGCAGAAGATGTCAACGTAGTTTCTTTACAATTGCACATGCATGTTAGTATTTAATGCGTTCGCAAATGTTTGATCCAGATGCCTTTGAAAAAGTCAAATGTTACCTGACTGTGAATGCTGATAAGATCATTGAGTTATGATTTGAGAAGTTGGGTTACACTTTTTTTTAACTCTGAGTAAATACATTCAAAGATAACTGTATAGTGATACATCTGGGGACCACCTCTCTAAATGCTCTTTGTCATGGACATAGCAGCAAATGCCAATTGCGATTAAGACATACACCACATACCATTTAGCATGTTAGCTTGGCACGCTATGCGTAATTTGGTTGTCTGGGCTCTTTATGCATTGACTGGACAATTAGTGCTGTCTGACATGAGAGATTTAACCTAAATCTGAGTAACTAAATTAAATGTGTCTTTCTGAAGTCTAGACTTAATACTCGAGTTCTTATTTCTTAAACAGGGTCAAATTTTAGTTTATTAAGTGCTGGATCAATTCCTAATATCTTGATTCAAATAAAAGTTGATAATAAATTATGAAATCATGGACCCTACAAAATATATTCTCGTGACTTTAGGGGGAAGGGTTTGTAATGGTAGCAACCTTTTTATGGTCTTCATATATTAAATTCAGGGCAGAAGCAAGCTGAACCTAGCCTAGAAAGCAGAGTGCATAAATTTTCAAGTCTGAGTTGGTTATGTAATGAGATCTCTTAGAGAATGGATAGCCATGTATGAGCTAGCATTGCTGGCTCTGATGACTGATAAGCATTTGGTTGATCTCGGTTTGCTCAGGTGAAAAGCTGAAAATTGGCAGACTTGAGTCAAACTCGACAGCTTTGTTGAACTTGAATAAGCTCAAGTGAGTTCTAATCTAGCGTGGCATGATGAACTAAGCTTATGTTGCTTGATTGTTGTTATACAGCACTATAAACATGTTTTCACATCTCTGAGATGTCTCAATTTGCAAAAAAAAAAAAAAAAACTCTGAGATGTCTCAGTTGAGCGTACTCTAAGTAATCCTTGCCTTTTAATGTATATAAAGTTCTGCTATTTTGGCTAATTGAGAGCCAAAAATCAGAAAACAATCCTAACTCTATCAACTTTCCACACTCAAATTGAAACTTGATCAAACTGAAAAACTGAATCAAGATCAAGCACAATAGGTAATTGAAGGTAAGCATTGCTATTTGACTTAAAATTACCTGTTTGCTGAAATTGTTGCAAAAATTTCGTTGCACCTGCTGCAAAAACTAGTGAGGCATAAGAGTGAGACCGTGACTCTGTAGGAGCCTTCCTGTACTGGCTGCACTGCTGGTAGGGCTGCTAATCGGTACCGTGCCTGGGTGGGTCCGCTGGAGAGAGAGAGATCACGCAGGGGGGTCTGTGAGAGTGAGAATCGAGAATGTAATATGCTGGCCTGTTGGGTGTCGTGCCTGTCGGTTGGTCTTCCTGAGAGCAAATCAAGGGAGCAAGAATCTGGTGGGACTTGGGTTGGGAATAAGGGTACATAGGAGTGAAACTACCCCTGAACTCCCGAGTTTGATTCCTCTGCTTACGAACTGAGTTCTAAATCGGACTACAAAAGTAATTAGCTGAATTGAATTAAGATATTTTAATGTTCGATCTAAGTGGATTACGAATTTAATCAAAATCTTTTCAATATATTTCATTATTAATTTATTATTTATTGTAATTATATATGATTAAAAAATAATAAATTAAATTTATTGAATTAAATTTGAGTGTCAAAATCTAAACTCAAGCCGAATTTCAAATTTTAAGTCTCAAATATTTTAGTCAAGTCAAGATTAAACCTATTACTGAATTATCTCAACTGAACTCAATTACATCCTATTTAGAAATGAGATTGTCAGTTAAATAAAAACTTCTCAATTCATATATAAAATTCAAATTCGTATCATGTATAATTTTATTTGTATCATATCAAACTTTAAAATTTTGTATTAACATGCCAAACACAAAATTATTTTTTAATTTTTATCATATTTATATTTAATTTTTACCAAAATTGAAACCGTATTATTTTTTTTATTTATTTTATTTTTGTATTTTATCATCATATCATGTCTAAATATTAAAATTACCTCGTAAAGGTAAATTAAGTGAGGGAAAATTATGCAAGGAATGGAATATGAATGGATATTAGTCTTGGTTGCCTTTTTTTTTCCTTAATTTAAGGCTGAATTGCTCATGTGGAAGCAGTGAATTGCTAGTTCATATTTGGCTAACAAATTTTCTTTTTTTATGTATTTACAAGTATCTTCGTTCTTTTTATGGTTTGAGCCTAATTCTATTTGATGATAGTGATAAATGATAAAACTCTCACAACAGTTACAACTCCAATATTCTAACCATATTTAAATGCCTAGAGAAGTAATTCATTTCTATTTCTTCCCATCTATTGTTGGTTGGTTGACAACTTCTCTGCTTCAGCAGTTAAAAGCTCAATCAAATGAAAACTCGAGATTCATATTCTGGAAAAGCTATTAATGCACAAATTTCAATGTAAACTTTTGGAATGAAATCAAAATGCGAATTGTTGTTTAAAGAACTTGATTCTATTCAAGCAAACTTTCATGTCTATACAACAAACTTTTTGTTCAAACCAACCATAAGACCAGGTGGCTTGATCCATCTATTATGTATTTCCTCAGTTATCCATCTGTCCCAACTACGTTCCTGCACACGCGCGCAATTTTATCTGGAAACCAAGGAAGGCGACAGAGTTAGGTAACCAAGTTTGATACAACTCCACACCTGGTGACCACAAACTTGGCTTTGCACGAAACAAACCGAGAGTTGGAAGCCAGGGAGGGGCTGCTTTGGTCTTGGCCTAGGGTATTTCTATTAGCCATCCTTTTCTTAATATATTTTCTGCCCAATTGAAGAGACTGGATTTTGCAACATAGCACAAACCATTTTCTTCCCACCATTTCCAGCCCTTATTTAAACTAGTATAATGCCCGCGCGATGCAGCGGGGATAAAGAGGAAAACAAGGGTAGATAGGGTAGGATTGAAAATGCAAAACAGCAAGAAGATGCTAAGAGCAAAAGTATCTAAATCATGCAGCAAAATGCAAAGAGTTTTCAAAAACACTTTAAAAAGGTAAGAAAATATGCAACAAAGTTTTGAGCTCACTTTGACACAACCATAAATCTAGGAATGAGGAGCAGAATGGTAAATGATGATGAAAATTATTATGATTATGCTCATTCTGATTTAATCAAATTTTTTAATTTTAAAGCATCCTATCTTCTTCTTCTTCTTTTTTCCTTCTTTTTTTTTTTTTACATTTAAAACAATCCTCTTAACCTCTTTCAACCTGTAGCAGAAACTGTTCTGGCTTCTCTTAAAAGCTTATTCTAAAACCCAAGTCATTTCAATTTTCTCATCAGGCCTATGGGGAAAAAATTGTTAAATTATGACCTATCAACTAATTTTAAGGAAGAATAAGATTCATGCAGTTCGTTCGGATCATTCACAAACATTATGGCTCCATTCTCCTCATTTCCTTTCTAGAGCTCCAGAAACTTAAGGAATCTATTTGATATCCAAGGAACATACATGTAATATTAGTTGTATAACAAACAAAACATCCATAAATAATTCGACCCAAGAAAATATGGGAAAATCATTGTGCTTATGAACATAAGGAGAGCCATGGAGAAATGACTCATTCACAAACAAAATCATTCATCAAAGACAAACATCATCATAGCTACATATATTGTGACCACACTGAAATTTCAAGCCATTTTTTCAATACTGTTATAAAGCATGAACATCAAATTTAATTTGGGGCAACTCAAACTCAATGTTATATGTAAAAAATGCATTCAACATGGAAAATTCATAGTGAATTTAGAAGTCACTGTTTCTATTTCACACAATAGCAAATTTGAGGCATATTCTTTACTTGATTACATTTAACTTTTGACAAAACATAATAATTTTTATTCCTTCCAATTAATCAATCAGCATAATAATAATTTTTTTGATGCATGGAAATACAATAACATCAATATAAGCTTTTGATTTTTAATGTTGAACTGCCACAATTCACCAATATGCAAGCTAATCCTAAGCAAGAAATTGTAAAGCAAAATTAAATATCACCTTCAAATAAGTTGAAAAGGGATTGTAAGCAAAAATTCAACAAAAATAATCTCAAAAGTGTATTCAAGACAACAATCAAGCAAATCCCTCCCAAGCTCCTACCATTTTCTTTTCTTCATTACAATTAAAAAAAGGCTAATCAAAGGAAACTTGTACCCATAAATGTGCTATAAATAATGCAAAAAAGTCTTGAAACAATAAGAAAAGGAAAGAACAAAAGATAATTAATAACCTCCTTATTAAGCTTTATATCAATGTAGTAGACGGATTTTTTTTCCTACCTGTTCACCTAATTCTAATCAAGAATAAGAATCATATAGTTGGTATGAAGCATTCAAACATGGCGAAACCATTCTCTTCATTTCCTTTCTCTCACTACCAACACTCCAGTTATCCCTTACATATTTGGGAGATATGAACACAATATTGGCAGCACTAACAAAAAAGAATTCATAATATCTATGCATCTAAGGGCAGTCATGGAGGTAAGAGTCATTATGAAATAAGATTAATGGTTGAAAGTAAACATAATCATAGGCATATATATCCTGACCATATTGAACTTTCAAGGTACTTTTTAATCTTGTTGTAAAGCAGACATTTTAAGTTAAATTTGACCATACACAAATTCAATGTCGTATGGCAAGTATACATTTTACATGCATCATTCATGCTAAATTCATACCCTGCCCTTTCAATTCCACATGGTAAGGGACTTGGGGTATAATCTTAATTTTATTATCATGCTCAAGTTTCCCCATGTAAACTTCTGATAAAATTTGTGACATTGGCATTTTGAAGGAAGGTGTCAAGGTTATGAATGTGGGAGCTTGGCTCTAATTTAGCCAGAAAATTCAGCCTACGAACCAAATAGATTCTAGGGAGCACATAAATGGCCAAAATTACTTAGCAAGGTGTGAAATCCTCAATTTCCATGTAATTCCTCCATGTTTGTAAAGTATTTCAATCTAATATGATTAAATAAATATGAAGTTTGATGTATAAATGATGTATGAATGATATATGGAATATGGAACAAATAAGAAAGTTAAAAGTCAATTAGTTAAATAATTAATGTTGATTAGGGCTGATAACGGGTCGGATCGGATCGGTTTTTTTCAAAAACCCGATCCGATCCGAATTAAGCGGTTTTTTTTTTGTTTGTGATCCGATCCGATCCGAATTAAAAAACTATCCGATCCGATCCGAATTTATACGGATCGGTCATTCGGTTTTTTTTATGTAATTTTAAATTTTATTTCAATTTTTTTAAGGCATTTTAAGCACTTTTGGACTTTATTTTAAATTTTCCTTAGGATTTTTAATTGAATATAAAACTTGAGCTTTTAATTTAAATAGTAAAAATTACAAAATACCAAATAACAAAGTATTCGAATATTATCCGTATCCGAATCCGATCCGAACCGATTTTATTCGGTTCAATGATGTCATGATCCGAATCCGAACCGAATTTGTCTATTATCCGAACCGATCCGATCCGAAATCTTCGGTTCGAGTTGGTTTTTCGGTTTTATCGGTTTTTTTTCTCAGCCCTAATGTTGATATCAGGAAAATAAATTGAGTAGGAGAAAAGAAATTAAATCAGAATTTGATTGGTAATTAAATGGATGAGTCATAGGAAGAGAGGAGAAGGACAATTAATTGATGGTCAAATGGGTCAAAGGGTCAAGGAGAAGATGTATGGCTGAGATGATGGGATAAAGCATGCCATTAATGCAAAAGAGCATGAGTCATCATCTTTTCTTCACCCCCACGGTAGCTCTTTCCAGCCCTCTCCATCGTTTCCTCCATTTTTTCCAAGTTTTCCATTCCAAGCTACCTTGACAAACCACCTCAATCTCCCATCGATTCAATAAGTTTGTTGAATGAGAATCGACCCTTGTCACTAGACTAAGTGATATCCAAAGTTTGGTGGATTGAATCCAAGTATTGGAGGAGATCTCAAAATCTGAAATTTTGGTCTCTAGCATAGGTAAGAGAAGAAGATGATTCTTTCAATTTCGTTCATGATTTGGAGTTGTACTGAGTTGATATGATGTGTGTATGATGATTATTTAAAGATTTGAATTGTATGATGATTTCAGATTTGAGGAAGTGAAAGGCTAGGGTTGACGCACCAAGTGATTTTGCGTTCTTGAAGGAATCGAAGTAAGGAATTTATGTAACGGGCGTAAGGTGGCTATGTCCACATGTTTTATGATGTTTTTATGTGGTTTGGAGAGAAGCATCAGTTGTCTTTTTGCAGGAAAAGTTACATTTTCGGGCTTAACTCCTAGTGCCAATTAGGCTAGGAGCAGCCGACTGCCAAGAGACACCCAAAGCGTAGTTTTTTGAAAATCGAGAAAAACCAACCGACTGCTATACATGCCAGTCGACTGCTATTTGCTAAAATGCATTCTGTTTGAAAACCAGCTGATTGCCTATAGGACCAGTCGACTGCTATTTCTTAAGAAGCATTCTGTTTGAAAACCAGTCGACTACTATATGGACCAGTCAACTGCTATTTCTTAAGAAGCATTTTGTTTGAAAACCAGTCGACTACTATATGGACCAGTCGACTGCCCTTATATGTTTTCAAAGATGAAAATATCAGAATTTTAAATGAAATTAATTTCGATAAAGGAAGTTATGAAGCAGCAGCCAACTGCCCTGTATGAAAAAGAGATTCCAAAGCCAAAATTGGTTTAAACACAAAAGTGTTTTCTGAAGAAGTACATGATAAATGTTTTGAGAC
This sequence comes from Heritiera littoralis, assembly GCA_031772115.1. Taxonomy (NCBI): domain Eukaryota; kingdom Viridiplantae; phylum Streptophyta; class Magnoliopsida; order Malvales; family Malvaceae; genus Heritiera; species Heritiera littoralis. The sequence continues at coordinate 977,750 of JAPDPK010000143.1, read as the reverse complement.
TATGGACTACATTATGATCATGCATCCCTATATTTAGCTGAAAGACTCTAATCAAGTCCTCAGTATTATTATGTTAAGCGAGGAACCCTAGTCCGGTCCTTAAGGCCACAAGTGACACCTGACTAGTGTTCACTATGGATTACCAAAGGTAGGAGAGAATCCCTGACCTCTACATGGTGCACCGTTGTATTAATACAGGATTAAAGTCACATAAATGGGTATAAATGATTTATGTGATTAGAATCATATAAATGGGTATAAATGATTTATATGATGATGCAATCGCTTGAATAAATGTACATAGTCTCTATCTATTTTAAAAGTATAAGATGTATGTTCTGAAGAAGTATATGATGTATGTTTTAAAGCAAGTTATGAAGTATGATGTTTTAAAGAAAGACGATGATGAATGTTTTAAAGAAAGTATGTTTGCTTATACCATTTGAAAGAAATATGCTTGGTTGCAAACGATATATGAAAGATGTACATGATGCATGCTTTATAATGCTTTACATGACATTATAGAGCCAAGTAGGAAAAATGCATATAGAGGCATAATACGCTCTTTTACATAATTTTCTTTCTGAGCGTAAACTCACCCCTTTACGACCATTTTTCTTACAGATTATCTGAAGTGAACCTCACTCCGATTAGAGGAGCTTGCTTTTGAAAGATTTAAGTGTACCTTCTAAAGACGCTTCCCAGTTAGCATAGAAGGTATACTTATATGTTGATGTAAAGTAAATTGTAATTCAGCTACGGTATAGTACAAGTATCATTTATGTATATAAGATGTCGGGGATGTAAGTTAAGATTACGTGTAAGATCCTATGGAATGGAATGATATTTATATATATCATTATTATGCTTATAGAAAGTAAATAAAATTTTATGAGCTATTAGATATTTAACTTAAGGGTAAGGAATAAATGACACTGATGAACTAAATCAAATTAAGTCGTATAAGATAATAAGAAAAAAAATTAGATGATAAGATGTAGTGACAGGGACGTCATAGATTGGTATCAGAGCGATTTGATTGGTAGTTGTCAGTGTCAAGAAGCTAGAAATAGAGTATATGCCCAATTGTACTGTACTTGTCTGAATACAAATGCAAAGTATAATGGTTTATAGTTATACTAAAGAGCTCAATGATGATTATATTTACAGCACGAGCTCACGTAGAAGAGGTACAAGTAGAAGAAGAGGACGGGTCGTGAAGAAAAGCCCCCAGTTTAGTCTCCCTCTCCATCTCCACCGCATAGCACGAATACGAGGCTGGTGAAAATGGAGAAGCATATGGAGAACATGGCCACAATGTTCACCCAGTTTATGTCAAGTTTTCCAAATGTGGCCACAAGTATCCCAACAGCTGCACCTGCCGTTCCTCCTACAGAAGTACCTGATAAGTCTCTAAAATATACATTTTTTAGAGTATTTTATTGCATCAATTTTGATTAAATTTTGGGATTTTAATGTAATTTCCTCCCATTTTAATTAAATTATCTTCATGTGTAGGAATTTCGAGAATAATGAGAAAATCAAGAAAATGGCAAGAAAATCAAGGAAAATGGTTGGATTTGGTATTTAACACCTAAAAATCATAGACTTAGCCTTTTCCAAACTCTAAACCTTATTCCTATTACCTTTAAAAAAAAAAATTTTAAACCATTAACCCTACCATGCCATAGCCCATTTAAATCCATTCTCACATAAATCCCAAATACACCTAGCCCACCTTAATTCCCCAAAATTCATATGCCAAAATAAAACACTCCAAGTCCAACCCATAAGCCTTGACCTTTTTTTATGCAAGCCCACAACATATTCATGGAAGTTGATTTCAACAAGCACAAAAGAAAATGAGAGTCCAGCCCATGAGACAAATGGCCAAAGCCCTTGAGCAACCCTAGCTTATACAAAAGGAGGAGCTGCTGCATAATGAAGGTGTGGAAAATTGGCTGGTGACAGCAGCTCAAGTCTTCCCAATTCGTTACATTTTCTTCATCGTCGTTGGGCAATTTTTCTTTGTAAATTTTCTTTTGTTTAGTTTCGATTTAGGGCACAGGGAGTTGGTGACAATAGCTTCCTCCATTGAACTGCTACATTTCTTTTTTTTGTGTTTTTAGTTCAAGTCTGTTTAGGTCTTGTTAACGTTTTCATTCTAGTTTTAATTTAACAAATTCAAAGTTACCTTAGAACTCAATTTCTTTGTGTTTTAAATTGACTAAAAATTTCAGTTTTTCTTCTTGGCTCTGTTTTTCATTTGTTTATTATTTCATTGTTTTAGTGCTATATCATGTTTTCTCTCTTATTCTGCTTCACGATTTCTTTACTGCTACATCATTACTCTGTTTTTGTTCTCTTTCACTTTCGGTTTAAAGGGTCGCGAGTGGCTAAAAGGAAGTAGAGGCGCGGTTCGGTTGCTGCAGAAGCAGGTGCTAGCTTTGTCTTGATCATTTGAAGAGCTGGTCGGCGCTGAACGTTGCTGTGTGTGAGAAAGTGAAGCAGTGAAGTTGTGCTGACACGAGTTGAAGCGTGCGTGTAAGGCAGTGGTGATTTGGCTGGAAATGATGCAGAGGAGATGGTTGTTGGTGACGCATGGCAGCTACATTCTTGTAATGTTGCTGCAAATTCTGCTTCAAAACAGTGGAGTTAATATGTTATTTAATTCTTATAGTTATTATTTTTATTATTTCATTTGCATTCATAGTTTAACTTAAGTAGTTTAAAATTTTACTACTAGTGTAACTAATTTAGTAATAGATTTAGATTTTAATTAATTTGCACATTCTTAGGATGACTAGATTTAATATTTAGTTTAAATTAGTTTAAGCAATTTTATTTTATTTTATTTTTTTATGCATTTAATTTTAATTTAATTGAACTTAGTAGTTAATTCACTTAAGAAAATTTTTATTGTTTGAATAAATCTAGATGTGACCAATTTTAGTACTTAGCTAAAGTAAAATCGAACTAATCCTCGTGGGAATGATACTTTACTCACTCTTTATTACTTGTCGCGACTCGTGCACTTGCGGTATAGGTCTTAGAGCGCAACAGTACCCCCACCAATCCCAGCTACTGGAAGGCGGGATCCCAAGGCATATTGTAGTGTGTCTTTGATAAAAGAATTTAAGAAGTTGGATCCGCCCAAGTTTAAGGGGGAAAGAGATCTATTGACCGCAGAGAACTGGATGAAGGCGGTCGTGAAATCTTTTGAGTACATGCCCTGCTCCGAAAGGGAGAAGGTAGGCTTGGCCACTTACTTGTTGATAGATGATGCCGAATATTGGTGGCAAGCCACTCGGACAGTGTTAGAGGCCCGATATGATGAGGTTACGTGGGATAGATTTGTGGAAGCTTTTAATGAGCAGTACATCCCACGCACGGATCAGAATAGACTGAAGATTGAGTTTCTGAGTTTGACTCAAGGTACGATGACAGTGAATCAATATGAATCAAAATTTATTACCTTGAGTAGATTTGATCCAGAGGTCTGATGTGAATGCTGCAATTTCGTACTTATTTTTGTAGATAAATAGAATATATCAAATAAGTTAAGAATTGAGATTTAGTTTGTACTTCTATTTTCTTTTAGTAATGGAAACAAGTATATTACTTTGGAGCATTTACCAATAGATGATAAATGCTAACATAATTTAGAATTTATATAAATAAGTTCAAGATATATATTAATTTAATAAAAAAATAAATTTATATTTGGTATAATTACAAATAAATCAATAAATCACATTTATGCACATGCAAAATTATTTACAAGTGCATATAAGTGAATAGATAATCAAAAGAACAAATAAGCAGATAAATATATATATAGATATATATATATATCTGAAGGAAACCGAAACAAACATGCAGCGGAATTTAAATCATTCGGCCTCCACCAGGATAGATTCAGAGAGTTGCCTGATTAGGGTTTCGAGATTTTACCTAACGTTTTCTCTGATTTCTGTCGTTGGTCGAGTCACAAGCAACAACCTTTTGTTCCTGCTTCTATGGTATCCACACGAACGGATCTCACGACTCTTGAACGTCTCACGATCAGAAGCCTTAAGGAGCGTTTTTTTTATTCTTTATAACCGAACTGCTAGCTTCGATTAAAAGAATACTTTTCTGTTCTTAATTGTGCGGCTATGTTTCAGAAAACATCCTTTTATAGGCAGTAAATTTTACCCTAAAATTTACTGCCAAACAGAACTTTAATCCTACTTAGAATAGGATTAGCTATATCCTTAATCCAATTCAGAATAGGATTAGATATATCCTTAATCCAATTCAGAATAGGATTAATTAAGCTCCTCATTGATCCGTTCTAAGTGTGCGACCCAATAGGTTCTCAAAACAATGGCAATGACAAAATTGTCACAGGCAATGAGCGGTATCTAGCAACACATCATTGCTACCCATGTAACGAGAATGTCAATGACTCGACATAACCTTACTCGTGATAGATGTTACCGTGTAGTCTAATCCCTTTATCCTTTGATGTCTCGATTAGACACAAGTCATGGAATGTGTCACACTTGTATAGTCTAATCAGCGTTTCTTGATTCCTGAGTAGACTGATTAAACAAATAAAATCAATATCTCATATTGACTTATTCGAGCACGGCCATGCACTTCTTAGTCTCACTCTATCAAAGGGCCCAAGATATCACTCTTGTTATATAAGAGGGATAAATCCTATCTTGATCACTCAACATCCCACTACATAGATCAAGGCATACCCAATTACTACCTTTATAGTCCATCCTTTTACGAATGACATCTAGCAGCATTAAAGTATGCAATTCTCTATGTTGGGATCTCTGATGATCTCAAGTCAAAGGATCACATACACCATCATCACTATAAGAATCGCTTATGACACTCATATAACAATCCATGTAGCGTTCTCATGGAGGGTCGATCCAGTACATAGTTCTCTAACATGTACCTATGTGATGACTTGATATCCTATATCCATGACAATGGTCATCAATCAACCACATACTAGTCTTATCGTATCATTGTTATCCTTGTTCACAATAATACTTGACAATGGATATTTTAAGAATAGTGTGTTATTACTATTCTAAGGACATTATCATATAAGATTACATTACGCAGTTATAAAACAAATATAATAATGAACTATAATAAATAAAATGTCATGATACATAAAAAATGCCAAAGTCAATCATCTAATGAATGGTTCTAAGGGCATAATCCAACAATATCTTCATTTAATCAAATTAAGAATTCAAGTGCATTAAATTAAATATGATGTGCACATGTGTGTATGGGTAAATGTATATGCATATGTATAAAAATATATATATAAGTTAAAAATAAGAGGAGATACAATATAAGAATAGCATTGTTTTGTGTATATATATTATATTAAATATATATATTTCATATATATATATAAATATATATAATTGAGATAAGAGAAATATGTGTATATAAATATATATGAATATAGATAAATACACAATATAAGAAATAGATATATGTATGTGTATATAAGCTAGAATAAGAAATGCAATTAAATAATATAGGATCTATATGTATATATATACAAAAATATATTTACATAAAATAAATTAAAACAAAAACAAGATGATAAGACAAAAAAATATATAAATATATTAATAATATAAAATTGATTGGCTTCCTTAGGAAGCCAATCAAAATGTCACTTGCTCCCATGTTAGTGGGAGCAGGTTCACGTCAGACACAAAAAGGGCAGAAGCTTTGCTTCTGCGAAACGAAACAGAGGGAAACCCGATCAAAAAGAAAAAGAAAGAGGAAAAGGAGAAAAGGAAAAAGAAAAGAGAGAAAGAATAGGAGGAGGGCTCGGCAAGAAAGGAAGGAAGAAAGGAAAAAGCAAAAAAAGAAGAAGGAAGCTACAGTGAGGGATTCCAAACGAGAGAGAAGAGAGAATAGAAAGGAAGAGATCGAGAGAAGGAAGAAATTGCAGCAGTGGCCAGATCTGTACTGACCGAGAGAGAGGTTGTAGTGTGACTCCAACAGCTACTTTGGCAAGTCAGTGGTGGCTCATGGTCGGCTATGGCTTGAACTTGAATTGGGCTGTGGTGAAGGCAAGAACGTGAGCTAAACAACTGGTCAAAGACCCATTTCTGCTACTCAAAAACCAAGCATTTCCAAAGGCTGTAACAAGGGAAACAAAGACTGATTTGAGTGGTGTTCTGAGTGATAGAGTTAGGTCAAGAATTTTACTGCATTGTTCAGTTGTTTGTAAGAGGTTTGGACTGAACTTTTGGTGCCCAAACAGAGGTCCTCGATGACTGAAGAAAAAGGCAAGAATTTTTAAGTTGATGAGCAAATTTCGGTGGCTATTTGGTGAGTTCTTAAGTGCTAGACTTGAAGTTATTTTCAGATTTGAGTTTGAGGGTTGTTTTGCATGATTTGGTGAGGAAATTAAGTATAAATTATGCATGAATATGTGTATATGTATATGTATATATATATTGTGTGAATATAGTAAGGTCATTATTAAGATGAAGTTGGATGATGTATAATTATATGCACATAAACATATACATATGTATATATATATATGTATATATATATTGTTAGTATGGAGATGATGAGTAAATTTTGGATGAGATTGGTAGTTGATTTTTTTTAAAGGAATATTTTGGAGGAGAGAGTGGGGAGATGAAACCTTGACTAAGAGAATAATTTCAAGAAGAAAAAGTTGTCTATTGGTTAAGATTAATGTGTATACATATATGTATATATTTATATATAAGCAAATATATATATATGTATACACACACACACACACATATATATAATAAATATTTATATGGAAAAAGAATAGGATGAACACATATGTATAAATTAGACCTTACACATATATGTAAGCATATATATATATGTATATATATATATGTTTATATATATATATATGAATAAGGACGAGGATTTATTGGTACATCTCGAATGAGGATAAGGATTCGGTTTTTTATTTTAGTAGTAAACTGAAATAAACTGAGGTTCTAAGAGGCTTGTGTTGGTGCATGATTAAGTATAATGACAAGAGTTATTGAAAAATGTTAATAAAATTTGTGTAGTGAATTGGAGCGGTGTAGAGGCTTAAGTACGGACTCTGAAGCTCGAAGAGGAAAATTTTAAGCCTCGAGGTAAGTGGGTTAAGTAAGCTTTACTAGTATCATCTCGTAGGAACAATTAAATCTCTTTATCAATCAAATTAGCTTATGAATTAAGGGATGAAACATCGTCGACCGAGCTACTAAGGCAAGAGGTAAAGAAAGGTTTAAATCATAAAGTTGAGAAAGCGCTTTGGCTGGAATTTAAATATCATTTTCTACGTTGTATGTTATAGCTAGTCAAGCCTGCATATTAAATAACATGAAAAACATTAGTTCCGAGACTCTAATATGAAATTGTTGTTGTGCTTGAGTAAGTTAAGTACATGTGTGCATGGTCCATATTAGACTACACTTAGTAAAAGCGCATTATGCATAAAGAGGCTTTTACGGATGCATACATGCATTTACATAAAATGTGATTTGATGCAAGCTGTTTTATGCATGAGTTCTTTTTATGTATAATGACCTGCATACCGTTTAACTAAAAAAATTTTCTGGTTTGAGCCAACTCTGAGATAAATTGAAAATCTTGTATATTTAAGCTCGAAAGTATTTCTTGTCAGTATTTTGAAAACTATGGAAGTTAAGAGCTACACAAAAGAACTATTTTTCGATATGTTTTCGAGGGTAGGTAAATCCATTGACCTTTAGGTCACTTGAACCTATTGAGCCTTGCTTTAGGTTCTATTTTCTGTCTATTGAGCTATGTGCTCTAGACTATCAGTATCAGTATTTGCGTCTTACGAGCCTCGAGCTCTAGGCATTATCAGGCTTGTCTGAGAAATCAACAGACAAGTTCTAGCTCTCGACTGATCAGCGAGACTGGAGTATAAACTATGGCCATAGGTATTGTGTTGCTTGCGACACCTACTCCATCACTAGCTAGGATGGACATCAGCATCAGTATCAGTTATCAGGGATTCATGCCTAAACTCTAACAGTATTTGTTTTCAGCACTTTAAGGCTTTACGCCTAACTTGATAGATTATCAATTTTCTGTAAAGTCATTGATTTGAAGAAAATACATCAGAATCCTATTTTGATATCTGTATTAGTTTTCAATACTTTAAGGCCTCGTGCCTACAGTGATTGATTATCAGTTTTTAGTAATCTTTCTCTGCTTCGAAGTAAGTGCATCCGAAATCTGTTTGTGATCATAATATTTTCAGTATTTGAAGTTTCATGTAGATACACCAGTGCATAAAATACAATGTCATGCATATATATCATGTCATTTGCTACCATGCAATTATGTACATATAGACCGACATGAGCCTAGTATCTGTTTACTTAAGCTACTTTTTGAGCCGTGGTTTTGCTCACCCTTTTCTAATAACATCGCAGATCATACGAGTTAGACTCCACACTCGAAGTTTTTAGAGCAAGGCCTCAAGGACGATCTTAAGTAGCGATACTAGCTTGGATCCTCCGAGTGCTGCTTTTGTTGCTCTTGAGGTATAAAAAGGGATTATTTTGTTTTTCATGTATGACATTCTAATGCACAGTACATGCTTATAGAAATTTTTGGGATGTAACTTAGGATCGTTGTAGATTATTGTAGCCTCATATGATTATCGAGTGCGATCCAAGAAGTGAATTGTAAAGACTATATGTTATGAAATGCCATGCATATGTCATTGATGATCTGAGAAGTAAATTGTGTCAATTATGAGTTCTAAACTACCATACATATATGTGATGATTTTGGAAGTATGTGTAGTATATAGTGAAATAAACTAGGAATTGTGGATTGAAGTATACGGCTGGAAATAGTTGAATTTTATTGCAGGTTATTAAGCTGGGGAAAGTCGATTTTATATAAGGGGGAGTTTTCGACGTTTTTCTTTTATGAGTTTAATATTAAATGAAAATATTAAGTGAGTCAAATGGTTTAAGAAATGGTAAATTAAACGATGAATATAAATCAAGTGAAGAATGCGAATTTAGTAGAGAGAAGACACTGACACCGAATACAAACCTTAAAGCGAAAAGAAAAATTTAATTCGTAAATTTGGTAAATAGTAAATCAGGTTTGAGTGTTAAGTGTAAGTCACGGCCTTCGGGTCGTGACAGATTTAGTGGTATCAGAGCCAAGTTTGTCTAGTACGTGTCAGTGTCATAGAGATCATTATTAGTGTTAAATACATCCCATGTACTATGTAATGTCTGCATGTAGCTTACTGTTACCGACTTATACTAAGATTGATATGCTCTTGGTATAGGTCTTACTCTTGATTGAAATACGATGAGGATTGGAGGCAGACCTAGGGGGTTGGCTCGAAGATACCCAATTACACGGCCGCCTTCATCCACAGTACCTCCATCATCCTCGCATCCCACGCCTCCACCACCAGATAGTATCGAGGCAAGGATGGCTAGAATAGAACAAAGTCATGAGACCTTGACGGCCCTATTACAACTATTGGTGGCCAACCAAGCTGGTACACAACAGGCTACACCGCCACCTCCTACACCTCCTATGCCACCACCTACTGCACCTGCTATGCCACAGCCTCCTCCACCACCGCAACAGGCACCACCTCTGCCACCTCCGGTAGTGCCATAGGTGGCACCTTTGCCAGTTGTGCCTCCACCAGCCGTACCTAAGGCTGGGAATTCGATGGATAGAAACATGACACTCCTCCGACAATTCCAAAAGATGAACCCATCACAATTTAAGGGGAAGAAGGATCCGGCGAAGGCTGAAGAATGGATAGAGGAGATGGAGTTCCTTTTCAAGTATATGGGTTGCAGTACTACTGAAAGGGTTTCCTTAGCCGTGTATATGATGAGGGGTGATGCACAGAAGTGGTGAAAGACCCATGAGACATTCTTATTGGCCAAGGATCCGGTTATTACATGGGAAAGACTTGTAGAGGTGTTCATGAACCACTATATTTCCAAAGCCGCCAAGAGATAGAAGAAGAAAGAATTTATGGAACTTACTCAAGGATCGATGAGGGTTGATGAGTACGAGACCCGGTTCACTGCCTTGGTTAAGTATGATACAGATTATGCTGCTAATGATGAAAAGAAGGTAGAGAAGTTTGCTTTGGGATTGAGACCTATCATCCGAAGCAGGGTCACTCCATTTGAGCTCACAGAGTATGAGGCAGTGGTTAGAAAGGCTCAGACTATCGAGCAAGAGTTAGAGATTTCTCAGGCTGAGTATGGGGCAAGGAAGCCTCCTAGAACCAAGCCATCCATGGACAGGAGATATGAGAAAATGAGGCCGGAGCCAAGTAGATGTCATGGACAGAATAAGAGGCAGAGGTTTGCTGCCCCTCGACCACAGGCTCATAGGCCTACAGCTACCACTACTCCAGCTATCAGAATTGTAGCTACAACCCCTACCACTACCCCTCAGCCATGTACTATCTGCGGCAACAAGTATGGCGATCGACCTTGTCATAGACTTACTGGGGCTTGTTTCAAGTGCGGCAAGACAAGTCACATGATCAAAGATTGTCCTTTGCTTAAGGCCACAGAGAGGCAAGTTGAGAAACAAAACGTGCTGCAACAAAATAAGGCCCAAGATAAGGGTAAAAGGCCAATGGTGCAGGGTAGAGTATTTGCACTTGATCAGGAGGCAGCTGATGCTTACGGCTCAGTTATCAGGGGTAAGCTCACTATCTGTGACTTGGAAGCATTTGTACTTATAGATCCAAGTTCAACTCACTCATTCATCTCACCTGTATTTGCTAGTAGATTGCATATAGAGTCAGAACCTCTAGGTTATCTGTTATATATTACTACTCCTTTTAGGGAATCTCAGACAATTGAATATGTCTATCGTCAGTATAGTTATAGATCCAGGTTCAACTCACTCATTCATCTCACCTGCATTTGCTAGTAGATTGCATATAGAGTCAGAACCTCTAGGTTATCTGTTATATATTACTACTCCTTTTAGGGAATCTCAGACAACTGAATATGTCTATCGTCAGTGTAAGGTCAAGGTGGGAGATAAGTACTTAACAGTAGATTTGATCTTATTAAATATGTATGACTTTGATGTGATACTAGGCATGGATTGGTTAACCAACCATCGTGCTAGTGTAGATTACTATAGGAAGATTGTAACTCTCTCCCTACCTAAAAAGTTTGTATTATGCCTTGGAAATGATAAATAGAATGATTTTGATTGCTGTTGATGTCTCACTAATATGAGATTAATTGTTTATGAAGGCTATCTCACGTTTGTCGAGGATGCAGAAAAGAGCCATCCGAAATTGTCCGACATTCCAATTGTCAAGGAGTTCTCTGATGTATTTTCGGATGAGCTACCGGGGCTACCTCCGAAAAGGGAGACAGAGTTCGCTATAGAGCTACTCCCAGGCACTCAGCCAATATCAAAGCCTCCATACCGAATGGCCTTGGTTGAGTTAGAAGAACTGAAAAAGCAGTTACAAGAGCTGCTAGATAAAGGTTTTATAAAACCAAGTGTGTCTCCCTGGGGGGCTCCAGTGTTATTTGTGAAGAAGAAGGATGACGGTTTGAGGCTATGTATAGAATATAGGCAGTTGAATCAAGTGACGGTGAAGAATAAGTATCCACTACCTAGAATTGATGACTTGTTGGATCAGTTGAAGGGTGCTCAGATATTTTCCAAGATTGATTTGAGGTTTGGGTACCATCAGCTAAGAATCAGAAAGGAGGATGTATCGAACACAGCCTTCAGGACTCGTTATGGCCACTATGAGTTCTTGGTCATGCCATTTGGTTTAACACATGCCCCTGCAGCGTTCATGGAACTGATGAATGAAGTGTTTAAGCCATATTTGGACAAGTTTGTCATTGTTTTCATCGATGACATACTAGTATATTCTCGATCTCGAGAAGAGCATGAACACCACCTCCACATCGTGCTTCAGACTCTTCAAGAGAAAGAGCTCTATGCAAAGCTCAGTAAGTATGAATTTTGGTTAGAGCAAATCAGTTTTCTGGGGCATGTAGTGTCAAAGGATGGTGTGTCGGTTGACCCAACTAAGATAGAGGCTGTAATTAATTGGGAGAGGCCTAAGACAGTAACCAAAATTCGCAGCTTTCTAAGGCTTGCGGGATACTATAGGAGATTTGTAGAAGGATTTTCTAAGTTGGCTGCTCCACTAACCTGACTCATACGCAAGAATGTCAAGTTTGAGTGGAATGATGCGTGTGAGCGCAGCTTTCTAGAATTAAAGCAGCGATTGACTACAGCTCCTATTCTGACAATTTCGAGTGGATCCGGGGGATTTGCAGTATATAGTGATGCCTCTCTACAAGGTCTAGGGTGTGTATTGATGTAGAATGGTAAAGTAGTGGCCTATGGTTCGAGACAATTGAAGGACCATGAGAGGAACTATCCCACACATGACCTAGAGTTAGCGGCAGTAGTGTTTGCGCTAAAGATATGGCGCCACTACTTGTACGGTGAACGGTTTCAGATTTACACGGATCACAAGAGTCTAAAGTATTTATTCTCACAGAAAGAACTAAACATGAGACAGAGACGATGGATGGAGCTATTGAAGGACAATGACTGCGAGATTCTCTACCATCCGGGTAAAGCAAACCGAGTGGCTGATGCATTGAGTAGGAAGAGTATGGGTTTGATCAGCTACATGATGGTCAAAGAGTGGGATTTGATGGAGAAATTTTCAGAATTGAATCTGAACCTAGAGTGAGAAGGTGAATGCTTGATGGCTAGCTTGAGGATAGAGCCTAGTATTATTGATCAGATCAGACAAGCTCAGAAAGAAGATCCTCGACTTGTGGAGACTACTAGTAAGATACAACCGGATCAGGACTAAGATTTCGAGATCAGAGATGATGGACTGTTGAGATATAAGGGCAGAATTTGTATTCCGGATAGTGAGGCCTTGAAGAGACAAATTATGGAAGAGGCACACAGCTCCAAATACACGATGCATCCAGGTAATACAAAGATGTATCAAAACTTACGCAAGGTGTATTGGTGGGCTGGTATGAAGAAAGATATAGCGACTTTTGTGTCCAAATGCTTAGTGTGCCAAAAGGTTAAGATTGAACACCAGAGACCAGCGGGCTTATTGAAGCCTTTGTTTATACCTACATGGAAATGGGAGCATGTGACTATGAACTTTATCATGGGACTCTCGAGGACTCGTAGGAATCATGATGCCATTTGGGTGATAGTCGATCGATTAACAAAGTCCGCTCACTTCCTAACTATGAAGGCTACCGATTCACTTAGTGCCTTAGCAAATATGTATGTAAAAGAAGTAGTGAGGTTACATGGAGTCCCAATGAGCATAGTTTCGGATAGAGATTCTCGGTTTACTTCCCATTTCTGGGAACACTTCCAGGATGCTTTGGGAACTAAACTGAGCTTTAGCACGACCTTTCATCCTCAAATCGATGGGCAGTCAGAGAGGACAATTCAGACTCTTGAGGACATGTTGAGGGCATGTGTCATGGATTTTCAAGGCTCATGGGATGATCATTTGGCACTAGTTGAATTTGCATATAACAATAGCTTTAACTCTAACATTGGGATGGCACCTGACGAGGCGTTGTATGGACAGAAGTGTAGATCCCCTATTGGCTGGGAAGAGGTAGGTGAAAGAAAGATATTTACTCCGGAATTAATAGAGAAAGCTTCCGCAAACGTGAGGTTCATATGTGATAGATTGAGGACAGCCCAAAGTAGACAGAAGAGCTATACGGATAATCGAAAAAGACCTTTAGAATTTCAAGTTGGAGATAAAGTGTTTTTGAAGATCTCTCCGTCTAAAGGCATAATGCGATTTGGTAAGAAAGGAAAATTGAGCTCTCGGTATATTGGTCCGTTCGAAGTATTGGAGAGGATTGGTGACGTAGCATACCGACTAGCTTTACCACCAGAGCTGTAAGGTGTGCATAACGTCTTCCATGTGTCGATGCTCAGGAAGTATCATCGGGACCCCTCTCATGTCATTGAGTATGAAACTTTGGAGATTAGGGAGGATTTGAGTTATGTTGAGAAACCTATTCAGATTTTAGATAGAAAAGATAAGATATTGAGGTCTAAAACAATTCCTCTGGTGAAAGTACTTTGGCAGCATCACTCTTTAGAAGAAGCTACATGGGAGTTAGAGAGTTCGATGAAGGAGAAGTATCCTCACTTTTTCAGATGGACATGAAAAATTTAGATGACCAAATTTCCTAAGGTGGGGAGCATGTGAAGGCTACAATTTCGTACTTATTTTTGTAGATAAATAGAATATATCAAATAAGTTAAGAATTGAGATTTAATTTGTACTTCTATTTTCTTTTAGTAATGGAAACAAGTATATTACTTTGGAGCATTTACCAATAGATGATAAATGCTAACATAATTTAGAATTTATATAAATAAGTTCAAGATATATATTAATTTAACAAAGAAAATAAATTTATATTTTGTACAATTACAAATAAATCAATAAATCACATTTATGCACATGCAAAATTATGTACAAGTGCATATAAGTGAATAGATAATCAAAAGAACAAATAAGCAGATAAATATATAAATAGATATATATATCTTCATTTAATCAAATTAAGAATTCAAGTGCATTAAATTAAATATGATGTGCACATGTGTGTATGGGTAAATATATATGCATATGTATAAAAATATATATATATATATATGTATCAAGTATAAAATATATATATATATATGTTAAAAATAAGAGGAGATACGATATAAGAATAGCATTGTTTTGTGTATGTATATTATTAAATATATATTTCATATATATATATATATATATAATTGAGATAAGAGAAATATGTGTATATAAATATATATGAATATAGATAAATACACAATATAAGAAATAGATATATGTATGTGTATATAAGCTAGAATAAGAAATGCAATTAAATAATATAGGATCTATATGTATATATATACAAAAATATATTTACATAAAATAAATTAAAACAAAAACAAGATGATAAGACAAAAAAATATATAAATATATTAATAATATAAAATTGATTGGCTTCCTTAGGAAGCCAATCAAAATGTCACTTGTGGGAGCAGGTTCACGTCAGACACAAAAAGGGCAGAAGCTTTGCTTCTGCGAAACGAAACAGAGGGAAACCCGATCAAAAAGAAAAAGAAAGAGGAAAAGGAGAAAAGGAAAAAGAAAAGAGAGAAAGAATAGGAGGAGGGCTCGGCAAGAAAGGAAGGAAGAAAGGAAAAAGCAAAAGGAGAAGAAGGAAGCTACAGTGAGGGATTCCAAATGAGAGAGAATAGAAAGGAAGAGATCGAGAGAAGGAAGAAATTGCAGTAGTGGCCAGATCTGTACTGACAGAGAGAGGGGTTGTAGTGTGACTCCAGCAACTACTTTGGCAAGTCAGTGGTGGCTCATGGTCGGCTATGGCTTGAACTTGAATTGGGCTGTGGTGAAGGCAAGAACGTGAGCTAAACAACTGGTCAAAGACCCATTTCTGCTACTCAAAAACCGAGCACTTCCAAAGGCTGTAACAAGGGAAACAAAGACTGATTTGAGTGGTGTTTTGAGTAATAGAGTTAGGTCAAGAATTTTATTGCATTGTTCAGTCGTTTGTAAGAGGTTTGGACTGAACTTTTGGTGCCCCAACAGAGGTCCTCGGTGACTGAAGAAGAAGGCAGGAATTTTTAAGTTGATGAGCAAATTTCAGTGGCTATTTGGTGAGTTCTTAAGTGCCAGACTTGAAGTTATTTTCAGATTTGAGTTTGAAGGTTGTTTTGCATGATTTGGTGAGGAAATTAAGTAGAAATTATGCATGAATATGTGTATATGTGTATATATATATATATATATACACATTGTGTGAATATAGTAAGGTCATTATTAAGATGAAGTTGGATGATGTATAATTATATGCACATAAACATATACATATGTATATATATATATATATATATATATGTATATATATTGTTAGTATGGAGATGAGGAGTAAATTTTGGATGAGATTGGTAGTTGATTTTTTTTTAAATGAATATTTTGGAGGAGACAGTGGGGAGATGAAACCTTGACTAAGAGAATAATTTCAAGAAGAAAAAGTTGTATATTGGTTAAGATTAATGTGTATACATATATATATATTTATATATAAGCAAATATATATATATATGTATACACACACACATATATATAATAAATATTTATATGGAAAAAGAATAGGATGAACACATATGTATAAATTGGACCTTACACATATATGTAAGCATATATATATATATATATATATGTATATATATGTTTAACTATATATGAATAAGGACGAGGATTTATTGGCACATCTCGAATGAGGATAAGGATTCGGTTTTTGATTTTAGTAGTAAACTGAAATAAACTGAGGTTCTAAGAGGCTTGTGTTGGTGCATGATTAAGTATAATGACAAGAGTTATTGAACAATGTTAATAAAATTTGTGTAGTGAATTGGAGCGGTGTAGAGGCTTGAGTATGGACTTTGAAGCTCGAGGAGGAAAATTTTAAGCCTCGAGGTAAGTGGTTTAAGTAAGCTTTACTAGTATCATCTCGTAGGAACAATTAAATCTCTTTATCAATCAAATTAGCTTATGAATTAAGGGACGAAATATCGTCGACCGAGCTACTAAGGTAAGAGGTAAAGAAAGGTTTAAATCATAAAGTTGAGAAAGCGCTTTGGCTGGAATTTAAATATCATTTTCTACGTTATATGTTATAGCTAGTCAAGCCTGCATATTAAATAACATGAAAAACGTTAGTTCCGAGACTCTAATATGAAATTGTTATTGTGCTTGAGTAAGTTAAGTACATGTGTGCATGGTCCATATTAGACTACACTTAGTAAAAGTGCATTATGCATAAAGAGGCTTTTACGGATGCATACATGCATTTACATATAATATGATTTGATGCAAGCTGTTTTATGCATGAGTTCTTTTTATGTATAATGACCTGCATACCGTTTAACTAAAAAAATTTTCTGGTTTGAGCCAACTCTAAGATAAATGGAAAATCTTGTATATTTAAGCTCGAAAGTATTTCTTGTCAATATTTTGAAAACTATGGAAGTTAGAGCTACACAAAAGAACTGTTTTTCGATATGTTTTCGAGGGTAGGCAAATCCATTGACCTTTAGGTCACTTGAACCTATTGAGCCTTGCTCTAGGTTCTATTTTCCGTCTATTAAGCTATGTGCTCTAGACTATCAGTATCAGTGTCTGTGTCTTACGAGCCTCGAGCTCTAGGCATTATCAGGCTTGTCCGAGAAATCAACAGACAAGTTCCAACTCTCGACTGATCAACGAGACTGGAGTATAAACTATGGCCATAGGTATTGTGTTACTTGCGACACCTACTCCATCACTAGATAGGATGGACATCAGCATCAGTATTAGTTATCAGAGATTCATGCCTAAACTCTAACAGTATTCGTTTTCAGCACTTTAAGGCTTTACGCCTAACTTGATAGATTATCAATTTTCTGTAAAGTCATTGATTTGAAGAAAATACATCAGAATCCTATTTTGATATCTGTATTAGTTTTCAATACTTTGAGGCCTCGTGCCTACAGTGATTGATTATCAATTTTTAGTAATCTTTCTCTGCTTCGAAGTAAGTGCATCCGAAATCTGTTTGTGATCATAATATTTTCAGTATTTGAAGTTTCATGTAGATACACCAGTGCATAAAATACAATGTCATGCATATATATATATATATATATATATATCATGTCATTTGCTACCATGCAATTATGTACATATAGACCGACATGAGCCTAATATCTGTTTACTTAAGCTACTTACTGAGCCGTGGTTTTGCTCACCCCTTTCTAACAACATCGCAGATCATACGAGTTAGACTCCACACTCGGAGTTTTTAGAGCAAGGCCTCGAGGACGATCTTAAGTAGCGATACTAGCTTGGATCCTCCGAGTGCTGCTTTTGTTGCTCTTGAGGTATAAAAAGGGATTATTTTGTTATTCATGTATGACATTCTATTGCACAGTACATGCTTATAGAAATTTTTGGGATGTAACTTATGAACATTCTAGATTATTGTAGCCTTATATGATTATCGAATGCGATCCAAGAAGTGAATTGTAAAGACTATAAGTTATGAAATGCCATGCATATGTCATTGATGATCAAAGGGGTAAATTGTGTCAATTATGAGTTGTAAACTGCCATACATATATGTGATGATTTTGGAAGTATGTGTAGTATATAGTGAAATAAACTAGGAATTGTGGATTGAAGTATACGGCTGGAAATAGTTGAATTTTATTGCAGGTTATTAAGCTGGGGAAAGTCAATTTTATATAAGAGGGAGTTTTCGACGTTTTTCTTTTATGAGTTTAATATTAAATGAAAATATTAAGTGAGTCAAATGGTTTAAGAAATGGTAAATTAAACGATGAATGTAAATCAAGTGAAGAATGCGAATTTAGTATAGAGAAGACACTGACACCGAATACAAACCTTAAAGCGAAAAGAAAAATTTAGTTCGTAAATTTGGTAAATAGTAAATCAGGTTTGAGTGTTAAGTGTAAGTCACAGCCTTCGGGTTGTGACATCCGAAGAGATGAAGGGCATAAAATCTACCGGTTCATCGAGGGATTGAAGTCCTTGATCCGATCCAAGTTATATCCGATGGATATCACCACTTATGGAGAGGCTGTCCGTAAGGCTCAGTTGTGTGAGCAGGACTATGATCTCCATCACGCTGACTTCCGAGCTAAGGGTAAAGGCAAAGAGCCGATGAAGCGGAAGTCGGATGAGAAGGCCCCGAGTGATAGGTATCCATATAGGGGAAGTAGATGATCTGAAGGAGTTTCTATAGGAACTCCTAGAGCTACCGTGATTAAGATAAGTGATGAGAGATCCCGATACCCAGCTAGAAGTATCGCTAGCTCACCGAAGAGTATGATGCAAAGATGTGAGCAATGCGAGAAGCTTCATGGATCACAGCCATGCCAATTAGCAAGTGACGCATGTTTCAGATGTGGTGAGCAGGGACACATGATTAAGGATTGCCTTAAGAGGAACTTGATGGTGCCTGAGGAATCTGATAAGACCCCGCAACCACAGCCTATGGCCACTACTGCCGAGAAGGGAAAGAAAGCTGTGACCCAAGGACGAGTGTTTGCCATCGACAAAGAGTCTGCCGATGCCTCGTCCAAAGTGATTAAAGGTAAGATTTACCTCTTTGATATAAGTGTTACAGCATTATTTGATCCAGGCTCTACGCATTTATTTATGTCCCCCATGATTGCTATGAAAGCGCCTATTGAGCCCGAGCCTTTAGGACACTTATTGCAAATAAGTACACCTTTTAAGGAATCACAAATGACAGAGTTAGTATATAGAAATTGTAAGCTACGGGTAAGAGAAAGAGAATCTAGGGCTGACCTAATCCTACTAAATATGTACGGATTTGATGTTATTTTAGGTATGGATTGGTTAGCTAAGAATCATGTCATATTAGATTGTTATGCTAAGAGTGTAACCTTCTCTTCACCCGTTAGCTATGTTGTAAATTTTGCAAGTGATTTATGTTAAAGCATGTTTATTATGTGATTAAGTTGCAAAAGAAAGTAATGAAAAGTATGTATGGTGATGTGAAGGATTTATTGCTTATGTGAAGGACGTAGACAAGAAATGTCCCGAACTTCCTGAAATTCCTGTAGTCAAGGATTTTCCAGAAGTGTTTCTGGATGATCTTCCGAGACTTCCTTCGGATAGGGAAGTGGAGTTTACGATCAATTTGGTGCTAGGGACTGAGCCCATTTCGAGATCTCCCTATCGGATGGCTTTAGTAGAATTGGAAGAATTGAAGAAACAGCTTCAGGAGTTACTGGATAAGGGATTCATACGACCCAGTGTATCCCCTTGGGGTGCTCCTGTGCTCTTTGTCCGGAAGAAAGATGGCAGCATGAGGCTGTGTATAGATTATAGATGGCTGAATAAGGTGACCATCAAGAACAAATACCCTCTTCCCAGGATAAATGACCTCTTTGATCAGCTTAAAGGTGCACAAGTCTTTTCCAAGATAGACTTGAGGTCGAGATATCATCAGTTGAAAATCTGAAGTGAAGATATCCCTAAGACTGCATTCAAGACACGGTATGGTCACTACGAGTTCCTAGTGATGCCGTTTGGTTTGACTAATGCACACACAACGTTTATGAACCTGATGGATGATGTATTCAAACAGTACTTAGACCAGTTTGTCATTGTCTTCATCGATAACATCTTGGTGTACTCGAGGTCACGGGAAGAGCACGAGCAGCATTTGAAGATAGTTCTGCAAACCCTCAAAGATAGAGGACTGTATGCCAAGCTAAGTAAGCGTGCTTTCTGGGTGAATCAAATCTCCTTTTTAGGTCACGTTATCAGTAAAGATGGAGTTTCGGTTGATCCATCGAAGATTGAAGCAGTGGTTCAGTGGGAGAGACCGACAACGGTGATGGAGATTAGGAGTTTCTTGGGTTTAGCTGGCTATTATAGAAGATTTGTGGAGGGTTTCTCAAGGTTAGCTGCTCCATTAATGCGCTTGACGCGCAAGGAGGTGAAGTATGAGTGGAATGATGCCTATAAGCGTAGCTTCCAAGAATTGAAGCGCAAGCTAATGGCTGCACCTATCCTCACCATTCCTAGTGGTTCAGGTGGATTTGCAGTGTATAGTGATGCCTCAGGGCAAGGTTTAGGATGTGTACTAATGCAGCATAGGAAGGTGGTTGCCTATGGTTTTAGACAATTAAAGGACCATGAGAAGAACTACCCAACTCATGATTTGGAGTTAGCTGCAATAGTATTTGCTCTGAAGATATGGAGGCATTACTTGTATGGTGAGAGATTTCAGATTTTTACGGATCACAAAAGTCTGAAATATTTGTTCTCTCAAAGAGAGTTGAACATGAGGCAAAGAAGATGGCTTGAGCTCATGAAGGACTATGATTGTAAGATTTTGTACCACCCGGGAAAAGCTAATGTGTTGGCGGATGCTCTGAGCCGGAAGCATGTAAGTATGGTAGCTTATATGATGATAAAAGAGCATGAGTTGATTGAGCAGTTTGCAAGCCTCAACCTTAATGTTATACCTAATGAGAAATTTGGAATAATGGCTAGTTTGATGATTGAGCCAGACTTGATAGAAAGAATTCGGATTGCTCAAAAGGAAGATGATCAATTCATTGAGGCTATGACTCAGATTCAGTCAGGTATGACCGCAGAATTTGATGTTAGTAGTGATGGAATTTTGAGGTTTAGAAGTCGTATATGTGTTCCTAATGATGATGGATTGAAAATTTTGATCTTGACAGAAGCGCATGCCACTAAGTACACGTTGCATCCAGGAAATACGAAGATGTATCATAATCTTCGCAAGGTGTATTGGTGGAATGGCATGAAGAGAGACATAGCTGAGTTTGTAACGAAATGTCTCACATGTCAACAGGTTAAGGTAGAGCATCAAAAGCCAGCAGGATTGCTACACCCTCTACCTATACCTATGTGGAAATGGGAACACATTACGATGGATTTCATTATGGGATTGCCCAGAACCAAGAAGAATCATGACGGTTTTTGGGTGATCATTGATAGATTGACGAAGTCAGCTCACTTCCTGCCTATGAAGTCAACAGATACACTCAATGCTTTGGTAGATATGTATGTAAGAGATGTCGTAAGACTACACGGTGTTCCAGTGAGCATCACTTTTGATAGAGATTCCAGGTTTACCTCACTTTTGGGAGCATTTTCAAGAAGCCATGGGATCTAAGTTGAGTTTCAGCACAACCTTCCATCCGCAGACTGATGGAGAGTCCGAGCGCACTATTCAGACGCTCGAGGATATGTTGAGAGCTTGTGCTATGGATTTTAAAGGCTCCTAGGATGACCATCTGCCATTAGCTGAGTTTGCATATAATAATAGCTATCATGCAAGTATCGGGATGGCACCATATGAAGCTTTGTATGGAGAATGTGTCGATCTCCGATTGGGTGGGAAGAAGTGGGCAAGCACAAGTTGTTGGCTCCAGATTTAGTCGAGCAAGCCTCAGAAGATATTAAGTTGCTTTGTCAGAGGCTTAAGACAGCTCAGAGTAGACAAAAGAGCTATATGGATGCTCGACAAAGACCACTCGAGTTCATGGTTAGAGATTTTGTATTTCTAAAAGTTTCTCCATCCAAAAGGATCATGAGATTTGGCCGACGAGGTAAGTTGAGTCCTCGCTACATTGACCGATTTGAGGTCTTAGATCGAGTTGGTGATGTTGCCTATAGATTGGCATTGCCTCCGGAGCTATCGAGAGTGCATAATGTGTTTCATGTACCGATGCTTTGGAAGTATAATCCGGATCCGTCCCATGTCATAGAGTATGAGCCCTTGGAGATAAAGGAAGATATGAGCTACGTAGAGAAGTCGATTCGGATTTTGGATAGAAAAGAAAAAGTTTTGAGGTTTAAGACGATCCCATTGGTGAAAGTTCTCTGGCAATACCATATGACGGAAGAAGTGACATGGGAGCTAGAGAGCTTAATGAAAGAAAGTTATCCAGAGTTGTTCACTTGATAAGCTGATCCAAATTTGGAAGACCAAATTTTCTAAGGTGGGGAGGATGTGAAATCCCCAATTTCCATGTAATTCCTTCATGTTTGTAAAGTATTTCAGTCTAATATGATTAAATAAATATGAAGTTTGATGTATAAATGATGTATGAATGATGTATGGAATATGGAAGAAATAAGAAAGTTGAAAGTCAATTAGTTAAATAATTAATGTTGATATCAGGAAAATAAATTGCGTAGGAGAAAAGAAATCAAATCAGAATTTGATTGGTAATTAAATGGATGAGTCATAGGAAGAGAGGAGAAGGAGAATTAATTGATGGTCAAATAGGTTAAAGGGTCAAGGGGAAGATGTATGGCTGAGATGATGGGATAAAGCATGCCATTAATGCAAAAGAGCATGAGTCATCATCTTTTCTTCACCCCCACGATAGCTCCTTCCAGCCCTCTCCATCATTTCCTTCATTTTTTTCCAAGTTTTCCATTCTAAGCTACCTTGACAAACCACCTTAATCTCCCATCGATTCAATAAGTTTGTTGAATGAGAATCGACCCTTGTCACTAGACTAAGTGATATCCAAAGTTTGGTGGATTGAATCTAAGTATTAGAGGAGATCTCAAAATCTGAAATTTTGGTCTCTAGCAAAGGTAAGAGAAGAAGATGATTCTTTCAATTTCGTTCATGGTTTGGAGTTGTACTGAGTTGATATGATGTGTGTATGATGATTGTTTAAAGATTTGAATTGTATGATGATTTTAGATTTGAGGAAGTGAAAGGCTAGGGTTGACGCACCAAGTGATTTTGCATTCTCGAAGGAATCGAGGTAAGGAATTTATGTAACAGATGTAAGGCGGCTATGTCCGCATGTTTTATGATGTTTTTATGTGGTTTGGAGAGAAGCATCAGTTGTCTTTTTGTAGGAAAAGTTGCATTTTCGGGCTTAACTCCTAATGCCAATTAGGCTAGGAGCAGCCGACTGCCTTAAGTACCAGCCGACTGCCTAGAGACACCCAAAGCGTAGTTTTTTGATGTAACAGTCCACACATACTGTAAATCACGTGTTTTTTACACATAATCCACGGTTGGGCTGTCTGTGATGCCATTAACATTCAACAATGACAGTAATAAATGATAAACATTTATTAACAAATACGGAATGTGCAATTTTTTCACTATTCCTTACATCTGACATCCCCTATTGTCCTTGTTTCAATAAAATAGTACTGATACATATGTCTGAAATGTAAAAGAGAAGTGACTATACCTGTCATATTTAACATAATTTGCCCCAGCGCTTTATATGTAGCTATACCCATCTGGGAGATAATTCTCTAACTCCGTGTCTTTTTATCTGTGGAGTTAAAACAAAGGGGTGAGCGACAATGTGCTCAGTAAGGAAGTTGTATGCTGCTTTATGAAACCAAAACTATATACCACCAAATGTTTATTTTTCCTAACAGCATACCCAATAGGAAAACAGTGGATATAGTGAACAGTTTTTCATATTCAAATCACTGGCTAAACAGTTTACAATACAATGTAGTAAACAGTAAATAGGATTCAGTAAATCCTTTCAGTAAATAGAATTCAGTAAGTTGAGACTAGGCATCACCCTACAATTAAATCATGCTATCATCGTTCCCACAGGAACACAAGTCATCCGCTTTTGGGGTGCACCCGTAGGTCATCGCCCCTCACAGCTTCCTTGGAGTATGCCCTTAGGCCAAAACTCTCATTCATATCCCCACCAGGATACAGCTAGCTCTGTGGCACAAATCAGCCACGTGAAAAGTAACGCATGAAACACGGGGGCTAAAGTCTCAAAAATCACTTTATATCTCATAAAGCATTTTTAAGGAATTATTTAACCAATTTCGTCATTTTCTCAAAATGATTGTATTTTCCAAAAAGGTTTTATATTTTCTGTTTACAAAAGATAGTAAAACAGCACAAAATCTCACCATTTTTCGTGTGAGAAAATACGGTTAAACTGGCTCGCCCATAGCGGCTCGCCCATGGTCAATTCGCCTATTATGGCATTGCCCATGGTCAGTTTGCCTATTATGGCGTTGCCCATGGTCAGCTCGCCCATTGCGGCTCGCCCATGATCAGTTCGCCCATTATGGCATTGCCCATGGTCAACTCGCCCAATGCAGCACTTCCATGGTCAACTCGCCCAATGCGACACGTCCATGGTCAGCTCGCCCATTTTTATTAAAACATGGGTCATTTTTCTTTGGCTCACCCGGAATTTTGTTAAAACAGGGGTCGCCTGCCCAAAACATCATAAAAGGGGTCGC
This sequence comes from Heritiera littoralis, assembly GCA_031772115.1. Lineage (NCBI taxonomy): Eukaryota > Viridiplantae > Streptophyta > Magnoliopsida > Malvales > Malvaceae > Heritiera > Heritiera littoralis. Next base: position 952,756 of record JAPDPK010000143.1, on the reverse strand, counting down.
CTATCTTTGGCTCGCCTAAAACATCACAAAGGGGTCGGCTTTGTAGCTCGCCCAAATCAAAACAATTTATCAAACTAATGCATGTCATAAACCAAAACATTTTCTCAATATTTTCATAATATTTTACTCCACAAGACATGCATTTTACTTCACATACTACTCCCTTACCTGGTCTTACGAAGCCTAGCTTCCCGTTCGCCTTTGTCAATTCTCAATTCTCGGCTGCAAAATGAATTATTAATACAATTAATATTTTCTTTTCGAATATTTTCAGCACTTTGGCGAGACTTGAGACTAATCTACTAGCTCGCCCAACAGAGCTCGCCATTCATTAATTGGCTTACACGTGGGAGCTCGCCCACAAATCAGCTTGCATGCATATTCATGAGAGCTCGCCTTTTACGGCCTTTTACTTAGAGGTGGGCTCGCCTTGGATTGAACTAACACTTGGCGACCTCGCCCACTATACCACACTCGGTATACTTTAGCTCGCCTATAATAGTTGAGCTCGCCTATACATGCTGAGCTCGCTTATAAAAGCTGAGCTCGCCTATTTCTCATCACCTTTACACCGTTTCCAGCACTTTCCTTATTTATTCTCGATTATTTTCTAGACCACATCTTGTTCTAGTTTCTTATATCCTAACAGGATTTAACTAAAACAAGGCTATATCTATGTTTATTACGTTGTAAAACATAGAAATCTACCATTAATTATCAAGAGAACCATAGAAATATGGAACTCACCTTAACCGAGTTGCACTTCCAGAAACAGAGTGCTTTCTGCCTCACTTAGCTTATTCCTTTAGCTCTTCAAACAATGGAGGAAAGGTTTTGCAAGCAGGTTTACGTGTTTAGCCAACTTAAGGATGAAGTTTAGTAAATCAAGCATGGCAGAAATGGAAGGAACAGAACATAACCTTGCAGCAACATAGAATCGGCTAGAAGTAGTAGAATAACAACAATGAGGATGAAGGTTTAGTCAAGTCAGTTTTCCATTCATCCTTCTTATATAGCAATGCTATCCAATCAAAATCTACCACCTGTCCCTTATTCCGCTTCTTTCATCATTTCACGTCTTAACATTCATTAATTAGATGAAAGAGACAGCTAGGGTTAATTTTTCAACCCTCATTAACGGATGAAGAAACCTGTGGCCAAAGAAACAGCGTGCCAATCTTTTCTGTACCGTTCTTGACTTATTTGCCTTCTTTGTTTTATTCCTCAACCAATAAGGATAAATCCTTTATTGACTTTAACCTTTCTCTATTCTTACCATCCAACACAGCCGCAATTGCCACACACAGTAGCCAATAAGATTTATCATGTGTTAGACTTTAGTATCCTCTCTTAATTTTCTTCAGCTGTGTGGCGTACAAAGTCAATTTTTGCTACAATGGTTTGAATTTATTTCCCAAGATCACCAGCTTTTATTTTCATTTTGTCCACACATGCTAATTCCAGTTCGCCTACTCAACTTGAGGCCTCAGCTTGCCGACTCTATTTCAATTCGCCAACTTTTGCTCTCGGCAATATTCTCAGGCTCACCTATGTGACTTTTCAAGCTCGCCTCTGCTTGCACTTGGGCATCGCCACATTGTCTTGATGCCATCTTTAGATTTGGCAATTACAAGCTAATTTCCTTTCCTTGGCGATCACCTTTTATCATACTACTCGCCTATAATTTACTCAATCCATATGGGCGATCACAAGCCCTCGCCCTATTCGGGCGATCATCAAAACTCTCATATTTTTTTTTCTTTTGGACGAGTTTCTTACTTGTGTTAGAGTATCACTCGCCTATTGAGTGTTTCACAACAATGGCCTCGTTCTCATCCTTAATTAAGGAACTTTTCACCAGGGTGGAAATCCATATTCATTATTTGTTTAATTTCCACTATCAAATTTTATGACATTATGGTCTACAGTAGAGTAGAATCGAGTCTTACATTCGAAAACCAAGAAAAACCAGCCGACTACTATACATGCCAGTCAACTGCTATTTACCCAAAAAACATTCTGTTTCAAACCAGTCGACTGCTATTTGCTAAAATGCATTCTGTTTGAAAACCAGCCTACTGCCTATAGGACCAGTCGACTGCTAATTTTCCAGAAGCATTCTGTTTCAAAAACAGTCAACTGCTATATGACCAGTCGACTGCTATTTCTTAAGAAGCATTCTGTTTGAAAACCAGTCGACTACTATATGGACCAGTCCACTGCCCTTATATGTTTTCAAAGATGAAAATATCGAAATTTTAAATGAAATTAATTTCGATAAAGCCATTTATGAAGCAGCAGCCGACTGCCCTATAAGGCCAGTCTACTGCCCTGTATGAAAAAGAGATTCCAAAGCCAAAATTGGTTTAAACACAAAAGTATTTTCTGAAAAAGTACATGATAAATGTTTTGAGACTATGGACTACATTGTGATCATGCATCCCTGTATTTAGCTGAGAGACTCTGATCAAGTTCTCAGTATTATTATGTTAAGCGAGGAACCCTAGTCCGGTCCTCAAGGCTACAAGTGACACCTGACTAGTGTTCACTGTGGATTACCAAAGGCAGGAGAGAATCCTCGACCTCTACATGGTGCACCATTGTACTAATACAGGATTAAAGTCACATAAATGGGTATAAATGATTTATACGATGATGCAATCGCTTGAATAATTGTACATAGTCTCCATCTATTTTAAAGTATAAGATGTATGTTCTGAAGAAGTATATGATGTATGTTTTAAAGCAAGTTATGAAGTATGATGTTTTAAAGAAAGACGATGATGCATGTTTTAAAGAAAGTATGTTTGCTTATACCATTTGAAAGAAATATGCATGGTTGTAAACGATATATGAAAAATGTACATGATGCATGCTTTATAATGCTTTACATGACATTAAAGAGCCAAGTAGGAAAATTGCATATAGAGGCATAGTACGCTCTTTTACATAATTTTCTTACTGAGCGTAAACTCACCCCTTTACGACCATTTTTCCTACAGATTATCTGAAGTGAACCTCGCTTCGATTAGAGAAGCTTGCTTTTGAAAGATTTGACTGTACCTTCAAAAGATGCTTCCCAATTAGCATAGAAGGTATACTTATATGTTGATGTAAAGTAAATTGTAATTCAACTACGGTACAGTACAAGTAGCATTTATGTATATAAGATGTCGGGGATGTAAGTTAAGATTACGTGTAAGATCCTGTGGAATGGAATAATATTTATATATATCATTATTATGCTCATAGAAAGTAAATAAAATTTTCTGAGTTATTAGATATTTAACTTAAGGGTAAGGAATGAATGACACTAATGAACTAAATCAAATTAAGTCGTATAAGATAATAAGAAAAAAAAATTAGATGATAAGATGTAGTGACGGAGATGTCACACAAGGACCTATCACAGGTGATAAAAAATTAATCCATTTTAACAGTACATGTGATAACCGTAAATTTTTCATTTATTAGAAATTATAAATATTGGAAATAAATAAATAAATAAAATTGTGAGAACGGGATATTGGTGAAAATCCCGAGAATTGAGAAAGGAACGAATGGTGAAAGTCCGAGTGAAGAAAAGTTAAATTGGAAATTCGAAAAATAGTAAAAGAGGAAATTTAATTTGGATAATGGAAAATCCAAATTAAATAAGAAATTGAGAAAAGAAAATAGGAAATATGTTTATATAATTATATATTATATAAATGTATTTTTATACAAACACATATGTATTTAAAATACTGTATGGTACATATATAATTATACATTGGTATACATGTGTATATATATACTATTTGACGAATTTAAATAATACATATGTATACGATTAATGTATTTTACATTAAAGTTGTATATATCTATATTGTGAATACAATATGTATTGTATTATTATATTTATATAGATATATATATATATATATATAAATGTTAATTAAATAAAACAAAATAAGGAAAAACAAAAGAGAAGGAAGAAATCGGGAAGCCTCCCGATTCTTCCTCCTCGAGTGGCAACTGGCCACTGTCTCGGAGAAAGGAAGAGAGAAGAAGGGAGAGATGACGTCGCCGGCGAAGAAAGGAAAGGAAGGAAGTTACCAGCGGCGGGAAAGGAGAAGAAAAGAAAGAAACAGAAGCAAAAAAAAAACCCGACGGAAGCTGAGAAGGAGAAGAGAAGAGAAAGTGGCGGTATTGGCCAAATCGGTCGTCGCCACTGCAACCGAAGCTTCGCAGGAGGAAGAGGAAGACGTGAAAGGCCACCAGAGAGGTGGAGAACAGCGGAGGAGGGCCGGCGAAGAGGTGGAAGAGACCGAACCTAAACCGAGTCGATCCGTCACCGTGCCGCCGATCCAAACCAAACGGAGGCCAGATCCAGCTTCGCCATGGTGCCGGCCAGCTGAGGGGCCACCAAATCACCGGAGAACCGGCCACCGGAGAAGAACCGGCGGTGAGGGGAGTGACCGATCCGGCTGGAAAGAAAGAAAAAAAAAAGAAAAGAGAAAAAGAAAGAAGGAAGAAAAAAAAGAAAGAGAAAGAGGAAAAGAATTTCGGGAATTTGAAAAATTCCCGAGAATTCGAAAATTACAAGAAATCTTGAGAATTACGGGAATCGGTAAGAAATCCCGAAAAGTGTTAAATTATTTAAATAATTTATTTATTTAAATAATTATGGAAAAATTCTAAATTTTAGGATTTAATTTCCAAAAAATTCCCTCGATAACCGAGCTGATGGAATCGGGCGAGGTGAACACGGGCGCGACCTTCGAGAGTCAGTCGTCGACCCGAGACAGGTAAGGGAGACATGTGCCGCCTGTAAGGATATTCGGTCATGTTTTTAAATTATGCATTTAATTTTATAAATGCTATTGATAATTATCGGTTTTATAGTGGTGATTTATCGGTTTTAAATTGTGGTAAAATACCGGTTGAGAAATATATATTGTATTTTTCGTGCAGGAGGCTAGCCAAATCGGCAGTCATTATACTGTCGAAAAATTATCGAAAAATTACTGAAATTTATCGAAAATCATCGAAAACCATAATAAATGATTTGATTTCACGTGAAACGATTTTTAGATACGAAAATCGAGAAATCAAGTAAATTTCATAAAACATGAATATAGTGATATTTAATTTTAAAATATTCATATTTTCGAGAATGGTGAAAAGGAAATCACCGAAAATTCACCCGGTAGGTGATATTTCACGTGAAATGAGATGAAAATGAAAAAGAGACTGAAGTGAATATTTTTATAAATATTCTTAAATATTCACTTGATTTCATATAAAACCTTTATGGTTTTAATTATGGAAATAATTATTTATATAAATTCCATAAAGGTTAAAAAATGATGAAAAACTATGATTTCGAGACTAGAGGTCTCTATACCTGTTTTAGAGGAAAACATGGTGCCAAAATTATTGAAAATTGAAAAATAAATAATTTATTTTTCCATAAATTAAAAAAATATTTGAATTGAATTCCGATGATTTTAAGAACCATGTTTTCGATGGATAACACGGAAAGGCGTGCATACATGTGTTACGGTGAAAAAGACACTGTCATGAGATTTGTTTTACAGTGTGACTATTTTATAACTATTTTCACCGTATGAGAAATATGATTTATACTTTTATGAAATATTTTAAGAAATGTGATTTAAATTATAAATTTCATAAAGGTGATGATTTATACATGTGAGCCTTATGGATAATTGTGAAATGTTTTTACACTACTGTGTTTAAAATCCATAAAGGCTATGGTACGATTTTTACTATTTTGAGACTTAGGCCCCTAGTTTCATGCATTATTATTTAGGAGACTGATGGACCTGCCAAGTCATCAGAGGTCTCGAGGTCACCTGCCAAGTGGACCCGAAGACCACCTATAGATTGTGGCCATAGATCTACTATATTCCTGTGGGGATGATTATTACGTTCCTGGAGGGGGGAACGATGAGAGCGTGATTTAATTGTAAGGTGATGCCTAGTCTCACATACTGATTACTGTTTACTGAAAGGATTTACTGAATCCTGTTTACTGTACTGTACTGAAATACGGTACTGATTTCTGTTTACTGTTTACTGAGCAAAATCATACCAAAACACTGTGCTTACAGAACTGTAGTGTATACTGAAATGGTAGCCACTGATTACTGTTTTACTGAACTGAAAGCTACCATTTACTATTTACTGAACTGAAAGCTACCGTATACTGTTTTTTGAACTGGTAGCTACTGTTTACTGTCTACTGATTGAACCGTATCGAATTACTGTTTTACTGAATATACTGTTTTACTGAATTGTACGATACGGTTACTGATTTGAAAAGAGAAATAAATGTTTATTCTAAAAGAATAACATAAAAATTATTTCTAAGAAAAGAAATAAGTGGTTTTCTCCGTGGAAAAACGAAAATTATATCGTTTTGAAAACAACGGAATTAATACTCTCTACAGTTGCTTCTAGGTTCCAGAACAAGTCAGATATTTTAAAATACCTGCCTTACTCTACCTGGATCCCTAGCCGACTGTAGTATCCTTCCTACATGTGAGCCTAGAGCCAGCTAGGAAGATTTAAAAGAAAGTAAAAAAATATTTTTAGCATATAGATAGCTGAATATCAAGTGTGACATATAACTCTCTTACTGAGCCGTGGTTTACTCACTCCCCAATTCTAACATTTCAGGTTTTGATGATTATGACATCAGTTGATTGTGGATCACGGCTACACATAATGGACGATGTGACAGACCAACTGATTTATATGATGTACGATCATTTATTTTCTGTATTTAGACATGTCTACAGTACTATTTGTCTAATTAATCAAGATAGGAGATGTGTATAATATAAACAATGTTATGTAAAATTGTTTAACATTAAGTACAAGTGAAGTATCACAGACAGCCCAACCGGATAAGTTGTGTAAAATAAGAGGAAAAATGAGGTAACGGGTCGTTACAGATTTAATGGTATCAGAGCAAGGTTGATCTGATGTCTGTTGATACTTTTGGAGAGAAAACGTGTCGGACATGTAAACATCCCCGGTAGTACTGTGTAGTCTGAATACATAGAGAAAATAAATGATTGCAAATTGAGTAAAATAATTTGAAGGGAGTGAGAATTTATGAATTAATAATGGTAAAGAGAAATAATAGGCTCAGAAATTACCGAAAAAATTGGTGATTCTTATAATCTAAATGAAGGCCTATTCGGTAAGGATCGGTAACGGACTCGGTGAGGGCCCCACCAGTACTTTTCGGTCCGGATCAAACAGAGACCTGAAAGTGATGATATAAAGGAGAGGAATGAAATATCATCATTAAATAGACTTTAAGATCACCGATTAGGGGTAATTTGAAGAGAGAAAATTTTTGGCCAAAAATGATCAAAATACCTCTGCCTCCAAAATTTTACTGGGAGTCAGAATAGACCATCAGAGGTTGGATTTGATTGATTTGACAGAGAAATTGATGATATAAAGCTGAATTACAGGCAGAATAATCCAATTATGGATTTTAGTGAACTTCTCTGTCGAAATTGAACAAGATCTTAATGGCTGATATTAGTATGAGAAATATACTATCAGTAGATAATGAGATCCTTGGTTTAAAGGTATACTGGGGAAAAAGAAATAAATGTCGAAATGACAAAAATGCCCCTATGTTGGGCGAAGTTCTGAATAGTGATAAAACCAAGTGATCTTGAATCCATTGATAGTAATGGAGTTATAAATGGCATAAAGGCCATGATTTGAATATAACGATCCCTATTATTGATTCCACTTACACATAGATTACGGACGCAAATGGTGAGTGACCAAGTGAACGGGCTGGGCCTCACGATAGATCCTTAAGGGGGCCAGTGTGCTCGCCAAAAGAGGACGGTATAGATATGTATAGGTGGACGGCGAACAGGCCGGGGGCTTACACGATGCGATCCAAAGAGTGTATAGTGGAATTTCATAAGATGATTGGCCTGGTTACTGACTGTAAGGGCTGGAATTAAGAGTGTATTGAACGGGATCGTTGAATATTATGAAAAGTGAAATAATTACAGAAAATGACTGAGAAAGTCATCAGAAAACAAAATTGATGAAATCCATAGCAGTACGGTTGATTGAGGTTCTATACATTTATACTGTTTTTGAGGTATTAAATGAATATTTAATTATAGAACCGGACCATTTGAGATATGCATTGCAACTTGATGTACTGTATGGAGTACTGTAAATGAGTGAATAATGAAATCAAGGTAGAGTGTGTGTCAAAATGATTTGAATAGTAAATGTCTCTGCCTTGAGAATGCACAGTGAAAATGACAGGACATAAGGATGAGATGTCCGAAATGATAAAAGATGTGTGATTAAAGAAAGTATCAGATGTGATTCCCGATAAACTTTTAGAGTTGTATAGGATTGTAGAAATCGAGCTAATATTGACTCGATCGTTGATATGAAATCTAATTGTAAGCTTATATCAGAGAATATAGAAAGAATCCGAAAGCTTAAGAAAACAACTCTGAAAAATGTGTGAATAATTAAATTCACTCGTAAAGGTGTGATTTATGGAAATACAGATGATATAAATTGAGGATAATGAAGTTATCTGTATAAGTGTGAATGAAAGAAGCACAGATGACCTTGATATGTAGATGAATTAAAGTGATAGTAAATTATTACTAAATAATGAAGTTCTTATGAAGAACAAGTATTCATCTACATGAAAATAGACGCTTTATTGATTTGATCAGAGACACACGAGGAGTTAATAAGACTAGCCTTAGTATAAAGCGTCATTAGAGAAAGGTCGGAGACCGATGTTCATAAGATGATGATTAAGACTTAGAGTGAATCTTACGAGTTCCTGTGGAAATATATAAGCCTAATGAATTAGGCATCCGTACAAGAATAAAGTGACGAGGTATCGAAACAGTTAAAGATACAAATGGAAAATGAGCAGCATTTTGGTATAACCCTTTAAACTCTTAAAGACTGTGGATTTGTGTTAAGATTGGCAAATAAGAGACTTGGCTAGACAGTATCTCTTTCGAGATATATGATCTTGAGATAACAGAATGACAGTGAATCTGTCTATGATAGAGAGATAAGGATTGAGATACGAAATTAATAAGTCTAGCTAGATACTATTGCCAATATATAAAAGAGTTATGGGACTAGTTGCTCTACTAATGAGATATAACTAAAGAAACTAAAGTCGGTAAATGAATAAGTGGAAAGAAAAGATGGTATGCAAAATGTTAAGAGATTATACTGTGGAATACCATACCACTTGAGAAAACCGACTAAAATGATGAGAGTGAAAATATGAAAATGGAATAAGAAGATAAATTGTATGATGAGTAGGGAACATGAAATAGTTCCCGAAATTAAGACTAAAAATGATCTAATGTTGGTTATCACATGATAGTGGCTAGATGTAAAATCAAGCCAAATTTGACAAGTGAAAGTAATGGTACTCAAAGGAGTAAAAGGAACGATATGTTTACTGCCAGTTTCTAAGTAGAAAAGTGTTATACATACACATAACCACCTTGAAATGATAAATGGTGGAAGTGTATAGATAATGTGGTGAGTAAATGAATAATTTAAGGACTCAGTTGTAGAATCTAAATTATGAAAAGAGATGTAATGACCATACTACATGAAGAGAACATGATTGTCTCATGATCTATGACTATAAGAGATGATCAATAGTAAAGTCTGCAAGTGAGATGCAGCCTTAATGAAATAAAAGAGAAAATGAATATTGTGGACAATAAACAGTTCAAAAGAGAAACGATGATATGGAAGTGATTAAAGATTAAAGATCTAAATAGAATCACTTTCCATTATCAGACTCTTAGATTCTCTAGTGCCATAGTTGAAGTATGAGTGTGAAATGGTGTGAAAGTATGTATACAGTTCCAGTGAGCATTACATGTGATGGGAGTCTCTGAGTTGCCATATGCTTAATGAGAATAGCAAAAGGCTTCGAGATCCCAAGTGTATTGATAGCATCGCTCCATACTGAGGTACATATCTTAGCGTAATGTTGAAACGCTTGAAGATACATTGAGAGAGCAGATGCATGAGATATGAAAGCTACTGGGACAATTACATACAACTGATTGATGTGAGTACATGATAGTACCAAATTATGTCGACTTGGCACTAAGTGAGAAAAAAAATGGATGATGAACAGCATAGATCGGCTGTGACATGAAAAATACTGTGCATGGACTCTTATGTGAAAAGAGTGGAAATGAATGACTCCCAATTTGATGAATGAACTTACGAGAGTATAGATATATGTGATGAAAGACAGCATGTAGTGGTCTAAAGTATTTTTGATGTTGAAAGTTTTAACATCCCAAATCTACAGTATAACATAATATTTACTTATAACTCCACTTACTTACCGGTTGAGCTGTCTGTGATGCTTAACAACTCCTAACACATTAATAAGAATTAGTACTCTTATTACTCGTACTAATAAAGAAATATAATTTGTTACATTAATTCTTTAAGATGTATATACATTCCCTTCTATTTAAAGTAGTACTGTACAATTTTACTGAATATATAAAAGAAAGTAATATACCTTCGATATCGAATATCTGTTGACTCTAGCAGTCGATAATTTCTGGAAGGTAATTCTCTTAATCCAATGTCAACAATCTGTGGAGTGGAAAATAAGGGGTGAGCAACAACATGCTCAGTAAGGAAGGTGTATGCTGCTGTATAAATCAAAACTATATCCCCCATATATGTTTATTTTTTTCTTAACAATAAACCCAGTATGGAAAACAATGGAGTAAACAGTAAATAGGATTCAATAAATCCTCTCAGTAAACAGAAATCAGTAAGTTGAGACTAGGCATCACCCTATAAATAAATCATGCTCTCATCGTTCCCCCTCCCTTTTGCGAGAACGGAATATTCATCCCCACAGGGATACAGTAGATCTATGGCCACAATCTATTGGTGGTCTTCGGGTCCACTTGCCAAGTGACCTTGAGACCTCTGATGACTTGGCAGGTCCATCAGACTCATAACTCATAATGCATGAAACTAGGGGCCTAAAGTCTCAAAAATCAAATTTATAGCTCAAAATACTTTTAAGGAAACACATTTATGAATTTAAATCATTTAAATAAATAATAATTCCAAAAAAAAGTATTATTCTCATTTTCATAGAGAAAATGCAAATTGAAACCTGTTCGCCCATGGTCAGCTCGCCCATTAAGGCTCGCCCATGGTCAACTTGCCAGTGCGGTGAACTAGTGTTCGCTTGCCAACCATAGCATTGAAAACAAGTTAAATTGGCTCACCCCATTATCAGCTCGCCCGACACAATTCGCCCATCACACTGGATTGAGCTCACCTGCCTTCAATTCATCCACAGTGGCGAACCAACATCACCCACCGTGGCTCTCACACCAAGCTGACTGGCGGTCGCCCACAAAACTTTCTCAAAACAACAAGGACTCGCCCACTGTTGGCTCGCCCAAAATTTTATTAAAACATGGGTCGCCCGCCCCAAAACAACATAAAGGGTTCGCCCACCTTGGCTCGTCCGGATTTTATTAAAACAGGGGTCACTCGCTCCAAAACATTATAAAAGGGTTCGCCCAATCTGGCTCGCCCGCCATATACCATTACGCCCAAATTCAACTTAGGGGATGCTTTATAGCTCACCTAATATCAAACGATTTATCAAACAATGCATATCATAAACCAAAATAATTTCTCAATAATTTCATAAAATTTAACTCCACAGGACATGCATTCACTTCACACACATCTCCCTTACCTAGTATTACGAAGCCTTGCTTCCTGCTCTCCTTTATCAATTTTTAATTCTCGGCTGCAAAATAATTTATGAAAACTATTAATATTTCTGTCCGAATCTTTCCAATATATTGGCGAGACTTGAGGCTATTCCTCTAGCTCACCCAATATACTCGCCATTCATATAATGGCTTATGCGTGGGAGCTCGCCCAACATTACTCGCTATAAATTAGTTTATTCGTGGGAGCTCGCCCACACTTCAACTCAACTTCCCATGCTCATGAATTTTAGTTCGCCATTCGTGGCTTTTATTCAGAGATGGGCTCGCCCATGAATTGAATTAACAGTTGTCGACCTCTTTATTTCCTACTCGCCTCATTGGCGATCACTAACATTCCACATGGGCGATCACAATAGTCGCCATTCTCGTCTTTTTGGGCGATCATTGGTCCTCGCCCATTCGGCTATCATTCTGGTTATCCATAAATGTTGGCGAACATGGTATCGCCGAGTCATGCATTTCATTAAGCTCGCCTCATCCTTTGGGCCAGTACCTACTTTTGCTCGCCTATTTGGCAAGCAGTTGAATAATCACTTCGCCCATCATGTTTCTTATACATTCTAACAAGATTTAGCTACAACAAGGCTATATCTATGTTTATTACGTTGTAAAACATAGAAATCTAGTATTGAATATCAAGAGAACCATAAAAATATGGAACTCACCTTAACTGAGTTGCACTTCCAGAACAGAGTGCTTTTCTGCCTCACTTAGCTTTACTTCTCTTGTTCCTTAGCTCTTCAACACTGGAGAAAAGGTTTGGCTAACTAAAAGATAAAGTTTCATGGCTCATGTATGAGAGGAATGGAAGAAACGAGATTGAGCTTGCAGTAAACACAGTATTGGCGAGAAGATTTTAGAAGGAGATGAAGTTTGCTTCAGTCGATTTTTCTCATGCATTTCTTCTTAATATAGCCATGTTAATCCTATTAGAACCTACCACATGTTCCTTATCCCATTTTCTTTCATCATTACCTTGTCTTATAGCTCATTAAATGGTGAAGAAAAGTGGCAATTCAAGTAAATGGCGAGGTGATATTTTTCACAGTTCATTAAATGGTGAAGACAATTCCAGCCAAAAAGGAACGGCTAGGGGAAAGCCTCTTGCTGCAGTTTGACTAAATTTTCTCTTCTTTTCTCCTTCCTCTCCACGCCACTTCCAGCCATTATTATTGACTTCTATCTTATTTATTCTTCATTTGTCTAACAACATTTATTCCCTTTCACACTTCAACTAATAAGATTTCTTTTGCATTCTTTTCAACCGAATGCTTTCTATGCATCTCTTAAATACTCAATCCTAATTCATATACACCATATTGTAAATAAAAATTCCATAATGTAAAGTGAGATTTCATATTCAACATTGATTTAATCCCACTAAATAATTTAATTCTGTTATCCATCATTTACAATAGGCTAATACAGTATAATAAAATCGGGTCTCACAAAAGTATGCTGGCAGTAATTATGTAAAAGTTGATCTAAAGGATAAAGTCGTAAGTATACGGCATGTACCACCTTCTAAGTTAAGTTAAATTCGGAGGACCGAATTTCTTAAGGTGGGGAGAATGTAATAACCGTAAATTTTTCATTTATTGAAAATTATAAATATTGAAAATAAATAAATAAATAAAATTATGAGAACGGGATATTGGTGAAAATCCCGAGAACTGAGAAAGGAACGGATGGTGAAAGTCCGAGTGAAGAAAAGTTAAATTGGAAATTCGAAAAATAATAAAAGAGGAAATTTAATTTGGATAATGGAAAATCCAAATTAAATATGAAATTGAGAAAAGAAAATAGGAAATATGTTTATATAATTATATATTATATAAATGTATTTTTATACAAATACATATGTATTTAAAATACTGTATGGTATATATATAATTATACATTGGTATACATGTGTATATATATATATATATACTATTTGACGAATTTAAATAATACATATGTATACGATTAATGTATTTTACATTAAAGTTGTATATATCTATATTGTGAATACAATATGTATTGTATTATTATATTTATATAGATATATATATATATATATAAATGTTAATTAAATAAAACAAAATAAGGAAAGACAAAAGAGAAGGAAGAAATCGGGAAGCCTCTCGATTCTTCCTCCTCGAGTGGCAACCAGCCACTGTCGCCAAAGAAAGGAAGAGAGAAGAAGGGAGAGATGACGTCGCCGACGAAGAAAGGAAGGGAAGGAAGTTACCAGCGGCGGGAAAGGAGAAGAAAAGAAAGAAACAGAAGCAAAAAAAAAAACCCGACGGAAGCCGAGAAGGAGAAGAGAAGAGAAAGTGGCGGTGCCGGCCAAATCGACCTCCGCCACTGCAACCGAAGCTTCGCCGAAGGAAGAAGAAGACGTGGGAGGCCACCGGAGAGGCGGAGAACGACGGAGGAGGGCCGGCGAAGAGGTGGAAGAGACCGAACCTAAACCGAGTCGATCCGTCACCGTGCCGTCGATCCAGACCAAACGGAGGCCAGATCCAGCTTCACCGTGGTGCCGGTCAGCTGAGGGGCCACCGAACCGCTGGAGAACCGACCATCGGAGAAGAACCGGTGGTGAGGGGAGTGACCGGTCCGGCTGGAAAGAAAGAAAAAAAAAAGAAAAGAGAAAAAGAAAGAAGGAAGAAAAAAAAGAAAGAGAAAGAGAAAAGGAATTCCGGGAATTTGAAAAATTTTCGAGAATTCAAAAATTAAGAGAAATCCCGAAAATTACAGAAATCGGTAAGAAATCTCGGAAAGTGTTAAATTATTTAAATAATTTATTTATTTAAATAATTATGGAAAAATTCTAAATTTTAGGATTTAATTTCCAGAAAATTCCCTCGATAACCGAGCTGATGGAATCGGGCGAGGTGAACACGGGCGCGACCTTCGAGAGTCAGTCACTGACCTGAGACAGGTAAGAGAGACATGTGCCGTCTGTAAGGATATTCGGCCATGTTTTCAAATTATGCATTTAATTTTATAAATGCTATTGATAATTATCGATTTTATAGTGGTGATTTATCGGTTTTAAATTGTGATAAAATACCGGTTGATAAATATAAACTGTATTTTTCGTGCAGGAGGCTAGCCAAATCGGCAGCCGTTATACTGTCGAAAAATTATCGAAAAATTACTTAAATTTATCGAAAATCACCGAAAACCATAATAAATGATTTGATTTCACATGAAACGATTTTCAGTTACGAAAATCGAGAAATCAAGTAAATTTCATAAAACATGAATATAGTGATATTTAATTTTAAAATATTCATATTTTAAAGAATGGTGAAAAGGAAATCACCGAAAATTCACCCGGTAGGTGATATTTCACGTGAAATGAGATGAAAATGAAAAAGAGACTGAAGTGAATATTTTTATAAATATTCTTAAATATTCACTTGATTTCATATAAAACCTTTATGGTTTTAATTATGGAAATAATTATTTATATAAATTCCATAAAGGTTAAGAAATGATGAAAAACTATGATTTCGAGACTAAAGGTCTCTATACCTGTTTTAGAGGAAAACATGTTGTCGGAATTATTGAAAATTGAAAAATAAATAATTTATTTTTCATAAATTACAAAAATATTTAAATTGAATTCCGATGATTTTAAGAACCATGTTTTCGATGGATAGCACGGAAAAACGTGCATACATGTGTTACGGTGAAAAAGACATTGTCATGAGATTTGTTTTACAGTGTGACATTTTATAACTGTTTTCACCGTATGAGAAATATGATTTATACTTTTATGAAATATTTTGAGAAATGTGATTTAAATTATAAATTTCATAAAGGTGATGATTTATACATGTGAGCCTTATGGATAATTGTGAAATGTTTTTACACTACTGTGTTTAAAATCCATAAAGGCTATGTTACGATTTATACTGTTTTAAGACTTAGGCCCCTAGTTTCATGCATTATTATTTACGAGACTGATGGACCCGCCAAGTCATCAGAGGTCTCGACATCACCTGGCAAGTGGACCCGAGGACCACCTATAGATTGTGGCCATAGATCTACTATATCCCCATGGGGATGATTATTATGTTCCTGGAGGGGGACCGATGAGAGCGTGATTTAATTGTAGGGTGATGCCTAGTCTCGCATACTGATTACTGTTTACTGAAAGGATTTACTGAATCCTATTTACTGTACTGTACTGAAATACGGTACTGATTTCTGTTTACTGTTTACTGAGCAAAATCATACCAAAACACTGTGCTTACAGAACTGTAGTGTATACTGAAATGGTAGCCACCGATTACTGTTTTACTGAACTAAAAGCTACCATTTACTGTTTACTGAACTGAAAGCTACCGTATACTGTTTTCTAAACTAGTAGCTACTGTTTACTGTCTACTGATTGAACCGTATCGAATTACTGTTTTACTGAATATACTGTTTTATTGAACTGTACGATACGGTTACTGATTTGAAAAGAGAAATAAATGTTTATTCTAAAAGAATAACATAAGAATTATTTCTAAGAAAAGAAATAAGTGGTTTACTCCGTGGAAAAATGAAAATTATATCGTTTTGAAAACAACGAAATTAGTACTCTCTACAGTTGCTTCTAGGTTCCGGAACAAGTTAGGTATTTTAAAATACCTGCCTTACTCTACCTGGATCCCGAGCCGACTGTAGTATCCTTCCTACATGTGAGCCTAGAGCCAGCTAGGAAGATTTAAAAGAAAGTAAAAAAAATATTTTTAGCATATAGATAGCTGAATATCAAGTGTGACATATAACTCTCTTATTGAGCCGTGGTTTGCTCACTCCCCAATTCTAACATTTCAAGTTTTGATGATTATGAGATCAGTTGATTGTGGATCACGGCTGCACATAATGGACAATGTGGCAGACCGACTGATTTATATGAGGTACGATCATTTATTTTCTGTATTTAGACATGTCTACAGTACTACTTGTCTAATTAATCAAGATAGGGGATGTGTATAATATAAACAATTTTATGTAAAATTGTTTAACATTAAGTACAAGTGAAGTATCACAGACAGCCCAACCGGATAAGTTGTGTAAAATAAGAGGAAAAATGTGGTAACGGGTCGTTACAGTACACTTCAAACGTTTTTGTTTTTCTTGCCCCCCCCCCCTCTTTTCTTTTTAAACAGAAACACATACATGATTGTGGAAACAGGAAAATGGTTTATAGATCGAAATATTACATATTTTTTGGTCAATTTTGAATATTGAATTGGTTTCACATGCTTCTCTCTTGGTTTAAGTGAGTTGCATTTTGAACAACCCTCAGTTGAGACATTATTCCTTTTTGGTGTGATATTGTATGTGAGCCTGTTCTTTGCAAATGTATGTCTGTGTGTGCGGTGGTTATTTTCTGTACCTGAATAGATATCTTATGCCTGAATTCTCATTATTGGTAGTTGTCCTGAAGTAGACTAATGATGACAAACCTTTGTCTCTTTGGTTGAACAACTTTGGTTTTATTATTTTGAAATTTGTAACAAAAGAAACAGTATAGGACAATTGAATTGAGCTTGAATTCCCAAATGTATCTAAACTTTAAGAGACAACAAAAGTCAAAATTAGGAAATGTGTTTTTTTATGAAGCAAACTAATATTGTAGAAGGAATTTATGGATCCTTCATTTCGAGTTATCGATTAGAAATCTATTCTTTACTTCCAATGTAATCTTCATTTTTTGTTTCTTTCTATTGTTTCATTGAAAAATTGGCAGCTCTTGCCTGTTGGTTCTTTAATACATTTTAAGTAACTGGAATTTGATTAGTACATTGTGTTCAGAATAGGTGAAAGTTCAAAACCAAATTTAATTCATGACAAATCTGGTTTAATTATTTTAATAAAAGGAAAAAGGCACAAATGGATCATTCAATCCATTCTCACCCATAAAGCAAAGAAGAATGGTTTTAATCACAGACCTAACAACAAAATTCAATGCAACTTAGAATGAAACACAACACAATTAAGCTGTTAGATTTCATATAAAACAACACATCAATAATATTATAATATTCTTAGTGTGCAATTCAAAAAGAAATATAAAACATTTGAAAAGGAGAATACACTAATAAATACAGGAAGAGTGAGCTAATTTAAATAGTGGAATACCCAATTAATATAAGTGATGGCTAATTCGGACACAATGAATTTCCTACCAAAAGCACTAAAACAACTTAAAGAAAGAAAACAAATATTGATAAATTGAATCATGCACCGAAGAAAGTAGAAGAAATAGGAAAATAATAGTAATAAGAATTCTTTAAAATTGTGTAGCACTCAATTCATTCTCTTAAAATTTTCTAATATAATAATTGCAAAAAAGATAACATTAAAGGTTTCAATTGTTATATCATCCCAACCACCAAGAGACAGGATCAATTTATATTGATTATTTTGAAGTGAAAGTGACCATAATTAACAGTATTTAACATATTTACTAACAAATAAATCATCACAGAAAGGAAAAAATCAGAAGCAAAGATGATGAAGTATGCACTGTTAAGCTTAGGAATGTATATTTGCTTAACTGGTCAGACTTAGTTTTGGTTTCCAACTGTTCAAATGCCTAACCAACCAACAAACAACCATGCTAAATTAGGCAAAACCCATACAAAAATATTAAAATTCGTAATCAAGCAGCAAATCTCTTTCAAACTCAAATCATTCTCTTAAGGAGGAAAAATGGAATATTCCCCACAATGTTTACAGGAAATAGAGAACATAAAAAAAATTGTGGAAATTACTTGTGTGCAATAGGAGGCCTTCTCGAAATTAAAGGATCCAGGTGAAAAGGGAAAAAAAATATAAGAACCAAAAGGCAAATGAGCAAGTTAAAACCCAAAAAAATAATTAACAAAAAAAGTGTAAAGCACCTGATTTTCTTGGAAAGGAACCGTAACAACCGCAAGAACAGAAGAAAGCAAAAAAAAAAGGCAAACAATCAAAATCCAAAGGTGAGTTAGCAAGAAAGATCGCAAAGGGATGAAAAGACAAAGGGAAATCACTTAGGCAAAAGATACTGCTTTGGCCTTAACAATTAGGAGAACTCTGAGAGAGCCTTTTTTCTTTTCATTTTTTGAGCAGAACGTAACCCAAGTAAAGCAAGAAATATGCTGAAATCGAGATTTGGTTGGGGCTTGAGGGAAGAGCTGGTACAAAGGAAATTATGGAAAGGCATAGAAGTAGATAGCTCGAAAGAGGAATCCGACATTTTCCAAGAGAAGCCTGGAATGCAAAACCCGCTTCAAGACCCGTGAGGAAGACCAACCCAAAACGGAAAAATGGGGGGCAACCCAGAGACAAATAAAATCAACCTAGCATACGGGACTACAACAAACAGGGAAATTCTCAAATAAAATCGATTCCAAAAATCCCACGCCAAGCTTCGGATTTGAAGTTACAAAGGGAAGGACATTATCAAAGGAATAGCACAAAGGAGGGACAGGCTTTACCGTACATGATTGAAGCAAGTACCAAAAATGAGCTTAGGTGAGGGAGAAGAATAGGGATGATCGAGAGAGGGAGGAGTGAGACAGAGCAAAAAATGGTATGCAATTGTTGAATCAAGGGGATGAAGTGAAGCCAAACGCGCCCAAATCGATGTTGATATAAAAATCCAGATGAAATTATCGCAAGACCCAAAAACAGACAACCATCAGGAACCAAAAGGAGGGTGAACAGTATCCAACCCGAGAAGGAAGACGTGGCTTAAGGTGGAGCCGCGTAGCTTTCCATCTTTATAATATAGAAGATTTGTCTTTTGTCTGCGTAGGGATATGCTGACAAGACAAAGCTAATGAGACAATTGGTGAAAATAATACATGGGCTGTTTTTTATATCAACGTTGGACAATTAGGTATGAATTTGACATTTTTTTTTCTCTTTTTAAACTGGATTGGGGGACAAATAGGAAAGGAAAGATATTCACTATCCGGTCTAACTAGTAGTTGGAGGATAATTGTCATTGTCGTTTACACCTTACAAAATCTGACAGTAAGCTTCGATATGACATTTTAACAATTCTTGAATTTATATTAAGAAGAAGAGAAATGATCCTATTCTTATGTTACATGTGAGAGGTAAACTACTGGTTGTTTCCCATTGCCTCTTTTTTTTTTCCAGCTTTTCTATGTTTAAATATTTTAATGAATTGGAGTAAAAACAATATATGTTGACAGTTGATCAGAAGTCTAAGCTTTTGCAGGCTTGTGCTTCAAACAACCAAGTAATGACAATTGTAATGTTTGAATTAAACAGTCAATTTTACGCTGATTCAACAACATAATCTCATAAATAAGGCAAGATGACATAGGTAGGACTTCTATCTTTCTTCTTTCTTTTCCTTACAAAATTGAACCAAACAAGCAGGTCCAGAAAGTTTAAGCAGAAACAGAAATTCTCCTGTTTTTTGGACGAGAAGAAACATCTTGTCTTGTGGACAAATTCCATGACAATCTTTCCATACAAGGACAGTTTTTTTTTTATTTTATTTTTGATGAAATTGCATGTATAGTCTAAATTGAAAACACATGGTATAAGATTGGTCATTGACCGTAGTTTAAATTCCTTACTAGAGAAGAGCTAAGAAACAAATTTCTAATAGACATGGAAACAATCTTAGAGTAAAACTTCAAATTTTTACCACCATACTCAAAATATCACTCAAGTGGCATAGCCAAGACATAAAAAAGAGAGACAATGTTGGCAAAGTGTGCAATCACTCCGAGCTGGGTGGGACCTCATTGGGCGGACAAAGCTCTCCCAACAAATGCAGCTGCATTCCCAAGTCTCGAACCGAGGACCTTAGTTAAATTGGAACAGCCCCTAGCTACTGATCCACGCACTTGTTGGTTACACACCCAAAAAAAAAAGAGAGACAATGCTCAAGAGCTGAATTACACACCCAAATATAAAACAATAAACAGCTGATGTAGCAAAATGAGATGATGGACAGAGTAGACAATTAGCGGCAGCTTCATGTAAACATATATCTAATAATCTTCTTCTTCCTCTTCAACAGCTTTAGCTCCAACTTCCTTGTGGTTTTTCTTGGGAGCAAAAAACCTCCATTCCATTACTTACATACCAAAGAATAAAGGATTATTTGGCATACACTGGATCAAACTTGTTGTCAAATTGGGGAAACACCTCGGCCCCCCACTGTGTTTTTGCTAATCATTCAAATTTTGAGTGGGCACCCTTCCCTTCTGAGTTATAGCAGGTAGAAGATCTTGCTAACAAAGAATACTTGGCTTGCTAAGATATCTAGGAAAACTGGAAAAGACAAAGACACAGAAGCTTGAAATTAACATATAAGAAAGGGAAAACGGAGAGAGATTACTAAGAGAAAAATAGAGGTTGGAAATAAGCATTGTTTTGGATTTTATACCTTTTTGATTAGGCCTTTCAAGAAACAGGTAATCAATCGAACGCTCCAACAGCAACTTGGCATTGGGATGGTATGACTTTGCATATGATTCAACAGAGAGAAACTCAAGCCTGCGTATGGATCAGCTTAAGGGGTCACTTAGGAACCTGAATATTTGTTGGCTCATCAGGTACGTTGGCTAAGTTAGGGTAGAGAAAGGGAAAACGAAGAAAGGGAAAAACGAATAAGGACATCAAGATAAATTAACATTTACCAGTATGCTCAAAAGTGAAGTAGATTTTGGGTGGTTATTGCAGTTGTTGAACTTTCTGGATTAGAAGAGAGAAAACTTCCCACAGATGCAAATACAAATATTTAGATTTCAGCAGAGGTTGATGAAGAAAGAAAAAAAGGGAAAAGAAAATTGATGAACAACCTGGTTTTGAGATTTAATTTCACAAAATTTGCAAGAACATGCTTGGAAAGAAACTTTCATTAGCCAATTCCTTGCTTTGCAGAAAACAAATTCGGTGCTTTCTCCTCAGATTTGCCATTTCACCGGAGCGCAGATTTGAACGATTCCGAAGAATCAAAATTCTGAGCGACATTTTGAACCAAACTTGGGATTCTGTAGGACGGGAGGAACGAAGAAAGAAAGGAAAGGCGATTCCTATCAACCATACGGCATGTAAGAGAAAGGAAGAGGTTAGAAATAAGCATTATTTTGGATTTTATACCTTAGTGATTAGGCCTTTCAATAAACAGGTACTCAATCCTACATGGACGTCTCCAACAGCGACGTGGCATTGGGATGGTCCGACTCCAACAATAGTCATCAGTCCTTCGGATGCGTGAAGACTTCTAAACAAGTCAACGTTGATGTGGTAAGAGAGGAAACAAAGGAATTAGTAACAAAAAATAGTGGTGAAAGAATGAAGCGTAAATGGGAAGTATCCAATCTAAATCATACATGAAAAGCGTTGACTTCAAGATCTTAAGACAAATTGGGTATTACCAATAGACTTTAAAGAGACTTTATCACATATTCCGAAGTAAAGAACTTAACTAAATAAGATAAGGCAAGTTAAATGCCTTTGTTTTAATAAAATCACTCAACTTTGCTGCAGAATATGGCCAACAAGCACAATCGGGAGAATTTGGTTTTGGATGATAAACACAGACAGAATTGTTCACATTTTTTTTCCTTAAACGTGGATGAAACCGAGCACGCAGCAAGCAAACATTACACTAGGAACACCAAAAGCAAAGGCAATTGAAAGTAACTTGTGTAATCGAGATATACTTAGCCTTAGACTATCAGGAACTTATACAGAACACTTGTGATTAATTTTCTGGAAAGAAAAATCAGGCGCTTTAAAACGTACAGATGTCGTTATTAAGAAAGAAAGGTAGAAATAAACGTGGGATTGAATTGCATACCATTTTTGTTAGGCATTTAACAAAATAATTTGATTGATATCAGGCATCTCAACGTGTAGGAATCCACTTGCGTTGAACCTCAACCCAGTACACCATGAAGGCTCCAAGAGCGACTTGGCATAAGGATGGCCCCACTCTATGTTTTCCCATGACTCCTTTGGATTCATCAAGATTTTTTGGAGCGAAGGTGGAGGAGATGGTCGGCCTTCTTCAAGCAGTGGAAGATATAGAGGGATCCTCTTTAATTTTGGACAATACTCTATCTGAACAATTTGAAGAGAATCACACACCATCGTTCCATTTGCATTATAAATGCTCTTCAATTTTGGTAGTCCTCCCAATGTCAATTCCCTTAATTTGGGAAGAGCAAGTTTCATTCCTTCCTCCTCCAATTCTGACTCTGATGATATTATTTCCTCCATTTTATCACAATATAAAACCCTTAACACTACCAAATTTTGGAGATTCTCCAACACACAGCCAGAAGAGAACAACTTCTTTATTTTTTCACAATTCCCTATATTAATCTCTTTAATAGTGGAAAAATTGCCATCTGACACTCGGGTAAACCACCAGAAAGCCGGCTGTTTTTTCCAGAACTCAAATCTGCAGAAATTAATATTCAATTGTTCGATACCGTCAGGAAACTTAACACCATTTTTATAGAACTGACAATCATTTAACTCAATGCATTTTTTATAATTGAAAGCATCTACTATTTTGGCACCCACTCGAATGTAGTATTCACGATGCTCTTTTGATTGTTCATGCAAAGCTTGGACACAGTTACCCAGCTCTTTCAAGTCATAAAACCTCCCTTGGAAAATTTCCAACTTTCTTAGTCTACCTATCTCATCACCCCTGACAATTCTTTGACTTTTATCAGATTTACCATACCCCACTAAGTGCTGAAGTTGTGAGAATTTTGATAACATTCCATCTGGTACCTTTGTTGTACGAGTACCTCTCAAATCAAGAAATTTGAGATTTACCAATCTTTCCATCCCATGAGGGAGATTCTTTATATTTGTTTCTTCAAGGTCCAAATACTTCAAAGCTCGAAGTTTTGACAAAGATGGTATATTCTGTAAACATTTGTATCTAGCAAGATCCAATACAGTAAGAGTTTCCAAATCAGAGATGGAATTTGGCAAGCTATGAAAATCATTCCCAGAAAGATCAAGAATCTTGAGTCCATGCATTTGCCGAAAGAAACACTCTGGAATGCTGTATATTTTGCAATTGGACAAGTAAGGTTGTGAGATTTCGACATTTTGGTGGCGGCATTTGTGCTGGAATTTGTATTCCCCCATTCTCCATCAGCGAAACCTTCTCCAGATCTTCAGCCCATTCTTTCAAATCTGGTATCTCTTTCAATTGCATGCCTGGTCTTACCAAGTATCGAGGTTTTCCCCTGGTGGTGATGTCTAATGCCATGTCTCTCACAAGGTCATGTAGCTTCACACAACTTACACCATCTTCCTCTTCTCCAACATTTTCTAACAAGCAATTGCTAATGAGTTTATTCAAAATGGCATGCCCTCTGTCAATCTCTTCTTCTATGCTTTCTAGTTCTTCCACAAGTCCCTCAGCAATCCAAAATTCTACCAACCATTCTTTATCGATATTCAAATCTTCAGGAAATAATGCACAATAGAGGAAGCATTGCTTGACTCTTTCAGTTTCTAAACAGTCATAACTGAATTTGAGTTGTTGCAATACCTTCTCATTTAAATTGTTTACACTTTGTGCACGTCTTTTCAGCTCAATGAGTGCATTCTTCCATTCATGAATGTCACATTTGCCTTTCATACTGCTTGCTACTGTAACAATAGCTAAAGGCAAGCCAGCACATTGTTCAATAACAGCTTCCACAGTTGGCGAGAGGACTAGATTATTCAAAACATCTGTACCTACCTTATTTAAGAACAAACCCAACGCATCTTGTTTTGAAAGAGTAGGCATTCTAATTGCTCGAGAACCCAAATAGCGACACATTCAAATTCCGGGTTGTTACCACTAACTTGCTCCCAATAGAAGGCTCAGGGATTCCAACTTCTTCAAGAGATAAATTGTCCCATACATCATCCAAGATTAAGACATAGTTGCCTTTTCGAGACAACATTTCGTATATCATCCCTGCTCTCCTTGTTACATCATCAACTTGAGAAACAGATACATTCATTCCACGTGCAATATCATCTTGCAATTTGGCAATGTTCAGCTCCTTTGATACTGTGATCCACATCACAGCGTTGAACTTTTTAGTCTCTTTCAAAAGTTGGTTGTTAATGAGCTTCATGATGGTTGTTTTACCCACGCCTCCCATTCCCCAAACTCCAATCTTGAAAACACTATCGTCCATCAAATATGCCCAAATTTCTTCCATAAAGCTCTTTGCAGCTTCACCGACTAAGGTTGTCGTGGACAAGACTTGTCCAATCCATTGAGGCTTGTCAATTACCAAACCACCATAATTCTTTCCTCGTTGAAGAAGTTCTTCAACTTCTTGTATCCTTTTCAAAACATTTCCTCCAAGGAATCCACGTGAGAGAAGATTGCTTCCGCCATCATCATTTTGAAGATCATTAAGTATTTCACCATTGATCCTTTCAACATCTCGAAACCACAGCTCAACTTCTTTCTTGAGTTTCTTCCTTGGTTGCAGCTCTACACTCTTTTTTGATTCATTGTCTTCCTTCACGGCATCTAGTTCCTCCAATTTTCTCTTCAAGGTAGCTAAATTCTTATCATGATTAATGTGATTTTCGATGACTGTGAAAACCTTATTTAACACAAAGTCCATCGCAACAAGTACCTACATAACACCAGATATGCACATTAGAATGCTATATTAGGTCTACACTCCTTAAAAGGACTTTGACAAACAGATTTATCAAGTAAAGAAGCACATGTTTTACAAAAAAGATTGATATCATAAGTTTGATTATAAGATTTACTGTTAGTCCTACAAAGGAATTTTATTTTTTCTCTTCATTAGCAAATTAACAAGGCTCCTAATCTAAGAAAAAAATAATCTGGAACTCAAAAATATTTTATAAAGCTTAATTGTAAGTACTTAGATATCACAAGAAAAATATAACATTATACCACCATAAGAGCAAAACCAAACTGTTAAAAATGAAAGAACTAGAGAGAAACGAACAAAATGTTGATCTATCATATAATTTGAACAAAAAAGAGAAGATGAATAATATGCAAAGTCATTTGATTTAAGGTTATAAATGAAAGAATTATTCTTAGTTGGCTTATTAGATTGAGCTTATAACTCTCATGATAGCGAGCATCTGTACGAATTAAAAAAAGAAAAAAAATGTGAGAAATTGTGATAACCCCAATTTCCTCGTATTCAATGTAATTTACTAAAGTATAGGAATTTAAAAAGAAAATATTAATTGTTAAAATATTTAATAAAGGGTCCATTCGATAAGGTTCAGAGAGGTACTCGGTGAGGATCTCACTAGGATTTTTTTTGTCCAGATCGAAGTGAGACCCTAGAATAATGATATTAGAGGATGAAATTAGTGTAATTTTTAAGTACAAAATAAGTGTATCATAAATATATTAACTGAGTACAAATAACTGTTAAAATAATAATAATAATAATAATAATAATAATAATAATAATAATAAATATAATACAAGAAGAAATATATGATTATAATAAATAATTAAAGATAATAGAGTTCTAATAAAATTAAAATTAAGAAAAATAAGTCAATTTAATTATAGTTAAATTTGGTATTTAATGTGAAATTAAATAAGAGATTTGACAAAATAAAAAGTAGAGATTTATAAAATATTCATTTTAGTTATATATAGGTTTTTAATTATAAAATTGAAATTATTGGTGACATGAAATTTAAAGAAAGAATTGATTTAATTGAAATTATATTTTTGGTATTTAATGGAAATAATGGAATTGTACAAAGGTATAATTGTCATTTAATATAGGCTGATTAAAATGGTCAAAGATTGACCAAAAAAATAAATAACTTAAATTAATAAAAAAATTAATAATAATAAAATTAAAATCTGAAAATTATGAAAAATAAGATATTTTCTATGGTAAAAGTGTAAATATAGAATTTTAAAGGGGGTAAATAAGTTAATGTGCACCTGATAGATTTTTGTACGTTAAGAATTTATTAAATAGAGTAAAAAATCTGTATTTTACCCAGCCAAAACCGATTCCCTTCTTGTTTAGTTGCTGCTGGCTTCTGCTGCTGTGTTTCTCCTTTTCTTCCTCACGCCTCTCTACTCATGTCTAGAGATTTCATCAATTTTCTCTCTTAAACCCCCTAACCTTCCTTCATCAACACTACCCCTTATTTCAAAGACTACTCAAACTCGGAATTTTAAGAGCAGAATCGATGATGTGAGAGCTGATATGGTCATGCCCTGTTCAGTTCGGTTGCTACAGGTAATGTAATGGACTGACGTTTTTCTTGTTACTAGTTGTAGTATCTACTTGCTTGGGGCATGGATGATATGATTTTAGTTTTAAATTGAATCAAATTGAAGAGGTGCAGAACAGGATCGGTTATTGAAAAAGAAATGAAGAATTTATTGTAATTTTATTAATTGTTGAGTTGGAATTAATAGTAAACTATGAAAGGAATTGAATTGAAATTTGATTTGAGTGATGAATTGGATAAAACAGCAAAACTAGCGTGATGAATGGTGCAGAAAAATAGAAAGCGGCGTGAGATCGTTATTGGCTGTTGTGGCGTGATTGCATGATGGTGATAATGTGTGGATGAAATGAAGTTATTTGAGAAAGTCTTAAGTGAGTAAAATGAGTTCATGAAAATTAGAGTTGGATGAGGGACAAAATCATGAAAATCTGGTAAGTTGAAGCTGCCGGCAGTACTAGAAGAAAACTGAAAAGAAAATAGCAGAAAAACGGGAAAGAAAAGAAAAGATAACCAGAGAAGAAAAGAAACGAGAAACAGAGAAAGAAAGGAAAAACAGAAAAGAAAGAAAGAAAATTAAGATAATGTAATTTACAATAAATGATAATAATAAAATTAAGATGATAATGAATTAAGATTTATTGTAAGGCTAAAGAAAATTTCATAATATTGATGAGTGAATTAAAAATATATATAATTTAGTTGTAATATATTGTGATAATTTATAGAAAATAAAATAAAACTTAGTATTGAAATAAATAAAATAGAAGGTAGGAGATTAAGAAGACACTCATTAAAAGCTAAAGTATGGGATTTAAATATAAATTTAAATTGGGGATATGTGTTGATATTTAATAAGAACTAAAATAAATTACTATGGAAAGTGACAATGGAAGTAATAGTATAATTATTAGAATTGAAAATATGAAATTATTGATAAGAATTAGAATTAAGAAAAGATTTCAATAAAAGTATACTCATGTAACGACCGAAATTAGAGAATTTCGAACTAAATTTTTTCTTTCCACTTCTATCTTTTTTCTTAAATTAATCGATAACACTAGGTTTGCATTTGGTATCGGTGTAAGTATAATTCATCTTTTCATTTCACCTAATTCAATATACAATTAATTCAATTAATAATAATAAATTAAATACATATTATAATATAATAACTACGATTTCATTCATAATAAACTTCACATAAGTTACATCCCACTAATTTTCGATACGTATTTATGCTCTATTTTATAAATACAACTGTTGTGCAAATACGTGTCTGAATATAAATAAACATTTAATAAATACCTGATCATTTGGTACTTCTAACCTCTAGCGATTTCTTCGACTAACTAAAGGCAGCAGACTTCGTATATTTTGATAAGCTATCTGGGATGGTGAGAAAGGGGGGTGAGCTTTGGAGAAAGCCCAGTAAGAAACATATATAAAAGCGCATATAAAATGCAGTTAAATAAAAATCACTTATTTTACTGATTAAGAAAAAGGCATATTAACTACAAATATTAAAATGCATAAAATATTTATTTCTTAGTAGCTCACTAGGGGATAGTATCGAAAGGATACTATAGTCGGCTATATAATCGGGTAGAGTATGAAAGGTACTTTAGAGTACCTGTCGTATTCCGGTCCCTAGATGTGACTATAGGGAGTAAATTCAGTTGACGATAAAACGATTAATCGATATAAAACGTTTAACACTTTATGCAATGCAATTTCAATTCATCAATCAATATAAAACATTTAATAATTTATGTGATGCTATTTCAAATCCATAATCAGTATAAAACATTTTATAATTTATGCGATGCAATCTCAAATCATTAATCACTGTATAAGCCATTTATATAGGCAATGCTATAAGACCATTTTAGTATGTAACTTCGATAAACAATATAATAACAATTTCAAAATCATGAGATAATGCAATAATTTCAAAAACTTCGATCAGTACAGTAATGCGATTCATTTAAAATCCTTAAAATAAGATAAATGCACTTGCATCAGAAAAACATATACTGAAAACTTGTATCACTTTCTTTGTCACTTTTCAATCAAATCATGCACTAGTCTCGTAAATCAAATCATTCACTAAATCAATTATCAATCAAGTTTCACTTATCGATAGAAAATAATCTCCCAGAGACTCATGCATGCACTATATCTCATAAGAGACCTGTATAGGAAGGCCAGGGATCCGGAACTCCTTAGCCAATCCTATGAAACACTATAACAAATGGCCATCGTCATCGTCGATCACTCACAGTTCGCACTGGTCAGGTGCTCACTGTGTAAGCCTGTGGGGTTCGACCGTAACTCCCACAGTCATATCATGTAAAGGGGAAGGTCTGGGACGTCTCCCAGCCTAATCATCACTGTCTCGTATGCACGATCATCAGGAAGACATCAATTTCATAAAATCACTTCATATACTCGTAAATCATTTCATATAAATCACTTCATGTAATTCCTTTCATGAAATTTAGTTCATGTAAATCATTTTGTATAGTTCAATTCATGTAAAGCACTTCACGAACCTCAATTCATGTAAAACACTTCATGTAATTCAAATCATGTAAATTGTTTCATGTAATTTAATTCATGTAAACTGTTTCTCGTAATTCAATTCGTGTAAATCATGTCATGCGATTCAATTCATGTAAATCATTTCTTGTAAATCAATTCATGTACATCACTCGTGTAATGCAATTCATGTAATTCATTTCATATAATGTAATTCGTATAAATCATTTCAGATAATGTAATTCATATAAGTCATTGCATGCAATATAATTTGTATAAATCATATCATGTACTCATTTCATGTAAATCATTTAATGTAATTAAATGGATATGAATCATTTCATTTAAATCAACTCATGTAAAACGTTTCATATAATGAAATATTTAGACTTGTAGAAATTAAAGATAATTTCTATTTCTTGTATTTGGGAAATTGGGTAAGAAACAATTAAAACGAGATTTTCGAAAATTTTTAATTGCAAGTAAAACATATATACAACTCCTATACATATTTCTTACCTCTACTTTCGTGCAGTATAAAATCCTATAGCATCATTTACGCCTCCTTTATCTTCCAATTTCCTAATACTGCACAATAGTTCCCAAATATATATTAAAATTCCATAATCCAACTATACTATTTGTTTTATTAATTCTACCTTCAATTTTAAAATCTCCAATAATTTATTTATTTTATTTTCTATCAATTACCAAAACATAATTTCCATTAAATTCCATTCTCTCTCTAATTCTATTGTCACTAATAATTCCAAATTCTTATAATTAAAATCCCATATATGACTATAATAAATATTTTATGAATTTCTATTTTCCATTTCATTTTATACTTTCATCAAATACTACATCTACATTAAAATTCCACTATCCCCATATATATATATATATATATATATATATATTGTGGCCGATTGCTTCCCCTGCATATAAAACACATCCTCATCATCTCATCTGCATCTTGGCCGAATGGCCTATTTCATACCACTCACAATTTTAGAATTTATATCGTTATAATTTTGTTCACCTCATCCCATCTATTCAAGCCATAACTCATATATCAAAATTACCCACGTTTCTCCCACTTTTCTTTACTGACCAAATCTGTCTTCTTTTTTCTACATTCTTATTTAATTCAATCTAGTGTTCTAATCACACCATCCAAGCTTAAAACATGTAAATACCCATCACTCACAAACAGCCCCTGTTTCACACCACTTGCAATTTTTCTGAAATGTATTACTTCAATCATCATTTAATCATGTTCCATAAAATTTCAATTATCATTTTCCACTAATTTCTACTGAACATATATCAAATAACCAACAATTTCTTCATTTTCCTACCGCCGAACACTCCTAGTTTTATATTTCAACTTTGTTTCAATCAAAGGTGTTAAACAAATTTCTCATGCTTAGAATGATGCAAAAACTATAGCCAAGATTAATAGAAACCTCAACATCTAAAATTCCTCACCTTGAACCGAGACTTTCAGCAAAATTTTCAGCTTCCACGTGCTGCAATTCAGCCCCAAAATTCCTAATTCAAGACGTCCTTGAGGTGGGAAATAGTTTCCGTGAAGAAGGTGGGATGATTTGATGAAGAGAGGATGGGAGTTTTGCATGATTCACGTGAAGAAGCTTGGAGAAGAATGAAGAAAACCTAGACCGCAGAGGAGAACAGAGTCGATTTCTGCTGGGTAAGTCGGCAGCAACTAAGATAAAAATCTTGAGTTTTTAATCTCATTTATTCATCTTTTGTCCGATTGAAAATTGTCACATAGCCCACTAACTAGATTTCTCTCTTTTGTCTCCCTTCTCTTTTCTTTTCTTTGGTTTGTTCTTTTCTTTTCTATTTTAATTTGTTTGTTGTGCAGCAAGCTTCTCGTGGAAGCTTGCTGCAGTCTCTTTTTTTTTTTTTTCATATATATATATATATATATATAAATCTTTTTATATTTACAATTATAGATTATAAATACAAAACATATACTATTTATATATTTTTATATAAATATAATTTATACTTCCTATATGTATTCAAAACACACACACATAAATATAATTTATGTTATATATACATATATATTCCTTAAATCATATATTTTCCTATTTTATTGCTTATTAATATATGTTTATTTATATATATATATATATATATATATATATACACACATCTTTTTTTTCTTAATACTTGAATTAAATTCCTAATTATTAAATTTTTTTATTTATCTATTGATCAAGTATTATAATTTCGAAATATTTCAATCCTTTAATAAATTTATTTATTTATTTCAACCAGTCTATTTAACATCTGAAATTAAATTTCACAGGTACCAAACCCCAAAAATAGGAGAATTCACGGTTATCACAACTCATGCTAAGACAATTAATAGGAAATTTAATAAATTGATTATTGAAATTAATAAAATGAAAAGTAAGAATCAAAAGAAAGTTATTTTAATGAAGTTAAATTTAGAGAAGATTTGTAACTTAAGAATAATTATATGGTAGCATTGGATAAGAAATAAAGGAAATAAAGTAATTATTGAAATTGATAAAGTAGTAGATACTAATAGAAATGAATTAAGATTAAATTGCAAGATTTGAATTGGGAATAATAAATATAATGCAAGAATGAAATATTTGATTATATTAAATAATTAAAGATAATAGAATTTTAATGAAATTAAGATTAGAAAATAAGTCAATTCAATTTTAATTATATTTAGACATTTAATAAGAAATAAAATGAATCTATCATGAAAGGTGATAAAATAGAAAAAAAAGATTTATTAAATGAATAAATAATTATTAGTATTGAAAATAGGAATATTTGGTAGAATTAGAATTGGAAGATAAAAAGTGAAATTCAAAAATTGTAAATCAGCCAAAATAAAATTATATAATATTGGTGGAATGAATTAGAAGAAAACAATATGATTTAATTACATTTATATAGTGATAATTAATAGAACATAAAATAGATTAATTATTGGACTTAATAAAATGGAAAATAGGAATTTATAGAAATATTTAGTATAGTTGTATATGGAATTTTAAATAGAAATTGAAACTATTAATGACATGAAAATTAAAGAAAGACTTTAATCTAGTTGGAATTATATTTTGATATTTAGTGGGAAATAAAATAAATTAATTATTGGGAATAATACGTTGACAATAGAAATGTATAAAATGCTTATTAGAATCATGATATAGAATTTTGAATATAATTTAAAATTATTGTGCAGTGTGAAGTACGAGAAATAAGGAGGTGCAAGTAGAGCTACCGGATTTTTATACTGTGCGGAAGTAAAGGTAAGAAACATGTATAGGAGTCGCATAGGACATGTTTTACTTGCAATTGAAAATTCTTTGAAATCTCGTTTTAATCGTTCCTTTCCAATTTTCTCGAACACAAGGAATATAATTTATCTTTAATTTCTACAAGTCTAAAAATTGCATTACATGAAATGTTCTAAATGAATTGATTTAAAAGAAATGATTTACATGCTTTGATTTATATTAAATGATTTATATGAAGTGAGTTACATGATATGATTTACATGAATTGAATTACATGATTTGAATTATATGAAATGTTTTACATGAACCAAATTACTCGAGATGATTTACATGAACTGAGTGATGACAGAATTTATATGAATTTATTTACTTGAAATGATTTAAAGGAAATGATTTATATGAAGTGATTTATATGAAATGGTTTTATGAGATTAATATCTCCCTGATGATCGTGCATACGAAACAGTGATGATTAGGCTGGGAGACGTCCCATACCTTCCCCTTTACATGATATGAATGTGGGGATTATGGTTAAACCCACAGGTTTACACAGTGAGTACCTGACCAGTGCGAACTGTGAGTGATTGACGATGGCCATTCATTATAGTGTTTCATAGGATTAGCTAAAGAGTTTCAGATCTCTGGCCTTCCTATACAGATCCCTTATGGGATATAGTGCGTGCATGAATATCTGGGAGATTATTTTCTATTGATAAGTGATATTTGACAGATGATTGATTTACTGAATGATTTAATTTACGAGAATAGTAAATGATTTGATTTACGAGATTAATACATGAATAGATTGAAAAGTGACAAAAGAAGTGATACAAGTTTTACAGTATATGTTTTTCTGATGCAAGTGCATTTATCCTATTTTAAAGATTTTAAATGAATCGCTTTACTGCATTGTATACTGAATTGATTTATATAAACTGTTTACATAAGGTATTACTGCATAAAATGATTTTTAATATTTTAATATTTCATATTTGAATTATTTTTATAATGTGCACTTTTATATATGTTTCTTTCTGAGCTTCTCAAAGCTCACCCCCCTTCTCACCATTCCAGATAGCTCATAAGGTGCATGACAATCGCTGCATCAGGTTAGTTGAAGAAAACTTCTAGAAGTATGAAGTATCCAGTAACCAGGTACTTGTAAAGTTTTATATTTATATTCATACTTATAAATGCACAGCAGATGTGACTGTGATAGGATGTAAATACTGAAATGGTGAAATTTATGAAAGTACTTGAAATGGTGAGATGTAAATTACTTCTAAAATTATAAATATTATTTAATAGATTTTATTCTGATTTTCTTAATTATTATTTATGGTTTAATACATTTAAGGGAATAAAGGTTAATTGTAACAGAAATGGTAAAAAGAAACTTACATCGACATTGAACGCAAACCAAATGATATTGATTAATTGAATGAGAAAAGAAAAAATTTGGTTCGGAATTTTCTAATTCCTGATGTTATAGAAATAATGCCAAAATAGACTACAAAACTTTTAATGGTGGGCAGATATAATGTTAACTTATATTTTGGAATTAGTTGAAGAAAAAAAATCTGTACTTAATTCCACTTGTCAAAATAACTTATATTATTTGTGTCAAGGTGGGCAGGTACAATGCTCATCATAAAGTTGGTTTTCAAGGAGTTCTAATTTGTAATCCGAACTTTTTAAGATTAACATTCAGATTCATGGCAAAGACTAAGCATTTTGCTACAATTCTGCAGCCTTTTATCTAACACTGCTTGATCTTAATATCATGCCACTAATGAGAACACTGGAAAAATATTTTTATCAAGTTAAAACGACATAATCATAAAGTATTTTTTCAAGAGCTTGGTAGCTTTGCCAAAGAAAAAAAAAAGCACATCCATAAAGGAACAGAGAAATATGCCAATAGAAGTACAAGGATCGCATGCCAATGAGTGAAAATGCAGATATTTTAAAGGCAGGGTTGTATTTAGTAGGGTTAACATGTCAAAATTATAGTAAAAATGGGGAAGGAGACTGAAATAAAACAAATAACCCAACAAAATAGGAAAACTATATAACAATAGATGCATGGAAGAAAACCAAGCAAACAAATTACATCCCTGGAATCAATCAGAATCAAATGAAACAAAGAATGGGAAGTAAAAGTTACCTAACTTGACTGGCTGGCACTTCTTGAGAGATTTAGATCTGAAAAGAAAGCAGAGAACAAAGGCCCAAAAACCAAAGCGGCAGCAACTTCCTCGCCAATGACCCAATGCTGCTAGAAGAGAGGTTCTGAAATAATCAAATTTCTGAGATCTGTTGGACTGTGATTAAGTTTGGACAGTCAAATCTTGTGTGCCTAAACAGAGGGAAGAAAATATGTCATAATAAGCATGAAAAGGAAACAGTACCTAAGCAATTTTGTAGTATTTTATGGGGAAAAAAAGCATAAAAAATTGCATTCTAAGTTTACATCTGCTGATCATGGATTATATCAACTTCAATCTAAAAATCAATTATCAACACAACAACATTTCCAAAAATAAGCAGATGACTGTGTTCTTTGTACATGTTGCTATTAAATGCATATTTAGGTTTTTTCAAACAAATCAAGCAATAAAATTTTGATTGCATGATAAATTTTCAAGATTCAGCAATCATTCACTTATACAAATTGCATTTTAAGTTTACAGCTGCTCAACATGGATTACATCAACTTTACTCTAAAATGAACAAAATAAAGTAAAAGCTTCCTTCCAGCGGCAAGAAGGGAAGATTATAGATTATCCAAATATGATAATCAAATCATTTATTTCTTCTTCCAATCTGTTACGATCTAGCTCTTGATTTTAATTTTTGGCCTTTCCAGGGTAATGCTCTTTCTCCAACTATATCACAAAACCATCAACTCTTAGGAATAAGAAACAGTAAGTAGATTACATAAAATTAGGGCCTACGACTGTCAACTACTGTAATACTGGCCATTCTTGTATATGGCAATGGAAATTACAAATAGGGAGAAAATGGAAATTCTAAATATCAAATCCAAAGACTCACATGAGGTGAAAATCAAAACTGAGACCATTTGATCCTATGATCACAGAGCCTGCAGTCCACCTTACCACCAGGAAGCTCGTAAACAGTTTGCTCATTTTCAGGAATGCATTTCCTACTATCATAAACTAATTAAAGCTAAATTGAATGATTTTACCATAAACAATTTTTCAACATGCTTGCTATCTAATTGCTTTGCCAAATATTCATGTTCCAGACAAGACCATAAAATCATCTGAACAATCTATCTATCTATCTATCTATATTATAAAGATTGGAAAGCTACGTGGCATACCGTTCCACCACGTTTTTACATTCTATTTTTCCACTGTTCATCCTTCGTCGTGTGGTTGTTTTTCTTTATTTGTTTTTGGGTCAAATGGTAATTTTGACAAAATTCTTTTCTCAAACCTGATTTGGCGCGTGCGACTCTTCCCTTTCCCCCTGAAACCTCCATCTCTCAGTTCACCGACTTAACTCCATCCCTCACCCCAAAACACTTTGCTCTCCTGTTTGGCTTCTTTTCCCCGTTGTTTGTTCTCCATTCCTCTTCTCAATTGGTGTAACCCAAAAAAATTACTGTTCAAATTTTCTTTTTACGAAATTTTCTCATCTTTCTCAACTTTTCTTTCCAAGCAGTTCTCTATTTGATTACCTTGCGATTTTACAATTTTTTTTCTTTTCATTTCTATGATATTTTTTGCATGGATCTATTTCTTTACTTTTGTTTTAATTTGATACATTTGTTTAGTGGCAGCCTTACTGGATTTGACCTTGGATGATACGGTAAAACAAAATGAGAGCAAGAGAGTACAAGATGAGTTAGGCCGTCACGTGGTCTGCAGACGATGATGAAGATTATCAAGCAACTAAAGTTTGACATTCCATTAACAGTATCAAACCACGATAAAAAAAGACCAGTCAGTAATTTCTCTTCTTCATTACAATATGGAAGTTATTTCAGTTTGTGGGAAAGCGAGAAAACAAACTCAATACCAGCTAGGATTGCAAATCTATGGAGAAATGGCAGTGGAACTGGAGTGGTCAACCCCAACATCAGCAAACCCAGAAGACGCCATACGCTAGGTATGCACATATCTAGAATACAAGGGCAAGATTTCAAGTTGGTTTATTCCTGTAACAACTTTAACCGAATTTGTTAGAAATTATTGGTATTTTACAAATTAGAAGTTTGATAATGGAACTGTTATTGTTCGTATTGGAAGTTTTGTTAAAAAGAAAATTTTTTTGTCTAAGTTGGAAAGACAAAATTAAATCATTAAGGGAGTGATAAAAAGGAAAAACTAAAAATTTAAAAGAGAAAATGAGAATTATGGTGGGTTTAGCTTAGTTGTTGGAAGAATGCAGCAAATGATAGGTTAGACTATTATTTTCTTTTTTTTCTTTTTTTTAAATTATCAATTTATAAATTCCCTTTGGTTAGGTTGAAGTTGCCAAAATCAAAAAACTTGAGTTTTTGTTATTTGATTATGATGGATGAGATTTACTTTCTTATTGAGAATACTACCAAGTACTAGACTCCAGCCTTTCATGGTGTTATTTGGATTTTGGAATTCATAACCATTTGCTTCTGTGCTCATTATTGAGCTACTTGATGTTGTTCACAGAACCATACATTGGATCAAATAAGTTAAAGTTGTTTTAGTTGTGCATTTATAGGTTCCTTTTGTTAAGGGAATTATAGATTCAATGCCTTAAATCTAGAAAAGTGATGCTATTCGGTATATTTGGCCCTTAACTTCTTCTTAGCATTGCAAATTATAAGCATCCAAAAATGGTTGAGGATCTCCTTGAAAGCACGCCACCTTCAAAGGTTTTAATTTCAGCTTTCCTGTACTATTGGGTTTGCCTTTGTTTTTCTTAAAGATTTATTTTTTTTTTTGCAGGTTTGACCATGTCATGCAATTTGATTTCAAGATTTGGAGTTTTTCCATGTTGGTTACATTTGGGTTCGAGAAAGACCAAAGGGTTTTGGCCTTCCAGGAATGGCTTTGGTAAAGGATATTGTGAGTGGAACTTCTTAATTCTGTTTCATTTTTTTTCTCTTTAATCTCCTTTTTTTTTTCCAACGATAAGCTATGTTACATTTCACCTAAATAACTTTTTTTTAATAGCTCCATGTCACAATCAATGCAAACTAGAATGATTAAAACAATATATGGTTTTTGAGGTTTCTAAC
Organism: Heritiera littoralis; assembly: GCA_031772115.1. Classification (NCBI taxonomy): domain Eukaryota; kingdom Viridiplantae; phylum Streptophyta; class Magnoliopsida; order Malvales; family Malvaceae; genus Heritiera; species Heritiera littoralis. The sequence continues at coordinate 914,516 of JAPDPK010000143.1, read as the reverse complement.
CAGAGACGATGGAATCAAGAAGATGGTTTGCGCTTGGAGTCCAAACAAGTCAAGAGTGATTACCAAAAAAAGGTGCGTTACTCTTTAAATAATTTGTGTGCAATCGATTATCCCTGGACTAAAACAGACATATTTCTTTCATTGTTTCTGCATAAATTATGAGGAATAGTATATATAGATATTTTCAAATCAGTCTGCATTTACCAATGAGTCTCTTCCGGTGACTAAATGCCCTGGTGATGGTGTTCACTCAGGTACTACATCTAGATAAGGATAGATTAAGGCAACGGTGATTGTTGTTGGTGTTCATACATTCTTTGGCAAGGTTGCTCAAATCAACAAGATCAGTTTCAAAGGGTAAAGAGCTAGAACAAAAACAGTCACTTATTATTTAATTTTATTTTTGGTATTATTCTTCTTTTGTTTTTATTGATGAAATGCTCTTTCTTTTCTTTTCCTTTCCTTTTACTTAATTGGTATTGCCTTTATTAAATATCTTTTCTTATTCGATGTTTGCCTGTTTTTTAGAGAAGTGTGGTTTTAATCTAAGTTTCAAGATGCATTCGTATGTTATCATAATTTATATATTAAATTTGAACTGGTTTTGTTAAAAAGAAAAAATTTGGTAATTGATATGCATTCGTGTGTTATTTAGAGAGCCGATAGTAGCCGTGATTTTCTTGTCATATATATAAAAGTTCGAAAGCCACACGCCTCACCCTTTTGCCACGTATTTCTCCATGATTTACACAGTATTCATCCAGCCTTTTACTTCTATTTTTTGTCTGTTTATAGGTAAAATGTTTATTTTCATTAAATGATTTAGGCAGAATTTATTGTTTCTGCCACTAACTACTCTTCCTTTTTCTCCCAACTTTTCTATTTTTTTTCCTCTTGAATCACGTGAATCCCAATTGCTTTTGACTTTTTTCTTTTGGTTACCATTGCTTTTGAAACTTTTATTCTTTTGTTTCCCAATCCACTCACGTCTCCTCCAATTTCTTTTTTTTTTGCCCTATCCCACGAACCCATTCACCCATCAAGCCTTTGCCTTCTACTGGTGTCGTTCTCTATTTCCATTCTTTTCTATTTTTTTCCTCTCCAATCACGTTAATCTCAATTGCTTTTGACTTTTTTTTTTGTTACAATTGCTTTTGACTTTTTTTTTTTTACAATTGCTTTTGAAATTTTTACTCTTTTCTTTCCCAATCCACTCACGTCTCTTCCAAATTCTTTTTTTTTTGGCCTATCCTAAGCCATTGCCTTCTATTGGTGTCTTTCTCCATTCGTTTTAAAGTGTTTATCTTCCTTTTGCGTGCTCTTGGTTGTCCGTTTGTGGGTAAGGCAGTGATTTTCACTGCAGTTTTGGTTTCCTTCGATTTTGGGCACGTCTCAACTTTGGGTCTTTGTTCAGCCACGCCCATGCTCCTCCCTCCCCTAAGCTCGGATACAACCTGTGCTTTCATCATGTACAGTTTTTCCTGTCTGCTCCTTGTGTTTCTGATTCTAGAATTTCCTTTGAGCTTTTGTGGACATCCGGTTGGTTCTTATCCTTTTTTTATTTCATCTGTCCTTACATCAAACTTTTTCGTAGTCTCTTGGGTCGGTTTTTCTGTTGGGTTTGAAACTGACCCATTCATTTCTTTGTTATTTCTTGCCATTTCAGATCTCTCTACCCAGTCGGCTACTGCTATGTGGTTGGGTCATTCTTTCTATTGTCTTAGGCTTCCAGATCAGTGTACTATGCCTCTCCTTTGGTCTGTACCAAATCTCATTCCCAATCCATCAGTGTCTCTATATCGGTTCCATCCTCTTACAAAAATCAGAAGATATTGTTTCTCGAAGGTTGTGGTTCTTTTTTGTGTCAAACCGTGTTCTACTTACCAAGTAATCATCGGTGATTTTTCCTTCTTCTTTTCCGATTCCCTTTGTGATTTCCCACTGAAATTTGACCTTTTGTGGGTTTTTTTGGGTGTCCTCTCAAGTTTCAGGGTGTTGGCCATTGTTACGAAAAAATTCCAGACTCGAATATTTTCTCCAGGTAAAAGCCTATAGCTTTTACTCTCTTAAGTTTTTTTCTCCATCTACAATTCAGTTTTTTTTTTCATTTACAATTTTGGACAAAACTTCCATTTGTATCATGTAGATACAAATCATGATTTGTAGGGATTTCTTAGATTAGCTAGCAACCTACATGATTTGTAGGGATTTCTTAGAATAGCTAGAAATTTTCTCTTAAAAAAGTATTTTCTACTAGGGATTGTTTAGATCACAAATCATGTAGCTTTGCTTAATAGTTCACTAAAGTAGACGTTGTATTTGATATATTTAACATTCAAAGACATGAATTAAGACCAATCATATTTGGGTTTGAACCTAATTGTTCCTATATCACATAGAGAAAAATCTAAATCACTATCCTTGAAGATTTTGAACTTAAAAGACCTTTTGTATAACATGAATATGGATATTACAATTTGTTATGTAGATACATAACAGCTAAGGAAGTCAGGTTTTTTCCTCTTCAAATATCAAAATGGTCGAATAAGGGGTTTTACAAGCTTTGTATTTATATTGATGTTTTAATGCTATGCAAAGTTGGGGAAATTATATGGAATTTTAAGAAATAAGAAATTTGAAGAATCATTTCGTTTGTTTAGTTCTGATTTTTTTTTAACTTTTGATTGTTTTTCCAAACTAATGTTTGTGTCAAATTAACTTTTCTTTTTAATGATGTATGTATGTATGTATGTATGTATGTATGTATACATAAATTTAATTAGGAATACATTTAACGAAATGGGTTTAAGGTGTTTTGCTGGAAGTTTGCGATGGTAACTAAAAGGAGTCTAAGTTTGTCACAATTAATTATGGTTTCGTAACTAATGAATTTGGAAATGCTAAAAACTAGAGTTTGGGAGGTGTTGTTTAATTTTTATACTGTGCAAGGGGTTGTCATTGATGATGTATGTATTTTCTTTGGATTAAAAGATGAAATTTAAATTTTGTTACTCTTTTGCATGATGGCTAGTGTTGCAAATAACATTAATCACACTCTGTTTGAAATGCTTGGTCTTTGTTATATTGCTGGGTTTTTAAGCTCAGATTCTGTTTGCTTAAGAATTAAATATGGTCCTTTAACTGGTTTGCCCTGTTGCTCATCTTAGTTGCACTGCCATTTATGTGTTCGTTAGCTGTCTTAATGCATTTACTCCTGCCCTTTGTGCATGTTCTTGAAAAAAACTCCACTGGTGATATAGTCAAAACTAAATACGTTACTTTAGTTGTTTTTGATTTACTCATTTTGTGGTAACCAAGAAAAATAAAGAATGCACCTCCATTAGACCCCAAAGAATATTTTGCCATCACAACAATTAATTTTATGAGATCTCCAATATTCGTTGTGCACTCATAACTATATTCATTTCAAGGAAGGTTCATATTGATCAACCTGTCTGGACAAAGAAAAGTTCCTTTTGCTAAATACTTGAGGTCTACAAGATTAGACATTGCATTAGACTTTATATTGTAGTTGCCACTTTTTTTTTTATCAAAAATGTAACCTTTCATAGAGCCAATGAAGTAATGCAGTGTCTAATAAGCACTTTTGCTCAGGTTAGGAGATTAAAGGAACCAATGGGATGGTTTTTGTGATGCATAATCAGGGCTTGAAGCTAAACAATGAAACCTTGAATTGTATATTATAGGTTGGTATCAAAATGAGGTTGTTTGACCTTTTCGAGAAAATGTTTGATGAAATGTCTGACGGCAGTGTGTGTGCGGATTTTGGTTGTTATAAATTGATAGTAGTCGGCTATTGTAGAATGGAGAAGGTTTTACATGTTCATAAGTAGTTAAATACTGGAAAGAGGATACATTGATGATAATGCTACTTGCACATTGCTTATCAATTTGCTTTGTCACAAAGATCTATGCTTTCATCATGTGTAGTGGTTACTCTCGAGCCTTTTTGTCTCTGCTTCAAGAATTTCTTCCATGCTTTTATACTCTGTTTAGATATTCAATTGGTTCCTACGCTATTTTTTATTTCGTTTGTCCTTGCAACCTACCCTTTTCAACCTTCTGAGTCAACTTTCTCTCTTGGGTCTCAAATTGACTTCTCCATTCCTTTGTTGTGTCTTGCCATTTCGGATCCCTCTGATTTACCTATTGCTATCTACTTGGGTCATTCCTTTTGTTGTCTTAAACTTTCAAATCATTGTATTATGCGTCTCCTTTTAGAAAAATCACAAGAAATCGTTTTCACCAACATTGTGCTTCTTCAAAGCATCTTCTCCTTACCTAAGTAATCATCAGTAATTTTTTCCTTCTTCTTTTTTGATTTCTTTGGTAATTTCCCCATCTATTTTGAGCTTTTCTCAATTTTTTACGTCTTGGTTTTCGACAACCCATTCATCGAAACCTCAATCAGGTGATTTTGAATCTTCTTTTTTTGTTAACCTTCTGTTTTTTTGCCGTTAGTCATTTGCCTGTTTATTTTAATTTTTCTTTTGTTTCTTCGTCAGGTGTGTTATAGTCTATGACATCTTCACGCTTACATTTCGAGGAGGTGCTGGGCTTTTCTGCACAAGTAAATGGTAAATGGTCCTAATCATGGCATTAATACTGCTGAGTTGTCTTCAGTAGATTGCAAACTTCAAATAATGCCTGGTGCAACCCATGAAACTTTCTCCCAAGTCCTTTTGTTTCTTCATTAAAAGTCAAAGCTGTGGTTAAAAGTCTTGATGCCAAGGCTTGGCATATTAATTTGTGACAAATTGGTTTTAGCTTTGGACAATATATCAGTAGTTTTGTAAGTAGAAAAGAAATCAAATAATTGAGTATCAGTGTATTTTGTTTATTGAAATTATATATTTACTACTCTAAAATAGTTTGAAAAGAAATTTTACCCTAAACTAGAATTAGACTTTATGGTTAATGAGGACTCTAAAAGATATAAAATAACTGAAGTTTTGTGTGATGTCAAAAAATTAATTATGTAATTTATTTAATTTGAAATTACATAAATAAAGTATGATTAGATTAATTAAATCAAATTTATAATTATCGTAGAAAGTGCTGAGCTCTCAACCTATCCACTGCTAATAACATTACAACAACTGAGCACAAGAATTAAGGTCATCCAAGCTGGTTTGCCAAATTGGTGATGCCATTGAACATGAGGTAAGAATGATTATGTGTTTTTGATATATATATATATATATATATATATATATATATATATATATATATATATATTTATATATATCTCAATGTATGCTCAGCAAATTTAAGAAAATTATGAGCTTTCATTAAAGTTTTTGTTACTAACATGATAGACACTCTTGCTGGAATTTTTAGTATTCTATTGTTAGAAATATCTGTATGTTAATAAAGAACTTACTTATAAATTTAGTATTTTCAGTGGTAGGATTATTTCTAAAAGTTAAGTTGGTACTTTTTCTAATAAGCTGTATCAACAGGAACATAAATTTGAAAATTAATCCAAATGAACTTTACTGAACATTGATTTCTTAGCTGCTAGTTCTAAGGTATGTGTTTTATAAATTTATATATTTTTAATATCTTTCATATCTTCCTGCTTAATAAACATCCTCAATATATATCAGTAAGACAAATTTTGTCCAAAAGCCCAGCTCCTTACTCTTATTTTTGTTGTTCCTTCCATTAAGCTACTACGACATTAAGTAGAAAAAGGAAGTAGGCAATTTGACTTTAACTTTTCAAGTATGACAGTGTGAAATAAGGAAAAAATTATTGCTGGCAAGTTTTCAATTTGCTGCTTCAGTAGCCTTTTCTCATCAAAACACCTAACCCATATGATTTTAACTCTCTATGGATGTTTTTAAGCTGATATTGTCTTTGTTATTTTTCATGACGATGATATATAAGCTATGCCTATAATGTAAGGAAGACTGTTTCTTTGTTTGTTATTTCCTTTTACACACACAAATGTCCTACTGTTACCGAATTTTCGATGAGTGTACCGCAAGTGTACGGACCGTAGCAAGTAATAAAGTGATGAGTAGAGTATCGTTCCCACGAGGATTGAATTTGTGAATTGCTTACTAAGTACTAAAATTTCACACCTTAATTTTATTCAAACGATCGAAAGAAATTTTTTTATCAAAACACTAATGTATTTAAAATAGCAAGAAAATGAAAATAATAAAAAAATCTTTATTTAAATCAAAACTTCTAAAATATTGCAAAATAAAAATAAAAAGAAATTTAGATGAAAACTTGAAAACTAAAACAAAGAGAATAAAACTAAACTACTCTATATCCCCTAGTAGGATTGTATTCTCTTCATGGTGCTGAAGCTGGCTATTTATAGAGGCAATGGGGATGATGATTAGCTCAAAATCTTGGCTGCTAGGGCTTGATCTTTATCTTCAAAGAAAATTTATCTTTTATCAGCTCCCTTGTTTATCTCTATCTTTAGCAAAAAGTCCATCTTGATAATTTATCTTCATAAAAGATAAATGCAACAATTTATCTTTCTTGGCAGCCAGTAGAAAAATCCATGCATGAAGCTTTATCAACAAAGTCTTGTGTTTGAATGAAATTTGGAACTGAAATCCTTTACATCTTTGACTTCTTTATCAATTGGAGTTCCTACATCATTGAGAGAAATTTAATAGATAAATGAGGGATTTGAATCTAATAGTAATGATTTAGAGATAAATTATATCATTAAATTCATGATAATTCTATAAATTATAGAATTATCACCAACATGTTATAAACAATTTAAAAGAAAATCACATCTTATGGAGCACATGAAAATCTTATACCATTCAGTCCATCAACCTAGATGTGGGATGTGTCAAAAGCACTGCAGATTGTAATTGTGTGAAAAATTAACTATGGATCTTTATTGGATTATCTCACAAGTGAATTTGCTTTTAGTTGGAAATCTTAATGGTGATTTAGACGTTGTTTCTACTGTTTTTTTTATATGTTCCTTCTATGATTATGAAAATTCTATAATTTGTTTGGAGAAGAGCAACTTTGGAAGGTTTATTTGTACGGATTTCTTTATCCTCAAAGCATTTAGGTTGAGGAATATTTCTTTATCCTCAAACCATTTAGGTTGTGGAATATTTTATCTATAATGGCTTAATTTTTTATTTTCTTTTTCACTGATCTATATTTACCTAGAATGATTTATATTCCCTGTTCCATTCATCCATTGTGAATGGATCAATTAACTGCATGAAGCTGTTGGTTCTAGTATAGATTTTCTCTACTTATTTCTTTTTCTTTCTCCTTCAAGTTGTAAAGTCCTTGATATTTGAATTGTACTAGATCTTATAAATGTGATTTATATGCTGTAACAAGTTACTATTGAAATTGGAAACAGTTTTAGGAACGTTTTGGATGCTTTATTGAATTGACTGAACTATAAGCAACTTTTTGTGGTTTTTTAAAGTAGCTTTTTAGTAGCAATAAAAACTAAATATAAACAAAAATTAACAAGATGAGTTTCAATTTTTTTGACTTAATGCACAAACCATCTACATGTATGTATGCATGCATGCATGCTTATTCTCCTAATATACATGTATGGTTAAGACATACTAGATTTTGGTCTGAATTTTTTTCATCTGGTTTGAATGGGAAACGAATTGTTGAATTATTACTTCTTTTTGTACCTTATTTTTTAAATATATTTTTCACATGCTCATTTTTGTCAAATAAATTATGTTGCAATCAAACACTAGGCTAAGCTGAAAAGTTAGAACTTTAAATTTCCATTTTTCAAGTCTTAGTGTGCAGTTGATACCACATTCTTTCTTGATTTTGGATATGAATAATATAAAAATTGTAGATTTTCTCGGCCTCCTATTAAACCACGTTTTTTGCTTGCACAGGTTTAGTTTGATTCCGACCAGCTTCTCCTGCTCTGCACAGGTTATTTTCATTGCTTTTCTTTCCTCTTTGCTTTGCTTTTTTTTTTTCTCTTTTTCAAAAAGGTTGTGAGAAAGATTTCTTTTGGCTTGAGTTTAATTAGGAGGTTCTGATGATTGAGCTTGGATGTTGATAATTAAATCTTGATTTAAAGGTTTTTTATTTTACAATTTTTGTTGATTTTTGTCGTTGTTTGATTCTTTTGTATTTCCCAACATCGTCATTGTGAGTACACTTTTGTTCCAGGTGGACCTTCTCTTTTGTGTGGATAGTTTTTGATCTTCTTTTTCCTACTTCTCTTTATTTCTAACCAGTATTTTGAGAAATATTCCCTGTTATGCTTGCTTTGAGTTTAACTTGATGGTAGTTGATTATTGCTTGATTTCCTTTTTTGTTATTTTTTTAAATCTTTATTACCTCATATGTACTAGCTTTGTCTGTTCAAGTTTCTTTTCTGCTGAGTTTTTAAATGATGCTAAAGAAAAAGCAAGGAAGAATTGAATGCAAACAGAACTAACATTGGGACAAATTTGCCTTATGGTCATTTTTAATGTGCTTTTAGTTATTCCCTAGATTTTTGGGTTCTGATTGCATTTTGTTTGTTACTTTGAGGTGCCCTGTGGTTCATTTTTCTTTTCCTTTCTCTGCATGACTTCTTACACTTGTTGTATTGTGACGTCCCGCCACTTCATCTTATCATCTCACATCTTTCTCATTTTCTTATCCGATCTTATTTTGATTTAGTTCATCAATGCCAACCCTTCCTTACTCTTAAGCTAATTATTAAATAGCTCACACAAATTTATTTCTTTTAAAGAATCACCAATGATATATATAAATACCATTCCATTTCCACAGGACCTCATACATCATCTTATCTTACATCCCCGACATCTTATATACATAAATTTCTACTTGTACTGTACTGTAGCTGAATTACAATTTACCGTACATAGACATACAAGTATACCTTCTATGCTAACTGGGAAGCGTATCGGGAAGGTACACTTTGCTTCTTCAAAAACAAGCTCCTCTAGGCGGAGCGAGGTTTACTTCAGGTAATCTGTAGGAAAAATGGTCGTAAAAGGGTGAGTTTACGCTCAGTAAGAAAACTACATAAAAGAGCGTGCTATGCCTCTATATGCCTTTTTCCTACTTGGCTCTATAATGTCGTATAAAGCATGCATCATAACATTTTTCATGCATTGTTTGCAATCATGCATGTTTATTTCAAATGACATAGCAAACATACTTTGTATGCTTCATTTAAAATGTAGCATACATATAAAACATGCATCATACTTCTTTCTTAGAAACTTCATACTTCATAGCATACTTTAAAACATACTTCATGCTTCTTTACTTCAAAACATACATCGTATACTTAAAACATACATCATATATCCTTTGAAATAGGATGGAGACTATGTACAATATTTTAAGCGATTGAATCGTCATATGAACCGTTCATTCCCATTCATATGACTCTAATCATGCATTGGTACAGTAGTGCACTCCGTATAGGTCAAGGATTCTCTCCTGCCTTTATCTTTCCACAGTGAACACTAGTCAGGTGTCACATGTGGGATTGAGGATCGGACTAGGGTTCCTCGCTCAACATACATATTACTGAGGACTTGATCAGAGTCACCCAGCCATCAGAAATGCATAATCATTACGCAGTCCATAGTCTCAAAACATTTATAATATACTTCTTTCTTTCAGAAAACACTTTGGTGTTTAAAACATTTTGGCTTTGAAATTCTCTTTTCATACAGGGCAGTCGACTGGCCTCATAGGGCAGTCGGCTGCTGCTTCATAACTTCATTTCTCGAAATCATTTTCATTTCGAAAAATACATGGGGGCAGTCGACTGGTTCATATAGCAGTCGACTGGTTTTCAAACAGAATGCTTCTTAGCAAATAGCAGTCGACTGGTCATATAGCAGTCGACTGTCTTTTTGAAACGGAATGCTTCTGGAAAATTAGCAGTCGACTGGTCTCATAGGGCAGTCGGCTAGTTTTCAAACAGAATGCAATTTGACAAATAGCAGTCGACTGTCCATATAGCAGTCGACTGGTTTGAAACAGAATGCTTCTGGGAAAAAAGCAGTCGACTGGCTTACATAGCAGTCGACTGGTTTGCATCGGTTTTCGAAAACGGCGTTTTGGTTGTCTCTAGGCAGTCGACTTCCATTTAAGGCAGTCGGCTGCCCCTAGCCTAATTGGTACTAGGAGACAAGTCCGAAAATGCATCTTTTCCTGCACAAAACCAGCTGATGTTTCTTTCCAAATCACATACACATATCACAAAACATGCGGACATAGCCGCCTTACGTCCGTTACATAATTTCCTTACCTTAATTCCTTCGGAAACGCGAAATCACTTGGCGCGTAACCCTAACTTTTCACTTCTTCAAATCTGAAATCATCATAGCATATCAAACTTCAAATTAAACCACATACACATGTTATACTAACTTAAAACAACTCCACATCAAGAGCGAAATTGCAAGAATCATCTTCTTCTCTTACCTTCACTAGAGATCAAAATCTCAAATGTTGGGATCTCCTCCAATACTTGGAATTAATTCACCAAACTTTGGATATCATCTAGTCTAGTGACAAGGATCATTTTTCATTCCATAAACTAAATGAATCGGTGGATGGATGAAGGGGTTCGTCAAGGTGACTATGGAAGGAACTTGGAAGATTGGATGGAACGAGAGGGAGAGCTGGAAGAGGGAGCTGGCGTAGGGTGATGATGGTGAGGGTGATGAGTCATGAAAAATGCATTAATTGCATGCTCATCCATTAATTCATCTCAGCCCTTGACTTATCCCTTTGACCATTTAATTCTTCTTTTCCTTTCTTCCACAACCACATGTTAAAACACAATTTCTGATTTTATTTTCTTTCCTACTCCAATTATTTTCCTGATATCATTTTCTTTATCCTCTACTCATTTCCATAATAACAAGATAAGCTCTTTAATTAATTGGTTATCAACTTTCTTATTTCTTCTATATTCCATTCATCATGCATACCTTATTCATACATCAATTACACATAAATCTTCATATTCATTTAATCATATTAACTTAGAATACTTTACATACATGGAGGAATACATGGAAATTGAGGACCTCACATGTATTTTGTTCTATAAAGGTTGCTTTTTAATTGTTCCTTGCTTTCTCTTTTACATGATTTATGATGGTTTACTTAATCTCTATATCCTTTTAGGGGAGTTAAGCTTTAAAAATTAAAACCTTAAATTGTTGATGTTGTGTTCCTGCATATGAAGAAATTAATGATATGCTCATTGCTTGATTAAGCAAAGAATTGATACTCCCTCATATCTCAACCATTTTACCTAAGTTCATGTGCACTATTGTTCATAAGCTACAATGATTTCAACCATTATAAAAACTCGATACAACTAACATTAGATTTGACTTTATGCTTGATACAGCATATACTAAGATTTTGATGCAGCACATATTTTCCATGAAGTGCAAGCATGTGTTTTTCGATAATCGTGCCTTTCCATTTATTCATGAAATTTAATTGCATTAATGGAATTAGCATCCTGCCTTTTTCCTAGCTTTCTACTCCATTTATAGCTATTATCATTTTCTACCTTTTACTTTGTTATGAACTCTTGACAACTCTTGGTATTTTTGATGCAACTAATGAACTCTTTATTAATCTAATCATTCTTGAATTTTTTACTTTTTCTCTTTTGCCTTATCTCCTTCCCTTCTTCCTTATTTCCGCAGCATGGCGCGGGGATCATGCTAGTGTATTTAACAAAGTTAAAGTACAAACATTGTAAAGTGAAGAAAATCATGTCATGATAAGCTTGAAACAGAATCAAAGCAAGCAAATTTTCTTCCAGTTTATGAACCTAAAAAGACTGAGTAGAAGTTACCTGCTTTGAACGCCTTGACTGGTTAACACTTCTGAAAGACCTTGAATAGGAACAAAAACAGAGTGAAGAAAAAAAGTCCTACTCAGATAACAAGAAGCGAACTCCCTTGCTAAGTATAGACCCTGACACTTCAGGTAGAAGATATGTATGGAGCAAGTAAATAATTAATGAGCTAGTGGAAGTATGTGTTAACAACTTGATTGATACTTAATTACTAAGAAATAATAAAGAGAGTTGTGGAAAGAATCTCGCAAGTAAGCACGAAAGTCCAACGAAAACAATCAAAATGACCAGAATTAATAAATTATGGGTCACTGGTAAAAGTGCACTTTAAATTGCCAGTAATTTAAGGGCACACTCGTAGTACTTTAATGGTGCCACTAGGGCTTTTTCTTTTTCTAAAATTGTTAAAAGCCTATAATTAACATCTTAACAACCTTTGAAAGGTAGAATCTTGGCATGGATGAGATGGGAAATAATGAAGAATGATAGAGGGTTCGGTGCAGGTAATCTAAAGATTGAACAGACCTCCAACACTACCAGAATTGCAGAAGAGGAAGAAAGAGAGTGGAAGTTCGTAATTTCATTCAATATGTCTGCAATCTCTTGCACAATTGTTTTTATACAACTAATAAAGATCAGTTTTCTTATTTGTTGTCACTGCCTGCTAATTAATAAAGACCTTGAATCGGAATAAAAACGGAGTGAACAAAAAAAGGCCTAATCAGATAACAAGAAGCAAACTCCCTTAGCTAAATGGAAGAAGATGTGGATGGATGGAGCAAAACAAAGGAATAATTAATGAGCTACTGGTAAAAAGACGCGGGAGTCTGTTAACAACTTGATTGATATTTAATTACTAGGAAAGAATAGTCAAAAGTAAGCTAAAACGTGCTAAGTTCAAAGAAAAACAAACGAAATGACCTAAAGCAAACAAAGTTATTGGCTTGGAGCCACTTTCTGAGTCAATTGTCACGGTCTTGGTGCCACTTTCATGGTGGGTGCAGGTGGAATTTTGACATGGATGAAATGGGAAAGCATAAAGAATGACAGAGAGTTCAGTACAGGTGATCTAAAGATTGAACACAGCTTGAACACTACCAGAATTGTGGAAGAAAGAAGGAAAGAAAGAGAGTGGAAGCTTGTAATTTCGTTTAAAATGTCTGCAATCTCTTGTACAATTGTTTTCATACAATTAATGAAGATCAGTTTCCTTATTTGTTGTCACTGCCTGCTAACTAACTGCTAACATTTCCCTGGTCAATAACTGCCACTAACAGGAATTTTGAAAATTTTAATTTGCCCCTGAAAATGTTTCCCGTGCATCAGACACTGCCTGCAAGCGTGCGTGCTTGATGGCTAAGTTCACTCATCGTCGAGATTCAAGTTGTTAAGAAGAATGACAATGTCTAAAAGTGAAAATATATTAAAAAAGAAAAGTCCTGTTTTTTTCAACAATTTCAGCGTGAAAGTTGGAAGCCTTGATTTCAGCAAGCAGATTAAAAACCTGCATTAGGCATTAGAATACACGATATCAGAGTTTGCATATAAATGAGGTAAACCCATGGCAATATTGCAGCATTCTAGGGATTGGATATGTAATAGTGGAGTGTAAGAAACACAGAGCATAAATATGCTTCAATTCCATTAAATTACTTTCAACATTAAGGATGAACCTTGATCTGAGTGCAAATTAGAGTTTGCTAGTTACAAAATTGATTTAGTCGGCGCAATTGTTTCATCTTGAGCATCGTCACCTAGTAACAATCTGAACTTTAGAATGTTGTGAAGTCTGGCAACTGGTTTTACTTGCTTGCTTGGAGCTTGATTTGGATCTATCATGCAATTGCCTCAGAAGAGATTTGCTTCTGAATCCTGTCTCCTCATGTACTGCAGGGAAAGTTTCTGCAAATAATAATTGGCACAACAAATTCTTAATTCATACAAGAAAAATTTTTGACAAAAACAATAAACCAAATGAACTTAAAAAGAAAACAGAAATGGTAATCAAGAAACACTGTTCCAATGATATGTTCCCTACTTACATAGATAATTCTTCCATGCTTTTTTGTTTAACATCAGTAAAAACTATTGAAACCAAACGTGTACTTATAATCCTGTCCTGCATGAGGGAAGCAGGTGAAAAATGATACAAAAAAAAAAAGAAAAGGGAGATTATTTAAAAACCTCCCAATTAAGATCAAAGTAACTATGACAAAAATGTTGCTCACCATCTTCAGAGAAAACAAAACAGGACCCAATTGTTTCTTCACATTCTCCAATCTGTAAATTGGAAAAGATAACTTAAAAGATGAAAATTTCATGAATTAAAAACTTCTGCATGCCAGAAATCACTTGATGTTTATTAAAGTTCAAATCAAAGGGTCAGAATAAAGCAATAGCTTAGGCCTATTATGGACCACAAAATCACTAGTGCATAATAAAAATTTATGACAAACTAACTACTTAGATAAATGCATGAGAGGATGAGTCTAACAGAAATGGTAAAGAACAAAGAGGAGGGCAGCAAGAACGCTTTAGATGCCAGGAATTCTGAAATATTTGTTGTCTGTGCTGATTGTGAATGCTAAAGACATAAACGTCGATAAATAAATAAAATGGCAGTTCCTAGTTGTTGCTTAAATATGGTCATCAAGGAAATAAAACTTTCAAAAGCATAAATAACCTGGAACTTTTCTTCCTCAAGGTAAACAGAAGATTTTGAAAGCTAAGAACTCACCAGCTTTGCTTTTCATCTATGATTAATATTGGATTCATTGTGTCCAGACCCTGAAATTCATTAACAACCTGATTATCACAATATGGTAAAATAAAAAAAAAAATGAAATCTTATGCAAAACTGACAACAAAATACCATTACATCAAGTGAAAAAATATATTCACAGACAACCAATAATTAAGAAAGCAAACACTATCCTCTATTAGTTGAAGTGGGGAATGTGAGAAGGAACAGAAAGGGTATAGAAAGAGTGAAGGGAGGTAGGTAGAATCTAAGGCCAATACACTCTTCTAATCAAATCATCAAATTCAAAAGCCACAACAATGCATTGCAATCGAAACAAATTCAATTTTAGCTATGGCAGAGCTCCAATCAACCAAAATTTATTTAATCGAACAACTGACACAAAGAAAGCTTACACATAAATATACACAAGTTTGTATAAATTGAGTTCTTCCATAATGAAAGCAATTGCACGAACACTAATACTAATACTAATCTGCTCATTTAACGATTCAAACTTGAGACTAAAACTATTAAAACATACCCTTGGCTTCCAAATACAAAAAAACAAATAGCTATAAGAAACAACCCAGAAATCTAAAAACTTTGGGCAATTAAATGACATGAGATTCAGAGCTTACAGAAAGAGTGTAAGGTGCATTTGGAGGAATGTCAATCTGCCCAGAAACAGCATCAAGATCAAGCAATACATACTCTGACTCTCCTTCTTCCTCTTCATGCCCATTTGCCTTCTTATTTTCCTCCATTACAATAACAAAAAAAAAAGGTATAGATTTAATTAGTGAGTGGGAAAAACTAGATATTTGATGGCTGGGTGTAATAGAGCTGAGCCGATACAGCAAGAAGCTCGAGCTTGATCCAAACGTGCTGCTCGAAACTCAACTCAAAGCCAATCAAGTTTCACCATTTTAGCTCGAACTCAACTCAGATAGAAATCAAGCAACTCTAGCTTACTCAATTAAGCTTGTTTACCAAATAATAATTGAGCTCGATTCTCATGCTCAACTTCGAGTTCAATTATTTGTTCTCGAGCTTGAGCTTGAATCAAGTATTTTTATATACAAAATATTTTATATTAATTAAGTCTAATAAAATATGATGTTTTACGAGATAATAATAATAACCTTACACAACAACCAAATCCAAAATTTTTTAAACAAATAAAAGTAAAAGCCTCAATCAAATTCACCAAATACAACTATAAACTTAAGAATTAAAGTCTTAACATAATTGGCAGAAGTTAAAATGAAATATCTAAGCAAACAAGTCCGGACACAAGTCACAACAACAGCATCTGCTTGCTTTTGTTACTTTCGCAATATTGTCTTCAAATGAACATTGTCCCACATTTTTCCCATGAAACCTACGCAAAATAATCACAAAGCAAAAGAATTTGACAACAACTAAAAGAAAAAAATAATAATAATAATACCACCAGGGAAACCATAACTATACTGAATTAAAACATTTGTCATACAAAATCCAAAATTCCCAACAATACATCAATTACCAATTTATGTCACACTAAAGATGCTTTCAACAATTCTACCCTGCTTTAACAGTAGATTATTAAGCATTTTGTTTGGTTGCATTTTTACCCTGCCTTAACAATTGGTTTTTTCATGTGTGATAGTTTCTTATCATTCATCTTTTGTTAAAAAAAGAAATTTTTGTTTCTTTTTTCATGTTCATAGCGTTTTTAGATCTCTTATGCTTCTGCCTTCACGTCTTATAGATACCATATTGCCAACAAAAGAGTTCTGGTTACTCAACACTTATTAACAGGTTGATTTACCAGATGCAGATAACAACTGGTAGGTATCACACGTACTCTTGTGGCTCCAGTTTGTGTGGTGTCCTTGGACATGGTCCTGAAACAAAACAATGTACAGCATTTACAAGGACTAACTTCCCTTCTACAGCTAATGTTGTCCAGGTCAGCTTCTCAAAATCATGCTGCATTCATTTGGCAGTCTGAAGAGGTTTGTTACTTATCTTATTTCAATTCCATGTTTTTTAGTTAGCAATATCATACTAAAGGTGCATTTCGTAAAGAAGCCATACATTATCTTTCCCTAGGGGAAGATGTAAACATAGTTTCTTTACAATTGCACTTGCATGTTACTATTTGATGTGTTTGCGAATGTTTAACCCCGATGCCTTTGAAAAAGTCAAATGTTACCTGACTATGAATGCTGATAAGATCATTGAGTTATGATTTGGGACAGTGGCAAGGTTGCATTTTTTTTTTTAACTCTGAGTAAATACATTCAGAGATAACTTTTTGGTGCTACATCTAGGGAACACCTCTCTAAATGCTATTTGTCATGGACATGGCAGCAAATGCCAATTGCGATTAATACATACACCGCATACCACCATTCAGCATGTTGGCTTGGCAAGCTATGTGTAGTTTGGTTGTCTGGGCTCTTAATGCATTGACTGGACAATTAGTGCTGTGTGACATGAGAGATTTAACCTAGTGACTAAATTAGATGCGTCTCTCTTAAGTCTAGACTTTATACTCTCTCTAGTTCTTATTTCTTAAACAGGGGCAAATTTTAGTTAATCTGGATCAATTCCTAATATCTTGATTCAAATAAAATTTGATTATAAAATTGAAAACGTGGACCCTTTAAAATATTTTCTTGGGACTTTAGGAGCAAGGGTTTGTAGTGGTAGAACCTCTTTATGGTCTTCATGTATTAAATTCAGGGCAGAAGCAAGCTGAACCTAGCCTAGATAGCAGAGTGCCTAAATTTTCGAGTCTGAGATGTTTATATAATGAGGTCTCTTACAGTATGGATAGCCATCTGTGAGCTAGCATTGCTGGCTCTGATGAGTGATAAGTTGAGCAGGCCTTTGGTTGAACTTGGTTTGCTCAGATGAAAAGCTTAAAATTGGCAAACTTGAGTCAAACTCCACAGCTTTACTGAACTTGGATGAGCTCAAGTGAGTTCTAATCCAGCGTGGCATGATAAACTAAGCTCATGTTGCTTGATTGTTGTTGTACAGCACCATAAACATGTTTTCACAACTCTGAGATTTTCTCAGTTAACCATGCTCTAAGTAATCCTTGCCTTTTAATGCATATAAAATTCTGCTATTTTGGCTAATTGAGAGCCGAAAATCAGAAAACAATCCTAACTCTATCAACTTTTCTCACTCAAATTCAACCTTGATCAAACTCAAATACTGAATCAAGATCAACCACAATAAGTAACTGAAGGTAAGCATTGCTATTTAACTTGAAATTACCTTTTTCATTGAAATTGTTGCAAAAATTTTGTTGCACCTGCTGCAAAAAGTGGTTGGACGTGAGAGTGAGACCGTGACTCTCTAAGAGCCTTCCTGTACCGGTTGTACTGCTGGTAGGGGCTGCTAATTGGTGCCATGCCTGGGTGGGTCTGCTGGAGAGAGAGATAACGCAGGAGGAGTCTGAGAGTGAGAATTGGGAAAGAGATGTGCTGGTCCGTTGGATGTCATCTCTGAGTGGGTTGGTGTTCTTGAGTGATATGGCAAATCAAGGTAGCAAGGAGGGCTAGACAGGAGAGGAAGACAGAAGAGCTTAGAGAGGGGATGAGGGAGGAGAGAAAGACGGGTGAGCGGATGGCTGATGAGGAAGAAAGGAAAGGTGCTGCTGGGACTCAGGCTACTCATTAAATATCTATAATAATAACTAGAATGGAACCCGTGCGTTCCCGCAAATTAAACAAAAATCAACAAAATAAGTAAGAAGTTCAGTAACTTATTTTTTCTGAAGAACAGAGAAATTCCATTCATTAATAACACATGGTTACATTGTACCGTAATAGACCCACCAAACAATTCAAATACATAACCATCAATATTGAACACCCCGTTTGATAGCTCTCTTTTCCTTGGCAAAAGGTCAAATACCTCATCAGCAAAAAAACACTGCACCTTATATTGATCATCTTGTTGATGAAGTCGCCACTCAATCATCACGAACAACAAACATTCAATCAAAAGAATCATTCACATCAAAATCCCCAAATCATTAACAAATCACACACATACAGTTTTTCCATCTCCTAGCATTATCGAACCAGAGCAAAACAGAGCATTGCCCCCTCATGCTATCGCAACTTCATCATCAACTGCCTATACAATCACAAACCACTTCGCAACTCATCATCCCACATTAGTCATAGCTCACACCAAGATCAGACACCTTTTGTTTCTCTAATCTGTAGATTAAATTGAAAGAAAATTCATAAATTAAATCACCATTGTGAGATTAGCCTATGGATTTCTAAAACCAAAATGCATGAGTTACTTTCTTTAACACCAAAATACTAAAATGAGAAAAGAAATGGTAAAGATGATCTTAAATTCTAAATGAGACATCTACTTTTAACAGCAAAGATAAAATTTCAATTTGTAGTTCCAGATGAAGCCATCTAAGAAAAGAACAAAACAAAATTTTGAAAAGCAAGCAAAATAAAAATATTAAACAGTCTCTAAGCTGCATGGAGTTTAATCTTAAATGTTGTTATTTATTAATTTATAGATTAATCTCATAACGAAATAGCTCAATGGTCTTATGTAATCAAATCAGATAGTTCCCATAATTTTTTTAAGTAATACTCATTAAAACTAGGGGAGAATACACAAAGAAAATAAGGGCATATCCTCTTTATAACATGAAAAAAGGCATTAAGAGAGCAATATCATGAGATCACCACCAAGACAAAAATGGTACAGTCTAGAACATAAAAGCAAATTAGGATGGCCAAGAACATGACATACCAAATAAAGCAATATCTTCCCTATATTTCCATTAAATTTCACCCAAGAATCTGAGAAAGAAAATAACACCACAATTAACATCATTGTATGAAGCATAATTTTAGACAGCAAAATTGATTGGTAAAGGAGGAGAGCATACTTTGATCTATAGACTGTACAGCAATTTGTGCATAATTTGCCAATCTTCAAATAATTATAAAATGAAGCAAAATGTTTCCACTGTTCAAATGTACTCCTTCGTGCGAAGAAAATGACATCCCTTTAGAATAAAAAAATCATAGGCCAAACCCATTAAACAGCAGGTACTCTATCAGCTCTTCAATACTTTTGGAGCATTACAATAGCCTAATAAAAAAATAAAATAAAAATGGGCGAAGTGCTTAGCTTGGCTTTAAAAAACTGGTACAATTAAAAAATAAAAAAAAATAACCTTAGTTAGCTTCTATGAAGATATACAACCTCACCCATTTTCACCTCCTCCGTTTCCAATTCCTTTTTTTTTCTTGTTTCTCTTCTTCAGACCAAGGAATCTGTGTACGTATCCCAACCACCCATAAGAAAAACGAAGATCCAATGACTAAAAGAATCATTTGCCATCTGCCTGGCATTATATCAAACAGCTAGTGGGCCACAGAGAACAAACAAATCTCGGTGGATTTGATGGTATCATAACAACCATGTAACCAAAAAAAATAACCAATAATTAAATAAAGGAAAACAGCATTAACCCACGAAGACACTAAAACAGACAAATTCACAAGGTCATACACAACCATTCTGCATTATGATCAACAAAAGGAATTAGCAAATGCAATCACTTTAACTTGATGAAGAAAAAGAAGGCATCAACATTTTGCATCATTGTCAGAAAAGCATCAACTGCTATCTAAAGCTAAAGACATTATCCCATCTTCATTCAACTATTACATTTCCACTTCATAGCCTGCCTCCACATGAAAAGTGAGAACAACTAAAAAAATGACAAAACAGTAACATCTGGTTGAACCCATACTATGGGCCTCGAATCTCACCTCTTTCGGCGCTTGTTTTTTCTTAGTCCACTAGGCTCTCCCCTCTCTTTCTCTGACCACCTTCTCCTGATGGCTGAACCCAGTTTGGACTTTAATACCCAAAAGGATGAAAGAATCGTTTCTTCTTTCCTTAAAAAGAAAGCAATGCAACAAATCGAAATGATGTTGATCAAGGATTGACAATTGGTAATAAAAGATACCTGAAGCCAATTTTCTACAACTCCTCTTAACCATCTTTTGTGATATGCTGTTTGAACAGTCCGTACTTGTACCTATCAGAAAAATGGTTGGCTTCCATGAAGGTCACTCTACTTCTTCTGCCCTGTTTCTAAAAGAGAGACAAAGACACAATTTTGTGATTATGATAGCTAGAGAGGCAAGGCCAATTAAAATTAAATGTTAAGATTGTGCGAAGAAATAGTTTATATGACATCGTGGGCAAAAACAAAGGTTGGAGTCATATATCCTCAATGGTAATAGAGCTTTCATATTTCCAAAATGCGGCAGAAAAAGGCACCTAGCTGCATTACCGTCTCATCAATGCTAAGCATAAGCAATATAGAGATACTGCCTTTTACTTCATTTTGTCAAAATCAAAGGAATAGCTCAATGTAGTAATTCTGTCATATTTTGTTAGCTATGTTCTAAGAAGTGAGGAGAGGAAATATGAAGACGAAAACTGAAAATACAGAGAAAAGCAACATAAGTGTGTTGCATTTTCATTTCTATATATATAGTACATTCAACAATGTTAAACAAATTTCAGTCTTAATTTGTGGATCTCAACTAACTTTGCAAATCCTACTTAACTTGTCATATATGACAGAAATTGTCATTACCAAGTACAAAAAAATTGTTGACAGAAAATGTGAACTTTCTGCTTCAGTAGCTAACAAACCTGCTGTCAGCAGCAGCTAATATACTTTGGTTAATTTGAATTAGTCCATTATATTACTTTCAAAGTTGTGGATGAACATTGACCGGTGACTACAAAGAGTTTGCTAGTTACAAAATTGAATTAGTTGGCGCATTTGTTTCATCGTGAGCATCATCGTCCAGTAGCAATCTAAACTTCAGAATCTTGTGAAGTCTGGCAACTGGTTTTACTTGCTTTCTTGAAGTCTATTATACATTTGCCTGAGAAGAGATTTGCTAGATGGACCTGTCTCTTCATGTACTACTGGGGAAGTTTCTGCAAATAATAATTGACACAACAAATTAATCTTCTTAATTAATACAAGAAAAATGTTTGAGAAACAGAATAAACCAAATGAACATAAAAAAAAGATGGATTAGGACAGTAATAAAAGGGTCCATCCTGTAAACCAAGTGGAGAACGTCATAAAAGCAACTTTCCCAGCAATGTCGATATATAATTGAACCAGAACAAACAGAATGAGCTCCTATCAGTATTAATAAACAAACCCCATGCCTTACTATTAAACTTATCTAGGCTTAAAATGGGAATGCCACAATGATTAAAAAAAAAGTACAGCAAACTGCAGCAACTAATTTCATGTGAGCCCTCCTCATAAGTTCCGCAATTGGCATAAAGATTTCAAAAAAATTAAGAATGAGAGTTTTTTTTTTGGCCAAAAAGGGTTTTTTTGGCCATTTTGGCCAAAAAAGGACCTGTGTACCTAATACAGACAAAAAATGTACCCAAGTTTTCAACCAGATTAATGAGCTTCCAAGGAAATTAGCTGTCAATAAGAATAAGACATAATCCCATCTTGAAACAGTGCAGAGCTTTCACATTTAACTCTGATTCTAGTTCCCATGAATTTCTGGTGATCGCTTTTCAGCTCTCTTGGTGTTTATCTACAACCTGTAAAGTTGTAAGATTATCAGCTTCTTGAAAAGAACTGGTTCTTTTTTTATACCCCTTGAAAGTTTTTAATCTTTCACAACCATTCATCCTGCAAAATTTACCTGACAAAACCTTTTAAATGAATTAACAAAGCAGATTCTACTCAACTAGACTATATAAACTCTAAAATTCTCCCATCCCAAACAAATATTGCCCTTTTAAATGTGTGAAACTGAAAACCCACTATATTAGTTCTGCATATGCCAAATGCAAATTCCCACGAGGGTCAAATTCAATAATGTTAAAATAATGCTAGTAAAAAGAACAAGAAATAATCAAATTATGCCAGGTTTTGGTTGGTACCAAAGTATTATACTAGTAAGATAATAGTAGTTAAAACAACCAAGAAATAATTACTGATTTGTGGTACCAGATAAAGTATTATACTAACAAAATATTATGCTAGTAAGATCATTTAAGAAGGATTTCCCAACATATCTTCTCTCTTTGAGCCATGGTTAACAGGGTTGCATCTGAACTAGGCACAATCAAAGGCTAGTGGGAAACTTTCATCGTTAGAATATTAAAAAGTTTGATTGGGGTTTCCTACCAGATAAAAAATATCATTAACTACTTCTGATGCAAAGACTATACCCAAGCCTTCAACCAGATTAATGAGCTTCCAAGTACAGTAGCTGTCATTAAGAATAAGACATAATCCCATCTTCAAACAGTGCAGAGCTTTCACATTTAACTCAATGTGCTGGTGATTGCTTTTCAGCTCCCTTGGTGTTTATCTACAACCCGTAAAGTTGTGAGATTATCAGCTTCTGGAGAAGAATTGGTTCCTTTTTATACTTCTGAAAGTTTTTAATCTTTCACAACCATTCAATCTGCAAATTTTACCTGACAAAACCTTTTACATGAATTAACCAAGCACGTTCTACTCAACTAGACTATATATGAACTCAAATTCTCCTATCCCCAAACAAATATTTCCTTTTTAAATGTGTGAAACTGAAAACCCACGATATTAGTTCTGCATAAACCAAATGCAAATTCCCACAAGGGTCAAATTCAAAAATGTTAAAATAATGCTAGTATAAAGAACGAGAAATAATCAAGTTATACCAAGTTTTGGTTGGTACCAAAGTATTATGCTAGTAAGATAATACTAGTTAAAACAACCAAGAAATAATCAAATTGTTGCTGGTTTCTGGTAGCAGATAAAGTATTATACCAACAAAATATTATTCTAGTAAGATCGTTAAAGAGGGGTTACCCAACATATCTCCTCTCTTTGGACCATGGTTAGCAGGGGTGGATCTGAACTTGGCACAATCAAAGGCTAGTGGGGAAACTTTCATACTTAGAATATTAAAAGTTTGATTGGGGTCTCCTACCAGCTAGAAAAATATGAACATTAACTTCTTCTGATGCAAATGTCAGCCAACAATTTAATGGGTTTCCACTTTCCTACCATCAAAATACTGCTTGAGAAAACATTGACATATCTCATCATCTAAATGCTGTTTAAGTCTTAAACTGAATCCAGGCCATGCCCACAATCTGCAAGCTCAATCTGCCTCTTAAAGTATGGCCAGTTGATATATTCATGTACAATTTTTTATAGTTTCAAACAAGATCATGAGCTGTAATTGTGAAGAATTGAAATAACACCTCCACTAAGGCTTTTAAGATATGAAACTCAGGAAAAGAAAATTGAACTTATAATCCTCCCATGCATGAGGGAAGCAGGTGTAAAATGATAACAAAAGAGGGAATGGGAGATGACTAACCACCTCCCAGTTAAGTTCAAAGTAAGTTTTAACAAAAATGTTGCTCACCATCTTCAGAGAAAACAAAGCAGGACCCAATTGCTTCTTCATATTCTCCGATCTGTAAATTGGAAAAGATAGTAACTTCAAAGAAGAAAATTTCATGAATTAAAAAACGCCTCATGTTAGAAATCACTTGGTGTTCATTAAAGTTCAAGAGAGGTTCTATTCGCACTCCACATTTTACTCTTTATACCCCACTTAAACATAACAAAATAAAAAACACTCAATATATACCATTTCTTTACCGTTTTATCCCTACCCCATTCATTCCCAAAATCCTGCCCAACCTGTCGAACCATTCTTTCAGACTCCATCTCCATCACTCGGGTTATCCATTGCTTTCAGCACCGCTTTTAACATCGCCTTCAGGTATCATCCATCATCAGCGTTTGAGTTTTCAAACAGGGGCTAGGTTTTGCGCCCAAGGCCCTTCCCTTGCATGGGGCAGGCTGCGCGAGGGCCATTGCTTCACTCCAGGCAATTTGCGCGAGGGCTATTGCCTCCCGCAAGCCAGCGTACGCAATGGCTCTTGCCTTGCAAGGTATCTGGCGAAGGCTGCTGGCACAATGGTCCGCCGTTCGCAAGCCAACCAGGGTGGCCCTAGTTTCGCGCAAGGCAATCTGCGCATGAAGGCCAGTGTTGTGCAAGGCAATATGGGCAGATCGCCTATCCTTGCGCAGGCCAATATGCACATATGATGTAGGCTAGCGCAAGGCGACCTGCGCAGATCATGTAGGCTTGCACAAGGCGATCTGCGCACATTGCCTAGCTTAGCGCAAGGCGACTTGCACAGGTCGCCTAGCCTAGCGGAAAGCAACCTGCGCATGTCGCCTAGCCTCGCGCAAGGAGACATGCGCAGGTCGCCTAGCCTTGCCCAGAATTAGTGTAATGAAATATTTAATTACATTTTTGATGTGCTTTGATATTGGGATAACCATTGATTCTGTTTGCAATTTTTACAGTATTGAGCAAAAGAAAGAAGGTAAAGACTGAATTGGGGAATTTGTGGTCTGCAATTCTTCTTCTCTTCCCTTTCCAGGTGAGGCTCTTACTATTTATTTTGTTTCTGGATTGTCTGCTATGAGAAAGAAGAGAAATGCATGCATGCAAACTGAAAAAATACATAGCTCAAATACATTCCATTAAAAACAACCCATCGATCATAAAGTCTATTTATGTCAATCGGTTGTACCGCATGATTAATATGTATCCAAGTGAACCAAACTCTTCCTATAGAACCTTAACCCTCTTCAGACTGTTACTTTTGCCTTCATTTTGTGTAGATGTGCTAGTTTTTGTACCATGTCTTAGTTGACAAATTTGATGCCACTGTGGTGGAACATGGTGCAGGAGGATGCCTTTTTTTTAATTTCTGCTTCTATTTTAGATAAAGAATTGATATCTCAAATCTGCAATGCTTGTTGATAAGATTACTGAACTTTATTTATTTTTTCATGCTTTATGTTTTGTCCTAACTTCTAGGACCAAAGCTAAAGCCTTTAGTTTTACATTGTTGGTATTACATAACAAGTAATCGTAAGGTTGGAAAATATCGTGATACATGCCCTAACACAAATATGTTAATAGGTTGTGTGAACAAATCTGTGCAAGAACTTTGCAATGTGTTTTCTCTATCCTCCTTTGGACTGGCTTCTGGATTTATGCTTTTTTTTTTTAAATTGCCGGCATTTTCTTTGCCCTCCAAAACCTTCCAAGCTACGAATGCACGAGGAAACTGCCCAATCATAGCCAACATCAGTGACCCTTTCTTTAAGGTCAAATATAGTTATCATTGAAGCCTGATTTGAGACTGTCAGAAATCAAATACAGTGAGCTAGATGCTATGGACAAATGCTAGATGTAGTTTTCCTTCAAAGAAAACATGCACGTGAGGTTGGCATGTGAAAATCTCCAGAAGAACAATCCCAAAGTTATACACATCAGTTTTCTCACTTAATGTCTTTGATTCTGAATACCTGAAAACAAAAACCAGTAAATTAGCCTTAACATATTTACATTTACTCTAGTTGACATGCGTTTGAACAATTTTAACTAACAAGGATAAATATGATTAATGGAAGATACTCACTCATGATCAAGGGGTATTTGTTTTGTACAATAATTTCCTTTTTAGCAAGCATATTTCTACAAATTCCTTGCAGGTTAAATTAAATTCTATTATAACCATCAATACAAGTGACAGACACAAACGAAGACAAGTCTATCTTTGTGAAGAAGTGTCTCACAACAACCAAGCAAAACAAGTAAGAAACAAATAGACTACATGCATACATCTACTGCAATTTAAGCAACCAGACAATTTGTGACCAAGTGTTAACATAAAAACTGGAAACAAAAGAACTTACCAAGTTGCACCCTTTTTGCAATGAGCACCACCACGAGTTTCAAGTAGAAGATTGACTGTTTGAACTTTTATGATTGCATGAGCATTGTGATGTTTCTTCTTGGTGATGACATATATAAGATTGTGGTCTTTCTTTTTTCTTGTGCATGATGTTCATTTTATTCCTGATTGTGAATTGCCATCTTTAATGAATGGAAATGCTATCCCTATATTTACTCTATTTGGCCTGCATTTTCAATCCAGTGTGTCAATTCTATTAGAGATGTTTTGCAGGTTATAGTTATAAACAAAATCTTGCTGTCTTCACTTTGCTGGTTATAATTATTTAATTGTTTTTTTTTCAGACGTGGCATTAACACGAGGTGAAGGTTCATCTCAAGGAAGACGACGACGACCCACTGGCTCTGAGAGAAGAAGACGAGCTAGGACAGATCATACGGAGCATGCCGAGCAGGCCGAACTTCCCGAGCAGGCTGAGAAAGCCGAACTTGCCGAGCAAGCTGAGCAAACTGATTTAGAAGACCAAGCTGAGGAGACAGATTCGGATGATGCAGAGGAGGAATCTGAGCCTTGTCCTGGAGGCCCGATTGATACTTCAATTCTTAAAAGTTTTAGATCGCATATCGCCTTTGCCATATGGGGTGGTCAGGTAATAATTGTGTAAAATTAAAAAAAAAATTTATCTATATTATTTGTTAAAAATGATCTTATTGTTTGTTGTTTCTGATATAGGAGCGAGGCAACTTGAAGGCTATTAATCATAGCCAAAAAATCTCTCAGTGGATTTTAGACGATGATCGGTCACGTATTCGCTCCACTGTTTTGCATCTGGATTAGGGTGTTTGGTTAACTGCAGTTACCACATATGCAACAGCACCACCATCTCTGCTTTTTATGAGAAGTGGCAGCCGGAGACGAATATATTCCATTTGCCTTTTGGGGAGATGACAATTCTTTGGATGATGTAGCTGCACTCCTAGGCAAACCAGTGGTGGGGCAGATCGTATCATTTCGGCACATCTCTATGAAGCGTGCAAATAAAATGTTAGTTCGCTTGTTAGGCATCTCTCGTGCAGCAGCTAAAGCAGCAATGAGTACTGGTCGTGGGTCTAGTGTCACATTGTAGTGGTTGAGATCGAACTTTGGCGATGTGACTAATAGGAAAAGTGATGAGGAGATAGTCTATGCTACTCGAGCATACTTGCTCCATTTACTTGGGTGCACAATATTTGTGGACAAGAGCGAATCCCATGTTCCCGTATCATTATTGGCCTGTCTAGAGGATCTATCAGCTATCAGTGGATATGCATGGGGTGCATCTGCTCTTGCTTACATGTATAGACAGCTAGGTCTTGCGAGCAGATCAAAAGTACATGGGATTAGCGGATATATGACCCTTATGCAGGTATTATGATTTATAAATATTAAGAACTTGTTAATTGTTAGTGGTTTGTAAAAATTTTATTAATTATTAATGTTTTATTTGATGTAGGCTTGGATTTATGAGCACTTTCCATCGTTAAGTCCAAAGGCAAACCTCAATTATGAAGATAGTATGCCTCGGGCTCGACGATGGAAATCGCATGGTTACAGTCAAGATGTTCAGATCTTGCGAGAGCAGCTAGATAATCTCCAGAGTAATCAAGTGTGCTGGGATCCATATGCTAATAGTCGGAGGCATCATCCATTGCCATCGATCACATTTTTCACTGCTTGTTTGAAAGTTGGAGATATTGTGAAGCCGCATCATCTGAAAAGAGTCTTACGGCAATGGGGCTACGTGCAAACCATACCTCCAAGACCTTTAGCACCATATAGAGCACGAAGAGGTAGTACGAGTTTCACTTATCATGTTGCATATCAATTCATGGATCAATTATGGGAGAGATGCTTACTGAAGAAAATAGAGGTTGAAAGTGTGTGATCCCGGGTGAGACAGTTCCAGAATACATGTCTTGGTACGAATCGATTTCTCATTGATTTGTACAAAATCCCACACGCAGATCGAGATTTCAAGCTAGACCAGTTGATTCTAATTATTCTGATGTAAGTTATTAGCTTTAAATCTTAAGTTATTCAAATGCTTATTCATATCAATTGATTTTATCAAATTTCTATTGCCTTGTCTTGCAGCGCATCTCAAGAGCCGTGTCTTATATCGATATATTGATGAGTGGCAACAAAAATGTGGAGACATTAACAAAAGGACTTAGCGACTTGCGTGCCTTATTATGTGGAGAGTCAGAGGCAGCACTTACCACATCCACACCACTTGTAGGAGCGATAGCTATCCCTTCTCACTCATCGGAGTCGGCTCCTCCTCCAGCTCCATCGGAGACTGCTCCTCCTCCAGCTCCATTGGAGACTAGTCCTCCGGCTCCATTCGAGACAGCTCCTCCACCTCCATCAGTGACGGCCCCTCCTCTAGCTCCATCTGAGACTGCTCCTCCTCTAGTTCTATTCGAGACAGCTCCTCCTCCAGCTCCATTGGAGACTAGTCCTCCAACTTCATTCGAGACAGTTCCTCCACCTCCATCAATGACGGCCCCTCCTCCAACTCCATCGGAGACAGTTCCTGCCTCCACAACATGTCTACGTTATTTTACTAGGACTAGGAAGAGAAAAGGGAGGGTAATTCTACGGGATGACGTGGATGATTAGTGTTTTGTATATAGAGATTTTTGTTTTCTAAACATACAGTTTATGTTTGTGACATTCGAAGATAAGTTTATATTATTTGCTTGTATTTATAATTACGTTTTCATCCTCGGTCATTGCTTTTCTTACATGTTACAAATATAAATTAAAATATATAAATTTATAATTGGATAATACATTCATTTAAAGGCATAAATATGAAAAGACAATAATATTTTATAAAATATCAAGGCTCATCTAAGTTAATGGTTTCTCTAGTAGCAACATCTGATCTTGATAACAAATTTTGAAATTCCTCAATACGAGATATATATGGAAGCTCCCATTCACGAGCAGAATCCTAACGATATCGATACCAGTTGCATGCAATCGAAGGTATTGGTGCAGATGGGTCCATAAATACCTCAAAATTAGCACGTTAAGCATATGTACAAATAAAAAATAAAAAAGTCAACTATGATGTAAATATAATTATTATCAATACCTCAACAAAGTGTGAATCGTTAACAAATTCAATTGCAATAAAATTCGTGCTGTAGCGGTGGAGGTGGTGCACTTCTCAGTGGGAGATATGTCAAGCACTATCTTGAAGATAAATGGATAAGCACAACTTGAAACCGTGTTGCTATCAAATGACCCATATCGAGTAAGGTCATCCATTTATCACAAGGAGCCGGTGTGTTGAAATACGATAATGTCTCTAGACACAGGCAAGATGGTCAATGCTAGATGGTCAATGCCAATATCATTTGCTTGTTGTGCCTCCTTTAAAATAATATTTAATGTTGTCCTAGACACCAATCCTCATAAGTCCCTAAACAAATTTGGCCGAAAATTATGTTCAACAACAGTAAGACTTTTCTCAAACGAAGCCTTTATCTTCGTATGTTGCAGCTCAATCAGGGAGTTCATAATATTCCAAGATCTATCAAAATCTCCTTGAGACGATCCAAGGTATCTCTTTAACTTTGCATGTGCACTCTTCGCCCTACATAACATTAGAAAAGTGTTTATTATAACGACATATAATATAAATTGTGTAATAAAACAAATTTTAAACTTTATAAACCTACATACCTATTAGTTGTAACATTTCCGAAGTGCTTTACTTTATTTGTCCACGCAGGAACAAATCTCTCTTTATGCTTATTTAACTATGTGTCAGTCAAGTACTGCAGTGCTCTTGGATAAGAACGGTAATAAGTTACCATTGAAGTTAAATTTGTTTCGTACTCATACTCATTCGAAGAGAATACAAGAACACCCCCAGCTGACATAAATGCCTCCCACTTCTCATTGCTCTCAAACAACTTTTTACAATGAGTAAGTACATTCTTTGATATATGCCATCTACATAAGAGATTAGTTGCACTAAGGAACACTGTCTATACTGCTAACAACAATGCTAAATCCCTATCAGTAACAATGACGAAAGGTGTTGAATCAAAAGACATCAAGCTTCTTAGCTTCTCTAATGCCCAAGTATAGTTGTTAGTGCGTTCAGCCTACATGTAAACAAATGCAACTGAAAATGTCAAATTTGTACATGTCACACCAACAATCTCAAGGAGTGGGAGTCGATATCTATTAGTTTTATATGTACAATCCATAATTAACACATGGGGAAAAGCATTCAACAAATCTATAGCTGTCGGATGTGCCCAAAATAAATCTCTAACACAATCACTTGACTCATCATTCCTATGCCGCTCCACATATTTACATTCATTCAAGTGTTTCATGAGTTGTTGCATCTGTGATCTACCAGCTTTGTCAAGCATTCTATATTTTTGCCGTGCATTGTAGATAGTCTTCATCGTACTCACATTCTTCTCATCATGTTGTTTCAACATCAGTAATATATTTCTTGGTTTTACCATAGCATTTGTCATATCACCCACCACACTTTGCTCTTTCACTGTCAAACGACCAGCAAAGGAATGTCCTTCTAATTGTTTTGCAGCCAAATGATTATGCATCCCATATACTACTTTCACTGCCCATTCATCATCCCTATCCAATTTCACCCCTGTAACTCGAATGGACAATTACATTTCTTTGTTCCTGTTCCCAAGCGACAGAATTCATCTCTGTTTGAGTTATATGCTCCATGCCTTTCACATACAAGTCGAACTCTAGGTTTTCTTCGGAGAACACCAACATCTGATGATCTAATCACAATAACAAAACCCAAGTCTCTTCCAAGCTCTCTAGCCCATGTGATCAAGGCATTTCGACTATTGAAAACCTAAAACAAAGTAAAATTAATAATTAGTTTTTTGTACTATATTTCTGTTAAAACTTTGTATTAATTTTAAAAATACTTACTTGGTTTGTAGTAAATGCATGAGTATAGTCAAATATTTCTTCATCCACACCTTCCAATTCTCCAGATACTACTATGTTGTCAATCTGCAAATATTAAACAAAGTAATTAATTATAATTACTTAACTTTAAAAAAAATAATAACTACTTAACTTAAAAAAATACATATCAATTATATAATAAAATACATATAAATTATATAATAAAATAACTACTTATCAAAGAAATACATATCAATTATATAATAAAAATAACTACTTATCAAAGAAATACATATCAATTATATAATAATACATAACTACTTAAAAAAAATAAAAAACTTCCTGACAGCAATATTTGCGCAATTACATTTGCGCAACATTTCCATTTATGCGGAAGTGAATTTCGCAAAAAGCCATTATGCGCAAACTAGATTGCGCGATTAGCAGTATTGCGCGCAAACAAGTCTGTGTGAAACTGCCATACTCGCGCAAACTATCTTGCGCAATATTATAAGAACTGCACATATTCAATTGCGTTGTTACTTCCTTCGCGCGGAAATCCGATTGCGCAAGAAGCGAAACCCGTGAAAAAAACTAAATTACCTGTTTTCCTTCTTCTCCCTCTTGAATGCTTTCGTATCCTTCATAGCTATAATAGTAGCTATTTTCACTGACATTTTCCATTATATTTGTGAAAGAAAATAAATGTTAAGGTTTAGAAGAAGAAAGTGATGAGAAGCTAGAGACGAGAACAAAGCAGTGGGATAAAACTGAGAGAAAAAAGAGAAAAAAAAGTACGTGTGTCTGTCTTATGGGTGAAGATATATTTATTAAACATTCCATTCAGTAGTTTTCGCGGCAAAAGATGTGGCAACCCATGATTTTGCAGCTTACGTGAATAACTTTTTACACAGCAAGTAAATATCCGCGCATGCTTTTTTGCGCAAAATTAGGATTTTCGTGCAAGATCCTTTGCGCATGTTTATTAATTTTGCGCATATAGATCTGCACGTATTTTTAATTTTGCGCATATAAGTTTGTGCGATATCTGATTATTTGCGCATATCCTTTTGCGCGTAATCCATCTACATGCGCAGGCTGTCTTGCGCATAACTCAATGGCGTGCAATGGTTCCAGGGCTAAAAACGTTCATTTTTTGGGGTATAATTAGTTTTTTTTGGACGTGGGGTTTAAAGAGCAAAATGTGGATTCCATTTAGAAATTCCCAAAGTTCAAACCTAGAGCTTAGGCATATTATGGACCACCAAATCCCTAGTGCATAGTAAAATTTATGACAAACTAACTACTTCGATAAATGCATAAGATGTCTTACAGAAACTGTAATGAACAAAGAGGAGGCCAGCAAGAATCCTTTAGATGCCAAGAATTCTGAAATATATATATTATCCGGGCTGATTGTAAATGCTAAAGATAAACACCAATAAATAAATAAATAAATAAATAAAAGGGCAGTCCCTAGTCTTCCTTAATTATGGTCATTAAGGAAATAAAACTTTCAAAACATAAATAACCTAGAAGTACCTTTCCTCTCAAGGCAAACAGAAGATTTTGCAAGCTAAGAACTCAGCAGCTTTATTTTTTTCATCTAAGGATCATTTTCGATACTTGGGATCAATAATACAGATGGATGGAGAGATTGATGGTGATGTGACCTATAGGATCCAGGCTGGATGGGGTAAGTGGAGAAGTGCTACAGGTGTGTTGTGCGATAAAGGAATTCCTACATGGTTGAAAGGTAAGTTTTATAGGACAGTTGTTAGACCAACATTGTTATATGATAGTGAATGTTGGGCGACTAAGAGGCTACATACACAAAAGATGAGTGTAACAAAAATGAGAATGTTACGGTGGATATGTGGATATACAAGAAAGGATAGAATGAGAAATGATGATATTCGTAAGATGATTGGAGTGGTACCTATCGAAGACAAAATGTGTGAAAATCGTTTACGTTGGTTTGGACATGTAAGACGTAGACCTGTAGATGCTCCAGTTAGGAGAATAGAGGCTATGGATGTTGAGAGAAGGGTTAAGACTGGAGGAAGACCGAAAAAGACTTGGAAGGAAGTAGTTTGGAAAGACATTGAGGTTTTAGAATTAGATGAGCAAATGGCCTTGAATAGGAATTTATGGAGGCAGAGAATACATATAGACGATCTAACGTGATTTTAGATATTGGTTCATATAGCATACCCCAATCTATTGAGATAAAGGCTCTGATGATGATGATGATGATGATGATTAATATTGGATTCATTGTGTCCAGAACCTGAAATTCATTAACAACCTGATGATCACGATATGGTAAAATAAAAGCAACAGCCAAAGGAAGGCTTAACTTATGCTTAAGTTGAAATTTCACTAAATTCTACCCTGTTTTAACAGTAGATTATTAAGCACTGAATTGGGTTGTTGTTTTTACCCGGCTTTAACAATTGGTTGTTTCATGTTTGATAGTTTCTTATCATTCATTTTTTGCTAGAAAAGGATTTTTTTCCTGTTTTCATGTCCATAGCATTTTTAGATCTCTTGTGTTTCTGCCTCGACATCTTTTAATGAAATATTGCCACCAAAAGAGTTCTGGTTACTCAACACTTATTAACAGTGTGATTTACCAGGTGCAGATAACAACTAAAAGGCATCACACATTGCTTATTAGCAACTCATCAGTCATCGGTGTATTCTTTTGGTACCAATTTGGACATGGTCCTGAAACAACACAATGTGTAGCATTATGACGATTAACTTCCTTCTACAGCTAATGTGGTCCAGCTGTCAGCTGCTCAAAATCATGCTGCGTTCATTTAGCAGTCTGAAGAGGCTTGTTACTCTTATCTTATTTCAGTTCTATGTTTTTTAGATAGCAATAGCATACTCAGGGTGCATTTTGTACAGAACAAGAAGCCATACATTATACTCGAGTGAAAGCTTGAAATTGACTGACTTGAACCATACTCCACAAATTTGTCTTTGTTAAATGGGTTAAGGTGAGTTCTAATCTAGCTTGGCAAGATGAACCAAGCTCATGTTGCTTGATTCTTGTACTGCACCACAAATATGTTTTCTCACCATTGAGATGCCTTAATTATTGGCTTAATTTACTATTATGAATTTATATTTAGAAGAAGAAAAACGATCCAATTTTTATGGTCTTAGCTCTTGGTGCAATTTCAGTGGCAGGTGCCATAAGGAAAGACTGAAATCAAATATCTGAAGCCTCTGGGTGGCTTTCATCTGTATTCTTACATTACATTTGAGAGGTAAACTACTGGCTGTTTCCTATTGCTTTTTCTTTTTGTTTCTTTGTGCCTAAAGAGTTTTCTTTTTTATTTTATTTTATTTTATTTTATTTTCAGCAATAGTAGAATATCCTAAACACTCACCCATTTTGTAGTCCTGATTGTACTTAGGAAACTGTCAAACTAAGATTTCAATCAAGAAATGACAACTGTAATGTTAGATTTAACACTCAATTTCATGCTGATTCGCCAACATAATCTCATAAATAGGTTAAGATTAGGTAGGAGTAGGACTGCTCTCTTTCCTATTGCTTTTCCTTTCAATATTAAACTACACAAGCAGGTCTACAATGTTATCTTGTCTTGTGGACTAATTCCACAACAATCTTGAAATTCCTTACTTAGAGAAGAGCTAAGAAACAAATTTCTGATAGACATGGAAAGAATCTCATAGGATGAAACTCCAAATTCTTACAACCATACTAAAAAAATCATTCAAGTAGCAGAGCGAAGACATAAAAAAGAGAGGCAATATTCAAGAGCTGAAGTACATACCCAAATTTACAACAATAAACAGCTGATGTGGTAAAATGAAATGAGGAACAGAGTAGACTATTATCTGCTGCTTCATGAAACATATATCTAGCAATCTTCTCCTTCTTCTTTGACTACTTCACTTCCAACTTCCCGACAGTCTTTCTTCAAAGCAACAAATCTTCACAGACTTATCCGAATTTGTCTTTGTTTATTCCATACTTACATGCTTATTTGGCATACATTGGATCAAACTTCTTGTCAGCTTTGAGAAAAACATCCTCCCGGCTGTGTTTTTGCTAAAAATTTAAATTGGAAAAGACAAAGAGAAGCTTGAAATTAACATATAAGAAAGGGAAAAAAAGGAGAGAGATGACTACTAAGAGAAAAGAGGTTAGAAATAAGCATTGATTTTAAAGAGAAATAATTAAGAAGAATGGAAAGGAAAAGTGAGTTGAAGCTTAAGACAGATCGGCTAATAGACTTTAAAGAGGTTTTATCACACAATCCAGAATCAAGAAAGGGTTTCTTTTGTTAGTGGAAATATAAACTTTACTCAATAAGATAAGGCAAATCAAATACCTTTGTTTCATAACAAAATCACTCAACTTTGCTACAGAATTAAGTGTAATTAACAAAATATGGCCAACAAGCAATATAGGCTGATTTTGGTTTTGAATGATAAACGCAGAAAGAATTATTCACTTTTTTTTCCCTTGACAGAGATGAAATCAAGCACGCAGCAAGCAAACAATACACTAGGAACACCAAAAGCAAAGGCAATTCAGAGTAAGTTGTGTAATCGAGGTATGCGTAAGCCTCAGACTATCAGGAAAAGAAAAAGGCTAAACATGCGATTTAATTGTATACCTCCTCCCTCGAGCTTTCAAAAAAAGGAAAGGGAGGGCTCCAAGACAAACTTGGCATAGGGATGGTCCCACTCCATGTTTTCCCACTCCGTTCGATTGATCCTGATTTGTTGGAGAGAAGGTGGAGGAGATGGTCGGCCTTCTTCAAGCAGGGGAAGATATGGAGGGATCCTCTTTAAGTTTGGACAACAGTCTATGAAAACAGATTGAAGAGAATCACAAAGCGTTGCTCCCTTTGCACTATAAATGCTCTTCAATTTTGGTAGTTTCCACAATGACAATCTCTTTAATTTGGGAAGAGCAAGACTGAGAGTACTGCTGCTATCCATTCCTTCTTCCTCCAATTCTGACCTTGATGCTATTATTTCTTCCATTTCATCACACTCCCAAACTTCTAACTGTTCCAAATTTTGGAGAGAAGGTAGAGGAGATGGTCGAGCTTCTTCAAGCAGGGGAAGATATAGAGGGATCCTCTTTAATTTTGGACAATCCTGTATCGAAACAGTTTGAAGAGAATCACAAACCATTGCTCCCTTTGCACTATAAATGCTCTTCAATTTTGGTAGTTTCCACAATGACAATCTCTTTAATTTGGGAAGAGCAAGACTGAGAGTACTGCTGCTATCCATTCCTTCTTCCTCCAATTTTGACGCTGATGCTATTATTTCTTCCAATTCATCACAGGACTCAACATCCAATGTTTCCAGATTTTGGAGATTTTTCATCACCCAATAAGAAGAGAACAACTTTTTTATTTTTCCACAACCAGTTATATAAATATAAGTCAATGCAGAAAAAGTGCCATGTGGCACTGGTATAAACCACGAGAAAAGTATCTCTTCACAAAACTCAAAACTGCACCTCCAAATATCCAATTTCTGAATATCGGACAGAATCTTAGCACCATTTCCATCGATCTGACAATCACTAAATTCAATGCATTTTTTATATTTGATATCATGGGCACGTAATTCAGGTGCAGCACCCACACCAATGCAGTATTCACGAGGCCCTTGTGTTTGTCCGTCCAAAGCTTGGGCATAATTGCTCAGCTCCTCCAAGTCGCAAAAGTTCCCTTTGAAAATTTCCAACTTTCTTAGTCCACCTATCTCATCACCTCTCACATATCTTGGAACAGTTTCCCCATCCTCTAAGTGCTGAAGGCATGAGAATTTTGATAAGATTCCACTCGGTATCTTTGTTATAGGCGTATAACTGAAATTAAGATATTTGAGTTTTACCAGCCTTTCCATCCCATGAGGGAGATTCCTTATTCTTGTTCCTTCAAGGTTCAACCTCTTCAAAGCTTGAAGTTTAGAGAAAGATGGCATATTCGTTAAACCATAGCAACCCGTAAGCAACAGTGCAGTGAGAGTTTCCAAATCAGAGATGGAATTTGGCAGGCTTTGAATAGGATTCCTAGAAAGATCAAGAACCTTGAGTCTATGGATTTGCTCAAAGAAACACTCCGGAATGCTCTTTATAGAGCTACAGGACAATAAAAGTTGTGAGGTTTCGACATTTTGGTGGCAGCATTTGTGGTGGAATTTGCATTTTCCAATTTTGCATCAGGGAAACCTTGTCTAGATCTTCAGCCCATTCTTTCAAATCTGGTATCTCTTTCAATTGCATGCCTGCTCTTACCAAGAATCGAGGTTTTCCCCTCGTGGTGATGTCTAATGCCATGTCCCTCACAAGGTCATGTAGCTTCACACAACTTTCACCAATATTTTCTAACAAGCAATTGCTAATGAGTTTATTCAAAATGGTATGCCCTCTGTCAATCTCTTCTTCCATGCTTTCTAGTTCTTCCACAAGTCCCTCAGCAATCCAAAGTTCTATCAGCTTATCTTTATAGATTGGAGAATCTTCAGGCCATAATGCACAATAGAGGAAGCATTGCTTGACTCTTTCATTTTCTAAACGGTCGTAGCTGAATTTGAGTTGTTGCAATACCGTCTGATCTAAATTGTTTACACTTTGTGCACGTCTTTTCAGTTCAATGAGTGCATTCCTCCATTCACGAATGTCACGTATGCCTTTCATACTGCTTGCTACTGTAACAATAGCTAAAGGCAAACCAGCACATTGCTCAATAACAGCTTCCACAGTTGGTGACAGGAACGGATCATTCAAAACATCCGTACCTACTTGCTTTAAGAACAAAGTTGATGCATCTTGTTTCGAAAGAGTAGGCACTCTAACTTCTCGACAATCCAAATAGTGACAAACATCCAACGACCTGGTTGTTATCATTAACTTCCTCCCGATAGTAGGCTCAGGAATTCCAACTTCTTCAAGAGATAATTTGTCCCATACATCATCCAAGATTAAGACATGCTTGCCTTTTCGAGACATCATTTCGTGTATCGTCCCTGCTCTTAAAGTTACATCATCAATTGAGAAAGAGACACATTCACTGCACGTGCAATGCCATCTTGTAATTTGACAATGTCCAGCTCCTTTGATACCGTGATCCACATCACAGCATTGAACTTTTCAATCTCTTGTAAAAGTTGGTTGTGAATGAGCTTCATGATGGTTGTTTTCCCCACTCCTCCCATCCCCCAAACTCCAATCTTCGAAACACCATCATCCATCAAATATGCCCAAATTTCTTTCATGAGTTTCTCTGGTGCTTCACCAACTAAGTTCGTTGTCGCCAAAACCTGTCCAATCCATTGAGGAACGTCAATTACCAAACAAGCAAAACTATTTCCTTGTTGAAGAAGTTCTTTGACTTCTTCTATCTTTTTTAAAATTTTTGATCCAAGGAATCCACGTGAGAAAATAGTGCTTCGGCCAACTTCATTTTCAAGATCATTGATTTCACCATTGATCCTTTCAACATTTTGGAACCAAATCTCAACTACATTCTTGGTCTTCTTTTTTGGTCGCAGCTCTTTACTCCTTGTTTCTTCCATATCTTTCTTCATGGCATTTAGTTCCTCCAATTTTCCCTTCAAGATAATTAAATTCTGATTAAGAGTAAAGTGATTTTCCAAATGTGTGAAAATCTTATTTCCCACAAAGTCCATTGCAACAAGTACCTGCATAACACCCATATGTACATTAGAATAAGTTGTTAGGTCTATACACTCCTTGAAAGGACTTTGATAAACGGATTTATCAAGTAAAGAAGCACATACTTGTTTTACAAAAAGTTTTCTATCTCAGAAGTTTGATCATAAAGATATGCTGTTCCCTTGAGGAAATTCACAAGAGTAAGCTCCTAAACTATGAACAAATTATGCCGGAACTCAAAAATATTTAAATTGTAAGTACTTAGATATCACTAAAACAATATAACATTATTCCTCCGTAAGAACAAAACCAAACTTTTAAAAGTGAAGAACTAGAGGGAAACATATTATACCTATCCTACATTAATACGTCATATAATTTGAACAAAAAAGAGAGGATGAATCATATGCAAAGGCAAATGATTAAGGGGTTACGAATGAAAGAATTATTCTTAATTGGTTTACTAGATTGATCTTATAAGTCTCATGATAGCCAAAGTAGTGGGAATTAAAATAAGAAAACTAAGAAAAGAAAAGTAAGAAATAATGCCAAAATAGACTACAAAACTTTTAATGGTGGGCAGATATAATGCTAACTTATATTTTGGAATAAGTCGAAGAAAAAAAATCTGCACTTAACTCCACTTGTCAAAGTAACTTATATTATTTGTGTCAAGGTGGGCAGGTACAATGCTCATCATAAAGTTGGTTTTCAAGATTTCTAATTTGTAATCCGAACTTTTTAATATTAACATTTAGATTCATGGCAAAGACTAAGCATTTTGCTACAATTCTGTAGCCTTTTATCTAACACTGCTTGATCTTAATATCATGCCCCTAATAAGACATGCGAAAAATACTTTTATCAAGTTAAAACGAAATAATCATAAAGAATTTTGTCAAAACATTGATAGCTTTGCAAAACAAATATAAGAAAAAAATGCACATCCATAAAGGAACAGAGAAATATGCCATTAGAAGTATAAGGATAGCATGCCAAACAAGACCATCGAAGCATGCCAATGAGTGAAAATGCAGATATTTTAAAGGAAGGGTTGTACTTAGTAGGGTTAACAAGTCAAAATCATAGTAAAAAAAGGGGAAGGGACTGAAATAAAACTGTTGGAAGGATGGCTTGGAAAATTCAAGCCAAGACATTAAATGCATAGATTACAAATCTTCAAGCCAATCCTTCATGCACGTTTGCAAAGCTTGCTTGTTGAAGAATTGTTTCATGCAAGTCTTCATTGCATTTAATGGTGCATGCAAAGGTTGACAAGGGAATAGTTGAATGCATGCATATCTTGACAAAGGAAATTGGAGAGCATGCAAATGTTGACTATCAAGCAAAATTGCTATGGCAACAATTTAATGCCCTCCCAATTTCAGTCAAGAAATGCAACCGTTGCTTGACAATCCGTCCATGACTTCCTCTATAAATACTCTAGTTGTGAAGCTTTGTGAGCATCAAGTGAGATAGCAAAAGCAAGCCTTGTAAAGGTGAAGGGGAGAGTAGAGTGAGTAAGCTACAAAATAAAGCTTACGGTGAGGTTTTTGGGTTTTGGGTAGAGAGTTGTATTTCAAGTGTCCTTTGTAAATCTCCAATTTCTCATAGTAAAATTTCTTTTGATTGTCTTGGCCCGTGGACGTAGGCTTTTAAAGCTGAACCAAGTAAATTTCTGTGTGCTTTAATTTTTATCATTGCCATTTTATTTTCTCACTTACCAAATAATTTATTCTGGCTTTGAGATTTTTGGCTACAATCCACAACAAATTGGCATCAGAGCTTGGTTCTACAAAGCCAAGAAATCCTGTAGCAGGCATTGTTGATGAACGGTTGCAGTCAGAACTGATGTATTGTTCCAGTCAGAAGCACTGTTGCAGTCAAGTTCCAGAATTTTTTATTTGAGTTTTTCGTGATGGCGGCAACTACATCATCCTCAATGAAATATGAGGTGGAGAATTTCAATGGCAAAAATGATTTTAATCTATGGAAGATTAAAATGAAAGCCTT
Source organism: Heritiera littoralis (assembly GCA_031772115.1). Lineage (NCBI taxonomy): Eukaryota > Viridiplantae > Streptophyta > Magnoliopsida > Malvales > Malvaceae > Heritiera > Heritiera littoralis. The sequence continues at coordinate 873,398 of JAPDPK010000143.1, read as the reverse complement.
GTTGGTACAGCAAGGTTTGCATAAAGCACTAGAAGGGAAGGCTGCGTTGTCAGAAAAATTAGATGATGATCAGAAAGAAGACCTCTTGGAGCGAGCTCGAAGCACAATCATTTTGAGCTTGTCTAATGAGGTGGTACGAAAGGTTTCTGAAGAAACAACTGTTGATGGCCTATGGAAGAAATTGGAGTCCCTCTACATGGCCAAATCTCTAACAAATAAACTGTTTTTGAAACAGCGATTGTACTCTCTCCAAATGCAAGAAGGTGCATCCTTGAAAGTTTTCCTTGATGATTTCACCAAGGCAATCTCAGATCTAAGAATATAGGTGTCGTTGTTAAAGCTGAAGATCAGGCAATATTGTTATTGTGCAAATTACCGCCCTCATATGAGCACTTTGTAGATGCCATGATGTATGGAAGATCCAATATCTATTGATGATGTCAAGGCAGCTCTAAACTCTAAGGAGTTGCAAAAGCAAGTTACTGGAGAATACATCAAGAATCAAGCGGAAGGCTTGGTTGTGAGAGGTAGATCAACAGAAAAGGCATCGAGCAGTAGAAGCAAATCGAGATTGAAATCCAGATTTCGAAAGGTGAAATGTTTCGAATGTCATGAAGCTGGGCACATTAGATGAAATTGTCCACGGCGAAAAGGTAAAGGGAAGAAGAAGATTGAAGGTTCCTCTGACACGGCAAATATTGTCAGTCAAGAGGAAAATTCTGATGATGCTAAGAATGTCCTATCAGTGTCTGTAAGCAGCTCTAGCGACAAGTGGATTCTAGATTCGAGCTGTTCTTTTCACATGAGTCCCAATAGAGAATGGTTTTCCACTTACAAGAAAATTAATGGTGGAAAAGTTTTGTTGGGAGACAACAAGGGACTTTCCATTGTTGGTGTCGGTTCAGTTCAGATCAAGATGTATGATGGCATTACTAGAACATTTGAAGTTCGGCATGTTCCAGAATTGCGAAGGAATCTTATTTCTTTAAGTCTACTTGACACCCGAGGTTATCGATTTTTCGCTGAAGGTGAAGTTTTAAAAGTTTCAAAAGGTGCTTTGATCGTGATGAAAGGGAAGATCATCAACAGTCTCTATCATCTTCAAGGAAGCACTGTTACTAGAAGTGCTGATGTGACATCTTCAGAAAATTCAGATGTTGATACTACTCAACTATGGCATATGCGATTGGGGCATATGAGTGAGAGGGGAATGACAGAGTTAAGTAAATGAGGCCTACTCTGTGGACAGAAAACTGGAAAGCTAGATTTCTGTGAGCACTGTGTTTACGGTAAACAGTGCAGGGTGAAGTTTAGCACAGCTATTCATCGAACCAAAGCTACAGTGGATTATATCCACTTTGACTTTTGGGGCCCTTCTCCGGTCAAATCAAAAGGCGGAGCACAATATCTGTTGACTTTCATCGATGACTATTCAAGGAAGGTATGGGTGTACTTCCTAAAGCAAAAGAGTGATGTGTTCGTCACCTTTAAGCAATGGAAAGCATTGATCGAGAAGTAGACTGAAAAGAAGATCAAGCGCTTGAGAACAGACAATGTCTAGAATATTGCTCCAGTGAGTTTGATGAGTTCTGCAAAAATGAAGGAATTGTTAGACATCACACTGTCAGAAAAACGCCACAAGAAAATGGAGTTGCAGAACGAATGAACAGAACACTCTTAGAAAGAGCACGTTGCATGCTCTCTCATGCTGGTCTATCAAAAGTGTTTTGGGCTAAAGCTGTTAATATGGCTTGCTACCTTGTAAATAGATCTCCATCAACAGCAATTAAGCTGAAGAATCCTGAGGAAGTATGGTCCGGTTCTCCTGCGGATTACTCTAAATTGAGAGTATTTGGTTGTCCTGTATACGCCCATGAAAAGGTTGACAAACTTGGGCCAAGGGCAAAGAAATGCATATTCTTAGGCTATGCAAATGTGGTAAAAGGCTATCGGTTGTGGTGTGTTGACCCCAAGTCACCAAAATTCATTATAAGCAGAGACGTGACTTTTGATGAGTCTGCTATGCTCCACCACAAAAAGGAGTACACTGATGTTGATAGAGATGAAGGCACCAGCAAGCAGGTGAAGGTAGAAGTAGAAGCTCTACAGACAGTGTGCGATGAGGCTATAGCTCAAATTGAAGACATTCAGGCATAAGAATCTATTGATGAAAATGCACCTGAAGAACAACAATATACTATTGCCACCGGAAGGCAGAAGAGGCAAATAAGACCACCTCAAAGATACGCACATGCTGACTTAGTCAGTTATGCGTTATCCGTGGCTGAAGATATTAACGGTCAAGAGCCATGCTCTTACAAGGAGGCTGTTTCTTCTAGTGAATCTCCGAAGTGGCTCACTGCTATGAATGAGGAGATCGAGTCTCTATATAAGAATGACACATGGGAGCTTGTTAAACAACCAAAAGGGCAGAAGATTGTTGGATGCAAATGGGTCTACAAAAGAAAGGATGGAATCCCAAGAGTTGAGGATGCAAGGTATAAAGCACGTCTAGTGGCTAAAGGCTTTACACAGAGAGAAGGAATTGACTTCAATGAGGTATTTTCTCCTGTCGTGAAGCATACTTCTATTCGTGTATTACTTGTTCTAGTTGCATTGTTTGACTTAGAGCTCGAGCAACTCGACGGCAAAACTGCTTTTCTGCATGGAGAGCTTGAGCAGAAAATTTATATGCATCAGCCTGAGGGTTTTGTTGTCCAAGGAAAAGAAAACCATGTTTGCCTACTAAAAAAGTCATTGTATGGCTTAAAACAATCGCCGAGGCAATGGTATAAGAGGTTTGACACATTTATGATCAAGAATGGATACTCAAGGAGTGAATTTGATAATTGTGTCTATCACAAGAAGCTCTCAGATGGTTCACACATATATCTGTTGTTGTACGTAGATGACATGTTAGTCGCTGCAAAGAACATGTCAGAAATTAATGCTCTGAAGGCTCAGCTAAATGGTGAATTTGAGATGAAGGACTTGGGAGCAGCCAAGAAAATATTGGGTATGGAAATTCACAGAGATCGAAGTGCTGGAAAATTATATCTGTCACAAAAGAAGTACATAGAAAAAGTACTTGAGCGCTTCGGGATGCAAGATTGCAAATCTGTGAACACCCCTATTGCGACACACTTCAAACTGTCCTCAAAGCTCTCACCACAAACTGAGGAAGAAAGAAAGAATATGTTGCATGTTCCATATGCTAGTGCAGTTGGGAGCTTGATGTATGCTATGATCTACACTCGTCCAGATATTTTGCATGCCGTCAGTGTGGTTAGCAGATTTATGGCAGACCATGGAAAAGCTCATTGGCAAGCAGTGAAATGGATCCGCAGATATCTCAAAGGTACTACAAATATCGGTCTTTGTTATCAAAGGGATAGTGACACTAGTTGTAGTGTTGATGGCTATGTTGATTCGATTTTGCTGGTGATTTGGATAAAAGAAGATCCTTGACAGGATATATTTTCACTCTCTCCGATTGTGCCATTAGTTGGAAAGCTGTTTTAGCTCTCACCACAAACTGAGGAAGAAAGAAAGAATATGTCGCATGTTCCATATGCTAGTGCAGTTGGGAGCTTGATGTATGCTATGATCTGCACTCGTCCAGATATTTCGCATGCTGTCAGTGTGGTTAGCAGATTTATGGCAGACCCTGGCAAAGCTCATTGGCAAGTAGTGAAATGGATCCTCAGATATCTCAAAGGTACTACAAATATTAGTCTTTGTTATCAAAGGGATAGTGACACTAGTTGTAGTGTTGATGGCTATGTTGATTTGGATTATGCTGGTGATTTGGATAAAAGAAGATCTTGACAGGATATATTTTCACTCTCTCCGATTGTGCCATTAGTTGGAAAGCTGTTTTACAATCCACAGTTGCTCTGTCTACAACAGAAGCAGAATACATGGCAGTTACGGAAGCAGTGAAAGAAGCATTATGGCTTAAAGGTGTAACATCCCGTTACCACATTTTGCACGTATTTCTATACAACTTTACTGGTTGGGCTGTCTGCGATGCCATTAACATTCAACAGTAACAGTGATAAACGGTAAACATTTATCTATTAATTATGGAATATGAAATTTCTTTTCATTATTCCTTACATCTGACATCCCCTTATTAACCTTTATTTCACTAAGGTAGTACTGTATACATATGTCTGAAATGAAAAGAGAAGAGACTGTACCTGTCACATTTAACATGCCATGCCACAGTGCTTCAAGCATAGCTATACCCATCTGAGAGCTAATTCTCTCAACTCCGTGTACTTCTTATTTGTGGAGTTAAAACAAAGGAGTGAGTGATTCATACGCTCAGTAAAGGAAACATATGTTGCTTTAAATAAAGCAAAACTATATATCACAACTCATTTGTTCTTTTCTTAACAATAACCCAGTAGAAAAGACAGTAGATATATGTAAACAATTCTCTTAAAACACCATTCAAATCACTGGCTAACAGTTTACTTTAAAATGTAGTAAACACTATATAGGATTTCAACAAATCCTCACAGTAGACAGAAATTGATAAGTTGAGACTAGCAACAAATAAATCATGCTATCATCGTTCCCTCTCCCCCTTGCGAGAACGGAATCTCCGCTTTTGGGGTGCACCTGTAGGCCATCGCCCCTCACGGCTATCTCAGATCTATGGCCATAATCTATAGTGGTCCTCGGGTCGACTTGCCAAGTGACCTCGAGACCGCTGATGACTTGGCGGATCAATCAGCCTTGTGACGCCCTGAGGTGCACTCTTTGGTCCATCGACCGAGCCACCGCCCCAGGCGGTCACGCAATAGTAATGCATGAACTAGAGGCCTAACGTCTCAAAATCAAATTATAACTCATGAAAAAACCTTTAAGGAATCATTTCTTAATGTCATCGTTTTCTTTCCAAAAAGGCTTTAAAAACAGCCCGCAATCTCACTGAATTCCGTGTGAGAAAGACACGGGTTAAACTGACTCGCCATGGCTAGTTCGCCCATGGTCAACTCACCCATTGGTCAACTCGCCTAAAAACATAATGAAAACAATTCATTTTTCGTTGAAAAATTTTGGAAAAGCGAAACCTGTTCGCCATGATCGACTCGCCCGATATGGCTCGCCCATGACAGTTCGCCCAACGCGGAGAACCATTGTTCGCCCGCCTTCGTGCTTTTAAAATCCGAAAGCAAACTGGCTCGCCCTCAGTGGCTCATCCAGTAATCAACTCGCCAAAAGGTCTCAATTTCTATTTTTGAAAATATTTAAAACAACTCATTTATTTCCTTTAAGAAATTACTCTTTAAAACTGTTCGCCAGGGTCAACTCACCCTTCACGGCTCGCCCATGACTAACTCGACAAGAGAGTGAATTTGTATTCGCCCGCCACTTAGCTTTTCAAAACCGCACTATATCTCGTTGATTGCGGTTCGCCCGCCTTTAATTTAAAACAAAGGGCCGCTCACCAAACATATTAAAACCAGTTCGCCCGCCCTTAAAACTAGAGACGGTAGTATAAAATTATAAAACGGCTTTGCTCGCCCGTCAATACCAATTCGCCCATCATAAAAATACAAGGGCTCGCCCGCCCTGTATCAGTTCACCCAAAACAGCATAGGGGTCGGCTTTTAGCTCGCCCGTATCAAAATAATTATCAAAATAACTTTCCTCAAACAATGCATGTCAGAAAACAAAACATTTAGCTTAATGTTTTCATAAAACTTACTCCACAGGACATGCATTATTTCACACATATCTCCCTTACCTGTTAGAAACGAAGCCTTGCTTCGCCCTGCTCTCTGTTCGCCCATAGCCATTCCTATTATCGGCTGCAAATTATATAAATTCCATTAATATTTTCTTTATAAATATTTTTCCATTACTTGGGCGAATTGAAATAAATCAAATGACTACTCGCCCAAATAGAGCTCTACTAATTCGCCCAAATGAGCTCGCCATTCACCATATGGCTATCACGTGGCATATCGCCCGCCATTACACACCGTGGTTTTGTGAGCTCGCCCAACATTCAACTCGCGAGGCCTACATTTGCTTAATTGTGGGAGTTCGCCCACAATACCTATTCGCCCAACGCCTCTGCAATTGAGCTCGCCCATGAATTCATTTGACTATAATTGGGCGTTCTCGCCCTTTAACACAGGCTTTACCTTGGCGAGTTCCTCATTATCTACTCGCCTTATTGACGATTACTAGATTTCAACATGGGCGATCACTGTAGTCGCCATTGTCGTCACTTATTCCATTATTTTCCTTGTTTTCATGTTCTCTAAGGATCTAACTAAAACAAGGTTGTGTTCTATGTTGTAAACATATAAGTCTACCCTTGAACATCAAGAACACCTAAGAAATATGAAACTCACCTCAATCAACTGCACTTCCAGAACAAATTGCTTTCTGTCTCATGTTGGCCTTCCTTTTGCTTATTCCTTCAGCTCACCAATTATGAAAGAAAGGCTTTATAAGCAGGTTCATGTATTTTGGCCAACTGAAGAGTGAAGCTCAGTAAATCAAGTATGACAGAAACGGGAGGAATAACATAAGCTCTCAGTTGCATAATTTTCGGGAGGGAGATGAAGTTTGCTAAACAGATTTGCCTCAAGTTTTTTTTCTTATATAACCCTGCTCAACCAATCACTAGCTACCGCCTGTCCCTTATCTGCTTCTTTCATCATTTCACGTCCATCACTCCTTTAATGCATGAAGAAAACTGAAGCACAAGTGGCGTGAAAGTCTCCCTTTCACACTCTTTTTCTTCTGCTGCAGACTTTGTTTACTTCCTCAACCAATAAGGCTAACTCCCTTATTGACTTTAACTTTTCTTCATTTATTGTCCTCAACCGTATATTTCACAAAGTCAATCTTGGCTGCTGGGTTGAATTCTGTTTTCATTTGCCCCTCTATCTGGACGACCACCTTACTCGCCAAATACATTGGCGTTTCCAAGTCCTCGCCACAAGCGGGCCATCACTTATCCACGAAGTTGGCGAACTCAACTACTTGCCAAAGAAATAAGGAAAACAATCAACTCGCCACACTACACCAGTTCGCCAGCCATTCAGCTATTCTTTGCCCCTATGTGTGGCGATCACAAGTTCTCGCCCTTTTTGGGACCATCACCAGGCATGGCTCAACTCGCCAACCTTGTTCTGATTCACCTCACACGTTGGCGAACACGCCTATTCGTCCACGCCCTAGTCCAACTCGCCATCACCATTGGCGATCACACATTACCTTGCTCGCCCGTTCGCGAGCCTTTTCTTCATGGTACTCGCCCGTCGAGTATTTCACCTAATTGGCTCCATTCTCGTCTCAAGTTAAGGAGCTTTTCACCCTTTTGGAAATTAACATTCATTATTTATTTAATTTCCATTTTCAATTTTATGAGATTAAGGTCTACAGTAGGGTAAAATCAGATCTTACATTTTCTCCCCACCTTAAGAAATTTGGTCCTCCAAATTTCAACCAGACCTATTAGTGAAGAAACTTTGGATAGTTCTTATGCATAAGGCTTTTAAATTTTCAAGTAGCCTTATCCTTAATATTATGCTATCAGTGCACTATAACCATAACATGATTTCAGGTCATAGCACTTTATCACTGCAATTTATCTTTCCTATCCAGAGTCCGTACCAATTTCTCAACGTAAATCATGTCCTCTCCAATCTCTAGGACTCATCTCGATTCACGTGAGAAGGATATGGATAGTACTTTTGACAACTCGGGAGGTAGTGCACATCTTTCACCTGATCTAAGATCTCCGACAATCCAATGCATTGGAAACTCAATTTCCCTTTCATTATGCATCCCAATGGTGAGACCTTAATATACTTAACATCTTGTATATCTCAAGAAGTCTGTTCGACCAAGTCGAAAATTATTTTCGGTCTCCCATTTTCTCATGCTATCGTGGATTATATCGTCTGCTAAATAATTTCTTCCAAATGTTATGCCTATACTCTCTTGTGGCCCTTTTATCAACAAACTCTGCTAGGGTAGAGGATTATCCTAGGAGCCTATAAAATCAATTGCACATGCTCACACCATATCCTCGAGCGTCCATCTCATACGCTCGGACTGTCTCTCAGTCTGCGGATAAACTGCGGTGCGAAACTCAATCGGGATCCCATAGCTTCCCGTAATCTCTCTCAACACTGAGATATGAAGCGGGACTCCCTATCAACAATAATGCTCACTGGAATACTGTAAACCTCATCATTTCCCTGACATATTATCCGGCCAAGGCATCAATCAACTCAACAAATTCCAAAATCAAGGAATGAGCAGACTTTACGAAATATATCCACAACCATCCAGATAGCAATTTACTCTTTTCAAATTTTTTTTTGAGTATAGGAAGTACCTCTAATATAGGTATTTTTCTTCCTTATTGTCTCTAAGAGTACTGCCCGTCTCTTTAGGCCATCAATAATCATTCCTTTGGCGCTCTTCCGCGCTCTAGGATTATTCTCTCAAGTGCGTTGGCGACCACTTAGTTCGCCCATATCTCACAACATGTTACTCGGCGTTGAGCGATCACTCCACTCATGAGTCACCCATCCCGAATTTTCTCAAAGTCCTAAAGAATCTCGGGCGTCTTTTCCCAAAACCAATTTACACTCCCTCAAGTCTTTTATCATCCTTGAGAGTTAGTAAATCATCTATACTATTTATCACTTATCATCTCATTCAGTGCTAGTCGATTATAATTTGGTGACTATCATGTAGATAATTTTAATCATTCGTATGTAATTGTCCCAGTAGTCTCTAAAATACCACGCACTCGCTCTCAATATATCCCAGAGCGTCCACACAATGCGCTCGGATATCTATATCAATCTGAGGCAGTGCTAACAGTAGAAATTTGGGAATCCCAAAGCCTCTTGCTATTCTCTCAAAGCATACGGCGAATCAGGGATCCCTATCACAAGTACCCACTCACTGGAACTTCACATACATCCTCTCTGTTCCACCAATATATATCGACTAAGGCACTTATTACATCCCGAAACCTGATGATGAAGAAGTGAAATAATTTGATTACTCAATCCATAATCACTTCTATAACATCATGGTTCTTTCAGATTCTTCATCACCTCACAGTGATTGTTTCATGATTAATCTAGAACTGCTTTTCTTTTGCAGACCTTAATACTAGCCACCGATTATGTCTCAGGTAATCATTTTCCCCTCGATAACTTCTCTTACATCAAGTTATCATTTTATCTCTTATTCTCCTAGTACATGTAATGTCACTACTTGGAGAATATACTTTTCCTGACATCAATTTCTGAAATTTAAATTCATTATCATTCAGATTTCATCACCACAATTCTTTTCCCACTTAATATAGTACTTTACTGTTACTATCTCGTAACCATTTCGAATACTTTATTTATACATACCCATTCACTTCTACTTCCTCCCAATTAAGCATTGAATCAATAAGGTAGCAAATTCCACAAACTCTTCAACAATTCATTCGTGCTATACGGGTAAAACTCATAAATTTTATACCCCAATAAGCACACTTTAACCTCACTTAAGTAGTAAAATCTTTTATTCAGACAATTTTAATGTCCACTTAATCAGATGAGACCTCACGTCTCTAATATATATATATCAATTAGAAACCAATGGTCACTGACTTAACAATAAGGTTTTCCATACCTTATTCAATAATATTGATGATATCAATACACATGTTTATTCTTTTTAAAATCATCCTAGTTGGCTCTAGGCACACAAATAGGAAGGATACTACAGTCGGCTAGGGACCCAGATAGAATATGATAGGTATTTTAGAATACCATACTTGTTCCGGAACCTAGAAGCAACTGTAGAGAGTATTAATCTCATTGTTTTCAAAACGATAAAATTTTCGTTTTCACCAGTTATTACAAACTAGTTTTATTCTTTACTCATCAATCTCTTGAGTAATTTCTCAAGCTCTACTGATTCACTGGTAAGAGCTTACAACAATTTCTATTTCACTTTACCAACCTCTAAGCTTGTCAACTAAATCTCGATGCCAACCTTATCATTTGGTAATTACGAGACATTTCATTTTCTTGGCAATTACAGCTTTTGTTCTGTTCGCCAAATTGCTTTGATTCATGTCATATCGTTAGCGATCGCTCTTCTCGCCACATTGTTATGATTTCCACCACAATTTGTTGATCAGATTACTCACCATACTCTTTGGACGATCAGGATTCTCGCCTACTTTAGTAATTCATAATATATTGGCGGACTCATTTAAGTCCTCGCCATCATCTAACTCGCCCACACCATTGGCGATCATGCATTTGCACTTCCATTGGCGAGCTATCCCAATGTAGTTCTCGCCCATCGAGTATTCTCATAAATCTCATAATATCACGGTTCTATGGATATCGTAACGGACCAGCCCAACCGGCCATGGCAATCCCCTTTTTGGGCCCATCGACAACGATTGCTGTGACATCGCTACTCATCCATACTGTCCTCTTTGGCGATCACCTCGATGCTCGGTCCTTCCAACCGTGCTCGAGTTCGCCCATTTCAAAGTTTTCTTTCTCATCCACAGACTCAAACACTTGACTTCCTCAAATGTCAAGTCACTACTAATATCCATTCTCCTAAAACATAAGGAGTATATATATCCAGTATTATCATCGATTTTAGATCATTTCTCACATAATTCACCTTTTTAAATTCAGACCCCAAAATTCATAACAGGGTTGACTATCTCGCGACCTCTCATGGCTTGTACTCTGGGTCGCCTTACTTATCAATATATCAGTGGGGTCCACATTAAAGATCATCCTTTACACCATCACATATTATTTCACCATCAATTTGTATTTTAAATCCATTCAATCACTTATGACTTCGAAAGAAAACATGTCAATATAGGGGTATATTCATAAATTCCCCTTTAATTCTCTCTCATCAGTATAATTCCAAACACGCGATCTTAGAGCTTATATGTTAATATTATCCCTTTTTGTCTCAATATCATCATTTCAGGATCTTAATTCGATATGGACAGAGAAGTCCTGGTGGGGCCCTCACTGAGTTCCTCACTGTACCTTATCAAATAGACCCTACATTATGATGATAAGATCGCCTATTTCATGCAAAATTTCCGGATTACTATCTCTATTTGTACTCCATAATTAATCAACTTTCACCATAATCCACCACTTAACTCATTTCACAGTCATTCGACTCCTCTATACATTCAGACTATATAGTACTACAGGGGATGTTAACCTTTCTCAACACTTCCCATGCTAAAGGCATCAACAGACATCAGACCAACCCAAGCTCTGATACCATTAAATCTGTAACATCCCGTTACCACATTTTGCACGTATTTCTATACAACTTTACTGGTTGGGCTGTCTGCGATGCCATTAACATTCAACAGTAACAGTGATAAACGGTAAACATTTATCTATTAATTATGGAATATGAAATTTCTTTTCATTATTCCTTACATCTGACATCCCCTTATTAACCTTTATTTCACTAAGGTAGTACTGTATACATATGTCTGAAATGTAAAAGAGAAGAGACTGTACCTGTCACATTTAACATGCCATGCCACAGTGCTTCAAGCATAGCTATACCCATCTGAGAGCTAATTCTCTCAACTCCGTGTACTTCTTATTTGTGGAGTTAAAACAAAGGAGTGAGCGATTCATACGCTCAGTAAAGGAAACATATGTTGCTTTAAATAAAGCAAAACTATATATCACAACTCATTTGTTCTTTTCTTAACAATAACCCAGTAGAAAAGACAGTAGATATATGGTAAACAATTCTCTTAAAACACCATTCAAATCACTGGCTAACAGTTTACTTTAAAATGTAGTAAACACTATATAGGATTTCAACAAATCCTCACAGTAGACAGAAATTGATAAGTTGAGACTAGGCAACAAATAAATCATGCTATCATCGTTCCCTCTCCCCCTTGCGAGAACGGAATCTGCCGCTTTTGGGGTGCACCTGTAGGCCATCGCCCCTCACGGCTATCTCAGATCTATGGCCATAATCTATAGTGGTCCTCGGGTCGACTTGCCAAGTGACCTCGAGACCGCTGATGACTTGGCGGATCAATCAGCCTTGTGACGCCCTGAGGTGCACTCTTTGGTCCATCGACCGAGCCACCGCCCCAGGCGGGTCACGCAATAGTAATGCATGAACTAGAGGCCTAACGTCTCAAAATCAAATTATAACTCATGAAAAAACCTTTAAGGAATCATTTCTTAATGTCATCGTTTTCTTTCCAAAAAGGCTTTAAAAACAGCCCGCAATCTCACTGAATTCCGTGTGAGAAAGACACGGGTTAAACTGACTCGCCATGGCTAGTTCGCCCATGGTCAACTCACCCATTGGTCAACTCGCCTAAAAACATAATGAAAACAATTCATTTTTCGTTGAAAAATTTTGGAAAAGCGAAACCTGTTCGCCATGATCGACTCGCCCGATATGGCTCGCCCATGACAGTTCGCCCAACGCGGAGAACCATTGTTCGCCCGCCTTCGTGCTTTTAAAATCCGAAAGCAAACTGGCTCGCCCTCAGTGGCTCACCCAGTAATCAACTCGCCAAAAGGTCTCAATTTCTATTTTTGAAAATATTTAAAACAACTCATTTATTTCCTTTAAGAAATTACTCTTTAAAACTGTTCGCCAGGGTCAACTCGCCCTTCACGGCTCGCCCATGACTAACTCGACAAGACAGTGAATTTGTATTCGCCCGCCACTTAGCTTTTCAAAACCGCACTATATCTCGTTGATTGCGGTTCGCCCGCCTTTAATTTAAAACAAAGGGCCGCTCACCAAACATATTAAAACCAGTTCGCCCGCCCTTAAAACTAGAGACGGTAGTATAAAATTATAAAACGGCTTTGCTCGCCCGTCAATACCAATTCGCCCATCATAAAAATACAAGGGCTCGCCCGCCCTGTATCAGTTCACCCAAAACAGCATAGGGGTCGGCTTTTAGCTCGCCCGTATCAAAATAATTATCAAAATAACTTTCCTCAAACAATGCATGTCAGAAAACAAAACATTTAGCTTAATGTTTTCATAAAACTTACTCCACAGGACATGCATTATTTCACACATATCTCCCTTACCTGTTAGAAACGAAGCCTTGCTTCGCCCTGCTCTCTGTTCGCCCATAGCCATTCCCATTATCGGCTGCAAATTATATAAATTCCATTAATATTTTCTTTATAAATATTTTTCCATTACTTGGGCGAATTGAAATAAATCAAATGACTACTCGCCCAAATAGAGCTCTACTAATTCGCCCAAATGAGCTCGCCATTCACCATATGGCTATCACGTGGCATATCGCCCGCCATTACACACCGTGGTTTTGTGAGCTCGCCCAACATTCAACTCGCGAGGCCTACATTTGCTTAATTGTGGGAGTTCGCCCACAATACCTATTCGCCCAACGCCTCTGCAATTGAGCTCGCCCATGAATTCATTTGACTATAATTGGGCGTTCTCGCCCTTTAACACAGGCTTTACCTTGGCGAGTTCCTCATTATCTACTCGCCTTATTGACGATTACTAGATTTCAACATGGGCGATCACTGTAGTCGCCATTGTCGTCACTTATTCCATTATTTTCCTTGTTTTCATGTTCTCTAAGGATCTAACTAAAACAAGGTTGTGTTCTATGTTGTAAACATATAAGTCTACCCTTGAACATCAAGAACACCTAAGAAATATGAAACTCACCTCAATCAACTGCACTTCCAGAACAAATTGCTTTCTGTCTCATGTTGGCCTTCCTTTTGCTTATTCCTTCAGCTCACCAATTATGAAAGAAAGGCTTTATAAGCAGGTTCATGTATTTTGGCCAACTGAAGAGTGAAGCTCAGTAAATCAAGTATGACAGAAACGGGAGGAATAACATAAGCTCTCAGTTGCATAATTTTCGGGAGGGAGATGAAGTTTGCTAAATAGATTTGCCTCAAGTTTTTTTTTCTTATATAACCCTGCTCAACCAATCACTAGCTACCGCCTGTCCCTTATCTGCTTCTTTCATCATTTCACGTCCATCACTCCTTTAATGCATGAAGAAAACTGAAGCACAAGTGGCGTGAAAGTCTCCCTTTCACACTCTTTTTCTTCTGCTGCAGACTTTGTTTACTTCCTCAACCAATAAGGCTAACTCCCTTATTGACTTTAACTTTTCTTCATTTATTGTCCTCAACCGTATATTTCACAAAGTCAATCTTGGCTGCTGGGTTGAATTCTGTTTTCATTTGCCCCTCTATCTGGACGACCACCTTACTCGCCAAATACATTGGCGTTTCCAAGTCCTCGCCACAAGCGGGCCATCACTTATCCACGAAGTTGGCGAACTCAACTACTTGCCAAAGAAATAAGGAAAACAATCAACTCGCCACACTACACCAGTTCGCCAGCCATTCAGCTATTCTTTGCCCCTATGTGTGGCGATCACAAGTTCTCGCCCTTTTTGGGACCATCACCAGGCATGGCTCAACTCGCCAACCTTGTTCTGATTCACCTCACACGTTGGCGAACACGCCTATTCGTCCACGCCCTAGTCCAACTCGCCATCACCATTGGCGATCACACATTACCTTGCTCGCCCGTTCGCGAGCCTTTTCTTCATGGTACTCGCCCGTCGAGTATTTCACCTAATTGGCTCCATTCTCGTCTCAAGTTAAGGAGCTTTTCACCCTTTTGGAAATTAACATTCATTATTTATTTAATTTCCATTTTCAATTTTATGAGATTAAGGTCTACAGTAGAGTAAAATCAGATCTTACAAAAGGTTTGGTTGGTGATCTTGGTTTAAAGCAAAAGCCTACTATTGTGTATTGCGATAGCCAAAGCGCAATACATCTGACTAAAAACCAGATGTATCATGAAAGAACCAAACATATCGACGTCAGGTATCACTTTGTTCGCAATATTATAACACAAAGAGATATTGCAGTTGAGAAAATTCATACAGCAGATAATCCGGCAGATATGATGACAAAATCTATCCCTACAAACAAGTTTAAGCATTGCTTAGACTTGGTTGGTATGCGCAATCTTTAAATGCCTTCAAGGGCACGAGTGACTAAGGTGATCTAGTATTAGGAATTTGCTATTAGTTGGTTTGGAAATTTTATCAAGCCAAGGTGGAGATTTGTTGGAAGGATGGCTTGGAAAATTCAAGCCAAGACATTAAATGCATAGATTACAAATCTTCAAGCCAATCCTTCATGCACGTTTGCAAATCTTGCTTGTTGAAGAATTGTTTCATGCAAGTCTTCATTGCATTTAATGGTGCATGCAAAGGTTGACAAGGGAATAGTTGAATGCATGCATATCTTGACAAAGGAAATTGGAGAGCATGCAAATGTTGACTATCAAGCAAAATTGCTACGGCAACAATTTAATGCCCTCCCAATTTCAGTCAAGAAATGCAACCGTTGCTTGACAATCCGTCCATGACTTCCTTTATAAATACTCTAGTTGTGAAGCTTTGTGAGCATCAAGTGAGATAGCAAAAGCAAGCCTTGTAAAGGTGAAGGGTAGAGTAGAGTGAGTAAGCTACAAAACAAAGCTTACGGTGAGGTTTTTGGGTTTTGGGTAGAGAGTTGTATTTCAAGTGTTCTTTGTAAATCTCCAATTTTTCATAATAAATTTCTTTTGATTGTCTTGGCCCGTGGACATAAGCTTTTAAAGCTGAACCACGTAAATTTCTGTGCTTTAATTTTTATCATTGCCATTTTATTTTCTCACTTACCAAATAATTTATTCTGACTTTGAGATTTTTGGCTACAATCCACAACCAAAACAAATAACCCAACAAAATAGGAAAATTTTATAACAATAGATGCATGGAAGAAAACCAAGCAAACAAATTACATCCCTGGAATCAATCAGAATCAAATGAAACAAAGACTGGGAAGTGAAAGTTGCCTGACTTGGCTGGCTGACACTTCTTGAGAGATTAGATCTGAAAAGAAGGCAGTGAACAAAGGTCCAAAAACAATAGAAGCGGCAAACTTCCTTGCCAATGACCCAATGCTGCTGGAAGAGAGGTTCAGAAATAATCAAATTTCTGAGATCTGTTGGACTTTGTTAAAGTATGGATAACCAAATCCGTGTACCTAAACAGAGTTGAGAAAATATGTCATCATAAGCATGAAAAGGAAACGGTACGTAAGCAATTTTGTAGCATTTTATGGGGAAAAAGGAAAGCATAAGAAATTGCATTCTATGTTTGCATCTGCTGATCGTGGATTATTTCAACTTTAATCTAAAAATCAACTATCAACTCAACAACATTTTCAAAAATAAGCAGATTACTGTGTTCTTTGTACATGTTGCTGTTAAAGGCATATATAGGAAATGAACCAACATTTTTCAAACAAACCAAGCAAAAGAATATTGATTGCATGATAATTTTATTTTCAAGATTCAGCAATCATTCACTCGTACAAATTGCATTCTAAGTTCACATCTGCTCATCATGGATTATATCAACTTTATTCTAAAAAGGATCAATATAAAGTAAAAGCTTCCTTCCCTTCGGTAGGAAGGGAAGATTATAGATTATCCAAATATGATAACCAAATCATTTATTTCTTCTTTCAGTCTGTCACAATCTAGCTTTTTGATTTTAATTTTTGGCCTTTCCAGGGTAATGAATATCACCAACCATCAGCTCTTAGGAATGAGAAACAGTAAGCAGATTATATAAAATTAAGGCCTAGGACTGGCAACTACAGTAAAATTTGCCATTCTTATACATGGCAAATTGAGATTCATCAACTACCAACACAACTTCCACATAAAAATTACCAGTAGGGTAAAATTGAAAATTCAAAATATCAGATCCAAAGACTCACGAGGTGACAATTAAACCTAAGACCATTTGATCCTAAAATCCTAGAGCCTGCAGTTCACCTTAAGCTCTTAAACGTTTGTTCTTTTTCAGGAATACCATTACTACTATTATAAAATAATTAAAGCTAAATTGAGTAATTTTATCACAAACAATTTTTCAACTTGTTTTTATCTATTTGCTTGAGAAAATATTAATGTTACAAACAAGACCATAAAATCATCTTAGCAATGGTTTTTGTCAAGAATACTATTTGAAAGTCAATTGTTTTAATTAATTTGTTATTTTAGGAAATCTATAAATATGTGTATCCCTAGCATTAAGGTTAGAGAATAACTCAATTATAGATTCTATTAATTGGAATAGTATCCAGGGTTATGAGTGATATACATTCCTATTTAGTTAGAGTTCTTTGTATATAAATAGTATACTTATGTACTGTTTTTCTTAAGTCTTTCAATACAATACTTTGATTCTCTACATGGTATCAAGAACTTTAGGTTAGAAACCTAGGGATTTTTTTTTTCTGTTGGCCTTCATTGCTGAATTTCTCAACCAAGGCCTTTATTGCCAATTGAACCCACTAGCAGCCTCATAGCTATTCTCTATTATTTTTTTTTGTCCAGCACCTAATATGTCCACCACCACAACTGAAGTCAATTCCCACAGCACAGAGGAGACGCTGGCTATTTAAGGGGGTTTTGCCACCAGGAGAGCTACAACAAATCAATGCTGCCTACCGATTGAATGGGAAAAATTATCTTAAACGGTCTCAATTGGTCAGGACTATTCTAAAAGGGAAAGTACAGATTAGCCACATCCTGGAATATATAAAACATCAAAACACGTATGAGACTTAAAACAAGCATTGATTGAATGGAAAGGTAATATTACCTGCCCTGACTTGCTGTTGTATTATATACTTGTTAAATACCGGTGCTGAGACAATCCTGGAATATGATAGCTAGCAGACGTCTCTGCCAATATAATGCTAGACTATGACAACTGATAAAGTCTCTGAAACAGGTACTTGTTTTATATAGATAAGTCCGGAAGCTTGATTAAACCAAACCTCGTATGCTTAAACATAACAGAGAAAAATATGTCACTGAAGGATCGAAATTGAATCCAAAAATAAAAAATTTATGCATAATTGAGAGTTCGGAAAAATACCTCCTGCTGCTAATGAAGAAAGGTTGAATGTTGATTGAGAGTACAATTAATGAGAGGAAATCTTCTTTGCTATTGATGATGTTCTGCTAGATAATGATGAGGAAATGATAAACACTGGCTTGGCTATGTCTACTTTCCAGGAAAGTGCTACCATCTGTTTTTTTTCATAATTGTCGAAAATTTCAGGCTTCATCTAAGACTTGGTAAATTTTGGTAAGGAAATGAATAATAATTTGATAAGAAAGCACATCGAAAATGATTAATTTCTATTTTATTTACAAAAATATATCAAGATAGGCGGAAAGAACATGAATACTTATAAGATTGTTCAAATAAAAAAATTATTATTAAAAAAAGAAAGCAATTTTCATCTTAACTAATAGTAAAATACTATAATTATTTTTATTTTTCAACTTTAATAAAAATGAATGAAAATTTTACCTTTTTGATTGACCATTTTATTTTGTTTCCAAATATCCAAGTCTAAGAAAAAAAATGTTTGTCATATTTTAATTAATTTCTTTTTAACTTTTTTCAACTTTTAATTTTTCTAACCATCCAATATATCAAAACAAAGTCTAAAAAATTTATATTTATATATACATTGCAAGCAAATTTCTTAAACACGTTTTATGGATTTGTTTTAAGCTTTTATTCCTTTCATCTTATTATTATTATTATTATTATTATTATTATTATTATTATTATTATTATTATTATTATTATTATTATTATTATTATTATTTATGTTATTTCTTTCTAGATTCTAAAATTATTTCATGTTTTTTTTTTGGAATTAAAAATCAAGGTACATCAATTTTTTTCTTTTAAATTTTAATGTAATATATATTAGACTAAAAAGTTTTGTAAAAGTCAAATTAAAAAAAACAAACAAAAAAGGGCACGGAAAGAAGATATGTTAACGTAATAATTCTAAAGTTAAAATAAGATTTCATCTTCATGTTAATTAGTTTCCATATTTCAGGTCAGAATTAAACAGTAGTGGGTATAGGTGAGACAGAAAGAAGATATATAATAGTTCTTATGGTAAAATAAGACTTCATCTTCGTGTTAGTTTTCATATTTTAGGTTGAAATCAAACAGCAGTAGGTATAAATGAGACGGAAAGAAGATATAAAATAATTCTAATGGTAAAATAAGACTTCTTTTTCGTGCTAGTTTTCATATTTCATGTCAATATCAAACACTAGCAGGTATAGATTAGAAAAAATTTAATATTGATACCAGTTTCACGGAAGGCACTAAGCAAGTGGGAGTCAGCTACCTCTAGGGATGGCAATGAGTACCCTATAAACAGGTACCCGATACTATCTAACCCAATTAAGTAGGATTAGTTAGTATATAATTGGATTCGGGTAGTAAAATTTATACCCATCACGGGTTCGGATAGTTACCTTAAGGTATCCGTTACCCGAACTCGATTATAAGTAATAATTAATTAATATGATATTTATAATTTTTATATATAAATTATGTATTTTTAATATTGTATTTAATTAAATTAATTCATCAAATATCATAATTATGATTTTTAACTTTAATTTATATTTATTAGTTAAATTAAATTATTAACTTAATTTTTTAAATAAATTATTCCAAAATTTATTTTAAATTAAAATTTGAAAATCAAACTTTGACTTAATAAATGGGTATTTAACGGGTTCGGATGATTAAATGAGTATTTTCATTTTATAGGGTTAGGATTCGGTAATTCAAATTTAGCAAGTAGCCGACCCGTTTACATCCTTAGCTACCTCTATTTTAATCCTAGTAATAATAATTTAACATTGTTCCACTCTCAAAGACAGTGGAAAAGCAATTTCCTAGAAGATGGTTACAAGTAGAGCTGCTCGTGAGCCAAGCCAGGCTGGTTTCGGCCTACAAGTAGATAAAACTAGTCTGAATTGGTTGTTGAATCGGACTAAACTGGGCTAGTTCAACGAAAAACAATTCTTAAACCAGTCCGCTTGGTAGCCCAGTTCGTAAAAAAACCGGGCTGAGCCAAACTGAACCAGCTAGCACTTTTTTTTAATTTATTTATTAATTTATTCTATTAATGTATTTATTTTAAAATTTTATTTATTAATATATTAATTCAAAATAAATTTTTATTAATATATTTTTATGATTTAATCTAATAAATTTATTTTTATAATAAATAATGTTAATAGTAATTATAAATTTATAATACATAAAATTATTATAATTTATTTAATTAAAATAATTGTAGTTTAAAGATAAAGTTATTATAAAATTATCTAATAATTAACAATAAAATAATAAATAATGATATTATGATATTATGATAAAGTTATTATAACTTATTTAATATAGTTGTGAGTTTAAAAAAATTATAATACTTTCAAAACTTTTTAATTTTGTTAAACTTATTTATTACATTTGAAATATAATTATACTTATCATTTAAAATATAAGTAAACTTATCATTTTGCGTTTAAAATATTAAACTTATCATTTTGCATTTAAAATATTTATTCATTTATTTAATATGTTTTTAAAATATTCAAATATTCATTCATTTTGTATTGTGAATATTTATTTATTTTTTAAACATAGTATAAGTATAACATTAATTAATTTGGTATTTAACAATAATAATAAATGAAAATGATAAAGGAGAAAAAAGAGAGAGTAGGAGACCAAAGATTTTTTACATGAAAAACCCCTTCAAAAATTAAAAGAGTAAAAACCACGGGACTGTAGTCCCTAAAAATATTTACTATGACTAAATTTATTCACAATTTTACATACAATTTACAAAAAAAAATAGATTATTATCTATTCCTCATAATTTATACGGATTGCCTTATTTTTCTTTCGTTCAAAGAAACCTGAAGGATATGTAAAGATTGTTAGAGTGGAAATTTCTATGATAAAGTCACAAATTTTGACCTTATTGCAAGGTCAACATAAAAAACATATGGTTAAACGTAAATTTAGAGTCATTAGATGTAAAATATGCTAAACGTATCGTAAACATATAATTATCAATATAAACATTAGTATCAATAGATTTAAACACATGATAATCTTGATATAATGTTTATGTTAATTATTATGTGTTTACATACTTCTAACATATTTCAAACCTAATAATTTATATTTATGCTTAATTATGTATTGTTTACATTAACATTAAGTTAACTATCAAGTGTTTATGATACTTCTAACATATTTTAGGCCTAATAACTTTAAATTTATGTTTCATCATGTGCTCTTTAAGTTGACCTTACAGTAAAGTTAAAATTTATGACATTACTGTAAAACTCCCCATGTTAGAGGTGATGTTGGGGTCCAACCGTCTAACCCGTGGGTGGTTGCAAACCAAAATGTGAGATTTGAGAGCTTTAGAAAGCTTGAGTGCAGCAAGGTGAAGAAAAAAAAGGCTTTTGCTTGGTGCAAAAGAGTGCAAAAGATGACTTTTTATTGTTTCAGTGAACTTTTTATTTCAAATAAATTGTCGGAACCTTATGCTTTACATTTTGTTTCAAGTCCATTGCTGGACCTTAAAATTAGGCAAAAAGTCTCGTCGCAAGTTTGGTTTGGAGTAGAGGAGGAATGAAAATTATATTTAGTAGGAATAGAAAAGAGGTGTAAAAGAATAGAATATGAACTCTAAAGTTTTGCTCATTGGAATTGAAAATGTAGGAAATGATTATTATGTTTGTTCAAAAGAATATGGTTAGAATAAGTGTAAAAAACTATTTTACCTTTTATTAAAATAATTATTTATTATAAGAAATAATGCTAACCATGTTTAATCAATTAAAAATAACTATTAATAAAGAATTATTATTAACTATTAATATTATGATTAATTATAATAATTAATAATTAATTATTACTTAATTATTAATTAAGAGTATTGTATTATTAATTTATAATAACTAATATGCTTTTGATCATTAATTTATTATTAAAATTACTAATAATTAATAATAAATAATAAATACTTAGTTATTCATTAATCTAATTAATGTTGTTTTATTATTAATCATTTAATTAATAAATAATAACTAATTATTAATTAATCAGTGCTTAATTATTTGTAATTAATACTTACTATAATTATTAATAAATTAATTCATAATTATTAATAATGAATTAACAATTATTATTAAATTATATCATAATTATGAATATTTATAAATAATTATTAATTTATTAATAATTAATTAATAAATGAATTACTAATTAGTAGTATTAATAAGTAATGAATTTATAATAAATAATTATTAGTTAATTATTATTTTATTCATTTTTATTAATTACTAATAAATTATTAATTAAGAAATTAATTAACATTAACTTATGATTAATGATTAATTAATTTATTAAAATGATTAAGTAAATAAATAATTACTAATTATTATATTTAATTATAAATTAATTAATAATGAATATATTTAATATTATTTAATTATTAAATAAGAATAATTAATAATAATTATTTAATAAAAATATTATTTAGGTACATCAAAGCAAATTTTGGGTATTGATATTCTCCATGTTAGGAAAGCTGGAAAAATATGGTTGTCACAAGAAAAATACGTTGAACGAGTACATGAGAGATTCAACATGCAAAATTCTAAGTCAATTAGTACACCTTTTGCTAACATTTTCACTTAAGTAAAAAATCTTGTCTAGTAACTAAGCAAGAAAAAACCTTAGTCCTTTGCAGTCGATTTTTTTATGTATCTTATGGTTAGCATGCAGCCTGACATTGTTCATGCAGTATAGGTGAGCATATTTATTTACAATCAGGGAAAGGTTCACTGAAATGCTGTAAAGTGGATATTCAAATATTTGAGAGATATTTCAAAGGTATGTTTGAGTTTTGGGACTAAACAATCAGTTCTTGAAAGGTTTACTGTTGCATACATAGTTGATTATTTTAATGATAGGAAATCTACTTTAGGATATATATTTACTTTTGCAAGAGAGCTATATCTTGGCAATCTAAGTTGCAAAAGTGTGTTACCATTTCGAACATAGAGGCTGAGTATAATTCAGTAATCGAAGTAGACAAAGAAATGCTTTGGATGAAACAATTTCTTCTTAAATTGGGTTTAAACTAGAAAGACTATGTGGTGTTTTATGACAACCAGGCTGGTTTGGATTTGAGTAAGAATATCATATACCATATTAGGATCAAGTACATTGATGTTAGATACTGCTGGATACACTTAGTGATTGATAAGCTGCAAATGCAATTGAATAAGATTTACATATATGAGGATACAACTAATAAGAAGACTAAGAAATTTCTCAAAGATAAACTTAAGTTATGCAATAACTTGGTTAGGATGAACACCTTACCCAAGGTGCATTTCAAGTGACAGGTTGTGATGATATGTCTCCTCCAAATGGGGCTGGAGAATGAGATTGTTAGACGTGATGATGTGGTCTAGCTCGTGGGTGGTTTTAAGAAGCCACGTGCAACTCGTTTCTCTCTAGTGTTTTGGACAGCTACGACTTCTACTTGGAGTCGGTTAAAGGTTTTGGTTTTCTCTATATAAGGCAACTGCATATTGCAAACCAAAGTGTGAGATTTGAGAGCTTTAGAAAGCTTGAGCGACAAGAAGGTGAAGAAAAAAAAGAGGCTTTTGCTTGGTGCCAAAAGTGAGTTTTTCTTGGTCCATTTAGAGAGAAGAGGAAGATAGGCTGTACAACATTTGAAGTATTCTTTGGGAAGATAAGATCGGTGAATCCTAAAGGTGAACTTTTTGTTTCAAGACAATTATTGGAATGCTATGTTGAATTATCTCATTAATGTGGATTAATTAAGTATAATTAATATCATATAAGTTAATTTAGTAGTATGTTTTGTATAAGGTGTGACCATAAATATAAATAATATATCTCTATTATAAATGTATTATATCTTTAACGGGAGAGATATAGTACATGAACAATATTGTGAGAGGTCCCTACTACTGGCACCACTATACAAGTGAAGGCCCATTATTCACTTGTGATTAACAGAAGAAGTGCACAACAGTAGCACTCTCCCTCTCTTCTCTCGTTCTCCATCTTCCCTCACCATCATCTCTTCTCTTCCCTCTCTTAGGCCACCATGGCAGACCAGAACAGACGCAGTGGAACAGTGGATGAACCTCCGGCGACGTTTTCCTCAGCTGGTGGTGGCGGCAATGGCATCAGAATGGTGGGTTTTGGTTCAATCCACCAAGGTTAGATTTCTTTCTAATTTATTGTGCTAATGGGCTTTGTGGACGAATTAGTTCTAACAATTGGCATCAGAGCACGTCCACAATAAAGCCATTAGCCATTTTTTGAAGAAAAATGAGATTTATGGATTTTTTATTTTTTTGGGTATTTTCTGTGAGGCCTGCGTCCCGGACTACCTCACTCAACCGTACTGTCCCCTTTGAGCCCAGTCCACGTCTATAAGGCCCAAGGCTCGCAACGCCACAGCCACTCTCAGGGATTTCTTTCGCGTCCGCCGCTACTCGAACCCTTGACTTCCTCAAGAGTCGAGTAACGACTAACCATTGGACCTAGTAATCCAATGGTTAGTCGTTACTCGACTCTTGAGGAAGTCAAGGGTTCGAGTAACGGCGGACGCGAAAGAAATCCCTGAGAGTGGCTGTGGCGTTGCGAGCCTTGGGCCTTATAGACGTGGACCGGGCTCAAAGGGGACAGTACGGTTGAGTGAGGTAGTCCGGGACGCGGGCCTCACAATAAAACGCGCAATAAAACGCGCGTTTTATTGTGAGGCCCGCGTCTCGGACTACCTCACTCAACCGTACTGTCCCCTTTGAGCCCGGTCCACGTCTGTAAGGCCAAGTCCAATGGTTAGTCGTTACTCGACTCTTGAGGAAGTCAAGGGTTCGAGTAGCGGCGGACGCGAAAGAAATCCCTGAGAGTGGCTGTGGCGTTGCGAGCCTTGGGCCTTATAGACGTGGATCGGGCTCAAAGGGGACAGTACGGTTGAGTGAGGTAGTCCGACGCGGGCCTCACAATAAAACGCGCAATAAAACGCGCGTTTTATTGTGAGGCCCGCGTCTCGGACTACCTCACTCAACCGTACTGTCCCTTTGAGCCCGATCCACGTCTGTAAGGCCCAAGGCCCGCAACGCCACAGCCACTCTCAGGGATTTCTTTCGCGTCCGCCGCTACTCGAACCCCTTACCACTTGTAAGTGTCGAGTAACGACTAACCATTGGACCTAGGTCCAATGGTTAGTCGTTAATGGTTAGTCGTTACTCGACACTTACAAGTGGTAAGGGGTTCGAGTAGCGGCGGACGCGAAGAAATCCCTGAGAGTGGCTGTGGCGTTGCGGGCCTTGGGCCTTACAGACGTGGACCGGGCTCAAAGGGGACAGTACGGTTGAGTGAGGTAGTCCGGGACGCGGGCCTCACATTTTCGAATTTAATTTATACCCAAAAGATTTATGCATATTTAAGCCAAAATAATGCCATATATTGATTGAGGATGATTTGTTGTTGAAAATGCCGTGAAAATGAAGTAAAATGGGTCAAAACGGGGCTGAAATGGTGAAACTATAGCCGGGTCGGGTCAAAAGACCCGTTTTCTACGTTTCTGCCCGGTCTGGGTGAGGAAGATGATGGGCGCGTGCAATGCACACGCCAGATAACCCAAAAGAGGCGCCCGCTAGCGCCAAAGATAATGAGGCGGGCGAGTGTGATACACGCGCCCGCATATGAAAATTAAAAAAAAAATTTCAGTTATTTTGATCGTACGGCTGGGCCCCTTTGGTGCTTGGGCTATTATTTTCGGCATGTTTTTGGGCCAACTGTTTTGGGTCCCTATTTTTGGGCTATATTTTTTTTGGTTGGGCCGTTTTATGGTTTAGTTATTGGACCATATTTTTTTGGCTCATTTTGGTTTGTGTTTTTGGGTCAGTTTTTTTTTATTTGGACCATTTTTTGCATTATTTGGACCTTGTCATTTAAATTAAATTGGTCCATTTATTTTGAAATTTATTTTTGTTATTTAGTTTAATTATTTAAATATTAGGCCAAAATAATTTTGTGATATTATGGGCATTATTTATTTAATTTTATTAATTGGCCATTTAGTATTAATTTAATTTTGGGCAATTAAATTAATTAATTATAAGGCCATTTTACCTAATTAATTTAGAGGCCATTTTGATTAATTAATTTTATTTGGATATTAAATTTGAATTAATTAGTGGCTATTTTACATAATTAATTAATAGGTCATTTTGGATTATGATTTAATTGGCCATTTTGATTGATTAATTATGAGCCATATGGTAAATTGATTTTTTGGACAATTTTAGATATTTAATAGCCATAATTAGTTATTAAGCCCAAAATTAAAGGTGTATAAGTGAATTTTTAAAGGAATTAATTTTGGAGTAATTTCTAGAAATTTAATTACTCATTTATTTCTTAATTCACTTAATTTTTGAAATATATACTCATGCCCATAAATTACTAATATTTGGCCTAATTATATAAGTTTAAATAAATTATTTGGATATTTTGTTGAGCTATTTTGGATTATGGTTTACCCATTCATTAATAATTTATTTAAACAAATAAACTCTCTTAAAATAACATTGCCTTATTATTTGAATATTCACATTTTTGTGAAATTAATTAAATTCATTAATGTTTGGCCTAAAATTACTACATATGCTTTAAGAATTGCATATTTTGGGTGTAGTTAATTCTGGTCAACAAATTTCGTGAATATTCTTAAAATTATAAATCATTAATTGGATTGACTAGTACTTGCCTGTCGCAGGAATAGTCATGAAGATTTTTTGATGATTTATTCTAATAATTCTAAGGATATAATAATAATAAGACAATGCATAGTGATAGTTGCAGTTGCAAGATTTACTGAGATCTCTAGAAGTGGCTAGTCTCTCCCTGTCGGATTGTTAGTTGTTTTTAGAGATGCTTGGGAATAAGAAGATTCTAGTTGGGATATGACAGGGTCTTCCTACCCTGTCGGTGGGCGATCATTCAGGTTGTATTCAACTAGTTTTGTCTTATCCTCGGTAGTGTATTGTGAAATTTATCGGTCATTCCACTAGCCTCCATTTTGTGTAACTATCACATATCGAATTTCTAGCAGGATCAAATTAGATAGATAGTATGAATTATTCTCTATGGTTAGGGACATATTAAACTAAGAAGTAGTCCCGAGAGTCGATCTATCTTCTATACCCAATAATGTCAGTTCTTTGAGGACAAAATATTTGGAATTTAGGGAACACTCAAGTGAAAATTCTGATTATATAAGGTATACCATAAAAGAGTACATCAGAGAAAGTGTTCCGATTAGGAATAACCAAGAAGTATTTATGGATGTCATTAGAAAATAGTTCACATAAGATCGATAAAGGTTGCTATAAGATTTTGATTCCATATGTGGCAGATTCAGTACCACTTCCTTCTGGGGTGAAGAGTGAGAAATCTTCTAAGTTTATAGATCTCAATTAATGCAGAAGGAAGTATGACATTTTAATATCAAAATTAATATTGTCATTCAAGAGTGGGAGATCTTTCAGGTTAACAGATCTCATTCAGCCATAATGATGACATATGCCAATATCACTGCCAAAAGGAAATATTATTAAGAGGTCTCAATAAAAGATCATTTTAAAAGAAGAAATTTGCCAAGTCTATTTCCCATTCTGGTTTTACCAACATCTCTAAATATCAATGTGTGCTACTTTTAGGATAATCTTAAGCACAATAGGGTAGATTACAAGAATCCTTTAGATTGAATGTGTAAAAAGGCATTTTGTTAGCCTTTCATTTTGAATCCAATCTAGAAGATATGCCCTCTAACTATTGGTGTTTGGATACCGGTGCTATTATTGATAAAGCTATAAGCAACCGGAGATCAAATAAGGGAAAATTATTGTGAATTGGGGCTATAGAGTTAGAATCCACATTGAAAATATAGCCAGTTTGTTGTTACATTTTGTAGATAGCTTTGGAGCTACTGTCGGTTGATACTTTTCATTCTGATAACAGAAAGGTATTTCTAATTAGTAACAACATGTGTACTGATTCTGGGCAAAATTTCTTTAATGGTGAATGATGTGACTGTTGATTTTGATTATGAGAGAATAAATAAGAAATCTATCAAGTAGTGGCGTAAGAGTTAGGGACATTTTAAGGCACATGTTGGATTGCATTAAGAGAAATCTTACTGCTAATATTAAGGACATGATTAGCAGATATTGAAATGATTAAGAGTTGATATATACTGACAGTTGTAAATCATATTCACATACTGTAGTTAGTGGATATAAGTGTTTCATCACTTTCACTAAAGACCATTTTGATGTAGGTCATATGGAATAAAAGATATGATCTTGTAGAGGCCTTAGGCATTCTGATTAATTCCGCTGCGCTGCTTAAGGCAATGATTAGACAGTAATGATGAATGTTATGCTCGGTATAATGAAGCTAGGCGAAATCATATACTGATTTTCGGTTAAGTGCACTATAGGATTATATATTGACGCCTAGTGTACGGTGCTTGGAATATTGAAACAGAATGAGATTACAGTTGCAGTCAATCGTACATTTTGATCTAGTACGATTTATGTTGATCACTCCAAATCTTTAAAATTCGGGTGGAGTGAAATTAAAACTGCAATTCACATTCAAAGTTGATCTCCAAGCAAGACCAGTTCCTAAATCCATCACAAGTTGTAGTCAGACATTAAGCCGATTTTATGCCGCTTCCTGTGTCTAGGGTTATAAGGTAAGGCAAAAGAGCTATAACCCATAGTCAAGAAAACTTGACAAGAAAACTATCAGCGGCAGTTTTGTTTGCTATTATATCGGCTAGAAAAATTCTAGATTTTGTTTTCTGATTATGTGACACTAGAATTACTAAGTCTGACAATGCAATCCATTTAGTAGATGACTTAAAGAGTGGAGTTGTGAACTCCACAAAGTCATTATTAAAATACATTTTGTTGTGTCATTCCCATATATGCATCATCTTTTAATGATGAAAAGCCACAACCAAAGGAATCAATAATTGATCCTAATACCATATTTCGAACCTGCACCTAACTTTACAGAGGAACATAAATGTAAGATTCATGTGTCTTCTGATTCTGATGTTTGTCAGGAGACTATCCTGATTCGAACTCTTAGAGTTGAATATTAGTCACGCAGGATGTATAAACATCTATACTACATAAAGATGCATGAGATTTATTTTAGTTGTCACATCATTATAGACCAAAAGGAGAATCAAAAGATTAGGTAGATGATTTAAAGCCAAATTTAGCCAAGGCTTTAAATAATAAGAAGGAATTTGTTTTGTGAAAACCTTCTTTCTTGTTTCTACCTAAGATTCTTTTAGAATCATGATAGCGATTAGTAGCTCATTTTAATTAGGAGTTACATCTTGGACAGTAAAATGTCTAAATAAAGCAACCTAAAAGTTTGTAGTTCCTAAGGTGGAACATACAGTTTGCGAACTCAAGGAGTTCATTTATGAACATTAAAAGGCATCCAGATTATACTACGTAAAGTTTAATGAGATTGTCATTTTGAGGAGAACATTATTGTTTGATAATTGGATCCATTACGAGGTCAGTGGGAGTTATGTGCTTATTGTGCTCTAAATTGATGATATCAAATAGCAGCCTATAGTACTGACCTATTGTATGAGACATTCCATGTCGTCATGTCACTTCAGGATGAAGAATCTAAGTGAGGCTCTATTTCATTTTAAAGATTGAGATTCTTCGTGACATATCAATAGGGATACATTATTGGTCTCATAGAACCTACATTGAGTGTTGAGTAGGTTTATTGTATGTTGTTCTCCTAAGAAGACGTAATTTAGTGAAAAGTGATATATTGTGAAAATCTCAAAGTCCTCAAGATGATAATGAAAGAGCTCATATCGAGTATTGTGTATGCCTTATTGTGGGTAATTAGTGTATGCTCAAGTTTATACACATTTGGATATTATGTATATTACAGATGTATTTTGGAGATACTTGAGCAATCCTGTAGTAGAGAACTGGAAGCTATAAAGAGAGTATTCGGATATTGACAAATCTGACATTCTAAGTTTGGTCAGATATTCTGATGTTAATTTTGCTAGCTATCTAGATATTGAAAATTATTTTGGCTATATATTTGTGGACATAAATGAGCTGTATTGTGGAAAGTGTAAAGCAAACACTTACAGCATCTTTGATTGTGGAGGCTAAATGTGTAGCATGTTGTAAAGCTACATGATGGGTCATTTAGGCTACAGAATTTCGTCTCAAGGCTGGTTTTCTGTGGTTGCCATTTCGAAGTCTTGTAGGTGTACTGTGGTAATGCTACAGCAAGTATTTTCTCTCTCAAAATACTAGGAGTTCCTCCCACTTTAAATATTTAGATATCATCATTCGGTTTTGTTAGAGAGAAAATAATGGAATCCATTGCTTGATTGGATGGTAGAGCACATAGTGAAAGAGCTCATTCTGGCTAACTGAAAGTTTGGCTGCTTAAGTGCCTTGACGACATAGCACTTGTATGAGGCATATGGAGCCATTTGCCGTATTAAGTTAGTAGGAGCTCTATGTAATGAAATCAGTTATAACTGTATTAATGGATTCCCACTTGCCATATATGCATATTTTGTTTGCGCGCATTTTCATGAATATGGCATTCTATTGGATGAGACACTCGGTATTAGTCTCATAGGCTTCCGTTGAAGCAAGGCATCATTCGGTTTAGATGCATGGACCTAATGGAAATGGATATTGTTTCTGTTTTCATATCATTTCCATTTCACACTTAATACTACTATTTTTGTTGCAGTCTTTATAAGTTTACGCATTTATACCCTGTCGGTATGATGCATTTTGAAGCTTATAAAGGCTTATTGTTGTCGTTGTTAAATTATGTATTAGTCTACACATTTGTACCCTTTCGGTACAATGTATTTAGAGGGCTTACGAATACATATTGAGATTATATGATATATTTTGTTAATTAACTTAATTGTCCAAGTGGGAGAATGTTGAATTATCTCATTAATGTGGATTAATTAAGTATAATTAATATCATATAAGTTAATTTAGTAGTATATTTTGTATAAGGTGTGACCATAAATATAAATAATATATCTCTATTATAAATGTATTATATCTTTAATGGGACAGATATAGTACATGAACAATATTGTGGGAGGTCCCTATTGCTGGCACCACTATATAAGTGAAGGCCCATTATTCACTTGTGATTAACAAAAGAAGTGCACAGCAGTAGCACTCTCCCTCTCCCTCTCTTCTCTCGTTCTCCATCTTCCCTCACCATCATCTCTTCTCTTCCCTCTCTTAGGCCACCATGGCAGACCAGAACGGACGCAGCGGAAGCGTGGATGAACCTCCGGCGGCATTTTCCTCAACTGGTGGTGGCGGCAATGGCGTCAGAATGGTGGGTTTTGGTTCAACCCACCAAGGTTAGATTTCGTTCTAATTTATTGTGCTAATGGGCTTTGTGGACGAATTAGTTCTAACATGCTAAGCTTTGCAAAAGAGTCTTAGGGTATTAAAACTTTGCAATTGCTTACTTTTATAGTGGATTTTTATCTGATTCGACTCGTTTTTTCTTTTCTTTTCACATTAGAGAGTTTTCCATGTTATATTTGATGTTATTTTATTTTGAACTTTATTGTCTGCGTATTATTTACCGATTTATGTTGTTAATTGGTGAATTGGTTTGGCTTGCTTATTTTGGATGTTATTATTAGCTTGCGTTATTCTGCTTCTATTGCTATGAGGATTCATATTACGATATTTTTTTCAGCGAGTTTGTTGCTTGTGGCCTCTTCTATCCTTGCAATTTTCGAATCACTTGTGCTGAAAACAGAATGCCACTTTCCAAGTTCTATCTTTTGAAAGATCATGATATTTCAATGTTTCCTCTTGAACAAAATGGACTAAGTGGGGGAATTGTTTTGAAGCAATCGTGAGTTTACAGAAGTAATTCACCAATTTAAATTATTTGTGCTTGAATACAAGTTCTATCTTCTCATTGTTAAGCTCGTTTTAAGGAAAAAGAATACAAGGGTCTTAGTAGAGAACAGAAAATAGTCATTAGAAGAATAAAGGATTTTCTGCAAAATGAAATCAAATAAAAAGAATGCAGATACTTGAATGCACGGCCTGGTTTACTAGTTAATAGCAATCTTTGTCAAGAAAATGGTAAAGGGAACTAGGGTCGGAGGGCAAAGAAAGAAAAGAAATGACACAAACAAATTAGAGAAAACATCATAAATGTATGAAATAACAAAGCAAACAAACTTTCTTGCTATTAATGAGGATCAACAGAAACGAAAATGGTAAGTTAAAAGTACCTGTCCTGACTGATAATGGAGAAATCCAAACTAGAGAGGAGATGGACGTTCAAAAATCGATAATTAGAGAACTTTATAATGACAGAATGCTAGAAGAGGAGATCTAATTTGTGACTCAGCAAATGTTTTGTTATATATTGGACTTTGTTCAAAGGTTCTTCAGCCAAATCTTATGTGCCTAAACAACGCAGAGAAAAATATGCCATTAGGAGCATATACAGGAATTAGGTATGCAATTTCTTGCATTCTATGGAAATGAAAAAAAAATAAAAATTGGAAGTTAAAAGGTTTCTTCCCTAAATGATCTCATAAAACAATAATAAGTTTTTTTATTGCAACACCAAAATCAATCCTAGTTATTTTACCACCCTTCTCTTAAAAATAAATTCCTGAAACACTTTTAGTAGGGTACTTTTTCTGTTTTCCAAAAGAAAAAAAGAAGATATCCATGCTCAATGATCAAAATCAGAAACAATAGTCAAAGAGTTAATGGAAAGGTAAATGTTTATGAAATAAACTAATATGTTTCATAGAATCAAGCAGGAAATTTGACTTAATAAGGTAAAATGGTCTACATATATTCTGACTTTCCATAGAGTTAATATCATCATCTAGATATGGCTTTTCTAGGAAGGATCAAAAGGGTAAAGAGAAAAAAAATTTTAATTCTATAATTAGGTTTCACAATGACATTTCTGTTTTGGAGCTTAATATTGAATTAAGAATTTTTCGATCTTAGTCCTTTATTTGGAATGAATAAAGTCTTAATTAAACTACAAAATGGTTCATTTGCTGACGGTTTTACTTGATTGAAAAATGATCAAGATGAAGAACAACACAGTAAACTGAATAGGCTGATATGTTTCATGAAAAGATGCATCAGCAACAATTTGTTTACGTGATCAACTGAAGTAAATTCAAGAACCAAGTCAATTACAATAAAGGTTACAAAAGGAAGTTTAAATTTCAAGATTCAAAGAATCAGTCAATTAAGACTACAAAACATCAAATCATGTATGAGACTTAAAACAAGCACCGATTGAATGGAAAGGTAATATTACCTGCCCTGACTCGCTGTTGAATACTTGCTAAATACTAGTGGTGAGAAAATCCTGGAATATGATTGCAAGCATACGTTCTTGCTAATGCTGGACTATGACAACCAATAAAGTCTCTGAAACATGCACTTTGTTTTAGATGTGAATTTTGGACATGTCGGGAAGCTTGATTAAATCAAATCTCATATGCTAAAACATAACAGAAAATCGGAAAGCAAAAACGGAAATCGGCGTTTGGAAGGTTCCTGCCAATGAAGAAAGGTTGAGTGTTGATTGAGAGTACAATTAATGAGAGGAAATCTTGTTTGCTATTGATTATGTTCTGCTAGATAATGGTGAGGAAATAATGAGTGGATCAGCAAGGAAATTATAGGCACAGTTTTGGTTATGTCTACTTTCCAGGAAAGTGCTTACCTGTTACCTTCTCGAATTCAGGCTCCATCTAAGACTCGGTAAAATTTGGTAAGAAGGAACATTGAAAAATGATTATTTTCTATTTTATATACAAAAATAAATCAAGATAGGAGGAAATAACATGAATATTTATGAGATTAATGTTCAAATTAAAAGTTATTCATTATCGTTTAGATTTATATTTTTCATCTTAACTAATAGTAAAATAGTATAATTATCTTTTTTTAATTTCTATTAAATAATGAATTAAAAAAAGACTTTTTTATTGACCTTTTCTTTTCTTACCAAATTAACAAGTGAATGAAAAAAAATGTTCTACCCATCCTATATATCAAACAAAATCTAAATATTTTATATTTATATATATACATTGCAAGTGGATTTCTTAAGTTTGGTAAACACGTTTCTAGAATAGTGATATTTGGAACACTAATTTTTTTCTTTTCTATATTCTAAAATCATTTTCATGATTTTTTTTTAATTTTTGATATTAAAAATCAAGGTGCATCAATATTTTTAAAATTTAATATAAATACAATAGAATAAAAACTTTGTAAAAGTCAAATAAAAGCGACTATGGAAAAACGACGTAGAAAGAAGATACATGTAATAATTCTTACAGCCCCAAAAATAAGCCTTCATTCTTTATATTTTAGATTAAATCAACCAATGGTAGGTATAGTACAGATGAGAAAAAAAGGAAGACAATAGAATATTTAAATACAGTAGTTGGTGTTGATTCCAGTTCCATGCAAGACACCAAGAAAGAAGAAGTTGGGTGCAAGTGGGCGTCGGCTGCTCTATTTTAATCACCGTAATAATAATTTAAGATTGTTTAATTATGGCCGTTGCAGATTCCATCCTTTGGTCATTGTTTAATGTGTATTAATCAATCATTAAAGCTGTTGCAGGTGCCTTACGGTGTTAAATAATTCTTTGCGTTGGAATTAAAAAGAAGGGACATGAGTCAAGTCTTGCTGCAATTTCCAAGAAGATGATAAGTAATTACAGAGTGTTTGGTGTAGTTGGTTTATGAACAGCAGAGAATAAGTAATGAAAATTATATTTTTGGTCGATTATTTGTTGAAATATCCCTATTAATGTGAATAAGTTAAATGTTATTAATATCGTATAATATTTGATTAGTAGTATATTTTTTATAAAATGTGAATATATTATAATTATATTTATATATTATACATGTACTGAACTTATAATAGGAGTGGTTTATGCATGATCACATGAAAAAGGTCTCTACTCTCAGCTTCTATATGTATGAGATTGGTCTATTGAATTTCATATTTTCAGTGGAGAGATGAGAGTAGCACTCTCCCCTCTGTCTCATTACCTCTTCTCACACTCTCTTGTTCTTTATCCGTTTCAGACCGAAGGGTAGTCAACAGAAAGCATTCGGAGTGGGCTTCAATAAAGTCAGTTCATTATTGCATTTTAATTTCGTGTTAGTGGTTTGATGAGTCTTTAGCTGGTTCCAATAATTGACATCACAACTAGACTCCTCATAAAGTCACTAACAGGCCCAAAAATAAGCCTTCATTCTTTATATTTTAGGTCAAAATCAAACAATGGTAAGTATAGCATAGATGAGAAAAAAGGAAGACAATAGAATAATTAAATACCGTAGTTGGTGTTGATTCCAGTTTCATCCAAAAAGCCAAGAAAGTAGAAGTTGGGTGCAAGTGGGCGTCGGTTGCTCTATTTTAATCACCGTAATAATAATTTAGGATTGTTTAATCAAGGCAGTTGCCGATTCCATCCTTTGGTCATTGTTTAATGTGTATTAATCAAATAATTAAGAGACACTTTGTCATTTGCAAATCGGAAGCTGAAGTGTTTTCACACTTGCTTCAGCTTTCTAGGTGCCTTACAGTGTTAAATATTTCATTGCGTTGGGATTAAAAAGAAGCGACATGAGTCAAGTCTTGCTGCAATTTCCAAGAAGATGATAAGTAATTACAAAGTGTCTGGTGTGGTTGGTTTATGAACAGCAGAGAATAAGAAATGAAAATTATATTGCTGGTCATTTATCTACTGTTCGGAGTTGGGATGTACCAAATAAAATAACGTTTATATTTATGTTTTTGTAAAAGTAATTTTAAATGACACTTTGTTGGTATTTGAATTTCTTCATTCAGAATTTAACAAGAGTACAGGTATTATCCTGATAACTTGACCAAAGAAAAAAAAAATCCAAAGTACTTCTAATCATTCAGAAAAAGAAATTCGACTTAATTAAACACTCTAATTTGATGATTTCAAATTCAAATTATAAAAGGGTATGTGCCTCTGTTAGTGCATTCATGTATTCTAATGGTGATATGCTTATTTTTAACCTGTATGCGTTCACACATAAAAGAAATTGATGAGTCTTGCTGCCTATCTTCTATGATCATTTTTATCTGCAGTTTCCTGATTCATGAGATGTCCATTTTATTTTGTTTTAGGGAGAATCTGATCAAGATTTCTTTTAATGAAGAATAAAGTAAGAACTTTAATTAATTAAACATTCTTTCGTGACAATTCCAGGTTTGATTATTCAAGCAATCATATTAAGGTGACTTCAAAAAATTTCATGCTCTTTAACAATGTCCTTTCCAATCAATTTCATGCTGTAAAGTATAAATATAGTTCCTTTGCTTATTTGGTCATCATTCATCAATTAGGTTCTAGATATCAGCTAACTTTATAATTAAGAATGCCAATTTGTGATGTGTTAAATCCACTCGTCAGCGAAATTACAAGTTTCAGACATTCATCATGCTTTACTTAGTATAATATATGGTCCATAACTAGCTGCTAGGTCTTTTTTTTTTCTAGCAGACATCGAATAATTTAATAACCAGCTTGCCTGGAGATCTTATGAACTGTTCGAAATTGACAAAACTAGATGTGGAGCTATTACTAAAGACAATTATTTTTGTACATTGAGATAGCTCTAATTAATTACCGTTACTGATGTGTTTTGGGGCTTAATGTATGCTACATTTTCTAATTGTGTCAGTGGAACAAGCCAATAGCTGTCTAAGAATTTTTTTTTGTATCAAGGACAATGCTTACAGAACTGAGTGCATGTATTGTACTAAATGATAAGTCATACAGTGTGAGATCCCCAATTTCCATGTAATTCCTCCATGTTTGTAAAGTATTTCAATTAAGATGATTTAATGAATATGAAGTTTGAAGTATGAATGATGTATGAATGATGTATGGATTATGGAAGAAATAATAAAGTTGAATGTTAATTTATCCAAAGACTTAATGTTAATATCAGGAAAACAATTGAAGTATGAAAAAAAATAAAATCAGATTTTATTGGCTAAAATGGATGAATGGCTGAGATGAGAAGGAGGAAAAGAGGAAATTAATGGGTCAAAAAGAGATAGTAAAGGGCTGAGATGAATTAAGGGATGAGCATGCAATTAATGCAAGTGCATGACTCATCATCCCCATCAACTATCACCAACGTCAGCCACTCTTCCAGCTCTCCCTCTTGTTCCATTCAAGCTTCCATAGTTTTCCACTCCAAGCTCCTTGCTAAACCACCTCACTCTTCCACTAATTCACTAAGTTCGTAGAACGAAAAATAACCCTTGTCACTAGACTAAGTGATATCCAAAGTTTGATAGGTTGAATCCAAGTATTGGAGGAGATCTCAAAGTTTGAGATTTTGGTCCCTAGTAAAGGTAAGAGAAGAAGATGATTCTTGCAATTTCGTTCATGATATGGAGTTGTATGGAGTTAGTATGATGTGTGTATGATGTTTAATTTAAGATTTGATTTGGTATGATGATTTCAGATTTGAAGGAGTGAAAGCTAGGGTTGACACGCCAAGTGATTTCGCGTTTTCGAAGGAATCGAGATAAGAAATTTATGTAACGGACGTAAGGCAGCTATGTCCGCATGTTTTATAATGTTTTTATGTGGTTTGGAAGAAGCACTAGTTGAAATTGTGCAGGAAAAAGATGCATTTTCAGACTTGTTTCCTAGTACCAATTAGGCTAGGGGTAGCCGACTGTCTTAGAGGGAAGTCGACTGCCTAGAGACAATCAAAACGTCGTTTTCTGAAAACCGATGCAAACCAGTCGACTGCTATGTAAGCCAGTCGACTGCTATTTACCCAGAAGCATTCTGTTTCAAACCAGTCGACTGCTATATGGGACAGTCGACTGCTATTTTCCAAGATGCATTCTGTTTCAAAACCAGCCGACTGCCTATAGAACCAGTCGACTGCTAATCTTTCAAAAGCATTCTGTTTCAAAAACAGTCGACTGCTATATGGGCCAGTCGACTACTATTACCAGTCGATTGCTATATGGACCAGTCGACTGCCCTCATGTATTTTCAAATATGAAAATATCGAAATTTTAAATAAAACTAATTTCGATAAAAGAAGTTATGAAGGAGCAGTCGACTGCCCTATAAGACCAGTCGACTGCCATGTATGAAAAGAGCTTTCAAAGCTTATTTGATTTAAACACAAAAGTGTTTTCTGAAAAAGTATATTATAAATGTTTTGAGACTATGGACTGCGTAATGATTATGCATTTCTGATGGCTGAGAGACTCTGATCAAGTCCTCAGTAATATGTATGTTAAGCGAGGATGTAACATCCCGTTACCACATTTTGCACGTATTTTTATACAACTTTACTGGTTGGGCTGTCCGCGATGCCATTAACATTCAACAGTAACAGTGATAAATGCTATACATTTATCTATTAATTGTGGAATATGAAATTTCTTTTTTCATTATTCCTTTCATCTGACATCCCCTATTAACTATAATTTCACTAAGGTAGTACTGTATACATATGTCTGAAATGTAAAAGAGAAGAGATTGTACCTGTCACGTTTAACGTGCCATGCCTCAGTGCTTTAAGCATAGCTATACCCATCTGAGAGCTAATTCTCTCAACTCCGTGTACTTCTTATCTGTGGAGTTAAAAACAAAGGAATGAGCGATTCATACGCTCAGTAAAGGAAATATATGCTGCTTTAAATAAAGCAAAACTATATATCACAACTCATTTATTCTTTTCTTAACAATAACCCAGTAGAAAAGACAGTGGATATATAGTAAACAACTCTCTTACAACACCATTCAAAACACCGATTAACAGTTCACTTTAAAATGTAGTAAACACTATATAGGATTTCAACAAATCCTCACAGTAAACAGAAATCAATAAGTTGAGACTAGGCAACAAATAAATCATGCTATCATCGTTCCCCCTCCCTCTTGCGAGAACGAAATCTACCGCTTTTGGGGTGCACCCGTAGGCCATCGCCCCTCACGGCTATCTCAGATCTATGGCCATAATCTAAAGTGGTCCTCGGGTCCACTTGCCAAGTGACCTCGAGACCGCTGATGACTTGGCGGGTCCATCAGCCCTGTGACGCCCTGGGGTGCACTCGTAGGCCTATATGACCCGAGCCATCGCCCCAGATGGGTCACGCAAAGTAACGCATGAACTCAGGGCCTAAAGTCTCAAAAATCAAGTTTTATCTCATGAAAACCTTTAAGGGATTATTTCACCCACATTATCATTAACTCAAATGATCTAATCCCCTAAAAGGTTTAGGTTTTCAGTTTACAAAACCCTTGAAAACATTTCCAAAATCTCAACCTTTAAAACTGCTCGCCCATGGTCAGCTCACCCAATTGGCTCGCCCATGGCAGCTCGCCCAGTGCGGTGAACTTGTGTTCGCCCGCCAAAACTTGCTTTTAAAAACAGAAGCAACACTGGCTAGCCCTCAATGGCTTGCCCATTAGTCCATTGCCCAAAAGGTTTCATATTCTATTTTGAAAATATTTAAAATAATTCATCTTTTTCGTATAAGAATTTAAACTTTAAAACCGTTCGCCAGGGTCAGCTCACCCTTCACAGCTCGCCCTGACTAACTCGACAAGACGGTGAATTAGTATTCGCCCGCCACTTAGCTTTTCAAAACGGAAGTATCTCGTAATATCGGCTCGCCCGCCTTATATTTAAAACAAGGGCCGCCCGCCCCAACAGCTTAAAAAAAGTTCGCCCGACTATGGCTTTGCCCAGATTTCTCTTTAAAACAAGGGCACTCGCCCAGTTCTCATAAAAGAGAGCTTGCCACTTGGCTCACCTTATAGTTTTCTTTAAAACGGTTTCGCCCGCCCTTGCAACTATAAACGGGTGTATAAAACTGTAAAAGGTCTTGGATCGCCGGCCAAAACCAATTCGTCCAACATAAAAATACAAGGACTCGCCCGCCCTGTATCAGTTCACCCAAAACAACATAGGGGTCGGCCTTTAGCCCGCCCGTATCAAAATAATTATCAAAATAACTTTTCTCAAACAATGCATGTCAGAAAACAAAACATTTAACTTCATGTTTTCATAAAACTTACTCCACAGGACATGCATTACTTCACACATATCTCCCTTACCTGTTAGAAACGAAGCCTTGCTTCGCCCTGCTCTCTGTTCGCCCATAGCCATTCCCATTTATCGGCTGCAAATTATATAAGTTTCATTAATATTTCCTTTATAAATATTTTTCCATTACTTGGACGAATTGAAATAAATCAAATGACTACTCGCCCAAATAGAGCTCTACTAGTTCGCCCAGATGAGCTCGCCATTCACCATATGGCTACCACGTGGCATATCGCCCGCCATAACACACCGTGGTTTTCTGAGTTCGCCCAACATTCAACTCACGAGGCCTACATTGGCTCAATTGTGGAGTTTGCCCGTAAACCTATTCGCCCAACGCCTCTGCGTTTGAGCTCGCCCATTAATTCATTTCACTAAAGTTGGGCGTTCTCGCCCTTTGAACACAGAATTTACCTTGGCGAGTTCCCTACTATCTACTCGCCTATTGGCGATTACTAGTTTTCAACATGGGCGATCACTGTAGTCGCCCTTGTCGTCACTTATTCCATAATTTTCCTTGTTTTCATGTTCTCTAAGGATCTAACTAAAACAAGGTTGTGTTCTATGTTGTAAACATATAAGTCTATCCTTGAATATCAAGAACACTACAAAAATATGAAACTCACCTCAATCAACTGCACTTCCAGAACAGATTGCTTTCCATCTCATGTTGGCCTTCCTTTGCCTATTCTTTTAGCTCATCCAACTAAGAAGGAAAGGTTTGCAAGCTGTTTTGCTTGTTTAGCCAGCTTAAGGGTGAAGCCTATTAGATCAACCATAGCAGAGAGATGGAAGAAGCAGAGAAATGGTTTTCGTGAAGAAGCTAAAATTGGCTAACTCGTTTCTCCTCAATTATCTCTGCTTATATAGCCATGCTCAACCAATCAATAGCCACCACCTGCCTCTTATCCTGTTTCTTCATCATTCCTCACGTCTATCATGCATTTAATGCATGAAGAAAATCTGCACTTAAAAAGGGCGGAAAAGTCTTCCTTTCACACTCTTTTTCTTCTGCTGCAGACTTTGTTTGCTTCCTCAACCAATCAGGTAAATTCCTTACTGACTTCAACCTCTTCTCCGTTAATTCTCTTCAACCGTATGACTTATGAGTCAATTTTGGCTGCCAAATGGTTGAATCTATTTTCATTTGTCTTTGCTAATTCCGTTCCAGTTTATTCAATATATATGGGCGATTACATGTCCTCGCCCACTCGGGTGATCACCTCACGCAACTAGCTGGCGAACTCATCTATTCGCCCACGCCATTGTCCAACTTACCGTGACCATTGGCGAATGTCCTCTTGCTCGCTCATTGGCGAGCTGCCTGCGTACTCGCCCGTCATGTATTTCTCATAATTTGCTCCGTTCTCACCTCAAGTCAAGGAGCTTTTCACCCTTGTTGGAAATCAATATTCTTTATTTATTTAATTTCCATTATTACTTTTATGAAATTAGGCTCTACAGTAGGGTAGAATCGGATCTTACAGAGGAACCCTAGTCCGGTCCTCAAGACCATTAGTGACACCTGACTAGTGCTCACTGTGGTGTTATTAAGGCAGGAGAGAATCCCTGACCTCTACATGGTATACCAATGTACTAATGCATGATTAGAGTCATATAAATGGGAATGAACGGTTTATATGACGATGCAATCGCTTAAATATTGTACATAGTCTCCATTTATTTCAAGTATGTATGTATGAAGAAGTATATGATGTATGTTTTAAAGTATGTATGAAGTATGACGT
Source organism: Heritiera littoralis (assembly GCA_031772115.1). Classification (NCBI taxonomy): domain Eukaryota; kingdom Viridiplantae; phylum Streptophyta; class Magnoliopsida; order Malvales; family Malvaceae; genus Heritiera; species Heritiera littoralis. The sequence continues at coordinate 831,283 of JAPDPK010000143.1, read as the reverse complement.
TTTAAAGAAAGAAGTTGATGCATGATGTTTCAAGAAAGTATAAGAAGAAGAAGTATGATGCATGTTTTATATGTATGCTATATTTTAAAAGAAGCATACAAAGTATGATTGCCATGTCATTTGAAATAAATATGCATGGTTGCAAACAATGCATGAAAGATGTTTATGATGCATGCTTGATAATGCTTTACATGAAATTATAGAGCCAAGTAGGAAAAGTGCATATAGAGGCATAGCACGCTCTTTTACATACTTTTCTTACTGAGCGTAAACTCACCCTTTTACGACCATTTTTCCTACAGATTACCTGAAGTGAACTTCGCTCCGATTAGAGGAGCTTGTTTTGGGAAAGATTGCAGTGTACCTTCTCGATACGCTTCCCAGTTAGCATAGAAGGTATACTTGTATGTACATATATGTATAGTAAATTTTAATTCAGCTACGGTACAGTACAATTAATCTTTATGTATATAGGATGTCGGGGATGTAAGATAAGATGATGTATGAGATCCTGTGGAAATGGAATGATATGTATATATATCATTTTTATGTTTATGGAAATTGAGTAAAATTTTATAAGCTATTAAATAATTAGCTTAAGGATAAAGAAAGAACGACACTGGATGAACTAAATCTAAATAAAGAAGGAAAAAGATAAGTGATAAGATGGAGTGACGGGGACGTCACATACAGATACTGAATGATGCAGGAATTCTGTCAAGCCCCCCATCAATAACGGGTTGCTTTTCCCTACCCGAATTCTCTATACGGGGACATGTTCTTGTCCACTGTGCACTGTTTACAAGACATGTTTAGATGGTTTGTTGTGCAAATGTTATGTTTTATAGGATACTTATTTAATCAGCATTAATTGAAAGAAATTAATTCTGATATAAAAATTTGTTCTTGCAGTTGTTGCAGGCTAGCCACTATGCTTCAAACAATCAAGTAATGGTAACTGAAATGATTGATTTAACAGTCATTGTTATGCTGATTTACCAACATAATTACATAAATAAGTTAAGATGAGGTAGGAGTAGGACTGCTCTCTTTCTTCTTTCTTTTTCCTTTCATATTGAACCACACAAGCAGGTCTAGAATGTTCAAGGCAAAACAGAAATTGTCTTGTTTTTCTGATGAGAAGAAACATCTTGTCTTGTGGACAAATTCCACAACAATCTTTATACAGTGTAAGAGATTGGATCTTGACCATAGTTTAAATTTCTTACTTATATAAGAGCTAGGAGACAAATTTTTAATAGACATGGAAAGAATCTCAGAGGGTGGAACTCTAAATTCTCACAACCATACTCAATAAATCACTCAAGTAGTAGAGCCAAGACATAACATAGAGAGACAATATTCTGCTAGATAATGGTGAGGAAATAATGCGTGAATCAGCAAGGAAATTATAGGCACAGTTTTGGTTATGTCTACTTTCCAGGGAAGTGCTTACCTTTTACCTTCTCAAATTCAGGCTCCATCTAAGACTTCGTAAAATTTGGTAAGAAAGAATATTGAAAAATGATTATTTTCTATTTTATTTACAGAAATAAATCAAGATAGGAGGAAATAGCATGAATATTTATGAGATTAATGTTCAAATTAAAAGTTATTCATTATCGTTTAGATTTTATATTTTTCATCTTAAATACTAGTAAAATAGTATAGTAATCCTGTTCTTTTTAATTGTTATTAAATAACGAATGAAAAAAATATTTTTTATTGACCTTTTATTTTCTTACCAATTTAACAAGTCCAGAAAAAAAAATGTTCTACCCATCCTCTATATCAAACAAAATGTAAATATTTTATATTTACATATACATTGCAAGTGGATTTCTTAAATTTGATAAACACGTTTATGGAATCGTGATATGTTTATTTATTTTTTAAGTTTTTATTCCTTTCATCTTTTTTTTTTTTGTTTATTTTTTGTGTACTGAAGTATGTTATTTTTTTGGAACACTAATTTCTTTTCTTTTCTATATTCTAATATCATTTTCATGATTTTTTTTAATTTTTTGATATTAAAAATCAAGGTGCATCAATATTTTTAAAATTTAATATAAATACAGTATAATAAAACTTTGTAAAAGTCTTTAACAAAAAAAAAACTTTGTAAAAGTCAAATAAAAGCGACTATGAAAAAACGACGTACAAAGAAGATATATAATAATTCTTACAGCCCCAAAAATAAGACTTCAATTTCATATTCTAGGACAAAATCAAACAATGGTAGGTGTAGTATAGATGAGAAAAAAGGGAGACAATAGAATATTTAAATACAGTAGTTGGTGTTGATTCCAGTTTTATGCAAGACGCTAAGAAAGAAGCAGCTGGGTGCAAGTGGGCGTAGGCTGCTCTATTTTAATCACCGTAATAATAATATAAGATTGTTTAATTCAGGCAGTTGCAGATTCCATCTTTTGGTCATTGGTTAAATTATAAAAGGATATATACTTTTGTTAATGCATTCATATATTCTAATGGTCGTATGCTTATTTTTAACATGCATGCATCGACACAAAAAAAGAAATTGATTAGTCTTGCCTATCTTCTATGATCATTTTTATCTGCGGTTTCCTAATGCATGAGATGTATTAGATGTCCATTTTATTTTGCTTCGGAGAGAATCTGATCATTATTTCTTTTAATGAAGAACAGAGTAGGAACTTTAATTTATTAAACATAATTTCGTGACAACTCAAGGTTTGTTTGTTCAAGCAATCATATTAAGGTGACTTCAAAGATTTCATGCTCTTTTACAATATCGATCCTTTCCAATCACTTTAATGTTGTAAAGTATAAATATAGTTCCTTTGCTTATTTGGTCATTTTTTTTTTCGATCATCTTTCATCAATTAGGTTCTGGATATCAGCTAAGCTTATAATTAAAACTGTCAATTTGTGATGTGCTAAATCTTCTTGTCAGTGAAATTACTAGTTTCAAACATTCATCATGCTTTATTTACCGTCATACACGGTCCATAACTAGCTGCTGGGTCCTCAACTAGTATCAAATAACTAAATGGGGGATTTCTGCATGCTGAAATCCCGCAGCATTCTTGTTCCTCTTAACCCTTCTTCTGATTCTTCACTTCTGATGAAATTGTCACTTAGATCACACAAATTAGTTCCTGCCACTGAGGTTTGTGAGAGTGAGTGAATGTTGCAAATAGAATATTACAGACATAGTTAAGGGGAATGAAACTTCTTCAGATAAAACAGTAAAGCGATTTCCCAAGAATGTGGAAACAGAACATTTCAAACTTAGCTTAGACAAATGAAATTTCTTCTTGGCCAGAAATAAACAAGAAATCCAGAAACCAATGTACAAGTAAAATTATACTACAACGAAAGCAACACATGAGCTGGAGGAGGAGGTTACTCAAAAGTTTTTAAAACCAAATATGTTGTACTTCACAACAACACTCACTCAGCCATCAACAACTTGCGTCCCAAGATTGCATGGGCGCTGGGATTTGAATCATGAATGGTTTCTGCAACCCTTCTCACTACAACATTGAATCGAGGACTCCACAGTAATTCACTAGGAACCACGTTGCCATTCCACAGTCAAGCTATAAATCAAAGTATACGACTCTGCTTAGATAAGGTACAACCTACTCCAAGCAGCCACTCACCACGGAGGCTTCCACTGGCACTGATAGCTCTCCACAGGGCATCCTTTTGCAGATCCATGTGACAACTAAACAAGAAAAAAAAGGCACCCTAAGATTAAAGAGATGTAATCAATACAACTATGTAGTAGATTTAAGTGTAGCAACACCTGGCCAATCAAATACAGAGAGAAATTAGAGCAAGCAACTGCCATTCTGTTCTGCTTGGTCTCAGCCTTATTTTTGGTACAACATAGTCTGAAACTAGTAGTATATTCATGGAAGAAAAAACAGAAAACGCCAAATTCAAACAACAGTACTTGAAAAACAACTCAATTGACATAGAAAAAGAGACAATTCAAGAGATGAAGTACCTGGACAAATTTATAACAAAAAGCAGCTGATGAAGAAAAACAAGACTAGAAACAGAGTAGACCATTAGCTGCTGCTTTATGAAACATATATTTAGAGATTTTCCCCTTTCTCTTTGACACCTCTGCCTCAACTTCCTTGTAGTCTTTCTTGCAAGCAACAAGATCTTCACGTGTTTCTCAGAATTCACAAGCATTCATTCATTCACTTGCATACCAATGAATGTAGGCTTGTTTCGCATACACTGGATTGGATCAAACTAGGTCAATTTGGGAGAGAACCTACGCCACGGCTGTGTTGTTGCCACTTAAACCCAGTTGGATACCTGAAAGAAATTACAGATGTATCACAATCATTGAGATAACAAACTAAAGGAAAGAGCTGATAGACAAAATAGATGGTTTTCTCTCAACAAACTCACAAAATAAGGATAAACAGACTGCTTAGTTGTATGATTATGTTTGAAATCGAAATGCATTAGATGTCTATCTACTAAGCAATCAATAAACAAATATAGCTGCTAGCTTTTGGTGGTAGCAATAGGAGCGTCTCCTGATTCCCACCGGTAACTGAAAGGACAATCAAGGGAGTGCAACGATATGTAGGAAAGGTGGAAAAGACCAAGATCTCAAGAGCACTGAATAAATAGAAAAATGATAGATCCCACTCACCATCATAACTAATCAGGTTCATAATCTGATTCAGAATCTGAGTCAGAGCTTGATTCCTATGAAATCAAAAATGGCTCCAACAGAGACTTGGCATTGGGATGGTCTAACTCAATCGATTCCCACCACTCTTTTGAAGAAATAATGATTTTCTTAAGAGGAGGAGGAGATGGTTGGCCATCATCAAGCAGGGGTAGATACAGAGGGATCCTCCGCAGTTTTGGACAATCTCTCATGTGAATCACTCCAAGGGAATCACAAACCATTACTCTGTTTGCACTACAAATGTTTTTCAGTTCTGGCAGACTGCACAATTCCAATTTCCTTAAATTGGAAAGACTAAATTCGATGGCATTACTGGTACATGTCCCTTCTTTCTCAGGGAATTCGGTTTCTGATGCTATTATTTCCTCCATTTGCATACATCTCCTTATACTTAACACTTCCAAATTTTGGATGTTCCTTAGCACCCAACTACACGAGAACAATTTTTTTTAAACTTTTACAGAAGCTTATGTTAATTTCTTTAAGGAAAGAAAACATGCCATTTTGCTCTGGAATAAACCACGGAAAAAATGCCTCTTCTTCACTGAAATCAACAATGCCATAGGTAACACTCAATTGCTGAAGGTCAGATGGGAACTTAACACCATCTCTATAGATTTTACAACCATGTAATCTAACGCTTCTTTTCCATCTGCCTGCTCTAGTTATTCCTTGATGAACACCCACAATAATGCAGTATTTACGAGGCCGCAAAGCTTGTGAATAAGTGTTCAATTCATTCAAGTCGTAAAACCTTCCTTCAAAGAATTCCAACTTCCTCAACCCAGCTATCTCCTCTCCCTTGACTAATGCCTTGTTTTTTCCATAAAGATTACTTACCACCAAGTGCTTTAGGCACGAGAATTTTGATAATATTCCACTGGGGATTTCTTTTACATTCATAACAAGATAATTGAGATTTATCAACCTTTCCATCCCATGGGGGGGATTCTTGATTTTTGTTTGCTCAAGATCCAACTTTTTTAAAGCCTGAAGTTTGGAGAAAGATGGCACCATCTTTAGAGATTTGCATCCTTTAAGTAACAATACAGTGAGAGCTTCCAAATTAGAGATGGAACTTGGTAGACATTTAATATCATTGTAGGAAAGGTCAAGAACCTTGAGTTCCTTCATTTGCTCAAAGAAACAATCTGGAATGCTCTGTATATGGCATGATGACAGCAATAAAGTTGTTAGCATCTGGCATTTTGGCAGTGACATTTGTGATGGAATTTGCAAGCCTTTATTTTTCATCAGTGAAACCTTCTCTAAATCTTCAGTCCATTCTTGCACATGTGGTATCTCTTCCAATTGCATGCCAGCTCTTACCAAGAATCTTGGTCTGACACTTGTGATGCGTAATGCCATATCCCTCACTAGGTCGTGCAACTTCACGTGATCTCCAGATTTGCCATTTTCCAACAAGCAATTATTTTTGAGTATATTCAGTATGGTATACCCCTGAGCAAACTCTGCTTGCGTGCTATCCATTTCATGCACAAGCCCCTCGTCAATCCAAAGTTTTATGAGTTCAGTGTTAGATATTTCCCAATCTTCGGGATATAATGCACAACAGAGGAAGCAACGTTTGACTAGTTCATTTTCTAAATGATCATAGCTAAACTGGAGTTGCTGAAACACATTCTCATCTAACCCAGTCACACTTTTTACACATCTACTTAATTCATTTAGAGCATTCCTCCATTCATGAACGTCACATATGCGTCTCATACTATGTGCTACTGTAACAATAGCTAAGGGCAAACCAGCACACTGCTCAACAACAGATTCCATGATTGGTGATAGATTTGGATTATTCAAAACATCTATATCTACTTTCTCCAAGAACAAACTCAATGCATCTTGTTTTGGAAGAGTAGGCACTCTAACTTCTTGACAATTTAAATAGCGACACACATCCAACTTTCGGGTTGTAACCACTAATTTACTCCCGTTAGAAGGCTCGGGGATTCCCACCTTTTCAAGAGAAAGTTTGTCCCATAGATTATCTAAGATTAACACATACTTGCCTTTTCGAGTCAACATTTCATACAGCATCCCTGCCCTTCTTGTTTCATCCTCATCTTCCAAAAGTGTCCATCCCATTGCACGTGAGATGCCTTTTTGAATTCTGAAGATGTCCATCTTCCTTGATACAGTCATCCCTATGACAATGTTGAACTTTTCAGTCTCTCTTAAAAGTTGGTTGTTGATGTGCTTCATGATTGTTGATTTGCCAACTCCTCCCATTCCCCAAACTCCAATCTTTCCAATATCATCATCCATCAAGTATCCCCAAATTTCTTTCATACAGGTCTCTGCAGGTTCCCCAAATAAAATTGTTGATGACAAACCTTGTCCAATCCACATAAGATCATCGACTACCAAACCTTGATCAAACTTACCCTGTTGGAGAAGTTCTTGAACTTCTTGTATCTTTTCTAAAACATTATTGGTGTGAGATCCCCGGAAAATAGCACTGCTTTCTGTAACTCTTTGCTCAAGGTTTTGTATTTCACTAGTTATCCTTTCAACATTTCCCAACCATAGATGAACTTCTTTCTTGAGTTTCTTTCTCTGATGGAGCTCTGCCCTCATTCTTGATTCATTGTCTTCCTTCAGGGCATTTAGGTCCTCCAATTTTCTTTTTAGGTCATTCATGTTCTGCTCAAGGCTTCTATGGTTCTCCCACTGTTTATCAATCTTATTCAGGAAAAAATCCATGGCTGCACGTCTCTACATAACACCAAATGGTACATTACAAACATATTCCAGAAGATTTTATCCTCATAAGAAGCCACTTAAAGTAGACTGAATAAACTTGTACAGAGCATATATGAATTAGACAATCTAGAATCTGCCAACTTAGTAACTTTATAACTCTTCTCTTATTTACTGTCTATATCAAGTATGCCTTTAATTCTAGCGTTACCTTCATGTGAAAATCATCCATTAAACTTCCTTTGAAAAGCATTTAGAGACCTTTTACTTCGATCATTTGATGTTGACTTATTACAAGATTAATGACTATTAGAATATTTAAATTTATTGAACAAGATTTACATGATGGGAAAGAGCATTTGAGTCTCTTTTTTTCCAGGTGATTGAATTATTTGGAAAGCTCAAATATGATAAACATTGATTAAGCTTTGATTGACTTACAAAATATGTTCTGAAATCTAACATAGCTTCAATATTTTAGCCATATTTTGAAAATACTTTGAAGAACAGAGCAATTCAGTCTCATTTGAAAATACACTCTATAAACTTCCCAACAAGTCCAAGATCACTTAATTTTGATGCCAGATATGGGAGTTTGACCATATGAAGTAACCTAGAGAACTGAATTGCAAAACAGTTGATTTATCTGGAAAATTAAAAAAAAAAAATTATTCACTTTAAGAGGGTAATTCTTCTCCAAGCTATAGAAAAGATTGCGTCGTAAGCATCAGACCCAGGATAGTAATTCGACAAACTTGGATCTGCCAGCTTAGTTAACTTTATAATAACTTTTCTCTTATTTACTGTCTGCCAAGTATTCCTTTACTTCTAGAGTTACCTTCAAAGTGGGGATATGATGCTTTGTTCTTCTGATTATAATATATAAGGCAAAAAGGTCCCCTAATACTTTTAATACATTGTAGACTTTCATTATGTATTGATACTAATCCCGATAGTTTTGCTTGACTTGAAACCAGTATCTGTGTATAATGGCCAAGGATGAAAACAAAAAATTAAATTAAAGGCAGATGATTGTTCCATGTTCAGCGAAAGCTGGACTTCTATCTTTGCAATTGTCAAACCACTTGTGCTGGAAATAGGATGTCAGTTTCCAAGTTTTATCGTTTCAAAGATTATGACATTTAGATGTTTACCTCTTGAACAAATTGAATTAAGTGGGGATTTGCTAAAGCAATTGTGAATTCCTGAGTGGACAGAAATAATTCACCAATTTAAATTTTTGTGTTTGAACAAGAAACCGGTACATCTGACAATGTTTTTAACAAAATTAAAGTAGGAACACCGTAAAGTGAAGAAAAACATGTCATGATAAGCTTGAAAAAGAACCAAAGCAAGCAAATTTTCTTCCAGTTTATGAGCCTAAAAAGACTAAGAAGTAAAAGTCACCTGCTTTGAACCCTTTGACTGGCTGAAACTTCTGCAAGACCTTGAATAGGGCAAAAAAAAGAAAAAAGCTCCCTTAGCTAAATGTAGAACCCTGACAGAAGATGCGCATGGAGCAAAGAAAAAATTAATGAGCTAGTGGTATAAACAGGTGGAAGTCTGTGCTAACAACTTGTTTGATATTTAATTACCAAGGAATAAAAAGGAGACGTGTGGAAAGAACAATAAAAACAAAAGTAAGCAAGAAAGTGCCAAAAAAGAAAACAACCAAGTGAAATGACCTGAATTAACCCATAATGGGGAAATTGCTGTACCATTTTCTCCTATATAGAGAGAAAGAGCTCTCGGTAATAAGAAAAAGAAAGTTATCAGGATTTTATATATATATAAGGCATATCAAAAGGGAAGAAGCTGAGGAAGAAGACAAATTAACAATAGTGTTTTTCTATATAAGGAATCCCAAAAAGACTGTGATAAGAAAGCAATGGTGAATGATGAAGATGCTCGAGTAATGGTGTTGATAAGATGAAGAAAAGATGAAGACGGTTACCAAGGACAGAGAATGAGAGCAGAAATTGTTAGAGTGCGCAGCACTGTTTGACTCACTTGTATTGTCCACTTTGGGATTCTAGAGGTGGCTCCCACCTACAGACCACATTGACCCAGGACGTAGCACTGTAAGGACTTGCGTAGCATTTTGTTCTCGTAAGATTCAAGAGGTGGCCCTCGCAGCCTTACTCACAACTCATTGTCCGCTTTAGGTATCCCACAGGTCCCCCACGATTTTCTCTCAAAGTGCTCGATGTATCTCCCAGGACATTTAACACCTTGAACGCATTCTGCGTGTTTCGAACCCTTAACCATTTAGGGATGTTGAAACATGCTAACCATTGGTTAGTATTTTTCAACATCCCTAAGTGGTTAAGGTTCGAAACATACGAAATGCGTTCAAGGTGTTAAATGTCCTGGAAGATACTCCAGGCACTTTGGGACAAAACTGTGAGGGACCTGTGGGGTACCCAAAGCAAACAATGCATTGTGAGTAAAGTTGCGAGGGCCACCTCTTGAATCTTACAGGAACAAAGTGCCATGCAGGTCCTTATAGACCGAGGCACTTTTTAAGGTTGTTTTCAACTTTTCAAATGCATGTTTAACCTCTTCAGACCATTGGAACTTACCTTTCTTCAGCAACATTTTTAAAGGCTAGGCAATAGCTTATAATTTTTCACAAATTTCTTGTAGTACCCAGCCAATCCCAAAAGAGCCCTAAGATCTTTAACACTGTGAGGGGTCAGCCATTCCACTACACCCTTTTAATAGCCCAAACCCTAACTATTCTATCGGTGTCTACAACTCTTTGGGACACTTTACAAACCAAGCTTGACACATCATTTATAAGGAAAGACCCCTTATAACTTCTCATATACTTTCGATATAGGATTCAAGGCAAACCCAACAAATCCTCCTTTGACTTGAATCCTCAAACTCTACAAACTGTTTGATAACATACAAATCATTCTCAAACTGAAGAATAACTCCACCATCATCATCACCATCATCCTCATAATCTTTCTCCAATCATCATCATCAAACTCATAATGATCATCTTCTTCCAAATCATCATGATCATCATCATCATCTTCTTCTTCAAACATAGCTTTCATCTTCATCTTCATAACTTTCATCTTCATCTTCATAGCTTTGGATCACGAACCTTCAACTCTTGATACCACTTGTTGGGAAAAATATCTCTCAAACCAAACATCCACAAAAACAGAGAAAAGCAAAAAAATAAACACAATAATTTTTAATGTAGTTTGGCCTAGCCAAATTAGTCTACAACCATCCAACCAAACTAATAATCAATCAAATAATTGTAACCGCGCAATTTTTAGAAGAGAAAAATTGCAAACTCCTAACAAAGATCCCAAAGCCCAACTACACCCTTTTAATAACCTAAACCCTAGCTATTATATCGGTGTCTACAACTCTTTGGGACACTTTACAAACCAAGCTTGACACATCATTTATAAGGGAAGACTCCTTATAACTTCTCATATACTTTTGATGTAGGATTCAAGGCAAACCCCAACAAAATGATCCTATTCTTAGGTTACATTTGAGAGGTAAACTACTGGTTGTTCCTCATTGCCTCTTTTTTTTTTTTTAAGTTTTTCTATGTTTAAATAATTTAATGAATTGGAGTAAAAAGAATATATGTTGACAGTTGATCAGAAGTCTAAGCTTTTGCAGGCTTGTGCTTCAAACAACCAAGTAATGACAATTGTAATGTTTGATTTAACAGTCAATTTTATGCTGATTCAACAGCATAATCTCATAAACAAGGTAAGGTAACATAGGGAGGACTTCTATCTTTCCTCTTTCTTTTCTTTACAAAATTGAACCAAACAAGCAGGTCTAGAAAGTTTAAACAGAAACAGAAATTCTCTTGTTTTTTGGATGACAAGAAACATCTTGTCTTGTGGACAAATTCTGAGACAATCTTTATATACAAGGACAATTTATTTTATTTTATTTTATTTTATTTTCGATGAAATTGCATGTATAGTCTAAATTGAAAACACATGGTAAAAGATTGGTCATTGACCGTAGTTTAAATTCCTTACTACAGAAGAGCTAACAAAAAATTTCTAATAGACATGGAAACAATCTTAGAGTAAAACTTCAAATTCTTACAACCATACTCAAAATATCACTCAACTGGCATAGCCAAGACATAAAAAAGAGAGACAATGTTCAAGAGCTGAATTGCATACCCAAATTTAAAATAATAAACAGCTGATGTAGCAAAATGAGATGATGAACAGAGTAGACAATTAGCTGCAGCCTCGTGTAAACAGATATCTAATAATCTTCTCCTTCCTCTTCAACAGCTTTAGCTCCAACTTCCCTGTAGTCTTTCTTGAGAGCAAAAAACCTTCATTCCATTACTTACATACCAATGAATAAAGGCTTATGTGGCATACACTGGATCAAACTTGTTGTCAAATTGGGGAAAAACCTCGGCCCCCACTGTGTTTTTGCTAATCATTCAAATTTTGAGTGGGCAACCTTCCCTTCTGCTCAATAGCAGGTAGAAGATCTTGCTAACAAAGAATACTTGGCTTGCTAAGATATCTAGGAAAACTGGAAAAGACAAAGACACAGAAGCTTGAAATTAACATATAAGAAAGGGAAAACGGAGAGAGATTACTAAGAGAAAAAAAAGAGGTTAGAAATAAGCATTGTTTTGGATTTTATACCTTATGGATTAGGCCTTTCAAGAAACAGGTAATCAATCCTACGTGAACGCTCCAACAGCAACTTGGCATTGGGATGGTATGACTTTGCATGTGATTCAACAGAGAGAAACCTGAATATTTGTTGACTTTGCGTATGGATCAGCTTAAGGGGTCAGTTAGGAACCTGAATATTTGTTGGCTCATCAGGTACGTTGGCTAAGTTAGGGTAGAGAAAGGGAAAACGAAGAAAGGGAAAACGAAGAAAGGGAAAAACGAATAAGAACATCTAGATAAATTAACATTTACCAGTATGCTCAAGAGTGAAGTAGATTTTGGGTGGTTATTGCAGTTGTTGAACTTTCTGGATTAGAAGAGAGAAAACTCCCCACAGCTGCAAATACAAATATTTAGATTTCAGCAGAGGTTGATGAAGAAAGAAAAAAAGGGAAAAGAAATTGATGAACAACCTGGTTTTAAGATGTAATTTCACAAAATTTGCAAGAACATGCTTGGAAGAAACTTTCATTAACCAATTCCTTGCTTTGCAGAAAACAAATTCGGTGCTTTCTCCTCAGATTTGCCATTTCACCAGTGCACAGATTTGAACGATTCCGAAGAATCAAAATTCTGAGCGACATTTTGAACCAAACTTGGGATTCTGTAGGATGGGAGGAATGAAGAAAGAAAGGAAAGGCAATTCCTATCAACCATACGGCATGTAAGAGAAAGGAAGAGGTTAGGAATAAGCATTATTTTGGATTTTATACCTTAGTGATTAGGCCTTTCAATAAACAGGTACTCAATCCTACATGAACGTCTCCAACAGCGACGTGGCATTGGATATTCCGACTCCAACAATAGTCATCAGTCCTTCGGATGCGTGAAGACTTCTAAACAAGTCATCGTTGATGTGGTAAGAGAGGAAACAGAGGAATTAGTAACAAAAAATAGTGGTGAAAGAATGAAGCGTAAATGGGAAGTATCCAATCTAAATCATACATGAAAAACATTGACTTCAAGATCTTAAGACAAATTGGATATTACCAATAGACTTTATCACATATTCCGAAGTCAAGAACTTAACTAAATAAGATAAGGTAAATTAAATGCCTTAGTTTTAATAAAATCACTCAACTTTGCTGCAGAATATGGCCAACAAGCACAATAGCGAGAATTTGGTTTTGGATGATAAACACAGACAGAATTGTTCACATTTTTTTTCCTTTAACGTGGATGAAACCAAGCACGCAGCAAGCAAACATTACACTAGGAACACCAAAAGCAAAGGCAATTGAAAGTAACTTGTGTAATCGAGATATACTTAGCCTTAGACTATCAGGAACTTATACAGAACACCTGTGATTAATTTTCTGAAAAGAAAATCTTTAATGAAGGTGCTTTAAAACGTACAGAGGTCGTTATTAAGAAAGAAAGGTAGAAATAAACGTGGGATTGAATTGTATACCATTTTTGTCAGGCATTTAACAAAATAATTTGATTGATATCAGGCATCTCATCGTGCAGGAATCCACTTGCATTGAACCTCATCCCAGTAAACCATGAAGGGCTCCAAGAGAGACTCGGAATAAGGATGGTCCCACTCCATGTTTTCCCATGACTCCTTTGGATTCATCAAGATTTTTTGGAGAGAAGGTGGAGGAGATGGTCGGCCTTCTTCAAGCAAGGGAAGACATAGAGGGATCCTCTTTAATTTTGGACAATACTCTATCCGAACAATTTGAAGAGAATCACACACCATCGCTCCATCTGCACTATAAATACCCTTCAATTTTGGTAGTCCTCCCAATGTCAATTCCCTTAATTTGGGAAGAGCAAGTTTCATTCCTTCTTCCTCCAATTCTGATTCTGATGATATTATTTCCTCCATTTTATCACAATATAAAACCCTTAACGCTACCAAATTTTGGAGATTCTCCCATACACAGCCAGAAGAGAACAACTTCTTTATTTTTTCACAATTACTTATATTAATTTCTTTAAGAGTGGAATAAATGCCATCTGACACTCGGGTAAAGCACCAGAAAACTGGCTGTTTTTTCAAAAACTCAAATCTGCAGAAATGAATATTCAACTAGGGGAGACCCGCGCATTGCGCAGGCGGGGTTGTAAAGTGTTTTATTATGTTTGAAACAAAAGATGTAAAGGTATTAGGTATTGTTTTGGATAAAATAATAAAAGCTAATTATATATACTTGTATATTCCTGATCTTGATCTCAAAATGTTTACACTGATTGTTGTTGGGTTGATCAAGGCAAATTGGCACCTGTCTCCTTTTTTGATGTCATTGTTGATCGCAAAATTTTTCCAACCATCTGTGAAGTAGCCGTTTTCTTGTGTTTTGATGTATTTCACTTGCCAGGTAGCAAAGAACTTGTCTTGAATGAGAAAAGTCATTTGAGTTGATTGTGGAGGCATGCATTTGTCATTGAATTCTTTGGGTATATCCTAGGAAAATGGACAAGTGAGATTTAATAGATAGAGGAAGAGTTCAACGTTAGTAAGTAACAGAAATTACCACAAGGTAGGGATACTGGACATTTTGGTTGGTCATCTTGGTGTCGAACAATGGTGCTTCATTATGCGGCAAGCATTGGATAGCATTGTCTAGTATAAGTTGATAGTCTGGTTCTTGTTGTTCTTCTTCTTCAGATTCGTCAGACGATGAAAGAGTGATATTTCCAGATTGAAGTTTCTTGCGAAATTTTTCTGGTGTTGCTATTATAAGTTGAAGGGAATAATTGATAGATATATAACTAAATTTTGTAAGCGTGATAAAACAAAAGATTTACAGTGCAAGAAAGGGACGGAACATGAAGAAGGAAAAAAAAGGTTTTTTATGTTGAATTTAAAAGATAGTTATCAGGATTGGTAAAGTTTATTTACCTCTTCTTGATTTGATTGGTTCTGCTGTTATAGGATTGCATGTTTGATCATACGGTGAAACGGTGAATTTAAGGTCTCCATTGTATCAGAAAAGAAGCAAGTCTCCTATTTTGATAGCATTGGCGTTGACAAATCTGTGCCACCTGTCAGTAAAATAAAGGTGTTCATTGTTGTGTTCTAGGAGGACATCAAAACTTTTTTGTATGTATGATCTGAGAGTGCAATTTGTTGGTGTTTGTAGACCTGCCAAATATAATCGGACAAACGGTTGGGGCAGAACCTGGGAACATAAAACATTGGAAGTAATTAGTTTTGTGCATGATATACTGTTTGTATAATGAATGAGGTAGATGTGGTTAGGATGTGGTTTCATTGTTTGTTCAAACAAGTTGATCAGTTTGGTTAGAATAGGATGGGATGTGGATTGTTTATGTTGGTGGATCAGGGGAGATTTATTGTGCGAGGTATTTACATGGAAATGTGTTGGATACGGTAAAGGTTCATTATTTGAGTTTTATAGGGATGGTAACAAGAGGGAAGAAACAATGTTTACAAGAGTGCTGGATAAGGATGGTGTATGATATAGTCAGGGAAAAGGAAATGTAATGGATGAGTTTATTTGGTGAGCATGGTTGATGTTAAGAGGAATAGAGACTGGCAGAGTAGCATTATAGGTTGAGAGGAAAAGGCATGTAATGCAATGTAGTAGAGAAAGGAGAAAAGTTGTCAAGCAGTTTGCGTACCAGTGTTTCTTTTTGTTGGTCGTTCTAGAAAAAAACTTCAAAATATTGGGGCAGATGGTTTGCGGGGTAGTTTTCCATGGGAATGGAAAGGAGGAGAAGGCAGATTGTTTGACAAGAGACAGTGGAGGTGTATAGATTTTGTCTTTATATAGAAAGGATGGTGTGGAAATGAACGGGTATGAGGTCAATAATTGAACAGACAGATTTTAATGGAAACGGTGCATGGGGAATGTAAAAAGGAAAAAAAATGGAGATGTAATAGTTGTGATGATTCATGAATTGTCACGTTGTTTTTTTCTTGGATTTGTATTGTTATTATATCGGGTATAGGGTGTTTGATACGATCGTTTATTTGATACGATCGTTTAAACATTTGCGACGTGTAGTTTTTGTTTTGGTAGGTTGAAAATAGACCAAATGAATGGTTTTGTCAGTTTATCTTGAGTGGATGTTTGTGTGTGCAAGGTTGTTGTAATATGGCTTTTGTTATTTTGTTTTTTCCTGCGTGAAATCTGTGGTAGAACAGATATAGATTTAGTTTGGAATTAAATGTTTTATCTATTTGTAGAGTTTAAGTTTGAAAAGAAGTAATAAGAATTAAAGTATTTTGTTTGTTTAAATATGTTTGTTTATAGTAATAACATTGGCAATAAGCAAACATTAGAAACTGTTATAGTTGTAGGAAACATTAAAGGTAAGTACAAGGTTAATTCTACAAACTGGTGTGTTCGATGAGTAGGAACTGATAACATAGAAACAGAGAAAGTAACAGGCTAAAAAACAAGTAATAAAAAGATCACATGAACTCAAAGACGCCCTTTCTGCAGCGATAAATGGAGACTGCAAAAGCGTTGGTTCGATCAAAGCAAATTCATAGTTGTCTCCAACTTTGATGTTGTTATCAAGAACAAACCTTTTTCAGCCTCCTGAAAACACTTTGTTTTTCTTTGAATAAATGTACTGAACAGGTCATTTGCGTGTGTTTTCTGGGATGCATAGCTCCAGTTGGGTTCTTGCTTTTGGCAAACAGTGTTCATAAATTAGTTGCAGTATGTGCTGCAAGAAAAGGGGAAAATATTTATTTAGGAAAGCCTGAACAAGAGTAAATGTTAAGTAGAGGTTTGCAAAGTTAACATTACCAGAATGCATGATGTTTCAATGTTTGTTCTTGTCATTGTATATGCAAAGGTTGGAGGATTTGAGTCTAGATCGCATGCAGGCACATTTCCAAAATCTATGAAATAGTGAGTTGGTTCATCATCGTTTTCAGAGGTGTGTTCTTCATCTGGGTCAGATATATTACCAGCTAGGAAAAAAAAAGATATGGAGAAAGTTAAATGTGTCACGTGTTTTGCTTGCTCCTGTTGTGTCATGTTTCGTTCCAGTTCCTGTTGGTTTTTTTCTCTTCTGTTGGGGTCTTTTGCTGCATTAATTGTGTTGCTGGCTTCTTATCTTTTGCAGCAGTGGATATTATTATTGAGTTGACAAGTTTAATTTTTTTATAAAAATTGATTCCGTTTTAAGAGAGAGAAAGAGAGATATATTTATATCCCCGGTTGAATTGATAAATTTAGTTTTTCATAAAGGTGTATCTCATTTATAGCTACATCCCATCGCTGCCCATTTATTTAGCTTTTTTCAGAGCAAAGATGACAGACTATTATGACCGGAGAAAGGTGATTGATTAGTACTATTTCAAGTTTACTTGGAAGAAAACTTTTTTTTCTTCTCTTTTCCCCAATTAAGTTCTTTCTCTAACAAAAAAAAGCCCCAGCAGAAATCTCAAGTTTCATGGGATTTGCGCTTTTGTGGCTGTCGCACCTCCTCCTCTCAGGCCTAAGTAAAAAGACATTATTTAATGGATTGAGGTTGAGACTGAAATTGGATCAGGTCAATGTCGGTGTGGGTCGAAGCAGTCACGAACGAGTCGTTTCTTCAAGACTTGCGGATTTTCCTTTCCCCATATGATGTGCGTTTTGGTGAGTATAAAAGCTAACCAATTTTTTTTGTCCACTTTGCTGTCATTTTCCCCAAAATATTTTTCTTCATCTTAAAAAATCGTTGAAATTCCCAGGAAAAGCCGCTGCCTTAGGTCGTTTGCTGCTGCTGTTCCATTGGTTGTCGCCGTACAGGTGGCCAGAATCCTTCCAAACAGTGTAGAACCAGTCTTCAAGACTTCCTTATTTTCAAATCTTAAACTGAATCATGACATTTTGGATCACATGACAACGACGGAAATTGGATGATGATCCAGCAGCTACTGAAGATTGATCTCAAAGCTCAAAGGTTTGATGCATTATATTTTTATTTATCTTGCGGCTCCTACTTGGTATTTAAATGTAATGGTTCTGTTTTCCAAAAAAAAAGATGCTAGAGCAAGTGACAATTTTTTGTCTTATTAAATTATTTTGTTGTTGATTGTTATTTCCATTTGAAAGATATTACTTCTTTAAGGACAAAGAGAGAAGAGATTAAGAATTTTGACTTTATGTTATCTCTATTTTTGTTTTTGGGATATGTGCTGTAGTAGTTTATGGCCTCGACAAAAATTGAGTAATGCTGCAGTCATGTTGAATCCGTCCAGTTTGCGAGGATTGCTATGGAGTTCTGGTGCTGATGGTCAGAAAAAAGGTTCATGCTACAGCTTCCTTAAAGCTTGTCGTTTGGTTCTATTGATAGCCACACATCCTTTATCACCATGATATTTTTATTTGTAGGTTTAGTTAATTGCTATTAAGTTGGAATCACTTAGACCAGAAATTGCTGATGTAAAAGAGAAAGACCTCTTTTAAAAGCTTGGTAAGGGTAAGTTGAATCTTGAATTTTGAACCATGATGCATGGTTTGGTCAACTGTATATGCACTTCCATTATAATTTAATGGAATGGAATATGATGTCTAGCAATTTGAGCATTTAAATTTGAACCTTTAGTTTTAAATGATGGAAGAAAGAGCTAATGCTTGATGTCTAGAATTTTGAATTACTTTTTCAAGAGCCTGGAAGTTATATGGAGTTCTCCTATATGTCAAGGCCCAACTTGCAGATAATGGTCTCTGAACCATAATGTTCCTATGTTGACTTATGGATTTCTCTGAGCTTATATATCTACAATTCCTAGCAGCATTGAGTGAAATATTGAGATTTAGACTCAACATTTCTTAGTTTCTTTTATTTACGTTTTTTTTTTTGCAAGTTGGCAAGGAAATTATTGAGCAACATTTTCATCAAGTCATTTGAATTTTCACTTAATCAAGTTCAAGGAAAAGAGAAATGTGAGTGTAGCCAAAAATATCACCTTGAAAAAGGACCACTCCATATCCTTTTCATTGGTGTTGTTGATTATGAAAATGTACCAATAAATATATTGAACTACTGTTTTTCTCTACCGAATACCAGTGCTTGACTTCTTGACACTATGAGTTTTTCCAGGTGAACCCATTTAACTAAACAAGGCAAGAAATCTTCTTAAGAATGACCAATTTCTTTTCTTTCTTTTTCTGATGTGATCAATTTTGACTAAAACTAAAAGGAAAATTCACTATTTGATATTACTATTTTTCACGTAATAAGTTAGAATAAACTATAATACCATTAACAGACTCTTTTATAGTAATTTCAAAATAGATTATTGATCTGTCTGCATTTTTGCATACTTGATAAGTTTTATAAGTACTACTACCCCAAGCGAAGCAGGTTTTTTGGTTATTTTAATTCTACTTTTTTTTGTATTGTTGTTAAATTGATCCAAAGTTGTCCTTTTATGATGTTAAGCCTACATGTTTAATATTTTTATTCTTTTTAGAAAAAAGGATCAACACAGAAGTAGCAAAAGTTCAAAATCCCAACTCTATAATTGTTGTTCATGAATATTCTTCGATTAATTGGTATGTGTTATGATTTGTTTCTTGATTTTAAAATTTCTTTAGATGTTATATATGTTATGTTTTTTATTGATGCGTTTTCTAATTAAAACATATATTATTGTAGGAAAATGAGATGATGGAGTACATTTGTATCCATTTATCAGTGTAGGCAAAGGTTAGAGGTGGCAAAATTGTTTACTCTTTAACTGCTATCCTACACTGATGAAATCATCCATTTCTTTTCATTAATTGGTGTAGTCATAGATGGTGGTAGTGCTCTAATATTATTTGGACATATTGTTTGTAATTTCAATGGCTGCAGGTTTAATAATTTATTGTTTATGTTGATTCTGAACACACATATATATATTATATATATATATATATATATTTAGATTTTGCCTGCTTATGGTAAGGATAACAATAAAAATATGCAACTACAAAATTATCTAAGTAGTTTCTGTAACTTTTAAAGCATTTGTGATATTGCCAATTAAGTTTCTTGGAAGGTCATATTGCCATCATTTGTGCAGAAATGCTAACAGGTGTTTAAATTTGTTTTCTAGTGTATGGAAAAAAAATGTCAATCTATAATCGGATCAAGATTGTGATTGATGTCTTTTAGTTAAAATTCAATCATCAACTATTAAAGTTACAATCATTGAATATTTGAATGCATGTTATCTTTTATGTTATTGTTTGGAATATTTCTTTTTTTTTTTAATTCTGCCAAATTCAAATAACTTGAGATGCATGTCATTTCTATGCTCTTTGTCCCTTTTTTGTATTCGAATAATTTCAGTCTTTTAATTGATAGATAATTTTGAACTGTTAATGGATGCATGATAACCTTAGCATTACTTTTCTACCTTTGTAGCATGTTCTGAGAGACTTTTACAAAAATTGCATGTCAAAACACTCATTGATTTTGCATTCTTGCATTTTGTTTACTAGATATTTAAGCACGGCAAGTCAAATATTAATAGCACTCGTAATAAATTATTTTATGTTGGCTGAAAAAAAATTCTTGATCGACAATCACATAAAGATTGGTGATCAATGCATCTTTGTCAAAACTCAACTATCAGTTATTAAAGTCACAATTTATTGTTGCTAATCAGGCATATTTGAAATTATGTGACTTTTTATGTTGTTGTGTTAAAAGGCTTTTATGTTAATTCCAAATCTTTTGATTCAAAACAATTTGCTACATCTTATGCAAGTCTTTTAAAATGAACATGCATATGTACTCTTTTTTTTTTTACCTGTTTTACTTTTTGATCTGTTAACAAACATGAACTCTTACTTAATGAACATGAACTCTTAGTCCCTACTCTAAACTTCCCATATTTGACATTTTTGTGATCTTCCTGTGCACTTTTCTTCCTAGGGTGTCTTAATCATGTTCCTTTTTTATTTATTCCGTCCTGGATTATTTTGGAGGAAAAAAAAAAGAAAATTATTGCAAGATGACAAGGAGAGAAAGACGACAAAAAATACATTAATGCATATTCTCGCGTGTGAAGCCCGGGAACTTGGGAGCGTGAAAAAGAGACCGTGGGCTCTCCAGCACGTGATGAGATGGTTTTTTATTTTTTGTTTTTAAAAATTGTTTTTATTTTTAAATTTTAAAAACAGAAAATATATTTGATTAATATTTTTACGTTTTGAAAACAAATTTTTAATATAATGTAGGTATAATAATTCAATTCACAAAATAAATTTTAAAAATTAAATAAAAATAATATATTTATTAAATAATAATATGTACATAATATTAAATAATATTGTTTTATATTATTTAATACTAATACTAAATATTTTCATTTAATCTATTAGAATTTAATATAATTTAAATAATATTATAATTAAATATAATATTAAATAAAATAATTTAATTAAAAATAATATTAAATAATTTTTAATATTACTTTTGTTAGATAACAATTGAGATTAGTAAAAATTCTAAATATATATATATATTAAATAATAATATTAATTAATGATTATAAATTATTTTAATAATGTTATTTAATTTACTTGTAATAATATTAAGTTATTGGATAAAATATTTAGCTAATTAATTTTTAATAAATTATATAGTTGCTAAAATATATTATATTTAATAAAAAAATTATATGTAAAGTATTCACTTATTTAATAATATTAAATTATTTAATAGTAGTAGTAACATATATATATATATTTTAAATTTAATTGGAAGAATATAACATTAAATAACAATATTATTTAGTAAAATAATAAGTAATTATATTATATTATAGTACTTAGCAATAAATATCAAAATTATAATAAATGATATTAATATTATATATTAAATAAATTATTATATAATTTGAAATTAAATAATATTATAAAATTATGGTTCACTATAATTTATATTTAATTGCTTTTTACATTTTCAATTTTTCTATATTAAAATAAATCAATCTTGAAATATTTATTTTTGAATTAAATAATATATTATATTAAAATTTAAAATTACTTTATTTTAAAAAGTAATTAATTTTATTTTATATATTTTATTATGAAAATTATTAAAAATATATTAATATACAAACTTTGTTCACTTACTTATGAACAGTGTTAGAAATGAAAACATGTTTTCGAAAATAATGAAAACAAGAAATTCTTGTTTTCAACAATTTTAAAAATTCTTATTTTTATTTTCCTCTTTCTGTAAACTAAAACATGTTCTCAAATATGTTTTCTGCTGCCGTTTCAAAAAGAACTGAAAATAAAAACAGAAAATGATACCAAATGAATGTGTTCATCATTATTTATTTAGTCACATTCACTTTTGTGTGGTACGGGTGCTTCTTAGAATTAAATCTATCCGTGATCAGAGCATCTTTGATAGAGCATTTGAACTAAAAATTTTTAAGCATTTCAAATTTCATTATTTAAAAATGCTAGAATTTATAATTGTTTTGTTTGAAAAAGTATTTTTAAGAAAACATTTTTGAATACTAAAATTTGATGAAATAAAAATAATTATAAAAAATTAATGATATGATGTACTAGAAAAGAAAAAAATGAAATGAAATAAAATAAAATATGTAATATGAGTATAATTAGATTTGTGAAAATGTATAGATAGTATTAATAATATAAAAATATATATTATATTTAAACAAAATATTATGTTTTAGTTTTAATTTTATAGTCAATAGTTGAACATGTATAAGGAGGATTAATTTTATTTTATAAGTAAAATAAATTTTAATATTTTAATATATTTTAAATAATAATAGATTTAAACGAGTGAATTAAGTTTTTGAAAAAAAAATTAGAAGTATTAATTGAACTTGATTCAATGCGCAAACCCTTCGAATTATAACGAAAGAATCTATTATTCTACTGGTTCCTCCTTTATTTTACTCTTATTAAGTTTATTTAATATTTTGTTTTTTATGATATATCGAGTTGTTATGAAAATGGATTCCCAAACCATTCATCGCTCAAGCATCCCTTCTTGGGATTAAATGCATAGTTAGTGCTAATTACTAATTTATTAATGTTCAAGTACTTTTGTTAAATTTAACATTTTAGTACATTATAATTAGAAATCAAATAGTTTTTATTTACTTTTAAGTAAAAATAAAATAACAAAAGACTGAAATATTTTATCAAATAGAGTTCAAATGTTTCAAAACAATATATATATATATATATATATATATATATATATATATATATATACACACACACACACACACACACTATAATGTAAGATAAAAGAAATTATATAAACTAAATGTTGTGACGAAAGGCTTATGTGAGAGGCTTGTGACGACAGGCTTGTGACGACAGGCTATGTGATGACAGGCTTGTGACGACAGGCTTGTGACAACAGCCTTGTGATGACAGGTTATGTGACGACAGGCTATGTGACGACAGGCTATGTGACGACAGGCTTATGCGAGAGGCTTGTGACGACAGGCTTTGTGGCGACAGGCTTGTGACGACAGGCTATGTGACGACAGGCTTTTGACGACAGGCCTTGTGACGACAGGCTTGTGGCAACAGGCTTGTGGCGACAGGCTTGTGACGACAGCCTTGTGACTACAGGCTATGTGACGACAGGCTTTTGACGACAGGCCTTGTGACGACAGGCTATGTGACGACAGGCCTTGTGATGACAGGCTTGTGCGAGAGGCTTGTGACGACAAGCTTGTGACGAGAGCCTTTTGACGACAGGCTTGTGACGAGAGCCTTTCGACGACAGGCCTTGTCACTACAAGCTTGTGCGACAGGTTAACCACTCTCTTGCCCAATGCTATCTCGTGCGGAAGCCACTCTCTCGTCTAATTGCTTTTTCGCGTGAGCCTCCTTCTAGCTTGTGACAGAGTGTCTGTCGCATGTATGTGGGCGAGTGAATCGCTCTGTCGCGTGAAACCTTCCGTGCGATAATAGTCTGTCGTGTGTATATATATTTTATTATTTTTTATTTTTTTATTTGTGCACGACAGACTCTTTTATCTCTCACGAAACTAGTAGTCTCCCCACTCTTTTGCATACTTTTATATTTGGCTTTTTGCTCAATTTCTCACAAATGGCGCCAATTGTTGTTGCCCAAAACAACAATAATTGATTGCTAACATTGATATTGTCTTCTTTCTCCACGTGTCTCCAGAAAAGTTCTGCAAAATAGAAAACCATCAGAGGGCGCAGGGGTTTTCCCCTGCGCGCGCACTCTGATGCTTAAGTCAGACAAGGTTTTAGTAGGCAAATAGAGCTTAGGGTTTTGGAATGATACCTGTGACTTATTTATAGGAGTTATTTTGCGCCTAGTTACCTTTAAGCCCCACAGCTTAAATAATAACCCAATGGGCCATTTATGGGGCTTCTGAGTCCTCTTTCCTCTTGGGCTTAGATTATCATTTGGCTCAATGGTCTTCAGCTTGACTTATAAAAAGTCCAGTAATCTTTAACCTGACCCACATCAGAAGATAATGCTTACACTTCACCTTCATATATGTATACACTTGACAAACAAGAAAAATCTTGATTAAATCAAAGTAGATATCAAAAAAAATATTTATCCTTGTCATGATCTGCTTATTTGAGTTCTAAGTTCATAGATCTAAGGATCAATTTTACAAAGTAAATATATATTCAACAAAATAAGTAGTCAATGATGGAGTTGAGTGACTAACAAAAAATTTCTTTTATTTATACTGGCTTACAATGTACACACTTCACATTATTATTTTTCACTTACTCTCACTTTGCACTACACACACCTCACACTTCCACTCACTTGTACACTCTTTACTTCCTCACACACTTCACTCAACTATTGCACACATTCTTCACACTTTGTTCACACCTCTCTATTAAATCAAGAAAATTGCAATATATTTCTTCAAAACACAGCAGTCAAAGCTTAATAATAGGTATTCTAAAGTGTATAAGTGAGTTTTGAATAAAATCAAGAACGTTAATAAGGAAGAGATATTGTTAAATGCACTTAGTGCCTTCGCTTTTAATTTGTTTTATAATTATTTAAATATTTATCTTTTTCAGACATGGCAATAACACGAGGTAGAGGTTCATCTCAAGGAAGACGACAGTGACCTACCGGCTCTGAAAAGAGACGACGAGTTATGAGATATCAAGCCAAGCAAGCTGAACAAGTCGAACCTATCGAGCATGCCAAGCAGGTCAAGCAAGCTGAGTAGGCAAATTCAGAGTATGCGGAGGAGGAAGTCGAACCTTGTCCTAGAGGCCCGATTGATACCTCAATTCTTAGAACTTTTAGATCACATGTTGCTTTTGCAATATGGGATGGGCAGGTAATTCTCCTTACTAAAATTTTATAACATTTGTTGTTTTTGCAATATGTGATCACATGTCGCTTTCGAAATGATCTTATTGTTTGTTGTTTTTGATATAGGAGCGAGGCAATTTGAAGGTCCTTAATCATAGCCAGAAAAATCTCTCAGTGGATCTTAGATGATGATCAGTCTCATATTCGCTCCTTTGTTTTGTAGTCTGGCTTAAGGGGTTTGGTTGACTGTAGTTACTGCACATGCAACAACACCATCATCTCTACTTTTTATGAGAGGTGACAGCCAGAGATGAATACATTTCATATGCCTTTTGAAGAGATGACGATTATTCTAGACGATGTAGCTACACTTCTAGGCATACCGGTGGCCAGGGGGATCATATTTTGATGGCATATCTCTGTGAAGCATGCCAACAAATTATTAGTACGTTTGTTAGGAGTCTCTCTTACAGAGGCTAAAGCAGCGACGAGTACTGGTCGTGGTCCAGTGTGACATTGTAGTGGTTGAGATCAAATTTTGGCAATGCCACCAACAGCTCCAGTGATGAGGAGATAGTATATGCTACTCATGCATACTTGCTTCACTTACTTGGGTGCATACTTTTGTAGATAAGAGTGGATCGCATGTTGTCGTATCATTATTGTCCTGTTTAGAGGATCTACATGTTATCAGTGAATAAGCGTGGGGTGCAAGTGCTCTTGCTCATATGTATAGACAGCTGGGTCGTGCGAGCAGATCAAAAGTGCACGGGATTGGCGGTTATATGACCCTTTTATAGGTATTATAATTTACTTTATCTAAGTAACTTGTTACTTATAATTTGTTTGTTTATAATTTATTAATGATTAATGTTTTATTTGATGTAGACTTGGATTTATGAGCACTTTTTGTCGTTGAGTCTAGAGGTGAACTTCAAGGATAGTATGCCTCGAGCTCGACAATGAAAGCCACGTAGTTATGGTCAGGATGTGAAGGTCTTGCGAGAGCAGCTAGATGACCTCTAGTGTAATCAGGTGTGCTAGGATCCCTATGCAGATAATCGGAGACATCATCCATTGCCTCCGATCACATTTTTCATCGTTTGCTTAAAAGCTGGGGATGTCGTGGAGCCGTATCATCCAGAGAGAGTGTTACGGCAGTGGGGCTATGTACAGACTATACCTCCGAGACCTTTAGCGCCATTTAGAGCACAGAGAGGTAGTACGAGCGCCACTTATGATGTTGTTTATCAGTTTATGGATCAATTATGGCAGAGATGGCCTATGTATGCCCTCACAGAAGAGAATAGAGGGCGAAAGTGTGTGATCCCAGGAGAGACAGCTCCAAACTATATGGCTTCGTACGACTCCATTTCTCATCGATTCGTACAAAACCCAGCATTCAGATCGAGGTTTCAAGCTCCCCTGATCTATTCATATTATTCTAGTGTAAGTTATTAATACTAAATCCCAAGTGAATAAAATTTTTTCATACTATTTGATTTGATAAAATTTCTTTCATGTATTGTCTTGCAGTGCGTGTCGAAGGCAATGTCTCACATTGAATTACTCATTAGTGGCAACAAAGATGTGGAGACATTGACAAAGGGACTTTACGACCTGCGTGACATATTATTTGGGTCGTCAGATGCTGCTTCATCCTCAACTCCTCCTCCAACTCCATCATAGACAGCTCCTTATCTAGCTCCTTCACCAGTTACATCAAAGATAGCCTTTCCACTAGCTCCTATTTCCTCGGAGACAGCTCCACCAGTTACATCAGAGATAGCTCCTCCAGTTATACGTTTTTATACTAGGTTCGTGTGACATCCCAGTTACTACACATTCACCTATAACTTTTTTTTTCTTTTTTTATACGACTTGATTAGACTCGTCCGTCAATATCATTCATTCTTCTTCTTAAGCTTGCTATTTAATAGTCATTATAAAGATTTTAACTTCTAATAAAGCATAATAATGATATATATACATATCATTTCAAACCACAGGATCTTACACATCTTACATAATCTAAATCCCCAGACATCTTATAACTTTACTGTAAGCTTGTACTGTTCAATAGTGAATTACATCTCAACTAAGTATACCTTCAATAGTTATTGGGAAGCGTATCTCAAAGGTACACTTTGATGTCTCAAAAGAAAGCTCCTCTATTTGGAGCGGAATTCATTTCAAGTAATCTGTATGAAAAATAGTTGTAAAGGGATGAGTTTACGCTCAGTAAGAAACATATGTAAAAGAGCGTACTATGCCTCTATATGTAGTTTTCCTACTTGACTCTATAATGTCATGTAAAACCATTATAAAGCATATATCATATACTTCTTTCAAAACATCATATACTTTCTACAAACATTTCAAGTATCATCAAGTAATTGTAATTGCTTTTGATTTCTTTATTCTTTTGAAATCATATATTTAAATACTTCAATTAACAGGGAGACTATTTGCATTTCAACAGAATTATGCACTGAATAAGTGGCGTACCCCCGTAGGGGCTAGGAATCCTACCCTAGCCAAACATATAACAGAGACAAATGGCCAAGTGTCAATAGGCCACGATGAACACTAGTCAGGTGATAGCTGTGGCACTAAGGACCGGACTAGAGTTCCTCAGTCAAGTACATATACAGAAGTGCATAATTATTAAGTACTTCATAGTCTCAAAACATTTGTCATATAACTTTTTTGTAATGACAATCATGCTTTTCTGAAATAGGCTTTAAAAGCTTTTTTTCAAAGGGGGCAGTCGACTAGCCTCATAGGGCAGTCGGCTGCTATTACATATCTTGCTTTATCGAAATTATTTTCTTTTAAAATTTTCGATATTTCGAAATTTTGAAAATACATGGGGCAATCAACTAGTTTTGAAACAGAATACTTTCTGAGAAAAGGCAATCGGCTGTTTTCAAAACAGAATGCTTCTGAAAACAGGGCAATCGACTGGCTCCATAGGCAGTCGGCTGGTTTTAAAACAGAATGCTTTTCAAGTAAATAGCAGTCAACTGGTCATATAGCAGTCGACTGGTTTGAAACAGAATGCTTTCTGGAAAATAGTAGTCGACTGGTTTGCTTCGATTTTCAAAAAATTTACGCTTTGGTTGTCTCTAGATAGTCGGCTGCTACTTAAGGCAGTCACCTGCTCCTAGCATTTTGGTAACTAGGAGTAAAATCCGAAATTTACTTTTCCTACACTTAAACCAGCTTGTACTTCTCTCCAAAACAATTAAAAACATGTGGACATAGCCACCCTACGTCTGTTACATAAATTCCTTACCTTGATTACACCAAAACACGTAATCGCTTGATTTCACCAATTCCTTTCCTTCACTTCTTCAAAGCTGTAAACATCATCATAATTCAAACCTTTAGCTTTCTTTCATTCTAACACAATAGTTAGACTATACCAATATCATATAACTCTAAATCATAGACATGATTGAAGGAATCAACTTCTATCTTTACCTTTGTCAATATCCAAAACAACAGAAATTCTGATCTCTTTACTTCCTTGGATTCAGCCTTTCATATTATAGGCTTAGCTTGAGCTAGTGACAAGGATTGTTTTTCATTACTAACGTTTATTGATTCATTGGGGGAGGAAAGCAGTTTGTCACGGTGAATGGAAATGGAACTTAGGAGAAATGGAGGGAACGAGAGGGAAAGCAATTGTGGCTGCCGACTTTGTTGGAGGGAGAAAATGATGACTCATGCAATTTTCATTAAATGCCTCTTTATCCCATAATCACTTCAACCATTGACTCCTTTGACCCGTTTTGACTATTTGACCATCCACTTAATTGGTCTTCTTTCTTCTATTCATATTCCACATGTCATTTTAATTACCATAAAAATCTGATATAAATTCTTTTCTCATACTTCAATATTCTTACAATATCAATTTAATCCCTTGACTATTTGACTTTCAATTTCGTTATTCTTCTTTGTTCCATGTACCATTCATACTCCACCAAAAAAATTAACTCTGCATTATCATTTTAAGAGAGTGTGTGTGTGTGTGTATATATATATATCTTAAACCGAGTCCTTAAAAAATTTTCCTTAGTTGATTTCATATCAATCATTCCCTTTAATATTTTCCATACTCAATTCCTACACCAACGTTTCATTCTTCAAGTTCTCATTTAATAGCACATGGATATCGATAAGTATCTAATATATCCATATTGCATCAAGGTGCGACTATTTAAATTAAAACCTATGTTATTCTTCCTTTTCGAACTCATGGCATATATATATATATATATATATATATATATTATACATATACAGATATATATATATATATAAGCAAAATGCATGTGTACATATATATATATACACATGTATAAATACATGATCATATTGTATTCTTTATCATTACGTCCATGGAATCTATGTATAATATTTATATATAGACATAGTTCCATCTTATCCATGCTTATGCACCTATACACATATAGGCATTATCCAAACATATTGTATTTAATTGTATAATTAAGCTATACAATCTTGTACACTAAAACATTATCTTTGCTGTTAGAATTACCTTTAAAACGGAATGTACAAATTTATTTTTTCCAGCTTCAAAGGCCAAGGCTTCAAACTCTCAATTTCATTAAAATGGCTACTGTTTCACTCTTTCATTTGACTATTGCAGCTCTCGATCCAGCCCAGTTTTCATCTCGCCGTTCCAGTCCAAAAACACCTAGCTAAGCCCCTTCTTAACCACAATTTTTTTTTCAAAAACCAAAAATACCTTGTCCAACACCCTTAGGACAGCTAACTTCAACTCTAAAATCATTGCTTTGATGCCCCTATTTCAGCACCCCAAAATCAGCCAACTTGAGCTCTAAACCAATGCCGGTTCAGCCCCCAGAAAATCATCCCCTGTACTAGTTACGCTTTAACTTCAAATTTTCTTAAAGTGGCCAACAACTGCAGTCTCTCAACTCTTAGATTTCCACTTCAAATCTTGTTGCCTCATGCCCTTTTGATTTTCCAAACTAGTATCATCATCATGAATCCTCCAGAAAACCAGAAAATGCAACCCCTTCACTCTCTGTTCTCTTCATTCTTTTCTGCTGTTGTGAATCGACAATGAGGGCTCATCTCTTGTCCCTTGTTTATCACTGAGATTATCAGTCCCAATGTGCAGCCTAGATCTAACCAAAATGGCCATGAAGATCAACCCCAAAACGGTGCAACTAACGGCCTTTATTTGAGCCCTGAAATCAATCCATAAATACTTCCAAGAGTAGAGCTTAAAGCTGCCATGAAAACCACCTTATAGCTCCCTCTCAATCTGCACCATTTACAGCCAAAACCTGCCTTGTTCACGCCTCCATGACAGCACCTTAATCCCCCTATTTTAGCTTGCATTTAACAAAAATGGATACCCAAAAACTAGCTCCAGTTTAGGCATCAAAGTTGTACCATACAATTTTTTACTACAGCTTTAATTTCTCTCCCACGCTGCCTCTTTCCTTCTTGTTTTAGGGCATCAACTCAGCCCTACAGAGCCAAAATGTATGACTCCTCATCAGCCTTTGAACCCAGTAAAACTCTAGTCTAAATCAACCACCGAATCTATCCTATACCCTCATGTTCCCAGCTTGGATTCAGCCTCTCTTCCTTGCTTGATTCCACTACTTTCTCCTTCTCTTCAGTCTGCTTCCTCTTCTTTCTCTCGTTGCGACAATTCCTTCCTCCCTTCGGTTTCTGCTCGTTTCCTTTCACCCTTGTTGCCGAACCTTCTTTCTCTCTTCACCGAATGGCTAAAATTCCCCTTCTTTTCTCTTCTCTCGATTTCCTTTCTACTCTCTCATATTTTCTTTTCTTCTCTTGAATTTGGTTTGGTAAAGGAGCTTCTGCTCCTCTTTTCTTTCTTTAAGAATGGCACGTGGGAGCAGTTGCAATGTTGATTGGCTTCCTCAGGAAGCCAATCAACAATATTTAATTATTATTATTATTATTATTATTATTTATTATTTTTTTATCATTCACTTATTTTATTTATTTATTTTTATAATATATATAAACATTAGAAATATATCTATCTATAATAAATATATATTGTAATATATTTCTATTTGATAGATATATCTATGTATAACATAATACATATTATATTATATTTAATACAAATAAATATATATAATTCATATTTACTAATTACTTCTATTTATATTCAGTATATTTTCAAATATATATTTATTCTTACACACATACACACATATATATCTTTTACAAACTTAATATTTATATATATATGTATGTGTTTATGTATATTTATTTATTTATTTCCTATGTTATTCATTCAATTAAATTCCTAAAAATTTAACATCTTTTAATTAAATAAATTTCCTTCACTCTTGAATACTACATATTAATTTATACGAGTCTAAGGTAATCGATTTACTAATCGAGATCAAAATTTTCGGTTATCACATTATCACAACAACAAAACCTCTTCCAAGCTCTCTAGCTCATGTGATCAAGGTATTTCGACTATTGAAAACCTGAAACAAAATAAATTTAATAATTAGTTTTTTTCTACTATATTTGTATTAAAACATTATATTAATTTTAAAACTACTTACTTGGTTAGTAGTAAATGCATCAATACAGTCAAATATTTCTTCATGAACACTTTTCGATTCTCCACTATACACTATCCTTTTGTTATTCTGCAAATATTAAACAAAGCCATTAATTATAATTATTATAATTAATAATATATTAAAAAATTAATTATAATTATCAAAATATAGTTGTTGCAAAAAGAGGCTTTTAGCGTAAGCGGCACATTTCAGTGCAAGTACTTGTGCTGAACAGTTATTTCCATGCAAGCTAGCTTGCGCGGGAATGTAACATATGCGCAACTAAACTTGTGCTAAGGTGGCTTTGTTGCACAAATCTGATTGTGCTGCAGGCGAAACCAAGAGCACAGAAAACAATTTTACCTCTTCTCCTTCGCCGGCTTCTACACTTTCAAGAAGGCTTTCATATTCTTCGTAGCTATCATAATAGCTACCCTTACTAAGATTTTCCATTTTTTTGAAAGAAAATGAAATTTAAGGTATGAAAGGCAAGTGACGAAGAAAAAAATCACAAAAGAAAAAGCAAGAACAGAAGAAAAGTAGAAACAGAAGAAAAAGCAGAAGAGAGAGAACAACAATGGGAAAAGTAACTTTAATATTCATAAGTGTTATTATAATAAAAATTGTTTTTTTTATAGTTAAATAAAATGCATAAAATAAAAATTGTTTTTTTATAGTATATAATATTTGTGTAGTAAAATTTTGACGCGTGTAATGATTTTTTGCAATAGCGCAAGTGTTCTTGCGCGAAATCTAGGTTGCTTGATTGAATGTTTTCTACACAAGAACACTTGCGTGAAATCATGATTTTTGCGCAAGTGCTGTTGCGCAAACTTCATGGGCACGGAAGTCCCTTGTTCGCACAAGTGCACTTGCGCGAACCTGCGTTGTTCGCGCAAGTGCACTGTTTACGCAAGGATGCTTGTGTGAACATACATTGTTCGCCCAAAGATGCTTGCGCAAAATGTGAAGCTTTGCGCAAATTTCCTTGCGTAAGGGTGGTGGCGTGATTCTTGTAGGGGTAAAATCGCCATTTGCTAAGATAAATTCATTGTTCAAAAACAGGGTGGGGTAAACTTAGTAGAACGTGGGGTGGGTTTAGAAATTCTCCGAATTGAGCTCTAGTTGGGACCACTAAAGTAATTAGTTGAATTGAATTAAGATATTTTAATGTCAGATTCAAGTAGATTACGAAGTTAATCAAAATCTTTTCAATATATTTCATTATTAATTTATTATTTATTCTAATTATATATAATTAAAAATGATAAATAAAATTTATCAAATTAAATTCCAGTGTTAAAAACTAAATTTGAATCGAATTTCAAATTTTAAGTCTCAAATTCATTAATCGAATCGAGATCGAGTCTACTAAATTGTCTCTATTAGGCTCAATTATATTCTAATTAGAAATGAGATTGTGGGTTAATTAAAGACCTAGCAATTCATATATAAATTTCAAATTCATATCATATCAAACATTTAAATTTCGTGCCAACATGCAAAACACAAAATTATTTTTTTAGTTTTTACTATAATCATATATAATTTTTACAAAAATTTAAACCATATCTGTTATTTGTGTTATTTTCATGTCTTGAACCTTGAACTTAATCCCTCATAATGAGGGATAACAACCACTAGGCCAAACCTTGATTGTTACCTAGTCAAGTTAAATTAAGTGATGAGAAATCAGGCCAGAAATGAAATATGAATGAAGATTAATCTTGGTTGCTTTTTTTTCTCCATAATTTAAGGGTGAATTGCTCATATCAAAGGAGTGAATTGCTAATTCATATTTTGTTAACAACTTCTCTTTTTTTGGTGTAATTATAGGTATTTTCATTCTTTTTACGATCCGAGATTAATTTTGTTCGGTCAGGAGTGGTAAATGATAAAATCCTTCTAACAGTTACAATTACAAAATTTGAATCATATCTAAATGCCTGAAGAAGAAATCCACTTCTAATTCTTCCAATCACTTGTTGATTGGTTAACAACTTCTCTCTTCTGTCGTAACTTGTCAAGTCTTAGGACCTAACTCACTAGACTCAAAGTCTAGAGTCGCCACCAACCATTCTAACCTAAGATGTGATTGGTCACCTATTCTTGTTAAAGATAAGGTATGGTCTACGTTCAAAGATTCTTAGACTCAGGAGTACGGTTACATGTGGGGAAAGATTAGTACCCCTACAACGGCCATCCTAAAATGATACCAACCAACTTTAGATTATCTTTATAATTTGCCTTAAGTTCATATTAATTTCGATATACTTATATATTGGGAAAATTTCTAAGATTTTTCCATCAATTTGGCTCCAACCTTAGAAATTCCCCTCATCTCAAGATATTCAAGGAGTTTCAATTGACTTTATTGAACTCCATCGCCAGATAAATTTTAACATTTTATGAGATTCCTCTTTTTCCTAATCTTGTCTCTAATTTTGACTCCATATCCATTTTATAAATTTCTTAAATTTTCTAATTTATTTTTATATTTTTATATTATTATTTATCTTATTTGTAAGAAATAAACATGAATTATGCTTTATTGAAAATTCACTTTTAAGTGTCCCATCAATTTGGCTCAACCCAAAAGGAACCTCTTCACCTAGAAATTTCTAAGGAGTTTTAATTGACTTTCTTGAAATTTCATCATCGGCATAACTCATATTTACTTATTTTTGTTTATTACAATTTATATCATAAACTATTTTACTTAGTTATTTATTTACTTCTATTTTTATTCTATCTATTTTATCTCTTGTCTTATCTTATTTATTTATTTTTTAAAATAAACATGAACTATAATTTATTGAAAAATCTTTCAAAAGTATTCCATCAATTTGGCTCAACTTAAGAAAGATTTTCTTACCTAAAAATTTCCAATTTCGGAATTTCATCCTTTGTATAATTCATATTTATCTTCTTAATTTTTTTCCCATTTATTTGATTTTAATTATATATTTTTATTGTTCATATTTTTTATAACCTTAGAATTTTTACTATATATTTTCTTAAAGAGTCATATTTTCTAAAATTAAGATTCTAAAATCCTATCCCACAAATCATCTAAATCATACAAAATTGTTAAATCTTATTTATACTTGCATACTAAGTCAATGTGATATACTATAGTCATACAACAAATCAAGTAGCACAAATATACAAATTAATATTTTACAAACAGTATATTAACTCAAATTAATTATCATGCAAATTCATATTAAAATATCATACAAGTAATTATTAAATTAAATTGATATACAATATCAAATTAACGTGCACATTTAAGTTACTAAATTATTAAATACTAATTTAAGTTAACATATAAATGACCAAATTAATTAATCATGCAAGTAATTATTAACATAGCAAACTATTAATCTCATATGAATTATTTATCAAAACTTTAATTATTTTTATAATACTATTGTCAGCCTCTTTATTAAATTAAGATTAATTAAACAAAGTAAAATAGAAACCTGGTAAACGGATTCACTTCCTTTCTTTCTTTTCTTGTTTCTTTATCTTCACAGCTGTAATGTTGGGAGTGATGGCACGTGAAGCTTTGCAAACTGAAGAAACGGAATAGCGACCACCCACAAGATCAGCTACGATGCAACAAGAAGCCAGTGAAGGTAATTGCAGTCGCAACAGAGAAGTAACAATGGCAGTAGCGTGAAGATGGCTTGGTGACTGAAGAAATGGTGCAGCAGGAAACTGGTGCGGGACGACAGCAGTAGCGATAAAGACTGGGCGAAGAATGGAGCAACGGTGATGGTTGTCTTACTTGGACAGAGTGCTTCGGGTCTGCAAGAAAAACAGGGGCTGGTTCCAAAATTGATGGCGGTTGTAAAGTGGATTGATCGGTGCTGGACGACAATGACAGCAAGGGATTGGGCGTCGATCGGCGACGATGATGCGTCAACACTGCGGCGGCAGAATGGCGGGGTGCTTCGGTCTTGGTGTAACAATGGTGACAGTAGGGTGGAAGTTTGACGAAGATGATGAAAGTGGGCTGATTTTTTTTTTGTTTTTAGTTTGTCAAGGCTGAGATGCTCAATTGTGAATCTCGAAATTATGAGGTTTAATCTTTTTTTATAGTCACAAACTTATTACAGTCTTAATACAACTATATTTATTCTAATAATTATCTTTTATTTTTAATATTTATCTATTTATTCTTATGTTAGTCTTAATCTAACTCTATCAAATTTCATATTAATCTAAATAATTATCCTATCCTATCCTAAAATTAATTTTATTTTTATTTCTTATTTCATTTTTTTTCTTATTTTATTTATTAATTCTTCCTAAATCCTAATTTTAGTGTTAATTCTAATCTATAAAAATCCTAATTTAATTTTAAATTAATTAATTATCCTAATCTAACGTTAAATTAAGTTAAAAATACTATATCACCTAATCCAATTAATTAATTTTACAAGTTAAGATCTCGGACAAAATAGGGTGTCTGCAGTATTCATTGAGAAATGTTCAAATGAAAAGATTTATACCAAAAACCCCTTCAAATAATCACAAATTATACACTTAATTGCTCTAAAACCTTAAATTTACAGCATTTTCTACTTATGAAGTCACAAACCCTAGACTTCATTGTTTCACCTGCCAAAACACCAAAAGAATATAAATTTCCTTATCTTGAAAAGAAGTAAAATATTGATATTGATATGTTGATACTTGCGTCCAAGCTTCGACAATTGTGACCGCTTTTTTTCAAGAAATTCTTCGTTGGGGCGATATGCCAACTCTTACTTCTGCCTCCCAAGACAATTAGTGCATCCAAAAAGCTCTACCCAAAGGTGCTTATTGAGTGAGAGGCGTCAGTAAAAAAACCCTAGATTGGAGATTGTGGAGCGAAATGGGAAAGGGAAAAAGGGGAGTTTCGAACAGTAGTGAGAGACTCTAAAAATGAAAAACTTCCCCGACTCTTGAGGCATATTCATTTTTTCATTTTCTTTTGTTATCGGTTTTTTTTTAATTTTTAAGTAAAAAAATATTTGCTTTATTGATATTTTTAATGGATACTTTTAAATTTTTTACATTATTCAGATTTTTAATTGAAATGTGATTAAATTTATAATATAACCATATTATAGCAAATTACGTGTGTTAAAAATATAGTTGCAAATTTTAAGTATATTAATTCATTCCAAAAAATATCTATAGTTTAGTTATTTGCATTTGTTAAAAATATAAGGTTTTTTTTAGTTAAATAACCTTTTAATCTCCATATGTGTTTTATTCAAAACTTTAACTACTTTCTTGAAAAATATAAAAAATATTATTTCATCTTATGATAAATTAAATATTTTATAAGTTGACATGAAGAAAAAATTGATCTCTTTTATCGATTTATGATATAAAATTATTAAATTTTATATACGTATATAAACATATATATCATATTGATGGTAGTGTTTATAAGATTAATAATAATAATAATAATAATAATAATAATAATAATAATAATAATAATAATAATAATAATAATACTATATATGACACAATGTCAATTGCTTTCAAACCCATTTCAACTTATTATAGTAAATTAAAAGAAAAAAAAAGATAATTGACTCCTATCAGTTTGTAATATAAAATTAGTAAATTTTACAAATTACGTGTATAAACATATATATCATAGTGGAGATGTACTTTATTAAATTAATAATTATGCTATATATAATATATGACAAGCTGCCAATAGCTCAATCTTATGTCAACTTATTATGGTAAATTAAATATTTTAGAAGTTAACTTGATATAAATATTGTAACAATTTTTTTTTATCGTTGTATAAAATATTTAAAAAGTTAGGTAATTACAATAAAAAATCGTTGCAAACATAATAAAATATAGCAATGATTTTTTTTTATTGTTGCTAGTTTGATAAGAATTAGCAACAACAATAAGTGTTGTTGTATAAAATATAAAGAAAAAAATTAAATAAGCAACAATAATTAAAAATTGTTGTAAATGTAATGAGATATTGCAACGACTTTTTTTTTATCATTGTTAATTTGTTAAGAATTTGCAACAACAATTAATGTCGTTGTGTAAAATATAAAGAAAAATCAAATACGCAACGATAATTAAAAGTCGTTGCAAACATAATAAGATATCGTAACGACTTTTTTTTATTGTTATCAATTTGATGAGAATTCGCGATAACAATAAATATCATTGCATAAAATATAAAAAAAAAAATCAATTAAGAAAAGACTATGAAAGTTGTTGCGAATGTCCTAAGTTTTGCAACAAAAAAATTGTTGCAATTTTCGGATGCTAAAAACCGATTTTCTAGTAGTGGAAGCACGGTAGCCCACTCGTTGAAAGTCAGAACTCTTAAGAAGTTTAGTGATATCAGACGTCTTTTTTGCGACTTTCATACTTAAGGTGTATCGCCAACCCCAATTAGGACACCAATTGAGACACCTCTTATGTTCTATTTGAGCTTCCAAACTCCGAGCATCTTTCAGTTCTTTCTCTGCCTTGTTTAACCACTCTTGAACATCCTTCTCAATTTCCTCAGTTTGCCTTTTAGCCTTATCGACATCTTTTTGTACCCGATGTCTCCTCAATTCAAGTTGTTCTCGCTGATTCTTAAATTCTTTAACGATTTTGCCATAACGAAAAAAGTAACAAACATAAGTTGATGCATATTCTGTTGCCAAGTTTATAGCAGCATCGATGGCAACAGTGGCAGCAAATTCAGTAACATTGGTGCCAACATAGGCAGCAAATTCAGCAACATTGGTGGGAGCAGAGGCAGCAAATTCAGCAACATTGGTGCCAACATAGGTAGCAAATTCAGCAACATTGGTGAGAGCAGAGGCAGCAAATTCAACAGCATTGGTGGCAGCAAATTCAGAAGCATTGGTGGCAGCAGAGGCAGCAAATTCAGCAGCCATTCTTTGATAATCCGAGGTTGAAAAGCAACCTTAATGATTAGTAAACATATTAATTAGAGCCAGCTAGAGAGATCAAAGCAATCGAGAATGTTTGCAAAGTATCTTAATTATTTTCGAAGCAAATCATAACTCAATGAAAATGTGGTGTACAAGAGAACAAATTGTAGATGGATCAACTTGGAAATTGAAAATTCTGTAGAAATTGGAAATTCTTCGGTATTCATGCGTATATTAAGAGTTTATCTTACATGTAAAGGCATATATACTATATACTTTGACCATTCTATCAATTATTTTGTCAATTTTTAAATAAATATATTTATTTCTTTTTTTTTCCTTAGAAATATGCCAAAAGAGAAAAGAAGAGGATAGTATATACAACAAAAGTTACGGAGAGTAACGTACATATGGTCTATTGAAGCATTCCTCACTTGGGGTCGATCTTCTAACGCCGTAGCCTGTGTGGATTTGTTACTTCACCAACTCCGCAGATGAGGACCAGCTTTGAATTTTTAGACTTTGAATCAAGGAAAAAAGACAAGTACAGCCCAAGCAAAGAAGCAAAAATACTAGAGCATGTAACCAAAAAGAAAATACTAGAGCAGCTTTGATTTTTTTTTATTATTATTATTATTATTGGCCTTTGGTGGAGTTAAGGAAAAGGAAAAGTATGGATAAAAGAAAACAGATTTAACAGAACAATTTTTTTTACTTATAAAAATACAGAGTAAAATCAAAGAAAATGGAAAGGAAATTGAGTACCTAATATCTGTTGAGTTACAAAGAGAAGCACAAGGCAGAAATTGTGGAGAGCTTGGGAAGTCTAGGTTGCCGCTGGAGGATGCGAAGATGATAGAAGACGATGAATAATGTAAAAAAAGGTCAAAGCTAGGGAAAGACTAAAAAAGACTTGGCAGAAAGTTATTCGAAAAGATATGGCAATAAGAGTAGGAAAAACACATTGCTTTAGATAGGAATGAGTGGATGAGGAGAATTCATGCTGACGACATAGCGTAAATTCATATATTGGTTCATGCAGCTTACCCCAGTATTGAAATAAAAGCTCTGATGATGATGATGATAAATTATACAATTTAGAAACCAATGATGAAAAATCATCTATACTGCAAGGATTTGTATGAACTGCTATTAGGTAATTTTGCTCAGCTAACAAATATGAATGATGAAGATTAGAAACTGTTAGATAGAAATATCTTGGGCATCATTAGAAAAAAAAATTGATATTAGTGTTTTTCATCATGTAGCACAGGAGACAAGTGCCTACAATTTTGGAATTAGCATCATTGTATGAGAGAAAGACTACCCTAAATAAATTAAATTATGCTTGTTTTGAAGCTTGCTACTCTACAGTGCAATGAAAGACAATCTATCTCTAAAAACTTGAGTGACTTTTAAGATCTATTTAATAGGATGGCAACTTCATAAGGATAACGAGATAAAGCATTGCTTCTTCTAGGCCCATTGCCAAACAGTTGGGATATACTAGTTGTGACTGTTCTTAATTCAACTCCAAGTGGTACTGTGATCTTGGAGATGGTAATAGATAATATGTTTAAAGAAGAAACAAGGCAAAAAGAGACAGACTTTGGGAATCAAGCTCTTGTCATAGAAAGTAAGGCTAGAACCAAAGACAAATGTCATGATTCTAGAGGTGGCAGTAAGTCCAAGAACATATAAGTTTAGAGATAAGGTTAAGTGCTTCCATTGTGGCAAACTTAGTCACATAAAGAGAAATTTCAAGATCTTGAGAAAAGAGTAGAAAGATGAGAAAAGTAAAAACTTAGATGATGAAAATGATACAATAGTGAATTCTGATGATGAATCAATTTTCTTGATTTGTATGCATAGTGATTGCAACCATGTTGGAGATCCAGACATTAAATGTGAAATCCCCAAATTTCTGTAATTTTTCCATATTTGTACAGTTTTCCAATTTGGATAACTGGAATAAAGGTGAATTTCTGAAAAATAAATAAGATATGGGATATGGATGGAATTTAATCAATTGAGGGTCAAATAATCAAGGTCAAAGGGTTAAAGGAGGTGGTCAATGGCTGAGATGATGAGCATGCATTCATGGGCATTAAATGAACTAACATGACTCATCATCATCACTATCATCCCACACGGCAACTTCCTTCCCCATCCTTCTCGTTTCCTCTCCCAAATTCCTCTAAGTTTCCAAAGTTCTCACCTTGACAAACCACCATCTCATGCCATCGATTCGTTAAGTTCCTAGAACAAAAAAAACGACCCTTATCGATAGCTTAACCTATGCCTTTAATATGAAAAGCTAGATCCAAGTGATTGAGGAGATCTAGAAATCTTGAAAGTTGGTGAATAGCAAAGGTAAGAGAAGAAAGGGTTTTGGTTGATTTTATTGAGAGTTTGGAATCGTAGGAAGTTGGTAGAGTGTGATTATTGAGGTTTAATTTCTTGAAACTA
The DNA here is from genome assembly GCA_031772115.1 of Heritiera littoralis. NCBI lineage: Eukaryota > Viridiplantae > Streptophyta > Magnoliopsida > Malvales > Malvaceae > Heritiera > Heritiera littoralis. Next base: position 789,879 of record JAPDPK010000143.1, on the reverse strand, counting down.
TGCAGCTTTGAAGAAGTGAGAAAGGACAAGTTTTTGGTGCAACCAACTTGTGGATTAATCGCTAATCGAGGTAAGAAATTTATGTAACGGACGTAGGGAAACTATGTCTGCATGTTTTAATGTATTTGAACTGCTTTGGGAAGAAGTACAGCTAGTTTATTTGCAGGAAAAAGGGTACCATTTGGGTCCTACTCCTAGTACCAATTAGGCTAGGAGCAGCCGATTGCCTTAAGTAGCAGCCGACTGCCTAGAGACAACCAAAGTGGAGATTTTCGAAAGTCGAGATAAACCAGTCGACTGCTATGTAAGCCAGTCGACTGCCATTTTCCCAGGAACCATTCTGTTTCAAACCAGTCGACTGTTATATGGGACAGTCGACTGCCTTTATTTGGAAAACATTCTGTTTCAAAACCAGCCGACTGTTAAGGGGGCCAGTCGACTGCTATTTGTCCAGAAACATTCTGTTTCAAAACCAGCCGACTGCCCAGGGGGCCAGTAGACTACCATTTCTCGGGAAACATTTTGTTTCAAAATCGGTCGACTGCTATTTGGGACCAGTCGACTGCCCTATTTGTATTTTGAAAAATAAAATAATTGAATTTCAAAAAGGGAAAGAAATTCAATAAGGCAAAACGTGGTGTAGCAGTTGACTGCCCTAAAGACCAGTCGACTGTCTATTTGAAAGAAAGGTTTTGAGAACCTATTTTTAAGAAAAGATATTTGTACTTGTTTAAAACCTATATGAATAAGGTTTTGGAGACTATGAATCTCTCGAAAGAGCATGCACATTATTTGCTATTTGTACTTGCCTGAGGAGCTCTAGTCCAGCCCTCAGACCTGCAGTATGGCACCTGACTAGTGAAACTGTGGGCTATAGACAATGGTCATGAGTCTCTTACTTGTTTCGGCTTTGGAGAGGATCCCTGGCCCATACGTGGGTAAGCCATTTATTTGATATCTCTCAGGATTATCCCTATCGAGATATATTTGCAGTATCCTCAAGAGATCCCTCTATTGGATTATCCCTCACGGGATATATTTGCTGTATCCATTATCTTTCTGGATTATCCCTACGGGATATATTTGCGGTATCCACGATGAGAATTACTTGGTGCATGATTCTATTTGATATTAATTGTCTCCCATCTATTCGAAAGCATGTTGATATTATTTGTATTTGAATATTTGATTTCACGTGAGTTGATATCCGTGGAAATATTTGAAAGTATGATTTACTTGTATTTGATCTTTGCAAAAGATATATTTGGTATATGCTTTATAATGATTTTACATGACATTATAGAGCCAAGCAGGAAAACTGCATATAGTGATATAGTACGCTCTTTTACATAAGTTTCTTACTGAGCGTAAACTCACTCCTTTACGATCATTTTTCATATAGACTACCTGAAGTAAATCCAGCTCCGGATAGAGGGGCACTTTTTGGGATTTTGAAATACCTTCGGGGCACGCTTCCTACTTATCCCTTGAAGGTATATTGAGTTGGCCGTACTTCGGCTATTGTACAGTACAGTATGACATTTGTGTATACTTGGGGAACTAGGTTATTATTTGAGATCCTGGTGTATATGACACATGTTTATAAATGAAAAATTTTATGCATGTGAAAATGGATATCATGCTTTGATATTAATGCTTAAAGCATAAGAGTAAGGAAGATTGACATCGGATAAACTAGTCAATTTACTTGTTATTTGAAGTAGAAGTTAACTGTTATTTGGTTAGTGACGAGGATGTCACATTAAATGGATAGTTGACACTGAAATGTCATATCATTATGTGTTTAAGAAAGAGTCATTTACAACCTATAGAGTTGGAGTTTTTGGTTATACCAAGAGAGAAACAAGAATATGTCATAGCTTGCGAGAATTGGTGATATTGTTGTGAAAACAAGCACTAATTATACATTAATTTTAAGGGATGTCAAACTCATTATAGATCTGAGGATGAACTTGCTTGCAATAAATGTCTTTGATAAATAAAGACATAAGAGTCAGTAGAAAAACAAGTAGTGGATGCTTCTGAAAAGGTTTTTGATAGTTGCAAAGGAAAAATTGTATTGCACTTTATACAACAATTACATGAGGTTGACTGACAGTCAGATATATGTTGTTAAGGATGATGCTACAACAGATTTGTGGCACAAAAAACTAGCACACATGAGTGAGAAAAGGTTATGTCTCTCTACTTATGTGTGACGTCCTCGTCACTAACCAAATAACAGTTAACTTCTACTTCAAATAACAAGTAAATTGACTAGTTTATCCGATGTCAATTTTCCTTACTCTTATGCTTTAAGCATTAATATCAAAGCATGATATCCATTTTCACATGCATAAAATTTTTCATTTATAAACATGTGTCACATACACCAGGATCTCAAATACTTACATAACCTAGTTCCCCAAGTATACACATATGTCATACTGTACTGTACAATAGCCGAAGTACGGCCAACTCAATATACCTTCAAGGGATAAGTAGGAAGCGTGCCCCGAAGGTATTTCAAAATCCCAAAAAGTGCCCCTCTATCCGGAGCTGGATTTACTTCAGGTGGTCTGTATGAAAAATGGTCGTAAAGGAGTGAGTTTACGCTCAGTAAGAAACTTATGTAAAAGAGCGTACTATATCACTATATGCAGTTTTCCTGCTTGGCTCTATAATGTCATGTAAAATCATTATAAAGCATATACCAGATATATCTTTCGCAAAGATCAAATACAAGTAAATCATACTTTCAAATATTTCCACGGATATCAACTCACGTGAAATCAAATATTCAAACACAAATAATATCAACATGCTTTCAAATAGATGGGAGACAATTAATATCAAATAGAATCATGCACCAAGTAATTCTCATCGTGGATACCGCAAATATATGCCGTAGGGATAATCTAGAGAGATAATGGATACAGCAAATATATCCCGTGAGGGATAATCCAATAGAGGGATCTCTTGAGGATACCGCAAATATATCCCAATAGGGATAATCTTGAGAGATATCAAATAAATGGCGTACCCACGTATGGGCCAGGGATCCTCCCTAAAGCCGAAACAAGTAAGAGACTCATGGCCATTGTCTATAGCCCACAGTTTCACTAGTCAGGTGCCTTACTGCGGGTTTGAGGGCTGGACTAGAGCTCCTCAGACAAGTACAAATAGCAAATAATGTGCATGCTCTTTCAAGAGATTCATAGTCTCCAAAACCTTATTCATATAGGTTTTAAACAAGTACAAATATCTTTTCTTAAAAATAGGTTCTCAAAACCTTTCTTTCAAATAGGCAGTCGACTGGTCTTTAGGGCAATCGGCTGCTACACCTCATTTTGCCTTATTGAATTTCTTTCCCCTTTTGAAATTCAATTATTTTATTTTTCAAAATACAAATAGGGCAGTCGACTGGTCCCAAATAGCAGTCGACCGGTTTTGAAACAGAATGTTTCCCGAGAAATGGCAGTCGACTGGCCCCCTGGGCAGTCGGCTGGTTTTGAAACAGAATGTTTTTGGACAAATAGCAGTTGACTGGCCCCCTTGGCAGTCGGCTGGTTTTGAAATAGAATGTTTTCCAAATAAAGGCAGTCGACTGGCTTACATAGCAGTCGACTGGTTTATCTCGATTTTTGGAAATCTCCGCTTTGGTTGTCTTTAGGCAATCGGCTGCTACTTAGGGCAGTCGGCTGCTCCTAGCCTAATTGGTACTAGGAGTAGGACCCAAATGGTACCCTTTTTCCTGCAAATAAACCAGCTGTACTTCTTCCCAAATCAGTTCAAATACATTAAAACATGCGAACATAGTCTCCCTACGTCCGTTACATAAATTCCTTACCTCAAATAGCAATTAATCCACAAGCTTGGTGAAATCAACCCTTGTCCTTTTTCCACTTCTTCAAGCTGTAAACATCATGACAATTAAAACTTCAATAAACCTACTCTATCAACTTCATACAACTCTAAACCATCAATAATATTAACCAAAACCATTTCTTCTCTTACCTTTGAAATTCACCAATCTTCAAGATTTTGAGATCTCCTTAACCACTTGGATTCAATCTTTCATATTAAAGGCATAGGTTAAGCTATCGACAAGGATCGTTTTTCGTTAATGGAACTTAACGAATCGCTGGCATGAGATGGTGGTTTGTCAAGGTAAGAACTTTGGAAACTTAGAGGAAAATGGAAGGAACGAGAGGGAGAGGGAGATGGGTGCTGCCGTGGGATGCAAGAGATGATGATGATGATGAGTCATGGCTTTCATTAAATGCCCATAAATGCATGCTCATCATCTCAGCCATTAACCACTTCCTTTGACCCTTTGACCTTGTGACTTTTTGACCATCAATTCCTTTAATTCCCTTTATGTCCCATGCATCATTTATAAAATCAGAAATTCATATTTATTCATTCTATTGAAGCTGAAATGCTTTACAAATATGGGTAAATTTACAGGAATTTAGGGGATTTCACATTATGTGATTCGTTTATTTGGTAAGCATCATAAAGTTTCTTTTTGAAAGACTTTGAAAAGAAAAGAAAAGAAAAGAAAATTGAATTGATTCATTTTGATGTATGTGGTCCTATGAAAGTAGAGTTATGGGGTGGTAATAAATATTTTGTTACTTTTCTTGATGATGCGTCACAAAAAACTTGGGTGTAATTAATAGATCACCATCAATACCGATGGGTTTTGACATTCTAGAAAAGGTATGGACAGAAAAAAAGGCTTCAAACTCTCATTTGGAGGTCTTTGGCTATAAAACATTTGTGCATATGCCAAAGGAATAGAGGCCAAAGTTGGACAACAAAGTAGCTCAGCGTGTTTTTGTTGGGTATCATGATGGGGAATATTGTTGCAAGCTATTGTTTCCAAAGAAAAAGACAATTTGAAGTAGGGATGTGGTTTTCATGAAAGTGAGTTTATTACAAATTTTGAGAAAAGTAGAAAGACTACATGCATTATGATTGAGTATGATGACTCAACATCAACAATGGTTCACCTAGAGGTGCCACAAATGGTGAAAATGCATAAGAAATGAACTTAGAGATATTGATGATCTAGCTACAATTGGTGATAGGTTAGATGCCAGTAATGCCATTGCACATCCAATAAATTTTGAGTAGAGGGAGCAATCCTATCAACCAGGAAGTGTTGAACAAAGGGAGCAGCCCACGATTTAGAGGAGTGTAGAGTTTCAAGTTATAAGATATACCAGGGAGCTTCGCCCATCCACAATGTATCTTAGTTCCAAATTTGAGAGCTTTAGAAAGCTTCAACAACATCAAGGTGAAGAAAAAAAAATGAGGCATTTGCTTGGTGCAAAAAGTGAGTTTTTCTTGTTTCATTGAGAGAGAAGGGGAAAGTTAAGCTGTACAACAATTGGAGTATTCTTTGGAAAGATAATATTGGTGAATCCAAAGAGATAAACTTCTTTGTTTCAGGACAATTATTGAAACGTTAAGCTTTGGGGTAAAAGCTTAAGATATTAAAACTTTATAATTGCTTTTTTTTAAGTGGACTTTTGTCCGATTTGACTTGTGATTTTTCTTTCCACCTTGGAGAGTTTTTCACGTTATATTTGATGTTGTTATCTCGTGCTTTATTGTCTGTGTATTATTTATTGATTTATGCTATTAATTGGTGGATTGGTTTAGTTTGCTTATTTTGGATATTAATATATTATTACTATTGGCTTGCATTATTTTGCTTCTGTCATTGTGGAGATTTATATTGCAATATTTGCTTTTATGAGTTTATCACCTATGGCCACTTCAATCTTTGCAATTTTCAAATCACTTTGCTGAAACCAGGATGTCACTTTCCAAGTTCTATTTTTTCAAAGATTATGACATTCCAATGTTTTCCTGTTGAACAAATTGAAGTGGGGAATTGCTGAAGCAAGCGTGAGTGTACAGAAATAATTCACCAATTTAAATTATTTGTGCTTGAACAATGTAGTGTTATAAATTCTCATTTGTAAAGTTCATTTTAAGGAAAAAGAATATAAGGGTCTTAACAGAGCAGAAAGCAGGGATAAACCTTGTGGTTTATACCAAAGAATAAATTATTTGACGAATTTAGGATTATATGCAAAATGAAATAATATGAAAAGAATGCAAATATTTGAATGCTGGGCTCGGTTTACTAGTTAATAGCAATCATAAATGTATGAAATATAAAATGCAAATTTTCTTGATGTTAATGAGAATCAACAAAAAGGGAAATGGTAAGTTAAAAGTACCTGTCCTGATTGGCTGATACTTGAGAAATCCAAACTAGAGAGAAGATGAAAGTAAAAATCGATAATCAGAGAACTTGATAATGACAGAAGGCTAGTAGAGAACAGCAAATGTTTGTTGTATATTGGACTTTGTTCAAAGCTTCTTCAGCCAAATCTTGTGTGCCTAAACAATGCAAAGAAAAATATGGCATTAAGAGCATATACTGGAATTAGCTAGGCATGCAATTTTTTGCATTCTCTGGAAATGAAAAAGAAATAAAAAATGGGAAGTTAAAAAGGTTTCTTCCGTAACTCAATAATTTCATAAAACAATAGTGTTTTGTAAGTTTTTTAATGCAACACCAAAATTAATCCTAGTTATTTTACCACCCTTAAAGATAATTTTCTGAAACACTTTTAGTAGTGTACTTATTCTGTTTTCCAGAAAAGAGATATCCATGTTCAATGATCAAAATCAGAAACAATAGTCAAAGAGTCAAGGAAAAGTTTAATGTTTATGAAATAAACCAAAATGTTTCATAGAATCAAGCATGAAATTTGACTTAATAAGGTAAAATGGTCTACATATAGTCTAACTTTCCCTATAATTAATATCATCATCTAGATATGGCTTTTCTAGGAAGGATCAAAAGAGTAAAGAGAAAAAAATTTTATTTCTATAATTAGGTTTCATAATGATTTGTCTGTTTCGATACTTTTTTTGGTCAAAACAATTTTTCTATCTTAGTCCTTTATTTGTAAAGGATCGTTTTTGCTCTTTTTTATCCTTCTTACTGAATAAAGTCTTAATTAAAGGACAAAAAAGTTCATTTCTATTGGCACTTGCTGGTAGTTTTACTTGATCGAAAAATGATCAAGATGAAGAACAACATAGTAAATCGAATAGGCTGATATGTTTCATGAAAAGATGATCAATAAATTCAAGAACCGAGTCATTTACAATACAAATTACAAAAGGAAGCTTAAATTTCAAGATTCAAGAACCAGCCAATTAAGACTGTAAAACATCAAAAGATGTATGAGACTTAAAACAAGCACCGATTGAATGGAAAAGTAATAATACTAGTGGTGAGAAAATCCTGGAATATGATAGCAAGCAGACGTCCTTCCTAATGCAATGCTGGACTATAACAACCAATAAAGTCTCCGAAACTCGCACTTGTTTTAGATGCAAATATTTGACAAGTCGGGACGCTTGATTAAACCAAACTTCATATCCTTAGAAATAACAAATAAAAATATATCTGTCATTGAAGAAACGATATTGAATCGGAAAAGCAAAAATTTATGCAGAATTAAGAGCTTGGAAGATACCTGCTGCTGCTAATGAAGAAAGGTTGAATGTCGATGAGAGTACAATTAATGAGAGGAAATGTTTTTGCTATTGATGATGTTCTGCTATGTGTAGAGCAAGGAAAATATAAGTACACGTTTGGCTTTGTCTACTTTTGAAGGAAAGTGCTTACCATTTTTGTCTTTTTCATAAGTCTCCAAAATTTCAGGCTCCATCTAAGACTTGGTAAATTTTGGTAAGAAAATGAATAATAATTTGGTAAGGAAGGATATTGAAAATGACTATTTTCTATTTTATTTACAAAAATAAATCAAAAGAAGGAAAGAACATGAAAATTTATATGGTTGTTCAAATAAAAAAATTTATTGATTATAGTTTAGGTTTTTTTTTTTTCATCTTAACTAATAGTAAAATAATTTTTTTTCTCAATTTTATTAAAGAAATGAATGAGAAAAATATTTTATATGGACCTTTTTATTTTCTTACCAAATTAACAGGTCATTGAAAAAATATATGTTTTTCATATTCTCATTAATTTTTCTCTTTCAATTTTTCAACTTTTAATTTTTCTATCCATCTTATGTATCAAACAAAATCTAAATATTTTAGATTTATATATACATCGCAGGTGAATTTCTTAAATTTCGTAAACATGTTTATGGAATTGTGATATGTTTATTTAGATTTTTTTTAAAAGTTTTTAATCCTTTCATCTCTTTTAATATTTTTATGTCCTAAAACTATGTTAATTTTTTTGGAACACCTATTTCTCTTTTTTATATTCTAAAATTAATTTCATGATTTTTTTTTTTTGGTAGTAAAAATCAAGGTATGTCAAAATTTCACAATTTTTAGTATAAAATACATTAGAATCAAAACTTTGCAAAAGTCAAATAAAAATGACAGAGGAAAAACGAGTCTGAAGAAGATATATAATAATGCTTGTGGTAAGTTAAGACTTCATTTTTTATATTTTGGGTAAAAATCAAACGGTAGTAGGTACACATGAGAAAGCCAATAACCTCTTGACCTACTGATTAAAGATGAATTATGTCATATTATAAGTTTTGAGTTTGAATCTAAGCACACCTGTCCTCATTTTTTTAATATTTCCTTTGTAACAAAAAAGAAAAAGGTACACATGAGAAAAAAATTAACATTATTCCAGTTTTATGTAAGGCGCCAAGCAAGGAGAGTTGAAAATAATAATAATAATTTAGCATTGTTACATTTTCAATGAGTAGAAAAGGAACAAGCTATTTTTAGGTGCTTTTGGGAAATGGAATTAAAGCAATTTCTGTGATACCATTTTTTATTTTTATTTGTTATTGAAACAATTCGAGTTATGAAATAAATTTGAAGATCAACCCAAGAGGTGAAATCAAATTATAGTTGAGCCAATTTGGGCAGACCTCACAAAATTTAGAAACAACTGGAATATTTACTAGTTTAATTTGGTGGGTTCAATTCAAGGTAAGGAGATAGAGAAAATTATAAAGGCACAGCTCAACAATATTAAAACAAGCTTTGTAGTGATTTTGGTTTACCTCAAATTCTAGGATATCAGATGCAGCGTATTTGTAAAACGTAATCGTACAAACATTGAAGACTTTAGTTATAATTTAAGTACAGAACGCATAAATTTGAAAAGTACAAAGTTTCAATTAATTTATTAAAACTCACTAAGTCATGTGCCTGAAATAAAGTTCTAAAATAAGTAAAGATATCCATAAAATCCTGAACATAAATTTCGAGTCTCAAATATCTAAGTATTGAAACAACCCTCTTGAGAGTATTGAAAACATGTACTAAAATTTCAAACACTATCCTCGAAATTTTCACGTGTATGATAAAAATCAAAATCTGTAAAATATAAAGGAGTGATTGCAATCGCTCAACAAGCAATAGATATCATCTCAATTAGATTAAGTATGGAACCAAAAAAAAATCTCAGTTGAAAAATTTAGAAAAATCATGTATTTATAGAGAATTTGTTCTGAAATCATATATCAAAATAATAAAACTAAATATATCTCACAAATTTTACTTTCATAAGTTTATGATCTCCTTTAACAAGTTATGGTCGCAGATAACTCTGGTAGCGTAGGTCAAAAATCTTAACAAATACCACAAGTAATCTTGATGACACGGTTAGAAATTAATTTTAATTACAAAATAACATGACCAACAATAATCCCCATTGGTAGGGCTAGAATATAATTTACCAGGAGACAAATTATAACAAATAATTTTAGATTACCCAAGCACAATAAACTTTTCAACAAAACTTTCAAAAATCATACTCATATGTATTTCTCGCAAAACTAAATTACATGACAAAATTATAGTACGGAGATAAACTGTGACGTCCTCGTCACTAACCAAATAACAACTAACTTTTATCTCAAATAACAATTAAATCAATTAGTTTATCCGATGTCAATCTTCCTTACTCTTATGCTTTAGGCATTTTTTTTTTCAGAGTATAATAATCATTTTCACATGCATAAAATTTTTCATTTATAAACATATGTCATGTACATCAAGATCTCAAATATTCAGACAACCTAATTTCCCCCAGATATACAAAACTGTAGTATCGTACTGTACATTAGCCGAAGTAACGGCCGACTAAATATACCTTCACGGGATAATTAGGAAGCGTGCCCCGAAGGTATCTCAAAATCCCAAAAGAATCTCCTCTATCCGGAGCGGAATTACTTCAAGTAATCTGTATGAAAAATAGTTATAAAGGAGTGAGTTTACGCTTAGTAAGAAACTTATGTAAAAGAGCGTACTATATCACTATATGCAGTTTTCCTGCTTGGCTCTATAATGTCATGTAAAATCATTATAAAGCATATTTCGTATATTTCTTTCGCAAATATCAAATACAAGTAAATCATGCTTTCAAATATTTCCACGGATCTCAAATCACGTGAAATCAAATAGGCAATTATAATTATTTTCAAATAGATGGGAGACAATTTATATCCAACAGATTCATGCACCAAGTAATTCTCATCATGGATACCAAATATATCCCGTAAGGGATAATCCAGAGAGATAATGGATACAGCAAATATATCCCATAAGGGATAATCCAATATAAGGATCTCATGAGGATACCGCAAATATATCCCGTAAGGGATAATCCTGAGAGATATCAAATAAATGGCGTACCCACGTATGGGCCAGGGATCCTCCCCAAAGCCGAATCAAATAAAAGACTCATGGCCATTGTCTATAGCCCACAGTTTCACTAGTCAGGTGCCGTACTGCGGGTCTGAGGGCTGGACTAGAGCTCCTCAGTCAAGTACAAGTAACAAATAATGTGCATGCTCTTTTGAGAGATTCATAGTCTCCAAAACCTTATTCATATAGGTTTTAAACAAGTATGAATATCCTTTCTTAAAACAGGTTCTCAAAACCTTTCTTTCAAATAGGCAGTCGACTGGTCATATATAGCAGTCGACTGCTACCCCATGTTTTGCCTTATTGAATTTCTTTCCCTTTTTGAAATTCAATTATTATATTTTTCAAAATACAAATAGGGCAGTCGACTGGTCCCAAATGGCAGTCGACTGGTTTTGAAACAGAATGTTTCCCGAGAATTAGCAGTCGACTGGCCCCCTTGGCAGTCGGCTGGTTTTGAAACAGAATGCTTCTGGACAAATAGCAGTCGACTGGCTCCCCTGGCAGTCGACTGGTTTGAAACAGAATGGTTTCTGGAAAATGGCAGTCGACTGGCTCCCATGGCAGTCGACTGGTTTGAGTCGGTTTTCGAAAAAACGGCGTTTTGGTGTCTCTAGGCAGTCGGCTGCTACTTAAGGCAGTCGGCTGCTCCTAGCCTAATTGGTACTAGGAGTAGGACCCAAATTGCCCTTTTTCCTTCCATAAAGCAGCTGTTGTTTCTCTCCAAAACAGTTAAAATAATTAAAAACATGCGGACATAGTCACCCTATCCGTTACATAAATTCCTTACCTCAATTAGCAATTAATCCACAAGTTGGTTGCACCAACACTTGTCCTTTTTCTTTACTCTTCAAGCTGTAAACATCATAACAATTAAAACTCAATAAACCTACTATATCAACTTCATATAATCCCAAACCATCAAAATTATCAACATAAACCATATCTTCTCTTACCTTTGCTATTCACCAACTTTGATTTTAGATCTCTTATCACTTGGATCACCTTTCATATTAAAGGCATAGGTTAAGCTATCGTAAGGATCGTTTTTCTTTAGAGAGCTTAACGAATCGATGGCCTGAAATGGTGGTTTGTCAAGGTGAGAATTTGAACACTTAGAGGAAAATATGGAAGCAACGAGAGGGAGAGGGAGATGGGCTGGTACCGTGGGGTGAAAGGGATGATGATGATGAGTCATGGCTCTCATTAATTGCCCATAAATGCATTCTAATCCCTCATCATCCTATCTCAGCCATTGACCATCCATTGACCCTTTTGACCATTGATTGTTTGACCATTCAATTGCCTTAATTCCTCTTATGTCCCATACACCATATATATATCAAAAATTCATATTTATTTTATTAATCCAAGTTGAAAAACTATACAAGTATGGAAAATTACAGAAAATTGGGATTTCACATTCTCCCCACCTTAGAGAATTTGGTCCTCCAAATTCAAGTAAGGTTATGTCTTAAACAATTCCGGATATTCTCTCTCATCAAGTTCTCTAGTTCCCAAGTAGCTTCTTCTGTAGTATGGTGTTGCCAAAGAACTTTAACTAATGGAATCGTCTTTGATCTCAACACCTTATCTTTCCTATCCAAAATCCGAATCGGTTTCTCCACATAACTCATGTCTTCTCGAATCTCCAAGGTTTCATATTCAATGACATGAGATGGATCTGGATTATACTTCCGAAGCATTGATACATGAAAGACATTATGCACTCCCGATAACTCCGGAGGTAGTGCCAACCTATAGGCCACATCTCCAACACGATCTAGGATCTCAAATGGTCCGATGTAGTGAGGACTTAGCTTACCTCGTCGGCCAAATCTTATGATCCCTTTGGATGGAGAGACTTTCAAAAACACATAGTCTCCAACCAAAAACTCAAGTGGCCTCCGTCGAACATCTGCATAGCTCTTTTGTCGATTCTGAGCTGTCTTAAGTCTTTGACAAATCAGTTTAACATTCTCAGAGGCTTGTTCGACTAAATCTGGAGCCAACAATTTGCGCTCGCCCACTTCTTCCCACCCAATCGGTGATCGACACCGTCTTCCATACAAAGCCTCGTATGGTGCCATCCCGATGCTTGCATGATAGCTATTATTATAAGCAAACTCAGCCAATGGCAGATGGTCGTCCCATGAGCCTTTAAAATCCAAAGCACAAGCTCTCAACATATCCTCGAGCGTCTGAATAGTGCGCTCGGACTGCCCATCAGTCTGCGGATGAAAAGCTGTGCTAAAATTCAGTTGAGATCCCATGGCTTCCTGAAAATGTTCCCAAAAGTGAGAAGTAAACCTGGAATCTCTATCCGATCTGATCCTCACTGGAACACCGTGTAATCTAACGACTTCTCTCACGTATAAGTCTGCCAAAGTGCTAAGTGTATCTGTAGACTTCATAGGTAGGAAGTGAGCTGACTTCGTCAATCTATCCACTATCACCCAAATACCATCATGATTCCTCTTGGTTCTGGGCAATCCCATAATAAAGTCCATCGTAATGTGTTCCCATTTCCACATAGGTATAGGCAGAGGTTGCAGTAATCCTGCTGGCTTTTGGTGCTCTACCTTAACCTGTTGACATGTAAGACATTTTGCCACAAAATCAGCTATGTCTTTCTTCATGCCCTTCCACCAATACACCTTGCGAAGATTATGATACATCTTCGTGTTTCCCGGGTGTAATGTGTACTTAGTGGAATGTGCTTCCATCAAAATTAGCTTCCTCAATTCATTATCCTCGGGAACACAAATACGGTTATTAAACCTTAAAATTTCATCCTCACCCATATGGAATTCTGAGGTCATACCCGATTGAATTCCCTCTATAGCCTCAATACACTGGACATCCTCTCTCTGAGCAACCCTGATTCTGTCCATAAATTTTGGCTCAATTCTCAAGCTAGCCATTATACCAATTTGCTCAAAAGGTGTAACACTTAAACTGAGGCTTGCAAACTGTTCAAGTAATTCATATTCTCTTATCATCATATAAGCCACTATACTTACATGTTTACGGCTCAGAGCATCCGCCACCACATTAGCTTTCCCTGGGTGGTACATGATCTCACAATCATAGTCCTTCAGAAGCTCTAGCCATCTTCTTTGCCTCATGTTCAATTCCTTCTGGGAGAATAAGTATTTCAGACTTTTATGATCCGTAAAAATCTGAAATTTCTCACCATACAAGTAATGTCTCCATATTTTCAGGGCAAATACTACTGCAGCTAACTCCAAATCATGAGTTGGGTAGTTCTTCTCATGGTCCTTTAACTGTCTAGAACCATATGCCACTACCTTACCATGTTGCATTAACACACATCCCAAACCTTGCCCTGAGGCATCACTATATACTGTAAATCCTCCTAACCACTAGGAATGGTGAGGATAGGTGCAGTCGTTAACCTACGCTTCAACTCTTGGAAACTTTGCTCACAAGCTTCATTCCATTCATACCTCACCTCTTTGCGCATCAGTCTCGTCAATGGAACAGCTAGCTTTGAGAAACCTTCTACAAATCTTCTATAGTAGCCAGCTAAACCTAAGAAACTCCTAATCTCCATTATCGTCTTCGGTCTCTCCCATTGGACCACCGCTTCAATCTTTGATGGATCAACTGAAACTCCATCTTTACTGATCACATGACCTAAAAAGGAAATATTATCAAGCCAAAACTCACATTTACTTAGCTTGGCATACAGTCCTCGATCTCTGAGGGTTTCTAAAACAATCCTCAAATGCTGCTCATGTTCTTCCCATGACCTTGAGTACACCAAGATGTCATCAATGAAGACAATGACAAACTGGTCCAAGTATTGCTTAAACACGTCATTCATCAAGTTCATGAAGGCTGCGGGTGCATTGGTCAGACCAAACGGCATCACCAGGAACTCGTAGTGACCATACCGTGTCCTGAATGCAGTCTTAGGGATATCTTCATCTCGGATTTTCAATTGATGATATCCCAATCTCAAGTCTATCTTGGAAAAGACTTGTGCACCCTTGAGCTGATCCAAGAGGTCGTCTATCCTGGGAAGGGGATACTTGTTCTTGATGGTCACCTTATTCAACCATCGGTAGTCAATGCACAATCGCATACTACCATCTTTCTTTTGAACAAATAGCACAGGAGCACCCCAAGGGGATATGCTGGGTCGTATGAATCCCTTGTCTAGTAACTCCTGAAGCTGCTTCTTCAGTTCTTCCAATTCCACCAACGCCATCCGATAGGGAGATCTCGAAATGGGCTCCGTCCCCGGCACCAAATCGATAGTGAACTCCACTTCCCTATCTGGAGGAAGTCCTGGAAGATCATCCGAAAATACTTCGAAAAATTCCTTAACTACTGGAATTTCGTGAAGTGTGGGACGTTTCTAATCTACTTCCACCACGTGTGCTACAAACCTTTCACATCACAAATATGTTCTATCAATTAAATCTCAATTAAACCAAACAAGTAATTATGCTTTTGCATTACATATTTGCAAAATTTACAACATAGCTAACGGGAGAGGAGAAAATCACACTCTTAGCATGACAATCTATCATCACATGATTTTCAGCTAACCAATCCATTCCTAATATAACATCAAATCCAGACATATTTAATAGGATTAGGTCAGCTATCGACTCTCTTTCTCCTACCCGTAGCTTACAATTACGATACACTATGTCCGTCATTTGGGATTCCCTAAATGGAGTAATTATTTGTAGCAATCCTCCTAACTGCTTAGGCTCAATATTTAATCTCCTAATAGCCATAGGGGAAATAAAAGAGTGCGTAGAGCCTGGATCAAATAAAGCAAGGACATATGTATCATTAAGATAATCTTACCCTGAATCATCTTCGATGAAGCATCAGCGGACTCCTTGTCAATGGCAAATACCCTTCCCTGAGTCACTGGCGCCTTTCCTTTCTCTGCCGCTGTGGCTTTACGCTGGGGTTGTGTGGTCTTAGATTGTGGTTGAGGGGTCTTTTCTGACTCTTCAGGTGCCCTCTGATTTATCTTGGGACAATCTTTAATTCTATGTCCCTGTTCACCACACCAATAGCACGCCCCACTCGCCAACCGGCAAGGCTGTGCTCCATGAAATTTCCCGCATTGCACACACCTCGGTATCATACTCCTCGGTGAGCTAGCGGTACTACCAACTGGATGTTGTGATCTTTCATCACCTATTTTGATCCCGGTGGATCTAGGAGTTCCTACATCATAATCATCATAACTCCTATTTAACATAATTCCATATAATTATTCAATTAAGACACTTTATTTTCGTATAATGGACTTGCTTACCTGTCGAGGCTTTATCATAAGGCCTATTCCTCCTAGATGGATATCTATCCCTCGAGGCCTTCTCATCTGACTTCCGCTTCATAGGTTCTTTACCCTTATTCCTTGCTCGGAAGTCTGCCTGATGAAACTCATAGTCCTACTCACATAGTTGAGCCTTACGGACTGCCTCTCCATAGGTAGTGATGTCCAATGGATATAACTTAGACCTAATGGAAGGTCTCAATCCCTCCATGAATCTGTAGGTCTTATGATC
This sequence comes from Heritiera littoralis, assembly GCA_031772115.1. Lineage (NCBI taxonomy): Eukaryota > Viridiplantae > Streptophyta > Magnoliopsida > Malvales > Malvaceae > Heritiera > Heritiera littoralis. The sequence goes on along the minus strand of JAPDPK010000143.1, from coordinate 773,566 downwards.
CTCTCTTCTCAGTACTTCAGGATCAAATCTGCTCAGTGTAATGAACTTCGACTCATATTGGCTAACCGTCATACTTCCCTGAGTCAAGTTCAAAAACTCAACCTGTAATCTCCTCTGAGCAGTACGTGGGACATATTGTTCATTAAAAGCTTCCATAAATCTATCCCACGTCACTTCAGTATGCTTAGCCTCTAATACTGTCTGAGTAGCCTGCCACCATGGTTCGGCCTCATCCACTAGCAAGTAGGCGGCCAATCCTACTTTTTCTTTCTCTGTGCAAGCCAAGTACCCAAATGCCTTGGTAACCGCTTTCATCCAATTTTTCGCGGCTAATGGGTCACTGTCCCCCTTGAACTTTGGCGGATCTAGCTTCTTAAACTCCTTTATCAGTGCCACACTGCAGTAAGCTGTAGGATCTCGCCTCTCATTAGCTGAGACTGGTGGAGGTTGTACCACCGGAGTAGGAGGTACTGTAGGGGTAACTGCCGGTGCATTAGCGGCCACGTCCGGAAATTTAGCCATAAACTGGGTGAACATTGCGGCCATGTTTTCCATATGTTTCTCCATTTTAGCTAGCCTCATATTCGGGCTATGCGGTGGAGATGGAGGAGAAGACTGTGTTGGGGGCGGTTCATCATGACCCCGTCCTCGTCCTCATCTAGTACCCCTCCTTCGAGTACTCATTCGGTTAAGATCATGATCAAATAACATCATTTAGTATAACCTTAAGCCGTTATACTACTTAAAATCAAGTAAGCTAGTACAGTACATTGGGGAATTACTCTAATTCTAGCTTATTGACATCGACAAACTTCAGTCGAATCTGCTCTGATACCAATCTGTGACGTCCTCGTCACTAACCAAATGACAACTAACTTTTATCTCAAATAACAATTAAATCGACTAGTTTATCCGATGTCAATATTCCTTACTCTTATGCTTTAGGCATTTTTTTTCAGAGTATAATAATCATTTTCACATGCATAAAATTTTTCATTTATAAACATGTGTCATGTACATCAGGATCTCAAATATTCAGACAGCCTAATTTCCCCCAGATATACAAAACTGTAGTATCGTACTGTACATTAGCCGAAGTAACGGCCGACTAAATATACCTTCACGGGATAATTAGGAAGCGTGCCCCGAAGGTATCTCAAAATCCCAAAAGAAGCTCCTCTATCCGGAGCGGAATTACTTCAAGTAATCTATATGAAAAATAGTTGTAAAGGAGTGAGTTTACGCTTAGTAAGAAACTTATGTAAAAGAGCGTACTATATCACTATATGCAGTTTTCCTGCTTGGCTCTATAATGTCATGTAAAATCATTATAAAGCATATTTCGTATATTTCTTTCGCAAATATCAAATACAAGTAAATCATGCTTTCAAATATTTCCACGGATCTCAAATCACGTGAAATCAAATAGGCAATTATAATTATTTTCAAATAGATGAGAGACAATTTATATCCAACAGAATCATGCACCAAGTAATTCTCATCATGGATACCGCAAATATATCCCGTAAGGGATAATCCAGAGAGATAATGGATACATCAAATATATCCCATAAGGGATAATCCAATATAAGGATCTCATGAGGATACCGCAAATATATCCCATAAGGGATAATCCTGAGAGATATCAAATAAATGACGTACCCACGTATGGGCCAGGGATCCTCCCCAAAGCCGAATCAAATAAAAGACTCATGGCCATTGTCTATAGCCCACAGTTTCACTAGTCAGGTGCCGTACTGCGGGTCTGAGGGCTGGACTAGAGCTCCTCAGTCAAGTACAAGTAACAATTAATGTGCATGCTCTTTTGAGAGATTCATAGTCTCCAAAAACCTTATTCATATAGGTTTTAAACAAGTATGAATATCCTTTCTTAAAACAGGTTCTCAAAACCTTTCTTTCAAATAGGCAGTCGACTGGTCATATATAGCAGTCGACTGCTACCCCATGTTTTGCCTTATTGAATTTCTTTCCCTTTTTGAAATTTAATTATTATATTTTTCAAAATACAAATAGGGCAGTCGACTGGTTTTGAAACAGAATGTTTCCCGAGAATTAGCAGTCGACTGGCCCCCTTGGCAGTCGGCTGGTTTTGAAACAGAATGCTTCTGGACAAATAGCAGTCGACTGGCTCCCCTGGCAGTCGACTGGTTTGAAACAGAATGGTTTTTGGAAAATGGCAGTCGACTGGCTCCCATGGAAGTCGACTGGTTTGAGTCGGTTTTCGAAAAAACGGCGTTTTAGATGTCTCTAGGCAGTCGGCTGCTCCTAGCCTAATTGGCACTAGGAGTAGGACCCAAATTGCCCTTTTTTTTCCTATCCATAAAGCAGCTATTGTTTCTCTCCCAAAATAGTTAAAATAATTAAAAACATGCGGACATAATCACCCTACGTCCATTACATAAATTCCTTACTTCAATTAGCAATTAATCCACAAGTTGGTTGCACCAACACTTGTCCTTTTTCTTTACTCTTCAAGCTGTGAACATCATAACAATTAAAAACTCAATAAACCTACTATATCAACTTCATATAATCCCAAACCATCAAAATTATCAACATAAACCATATCTTCTCTTACCTTTGCTATTCACCAACTTTTAAGATTTTAAGATCTCTTCAATCACTTGGATCTAGCCTTTCATATTAAAGGCATAGGTTAAGCTATCGGTAAGGATCGTTTTTCTTTAGAGGAGCTTAACGAATCGATGGCCTGAAATGGTGGTTTGTCAAGGTGAGAATTTGAACACTTAAGAGGAAAATATGGAAGCAACGAGAGGGAGAGGGAGATGGGCTGGTACCGTGGGGTGAAAGGGATGATGATGATGAGTCATGGCTCTCATTAATTGCTCATAAATGCATTCTAATCCCCTCATCATCCTATCTCAGCCATTGACCATCCATTGACCCTTTTGACCATTGATTCTTTGACCATTCAATTGCCTTAATTCCTCTTATGTCCCATACACCATATATATATCAGAAAATTCATATTTATTTTATTAATCCAAGTTGAAAAACTGTACAAGTATGTAAAAATTACAGAAAATTAGGGATTTCACATAAACTTAGGTACTAGATAAAACAGTTCTCATAACCAAAACAAAAGAAAAATGTTTTTTAATGCTTAATCCGATTTGACAAAAATAAGAGACGGAAATATCATTTATATCATACATAATATGTAATTATTTAATATTGATTTTTTTTGGAGAACTAAACACTAATGGATGCTTAATCACTTACCTGCTTTATTAAACCAATATTCAAACAAAAAATCACACGTATCTTCCAGTATTTTAATAATTCAAGAAATATTCAAAACAAAAAATTAACATGAAGATATAAGTTTGAAAAACCACCATAGTAGGGCTCGTTTGGATTGAATCGTGCTCGCATTTCGGTGCAATTTAATCTTATTTTTCCATCCAATTGCATTTGGTGCATCTGGATGAAAATGGTGTGATACGGTCTCAGGATCCGTTTGGATCCCATCGCACATTGGTACGATAGAATCCAAGAAAGAAATATTTTTGGATTGCACGGCAAGGTGCGTTTAGATTGACCCATGCAGTCCAAAGTTACATCCCTTCTAGGGGTAGGGGTCCAATGGAGTCATTGAACCCTTGGTGGAGGACAGAAATGTAATTTACAACCCCTTTTAACCGTTTCAAGTTTTTATTAATTTTTTAAAATGTTAAATATTTAATATTTTAGTTCTTTCATTTTTCTCTTTCATTTTTAATATTTTATTTTTTAAAAAATATACATAAAATAATTTTAAAATATCTAAAACAAAACATTATTTGATATAAAAATTTATTAATTTTTAATTTATTAAAAAATATTTTTTATATAAAATAATTTTATTAATTTTACTAATTATTTTATTAATTTTATAAATATAAAATATATTATAAATTTCATTATATATATAAATTTTAATCTAATATCTTTGATGGTCATTTCTTCTTTTTACTACACTAATCTCACTGCTATCGTTATGATTGCATCCAAATACTACCCAATTTTATTACTATAGTAATTAATCTCACTACTATTATTGTTTTCCGTTATTCTCACCAAGCACAATCTCACCGTCCATCCAAAATGGACCCTCAACCGACTGTGCCACATAATCAAAATTTGCCAGAGACATCTTGAGGTCTAGTGGAGGTCCAATGGGGTTTTTGGACCTTTAATTTACACAAATACCCTTGTTTTCTTTTTAATTAAGATTTTTTATTTTTTATTTTAAGGTTTTTAATTATATATTTATTTATATGTATGTATGTATGTATGTATGTATGTATGTATGTATAAATGTATATACAAACTATTATTTAAATAAATATATAAATAATATTTAAATATTTAATAATTAAAATATTATTTGAAATAAAAATATTTTGACAATTTTTAATTTATTAAAGTGAATTATTTGATATAAAATAATTTTATTAATTTCTAATTATTTATTAATATCACAAATATTAAATATACACTCTTTTATAATATATAAATTTTAATTTAATGTCTTTAATAGTTATTTTCTCTTTTCATTATATTTCACCTTGTTGTTATGAGTACGTTTATATCCAAACTTATATTTCACCACCGATTTCAACTTCATCGCTAAAATAATTAATCTCACTATCACCGTTTTTTTAATTTCACTGGAAGATCCATCTCACTGCACATCTAAATAGACCTGAAATATTGTGAAGTCTCCGTCAATCCTAAAAAAAAATAGAAAAAAATAAAAAAGAAATTGTGGACAGAAGAGATAATACTAATTGTTGGCCATATCACATTGTGTCTTGTGTAATCTAGATATTATTTTACTATCTAATTATTAATTATTAAACTCAAAATACTAAACATATACTTACAATAAAATTAAAATAAGCTTTATTTTTATAATCTTGAATTCATTTTTTTACTTAAGCTGTTTCTTTCATTGCAGCAGCAAAGTAGATTTTCCTTAAGCAGCCGACTATTTATATAAATATTAATTAGTGCATGACCAATTTAAATGTTCTTTTATTTCGATTTTAGTAAATGAATAAGAATTTAGGTTATAGGCTGCTGATGTAACTACCTAACCATGTATACTTTTGTACTAATCCCTCATATGCTCTAATATTCATTTAATTATTCTATTATAATTTTTTTTCCTAAATTTTTATTTATTTTATTTTTATGCTTTGAAACCTTCCACTGGCCATCCTAAAATATTTAGGTTATGTCGCAACCTCCTTAAAATAACCGAAACTATTTTAAAGTACTTTTTCATAATAAACTAATTTTTTATTAATTTAAGAAAATACCTAAGATTAAGTGAAAATTTTAAAATTGAAGTCCAAAAACATAAAAATCAATAGAAAATTTAACCATATTGTTTAATAATTATCAATTTGTAAATTTGTATTTAATCAAACAGGCTTTTACAAAAATATCAACATAAAAGTGATTCTATAAAATATGTTTATATGCATAAAAATTCACTAAAAATTTATGTAATTTATAATCAATTCATCATATATTGACCAAAAATCATTTAAAATAACTGAAAACATTTTATGTACTTAATTAGAGGCCAATTAATCCCTCAAACAGCGTAAATTCTAATGATGAAGGAGACATCAATTTAAAGTAGGAATATAGTATTATAAGATAGAAATTTGTTTTGACAAAAATGATTTCAGGAACCCTAGTTTCAAGAGTATAAACTTTGCAAATCATCACAAGATAATGATGAGGAAATGATGTATAGAGCTAGCAAGAAAGTTGCAAATACTGGTTTGGTTTGTTTATGTCTACTTTCCAGGAAAGTGCTACCATCTGTCTTTTCCATAATTCTCGAAAATTTCAGGCTCCATCTAAGACTGGGTAAATTTTTGTAGGGAAATGAATACTAATTTGGCAAGAAAGAACATTGAAATGATTAATGTCTATTTTATTTACAAAAAAATAAGTCAACGTAGGAATTTGGAGGAAGCTTACAGCTATTACTGTTAAGGACAGAATTGTTAAATTCAGTGCTCTAAATCATAAACAATGTTGATGCCTAGCTTGCTTGTGGATCAAATTCGAGCCTTCTGTGTTATATTTCTCTTTTGTTTATATTAATCATTTATGTGATTTTTTACCAGGTCAAAAGTTTCTCAGTGATCACATTTCAGCTAATAGTTTGACTTCCGGGATATTTAGACTATATAGTTGCAATTTCTTAAAACGTTTCTGCCAGGAAAGCTCTACGAAGGAAATTGCTTGGTGCAATGGTTTTAGAAAATAAAAAGTCAGAAAGAAACTGGTTTTATATTTTATCAAAGAAAATGGTGCTCTTCCCAACTCTTCCACATTTAACAGTTTGCTGCATTTTGCAAGATTCCCTTGGGAAGACTAGATATCTTTTTTTCACATTCAATTTATATTTTAACGAGTCAACTGTATTTCATAAAATTGCAAAATTGCACCACTCTTGGAACTGAATATGTAACACAGAAGTATGGAAAAGCAGAGCATAACTAGGTTTGAATTACATTAAATTATTTCAAAACAAGAATGAATATTGGACATCAATGGATTACAATTTAGAGTTTGCTAGTTACAAAGTGGACTTGGCTGGCACATTTTGTCTCGAATATCGTCATTTATTGGCAATCGGAACTTTAGAATCTTCCGAAATTGAGCAGCTGGTACTTGCTTTCCTGGACTTTGAACAATGAATATCATCTAAACTTTTAGAATCTCGTGAACTCTGCCTAATTAATATACCAAGAAGGGTATAAGGAGAGACTCGAGAAGAACATGCATCAAGGGAGTTCCGACATCAAAGTCTGACTCTGAGCTGCTGCCCCCAAGTAATCACAACAAAAAATCCTTGGCGCGATGGAAACTTCTCCAAGGAAAACTGGAAAGGCTAAGCATGAGATTAACATATAAGACAAGAAAGTGAAAATGGAGACAGATAAAGAAGAAAGAAAGTATTAGGAAAATAGGTACCGTTGTGATCAGGCATGTGATCAAGTAATTTGCATTGCCTGCAAGGAAAAAGAAACCTTAGAACAGACAATAGCCAGCTCTAGTTGAAGAAAGGCTCCAATAGAGACCCGGCATTGGGATGGTTCCACTCTACTAATTCACGCCATTCCAATGGATACATGTAAATTTTTGTAAGAGGAGGAGGAGGATATGGTTGGCCATCAGCTCTATGAAGATACAGAGGTATCGTCTTTAATTTTGGACAATCCAGCATACTAATCTGTTGAATAGAATCGCAAACCATTACTCCATTTGCGCCACAAATGCTCTTCGATTCTGGTAGATCCCACAATTGCAATCTCCTTAATTTGGGAAGAGTAGTCTTGATGGAACCTATTCTTTCTTCCTCCAATTCTGATGCTATTATTTCTTCTAATTCCTCGCATTCACTACCTTCTAACTTAACTAAAATTTGGAGGTTTTGCAAAACCGAATTGAACGAGAACAATTGCTTCATGTTTCCACAATTACGTATCTCAATGCCAGAAAGAGAGGAAAAAATGTCTTGGGGCATTGAGATAAACCGTGAGAAAAATGCTTCTTCATATAAATCAACAATGTAGTTGAAAACACCAAATTCCTCAACACCAGATAGGACCATACCACCATTTGTAGAGAATTTACAATCGTTAAACTCAAGTGTATTTTTTCCTGGAAGAGTAGAACTCATTGAATAGTAGCTGATCACCCACACAGATATAGTATTCATGAGGCCCTTTTGTCTGAGCATGCAGACATAGTTGTCCAGCTCATTCAAGTTATAAAACCTCCCTCTAAAGCATTCCAGCTTCCTCAATCCACCTATTTAGGATAGTTACAATTGTGGCAATTTCTTAACACTTTTCTGCCAGGAAAGCTCTATGAAAGAAATTGCTCGGTGCAATGGTTTTGGAAAGTACCACAAGGAAAGATTGGAATCAAATATTTTATCAAAGACAATGGCGCTCTTCCCAACTTCTCTATATTATTTAATAAGCTTCAATGTGACATTTTAACAATTTGTAAATTTATATTAAGAAGAAGAGAAGCTATCCAATTTCAGTGGAAGGTGCAATAAGGAAAGACTGAAATCAAATATTTGAACCCTCTGGGTAGCTTCCATCTGTATTCTTAACTTGTTACATTTGATGATAAGTAAACTGCTGGTTGTTTCCCATTGCTTTTTTTTTTTTTTCAGATTTTCTATGTCTAAATGTCATTTTTTTTTTCGGCAATGGTGGAATACACTAAACAGTAAAAACTCACCTATTTCGTAGCTCTATTGCACTTAGGAAACTGTCAAAATAAGATTTTGACAGCTGATCAGAAGTCTAAGCTCTTGCAGCCTAGCCATATTGCTTCAAACAATCGAGTAAAGATAACTGTTATGTTTGATTTAACACTCAATTTTATGCTGATTCACCAACATAATCTCATCAATAAGTTAAGATAAGGTAGGTGTAGGACTACTCTCTCTCCTCTTGCTTTTCCTATCAAGCAGATCTAGCGTGTTTAAGCAAACATAAATTCCCTCATTTTTTGGATGAGAAGAAACACCTTGTCTTGTAGACTAATTCCACAACAATCTTTAAAGTCCTTACTTACAGAAGAGCTAAGAGACAAATTTCTAATAAACATGGAAAAAATCACATGGAATTAAACTCCAAATTCTTACAACCATACTCAAAAAATCACTCAAGCGGCAGAGTCAAGACATAAAAAAAGAGCGAGTATTCGAGAGCTGAAGTACATACCCAAATTTACAAAAATAAACAGCTGATGTAGTAAAATAAGACAAGCAACAGAGAAGACTATTTAGCTGCTGCTTCATGAAACATATTTCTAGTAATATTTGCCTTCCTCTTTGACAGCTTTAGCTCCAACTTCATTATAGTCTTTCTTGAGAGCAACAAATCTTCAAAGACTTACAAGAATCCATCTTCCTTTATTCCATCACTTCCATACTAATGAATAAAGGCTTATTGGGCATACAATGGATCAAACTTGTCAGCTTGGGAAAAATCCTTGGCCCCTAACTGTGTTTTTGCAAATCATTCAAATATAGAGTGGGCACCCTTCCCTTCTGCTTTATAGCAGGTTGAAGTTCTTGCTAGCAAATAATACTTGGCTTGCTATGATATCTAGGAAACCTGGAAAAGACAAAAACAGAGAAGCCTGAAATTAACATACAAGCAAGGGAAAAAGGAGGGAGATTACTAAGAAAAAAACAAAAGGTTACTGGTTAGATATAAGCATTGTTTTGGATTTTATACCTTAGGGATTAGGCCTTTCAATAAACAGGTAATCAATCCTACATTAACGCCTCCAACAGCAACTTGACATTGACAACGTCCAACTCCAACAATGGCCATCGGTCCTTTGGATGCATGAAGACATCTAAACAAGTCATCGTTGGCGTGGTAAGAGAGGACACAGAGGAATTAGTGGGAAAGAAATAATAGTGAAAGAATGGAAAGGGAAAAGTGAGATAAAACTTAAACGGGAAGTATTCAATTGAAAAACATTAACTTCAAGATCTTAAGACAGATTGGGCAATAAACTTTAAAGAGGCTTTATCACATATTCCAAAATCAAGAAGGGGTTTCTCTAGTTAGTGGAAATAAAAATGTTATTAAATAAGATAAGGCAAATCAAATACCTTTGTTTCAAAATAAAATCACTCAACTTCGCTGCAGAATTGATTGTAATTAACAAAATTTGGCCAACAAGCAATATATGTAGAACTTGGCTTTGGATGACAAAGGCAGGCACAACTATTCACATTTTTTTACTTTAACAGAGATGAAACCAAGCACACAGCAAGAAACATTACACTAGGAACACCAAAAGCAAAGGCAATGCAGAGTAACTTGTGTAATCGATTTACTTAGCCTTAAACTATCAGGAATTGACAAAACACCATAAGATTAATTTTCTGAAAAGAAAAATCCTTCATGAAGATGCTTTAAAATAGAGGTAATTATTAAGAAAGAAAGGTAGAAAGAAACGTGAGATTGAATTGTATACCTCTTCCCTCAGGCATTCAAATATATACTTGCACCTTAGCTCACCACGAAGGGCTCCAACAGAGACTTGGCATAGGGATGGTCCCACTCCATGTTTTCCCTGAACTCCTTTGGATTCATCAAGATTTTTTGCAGAGAAGGTGGAGGAGATGGCCGGCCTTCTTCAAGCAGGGGAAGATATAGAGGGATCCTTTTCAATTTTGGACAATGGTTTATTCGAACAATTTGAAGAGAATCACAAACCATTGCTCCATTTGCACTATAAATGCTCTTCAATTCTGGTAGTCCCACCAATGTCAATTTCCTTAATTTGGGAAGAGCAAGTTTGATAGTATTGCTAGTATCTATTCCTTCTTCCTTCAATTCTGACTCTGATGTTATTATTTCTTCCATTTCATCACAAAACACAACATATAACAGTACCAAATTTTGAAGATTTTTCAACAATTGCTCAGATGAAAACAACTTTTTTAATTTTTTACAATTGCTTATATAAATCTCCCCAAGAGCGGAAAAAGTGCCATGTGGCACTGGGATAAAGCATGAGAAAAGCACCTCTTCTTCACAAAACTCAACAATGCAGCTAGCAATACTCAGTTGTTGAATATCGGATGGAAACTTAACACCATTTCTATATATCTGACAACGATTTAATTCGACGCATTTTTTATAATGGAATTCAACCTCTAATATTTCACCACCCACACAAATGTAGTATTCACAAGGCCCTTGTATTTGTCCATGCAAAGCTTGGACATAACTGCTCAGCTCCTCCAATTTGTAAAACCTCCCTTGGAAAATTTCCAACTTTTGTAGTCCACCTATCTCATCACCTCTCACAAATGTTTCACTTCTTTCATTAATTTTAAATCCCACTAAGTGCTGAAGGCATGAGAATTTTGATAAGATTCCATCTGGTATCTTTTTTATACACGTATTACTCAAATTAAGATATTTGAGATTTACCAACCTTTCCATCCCATGAGGGATATTCTTAATATCTGTTCCTTCAAGGTTCAACTTCTTCAAAGCTTGAAGTTTTGAGAAAGATGGCATATTCTCTAACCTTATACAATAAGAAAGCAACAATACAGTGAGGGTTCCCAAATCAGAGATGGAATGTGGTAGGCTTTGAATAGGATTCCAAGAAAGATCAAGAATCTTGAGTCCATGCATTTGCTCAAAGATACACTCTGGAATGCTCTCTATATAGCAATTGGACAACAATAAAGTTGTGAGGTTTCGACATTTTGGTGGCGGCATTTGCGCTGGAATTTGTATCCCCCCATTCTCCATCAGTGAAACCTTGTCTAGATCTTCAGCCCATTCTTGAAAATCTGGTATCTCTTTCAATTGCATGCCTGCTCTTACCAAGAATCGAGGTTTTACACTCGTGATGCGTAATGCCATGTCCCTCACAAGGTCATGTAGCTTCACACAACTTCCACAAGAGTTCACAGTATTTTCTAGCAAGCAATTGTTAATGAGTTTATTCAAAATGGTATGCCCTCTGTCAATCTCTTCTTGCATGCTTTCCATCTCCCCTACAAATCCCTCGGCAACCCAAAGTTCTATCAGCTTATTTGTAAAGATTTCAAAATCTTCAGGCCATAATGCACAGCAGAGGAAGCATTGCTTGACTGTTTCGTCTTCTAATCGGTCGTAGCTGAATTGGAGTTGTTGCAATACCTTCTCATCTAATTTGCTTACACTTTTTGCACGTCTATTCAATTCATTGAGTGCATTCCTCCATTCATGAATGTTACGTACCCCTTTCATACTGCTTGCTACTGTAACAATAGCCAAAGGCAAACCAGCGCATCGCTCAACAACAGATTCCACAAACGACAGTATATCAGGATAGTTCAAAATATCTTCACCTACTTTTTGCAAGAACAAGTTCCATGCATCTTGCTTTGGAAGAGTAGGCATTCTAATTACTTGACAATCCAAATAGTGACAAATGTGCATCAACCGGGTTGTTATCACTAACTTACTCCCAATAGAAGGCTCAGGGATTCCTACTTCTTCAAGAGATAAATTGTCCCATAGATCATCCAAGATTAACACATACTTGCCTTTTCGAGACAACATTTCGTTTATCATCCCTGCTCTTCTTGTTACATCATCATCTTCAAAAAGGTATAAATTCATTGCACGCGCAATGTCATTTTGTAATTTGACAATGTTTGTCTCCTTTGATACTGTGATCCACATCACAGTGTTGAACTTTTCAGTCTCCTGTAAAAGTTGGTTGTTAATGAGCTTCATGATGGTTGTTTTCCCCACTCCTCCCATTCCCCAAACTCCAATTTTTGAAACATCATCATCCATCAAATATGTCCAAATATCTTTCATAAGGTTCTTTGCAACTTCACCAAATAAGGTGGTTGTTGACAAAACCTGTCCAATCCATTGAGGATCGTCAATAACCAAACCATCATAACTTTTTCCTCGTTGAAGAAGTTCTTCAACTTCTTGTATCCTTTTTAAAACATTTGATCCAAGGAAGCCACGTGAGAGAAGATTGCTTCCTCCAACTTCTTTTTCGAGATCATTGAGTATGTCGCCATTGATCCTTTCAACATTTCGAAACCAAATCTCAACTTCTTTCTTAAGTTTCTTTCTTGGTTGCAGCTCTACACTCTTTTTTGATTCATTATCTGCCTTCACAGCATTTAGTTCCTCCAATTTTCTCTTCAGGGTAATTAAATTCCGATCAAGACTAATGTGATTTTCCAAGAGTGTGAAAATATTATTTGCCAAAAAGTCCATTGCAACAAGTACCTACATAACACCCCATATGTACATTAGAACGCCTTGTTAGGTCTATACAATCCTTAAAAGGACTTTGATAAATGGATTTATCAAGTAAAGAAGCACATACTTGAAAAAATAAAAAATTGCTGTCAGAAGTTAGATCATAAAGATACACTAATAGTCCTATAAAGGGAATTTTTTTCCCTTTGGAAATTAACAAGAGTATGCTCCAAAACTAGCAATGAAATAGTCCAGAACTCAAAAATATTTTTATAAAGCTTAATTGTAAGTACTTAACATCACTAAAATCACCATAAGAACAAAACCAAACTGTTAAAAATGAAAGAACTAGAAGAAACTTATCATATCTATCCTAATAGAATGTTAATCTGTCATATAATTTGAACAAAAAAGGATGAATCATATGCAAATTCATGTGAGTTAAGGTTATAAATGACAGAATTATTGTTAGCTGATTTATTAGATAGATCTTATAAGTTTCATGATAGCCAAAATATGAGAGTTTGCTTTTCTTTCCTCTTCATTCTCAAGGAAATTGAGATACGCTATCATCAAGAATACCATATACAGCATACAAATGATGCAGGAATTAAAATAAGAAAAAAAAAGAAACAATGCCAAAATAGACTACAAAAGCCATAAACTAAAACACTATGTCTCAAAGTTCAGAAAAAGAAATTGATTTGCAGTGAGATCTCTTCAATATAGATATGATGAGCAACTTCAAAATAATTGGTTATCTTGAAACTAGACAACAGCCTTCAAAGTTCAAACTTTTCATGTTTTACACTTATTTTTATTTGTCCCTTCACTAAATTAGAGTAAAATGGAGAAATTGCTGAATCGTTTGGATGTCGACAGAAAAAATCTGTAAATTATCACACTAACTTAAATTATTAGTGTTTCTTGAAAAATATGTCGATTCTGTTTTATTTTTTATTATTAGGGTTGTTTACATATATATATACAACTGCAGGAAAGAAAATCAGGAAATCCCCTAATATTAGGCTACAGATTTTTTCCCTAAAAATCAGGGAATACAATAACTACTAAATCTCCTATATTACAGCACACAGTTTCCTAAAATAAGAAAAAACTGTTTTCCCACACTCCCCCTCAAGCTGATGAATGGATGTTATCCATTCCAAGCTTGTCAACTAGACTCTGAAAAACTGGGCTGGACAGCCCCTTTGTGAATATATCTGCTAGCTGATTCTTTGTGTGGACAAACGGAGTGCAAATCAGGCCACTATCAAGTTTCTCCTTTATAAAATGCCTGTCAACTTCTATATACTTTGTGTGATCATGTTGTACCGGATTATGTGCAATGTTGATAGCTGACTTATTATCACAATACAATCTCTCATTTAATCTGTATGCGGCCTGAATATTGGGTAGTTCCCCAGCAGCAGAGTAGCTATTCTCGATGGCCTGGGTCTCAGTCATGAGAGGTTTAGACGTGTGGTTGCCATCAGTGATGTTCGACATGGCTCAAGAAGAACCGAGGAAGAGCAGAAAAAAAAAAAGGGGAAAAAAATTCTGGAATGGGAACCAGAAAAAAAAAATTAGAATCGACTTTAGGATGAATACAAATTCCCAGAGGAAGAACCTAAAGCTCTGATGCCATCTTGAAAAATATGTCGATTCTATGTTATTTTTTATTATTAGGGTTGTTTACATATATATATATATATACAACTGCAGGAAAGAAAATCAGGAAATCCCTAATCTTAGGCTACAGATTTTTTCCCTAAAAATTAGGGAATACAATAAATACTAAATCTTCTATATTACAGCACACAGTTTCCTAAAATAAGAAAAAACTGTTTTCCCAGTGTTAAAGGTGGACAAATATAATGTTCATTATAGGGCTGGTTTTTAAGGATTTCTGATCTTTAATCCCAACTTTTTAAGATTAACATGCATATTTTATGACAGTGGCTAAGCATTTTGCTACAATTCTATATCCTTCTGTTTAATAGTACCTGATCTTAATATCATGCGCTTAATGAGACCATGGAAAGCATGTGAAAAATATTTTTAACAAGTTAAAACAGAAATAATCATAAAGAATTTTGTCAAAAGCTTGGTAGTTTTGCAATAAATAAATAAATAAATAAATAAATAAAGCACAGCCAAAAAGGAGCAAAGAAATATATCATTAGAAGTATAAGGATCATGTGCCAAATGAGAATATAGAAGTATGTCAATGAGTGAAAATGCAGATATTTTAATGGAATGGCTGTATTTAGTAGGTTGATAAGTCAACATTACAAAGGGTGAAGGGAACAGAAATAAAACAAGTAACCCAACAAAATAGGAAAATTATAAATAATAGATGCGTGAAAGAAAACCAAGCAAACAAATTACATCCCTGCAGTGAATCAGAATCAAATGAAACAAATAATGGGAAGTATAAATTACCTGACTCGACTAGCTTACACCTCTTGAGAGATTAGATCTGAAAAGAAAGCAGTGAACAAAGGCCCAAAAGTCAAAGAACCAGCAAACTTCGTTGCCAATGACCCAATGCTAATAGAAGACTTTATTGGCCAACAATATGCAGATTAATAATTTTTCAGACCTATAACCAAGACAGGTTCTGAAATAATCAAATTTCTGAATTGTTGGACTTTCATGAAGTCTGGATAGCCAAATCTTGTGTGCCTAAACAGAGTTGAGAAAATATGTCATTATAAGCATGAAAAGAAAACAGTTCCTCAATTTTATAGCATTTTTATAGGGAAAAAAAAAGCACAAAAAGGTAAGTTACGCATACAATTGCATTCTAAGTTTACATCTGCTCATAATGAATTATATCCGCTTTATTTTCTGAATGTATTGACTTCTTCCTAAATATTAACAAAGGTAAAAGCTTCCCCCCAAATCCCCATGCATATTTTTTCTTTGTCACCACTGGCAGGGTCTTCAAAAGTATTTATGATTATAGATTATCCAAATATGATAATCAAATCAATTGTTTCTTCTTTCAATCTGTTACAATCTAGCTCTTGGATTTATTTTTTGGCCCTTCCTGGTAATGACCTTTTTTCAACTTATATCACCAAACCACCAGCTCTTAGGAAAAAGAAAGAATTTGCTAATTACATAAAATTAAGGGCTAGAACAAATAGGTAATGTAAAATTTGCCATTCTTATTATATATGGCAAATTGAGATCCATCAACTATCAACATAACTTCCATATAAATATTGCCAGTAAATATCAGATCTTGAAAGACTCAGATGAGGTGAGAGTCAAACCTGAGACCATTAAAGAACAGTAAGCTCTTAAACATCTGGTTCCTTTTCGGGAATACCATTACTACTATCATAAAATAATTAAGTGTCTGTTTGGCCTAGCTTATTCAAGTGCTTATCTACTACATAAGTAGAAGCCAAGTGTTTGGCTCTCAAAATTTTAAAATTTTTAGCTTATGCGGAAAGCAAATTTTAGCTTTTGGATGAAGCTATAAATTGAAGCTTTTTCAAAAAGTACTAATTTTAATAATATGTACTTTAGTGAAAATTTTAACATTTTCATTTTACTATTCAATAATTCACAAAATTATAAAGAAAATTATATTATTTTGCATTAATTTATTTATTTTGTGCAATTTTTATATTTATTTAATTTTTTATTTTAATATGTAAAGTATTTTTGTTTTATTTATTTATTTCACTTAAAAAGTTTGTGATTAAATCTAATAAAGTTTATTATTTTATTTTAAAATTTATTAAAAATACACAAAAATTCTATTAAACAGTATTTAACGTTCTACAGTACTTTTATATTAAGTTAGCCAAACGCTAATTTAACTTTGTTTAACAGCACTTTTAAAAAAGTTCTACTCAAACAGCACTTTTTATAAAAGCTTCAGCTAGGCCAAACAGACCCTAAAGCTAAATTGAATGATTTTATCGAATATTTTCAACTTGCTCGCTATCTAATTGCTTGACCAAATATTCATGTTCCAAACAGGACCATAAAATCATCTGAACAATGTTTTTAACAAAGTTAAAGCACAATATTATAAAGTGAAGAAAATATGTCACGATAAGCTTGAAACAGATTCAAAAGCATGCAAATATTCTTCCAGTTTATGAGCCTAAAGAGAATCAGAATTAAAAATTACCTGTTTTGAAACCCTTGACTGGTTGACACTTCTGCAAGACCTTGAATAGGAAAAAGAAAAAAGTGAAAAAAAAAAAGCCTAATCAGATAACAAGAAGCATATTCCCTTGCTAAGTATAGAACCCTGGTAGAAGATGCGTATGGAGCAAAAAAAAAAAAGAATCAGCTAGTGGTAAAAAGAGATGAAAATCTGTGTTAACAACTTGATTGATATTTAATTACTAAGAAATAATATCGAGAACTGTAGAAAGAATAGTCAAAAATAAGCAAGAAAGTCAAAAGAAACAACAGTAATGATTTATGAGTGGGTGCCAGTACCGTAAGGCAAACTTAACTTAAAGTAGCTTCCATCTTTCTTAACCAATTTTGTTTTGCATTTTGCCTGACATGTTGACATTTGCAGGGCAGCTACTGAGTATTGTAGCGTATTTCTTTTTTCTTCTGAAAGTAACATTTGAAATTTGGATACCTTCTGAAAGCTACTGAGTATAAACAACGCAAAGCCGAAAGAAAAATAATTGTAATAAGCCAACATCAGTAGTGAAATAGGAAAAGGAATAGCATTAATCAAACAAAGAAGAGAAAACAAAATCATGACTATCATGAAAAAGAAACAGGATACCAGAAGGTCAAAAATGTTGCTCACCATCTTCAGAGAAAACAAAGCAGCACCCAATTGTTTCTTCATATTCTCTAATCTGTAAATTGGAAAAGATATTAACTGAAAAGATGAAAATTTCATGAATTAAAAACTTTCGCATGTCATAAATCAATTGGTGTTTATTAAAGTTCAAATCAAAGGATCAAAATAAAGCAATAGCTTAGACCTATTGTAGATCACCAAACCCTGGTGCATTGTAAAATTAATGACAAACTAACTACTTTGATAAATGCATGAGAGGGATGAGTCTGACAGAAATGGTAAAGAACAAAGAGGATTAACTGAAAAGATGAAAATTTCATGAATTAAAAACTTTCGCATGTCATAAATCAATTGGTGTTTATTAAAGTTCAAATCAAAGGATCAAAATAAAGCAATAGCTTAGACCTATTGTAGATCACCAAACCCTGGTGCATTGTAAAATTAATGACAAACTAACTACTTTGATAAATGCATGAGAGGGATGAGTCTGACAGAAATGGTAAAGAACAAAGAGGAGGCAGCAAGAATCCTTTAGATGCCAGGAATTCTGAAATATATATTGGCTTGGCTGATTGTGAATGCTAAAGACATAAACATCAATAAATAAATATAATGGCAGTCCCTAGTTGTTGCTGAAATATGCTCATCAAGGAAATAAAACCTTCAAAACATAAATAACCCAGAACCTTTCTTGCTCAAGGTAAACAGAATATTTTGCAAGCTAAGAACTCACCAGCTTTACTTTCTCATCTATGATTAATATTGGATTCATTGTGTCCAGCCCCTGTAATTCATTAACAACCTGATTAACACAATATGGTAAGATAAAAACAATGAGATCTTATGCAACACTGACAACAAAATACCATTATATCAAGTAAAAAAAAATTCCAGACAACAAATAATTCAGGACAAAAACTATCCTCTATATTAACTGAAGTGGGGGAACTGAGAAGTAGGACAACGAATGGGTAGAGCAAGAGTGAAGGGAGGTAAGTAGCATCTAGGGCCAATGCACACTTATAATCAGATCATCAAAAGTCACAACAATGCATTGCAATCAAAGCAAATTCAATTTCAGCTATGGCAGAGCTCCAATCAATCAAAATTTATTTCATCGAATAACTGACACAAAGAAGGCATACACATAAATATACACAAGTTTTGTATAAATTGAGTTCTTCCATAATGAATGCAATTGTATAATACTAGTGCTAGTACTAATCTGCTCATCTCCAGAATTGAACTGCTAAAACTATTCAAACATACCCTTGGTTTCCAAATGCAAAAAACAAGTAGCAATAAGATACAACCCAAAAATCTAAGAACTTCAGGCAATTAAATAACATGAAATTCAGAGCTTACAGAAAGTGTGTAAGGTGCATTTGGAGGAATGCCAATCTGCCCAGAAACAGCATCAAGATCAAGCAATACATACTCTGACTCTCCTTCTTGCCCATCTGCCGCCTTATTTTCCTCCATTACTATAACCTAAACCAAAAAAAAAAAAGAGGTATAGTTTGAATTAGAGAGTGGGAATAACGGGAATTTGTTGGTAGGTTGGTTGCTATTGCGTTTTGTAAAAGGAGGCTACGGTTTGTAATGATGTAAAACGCTACGTTTTGTTACTGCAGATACAGAAGGTGATATAATTCGATTTTATTTTCGTTGAAAATTGCTTAAGATTTCGCCTCAAAATTTGATCTTTAGTTCTTTTGTTTTTAAATCAAATCCTAAATCTCCTCCGTTTCCTTTTCATTAAAAAAATTAGTGGCTGATCCGAATTGATTATTTTCGATAGAG
Organism: Heritiera littoralis; assembly: GCA_031772115.1. Classification (NCBI taxonomy): domain Eukaryota; kingdom Viridiplantae; phylum Streptophyta; class Magnoliopsida; order Malvales; family Malvaceae; genus Heritiera; species Heritiera littoralis. The sequence continues at coordinate 754,135 of JAPDPK010000143.1, read as the reverse complement.
GACTTACCATCCCATGCAATTTTGGAAATCCTAACTTCCGGTAAGTGGTTAATTGCGTTGACCTGGTGTCTCTGGAGTTGACGTGGAGAACATTCGGAGGGTAATGCGACGAAATTCAGGTCGCCGATTGATTTAGCGGCATTTCAGCTATGCACGACGAATGGGGTTATATATAGGGATGAGTCAGAGTAATCAAAGGGAGGTTTTTGCAGTCAGTGGAGCAAATAATGATTCAATTGGTGATTAAGTATGCTTTACAGCAATTTTTGAAGTAAAAAAGAAAAGGAAATAGCGGAAAGTAGTAAAAGCAACAGCGAAGGGAAAGCTTAAATAATGCTTAGGTTGAAATTTGGCTGTATTCTACCCTGCTTTAAGCCAAAGGAGTGCATATTAGAGCTTGATGACATGCCTAGAAGCGTATTGAAACTGGCATGAATACTCGTCATTTCTAGCCTTCAGTATGCATGTACACAGATTCATGGTTATCTTTGTCCATGAGAATAATCCAGTTGATTTTGTTTGATCAAATGACATGCTTTGCTTGCATGATTGAATGACGATGGTGACGATGATGGTAACCATTTGGTGTAGGTTTGTGCAAGAAAGAGGAAGACTTTTGTTTAATTAATGCGAATCAGATGAGAAGAATCTCCATACCAATGAAAAGAGAGTGGTTGGGGCAACCCAAACCTCAGGATAAACCAACATCAAACAGGGAAAACCTCCATCAATGGTAAACGGAGCAGAAACCAAACCCATAACCATCCGAAATCATTGACCAATAGATCCCAGAAGAATTCGTCAGCTGACCTTTTTGAAAATGATGAAGAAGAAAAAATAATGGAAATGAAGAATGGAGCCGTAAATGCTGACAGGACCTGTTTGGGATGTCATGATAAAGTGAAGAAAATATGTCATGATAAGCTTGAAACATGATCAAAGCAAGCAAATATTCTTCCAGTTTATGAGCCTAAAAAGAATAAGAAGTAAAAATTACCTGTTTTGAAACCCCTGACTGGTTGACATCTCTGCAAGACCTTGAATAGGAAAAAGAATCAGAGTGAACCAAAAAAGGCCTAATTAGATAACAAGAAGCAAATTTCCTTTCTAACTATAGAACCCTGGCATGGAACAAAGAGAAAATGAACCAGCTAGTGGTAAAAAGAGATAGAAATCTGTGTTAACAGCTTGATTGATATTTAATTACTAAGAAATAATAAAGAGAGCCATGGAAAGAATAGTCAAAAGTAAGCAAGAAAGTCCAAAGAAAATAACTGAAATGATTAATGAGTAGGTGCCAGTACTGTAAGGCAAACTTAACTTAAAGCCACTTCCATCTTTCTTAACCATTTTGTTTTGCCTTTTGTCTGACATGTTGACATTTGTGGGTCAACTACTGAGTATTCTAGTGTATTTCTTTTTTCTTCCGAAAGTAACATTTGGAATTTGGATACCTTTGGAGGGAAGTATAAACTACGCGAAGCCAAAAGAAAAATAATTGTAATAAGCCAACATCAGTAGTGAAAAAGGAAAAGGAACAGCATTAATCAAACAAAGAAGAGAATACAAAATCTGAAAATCATGACTACCATGAAAAAGAAACAGGATACCAGAAGTAAAATTACATTCCTTGACCCTAGACTGGCTGCTTATTCTGCGAGACCTTGAATAGAAAAAGCAGTGAAGAAAAGACCAGAACCCTGGTAGAAGAAGTATATGGAGTAAAGAAACAGTTAATCAACTACCGTGGGAGGCAATGTAAATCTGCTCTGGTAAACTGATTGATATTCACTCAAGGAAGAAGGTGAGGGTAGGATTTTGGACGAAGAAAAGAAAGTGCTAAGAAGAACAGGAGAAAATGAACCAAAATTATGTGTCAATACTCAATTGTTAAGGTCTTTGTGCCACTTTCATGGTGGGTGCCCAAGCATCAGACACTGTTTGCAAGCATACTTTAGGGCTAAGTTCACTCTCTTCAAAGTTCAATTTGCTAAGAAGGATGACGACAAATCTGAAATAAAAAAATATTAAAAAAATAAAAGTCCAGTTTTTTTCCCAACAATTTCAGCATGGAAGAGGGAAGCCTGGGATTTCGGCATGCTGATTAAAAACCTTTCTATCTTACACTGACATGCCTTGAAGCATCCTGAAACTGACATGGATGCTTTTCATCTCTAGCCTTCACTATGCATGTATATGTATTCATGGCTATCTTTTTCCGTGAGAATAATCCAGTTGATTTTGTTTGATCAAATGACATGCTTTGCTTGCATGATTGAATGATGATGGTGGCTACCATTTGATGTAGGTTTGTCCAAGAAAGAGGAAGACCTTTGTTCTGGTTGACGGTGGTTCTGTCTATGGCCTTGAACCTACTCAGATTTGTAATTCAGGAAATGGAAAGAAGAAACAACTCTTCTTTACGAAAGCAGATGAAATGCCAAATGTGCATGCTGGATGCTGTTGTGTTTGTGGGATTTCGAGTTGTATTCTCATTCTAGAGATGAAACACTGTTTTTCCCCTTCATAAAATTTCTTGTAGAATTACATGAATTGTAACTGTGCAAGCTGGATACTAACTGCTGTATTTTAGAAAGTTGAATATATATGACAACTGCCTTCTCCCCTGCTTTTATCAATTTTTGCTGTGAATTTTGATCTTTATTTCCCTTTTTCTTGTCTTGCAATTTGCAAATCATCATAACTATAGTCTGGACTCTTTTGCCAGCTAATGTTAGGCTACATTGAATTGTGTATGTTCCATGCATAATCGAATTTGTCTGCATTTAAATCTGCCTTGACGAGTAGTTATTATTTCTGCAACTAGAGCCAGAGAAGTTATGGCACCTGTATAAGCTATTTTGGAATGACTGATTCATCATGGCATCAGCCATGAAGAAGAGTTCCTAGGACCCCAAAAACATTTCAAAGAAAAGCAACCTTCATCTGTGATCCCAGTCCCTAGTGGCTAGTAAACTTTTGGATTGAAATCAAAATGTGCATTCTTGTTTAAAGAACTTGACCCTATTCAAGTAATCTTTCATGTCTACACACCAGAACTTCTGTTTTGCATGAAACAATTCGAGAGCAGGGAGCCAGGGAGTGGTTGGTTTGGTCTTTGCGTAGGGTATTTCTGTTAGCCATCCTTTTCTCATTAGTACATTTTCTGGAAAATAAAAAACCCCAGCCCTTATTCAAATTGTCTTTTGTCTGCTTAGGGATATGCTGACAAGAAAAGCTTAATGAGATAATGGGTAGAAACCATATGCAGGATTTTGCTATCAGAACATGTGTGAATTTGACATTTTTTTTTTCTTTTCAAACAGGATTGAGGGACAGATATGAAAAGAAAGATATTCACAATCTGGTATAACTAGTAGCTGGAAGATAATTGTCATTTTTTACATCTTACAAAATCCGACAGTAAGCTAGTAACTTTTAGTGCAGGTTTTTTTTCCATGATTAAACAATTCTAACAATATGCAGCAGCTTTTGCCTCTTTGTGAAAGGCTTTCTCAACTTTGCTCCTCATGAGATATAATCCTCTCTTGGATAGCCATTTGCACAGCTTGAAATTGTTTGTATTTGATCCATAAATAAAAAGTTTTGCAATTGATGAACCCTGGAGAACTTCAGCAAATGTTAGCATAACTGATAAACCTTTCTTATCTCTCTTACCTACCTCACTTAGGTGAGCACCAAGATTCAAACTGAAAATCTAGATCTTCAAAAAAGATACTGTTTAATTATTAACATTGCAACACATCTATACACATTTACACACAGTTATTCTTCCAGGCCATGTCTAGAATTTTAGGTTTCCATGGTTCACATATATGCTTCAATGAGGAAATAAACATTCTATCTTTATGGTATTATCATGTAGAGTATCTCAAACCTGGAAAGAGAACCGGCTGTATTCTGACTTAAGAGTGGTAAGTCACCTACTTTCTTCTAGGACCACCATAAAACATACAAAGACTACACCTAAGCCTTCAACCAGATTAATGAGCTTCCAAGTGCAGTAGCTGTCATTAAGAATAAGACATAATCCCATCTTCAAACTATGGAATTTCAGAATATTTTATTTCTGAATCTTTTTTTGAATGATACAGAGTTCTAAGGATTATATACAGCTACTGTTAAGAAGTAAATAGGAAACTAAATCAGTCTAAATCTAATCCCCATAATTGAGGAATTGTCTAACCTTAATTCTAGGGATATAGATATTTACACATTTAATATAGTTGACTTTTCCACACTCCCCCTCAAGCTGGCTTGAAGATATCTTCCATAGCAAGCTTGCTCACTAGATTTTCAAACTGCTTCCTGTGCAATCCCTTTGTAAGAACATCAGCAACTTGGTCACTTGTTGGTATATATGGCATGCAAATTATTCCATTGTCAAGCTTCTCTTTGATAAAATGCTTAACTACTTCTACATGCTTCGTTCTATCATGGAGCAATGAATTGTGAGAAATAGAGATTGCAGCTTTATTATCACAGTAGAGCTTTATCGGTGAGGGATTAGAAACCTTCAAGTCTTCAAGTAGTCTTTTAATCCACATTACCTCACAAATCCCATGGGCTATTGAATGAAACTCAGCCACGGCACTACTTCTAGCTACTACATTTTGTTTCTTGCTTCTCCAAGTGACAAGGTTTCCTCCCACAAATGTAAAATAGCCTGAAGTTGACCTCCTATCTGTAATACTTCCTGCCCAGTCTGCGTCGATATAGGCTTCTACTTGTAGGTGTCCATGGTTTTTGAAGAGCAATCCCTTTCTAGGCGTTCCCTTTAGGTACCTTAGATTCTGTAGGCAGCTTCAAAGTGTTCTGAGCTGGGTGAATGCATAAACTGACTTACCACACTTACTGCAAAAGCTATATCAGGTCGTGTATGTGCTAAATAGATAAGTCTACCCACAAGTCTTTGGTATTTTTCTCTATCCACCACATCTTTGGTTTCAGCATGCTGAAGTTTCAAGTTGGGCTCATTGGGGTTTCAGCTATCTTGCAACAAAGCATTCCTGTCTCACTAAGCAAGTCTAGGACATACTTACGTTGGCTAACAAAGATACCCTCCTTTGATCTTGCAAATTCCATGCCAAGGAAGTACTTTAAGGCTCCCAAATCCTTTATCTCAAAGTCATGTGCAAGCCTTCTCTTAAGTTCTCCAATTTCTGCACTATCATCACCAGTTATTATTATATCATCCACATACACAATTAAAATAGCTAGTTTACCGTTTCTAGAGTGCTTGAAGAACATTGTGTGGTCAGCTTGACTCTGAATATAACCATAGCTCTTCACTACATTTCCAAACCTTTCAAACCATGCTCTTGGTGATTGTTTAAGACCATACAAGGATTTTTTCAATTTGCACACCTTGTTGGTTCTGAGGTTTTTCTCAAATCCAGGAGGGAGGTCCATAAACACTTCTTCCTCTAAATCTCCATTAAGAAAGGCATTTTTTACATCAAGTTGCTGTAGAGACCAATTGAAATTCACTGCTAAGGAGAGAAGTAGCTGGATTGAGTTTATTTTTGCAACTGGAGCGAAGGTCTCTTGGTAGTCAATGCCATAAGTTTGAGTGAACCCCTTGGCAACAAGTCTTGCCTTGTACCTCTCTATGCTCCCATCTGCCTTACACTTCACAGTGAAGACCCATTTACATCCTACAGTTGTCTTGCCGCTTGGTAGCTCCACAATCTCCCAAGTCCCATTCTTTTCAAGAGCATCCATCTATTCCTTCACCACTAACTTCCGATCCGGATCACCTAGGGCATCCTGAATAGATCTTGGTACATGCAAGTTAGAAATATTTGAAAGGAATGCTTTGTGGTTATTGGACAACTTTTGATACGACAAATATTTTGCAATAAGGTGATTGGTACATGATCTTACTCCTTTTCTGTTAGCAATTGGGACATCTAGATCAGAAAAATCAATATTTGGAGACTCAATGGAAGAAACTAAAGGAGCAATTTTAGGATTAACCTGAGTTTGAGGAGGAGGAGGAGGACCATCCCTCGAAGATTTTGGCTGAATAGTGCTAGAGAAATAATTGGATCATTAATATTTTTATGAGATTTCCTTCTGGTATAAACCTGAAGCTTAATATTTGGATTATGAATCCGTTTGGAGTAATTCTCCCCTTGTTTCAGATTCTCCAATACTTGGCACCTGTTGACTAAGAGAGTCCTTGTTTTCATTATTTTTAACATCCATTTCCTTAAATTGTTTAATAGACTGAATTGGTGACTCAATGAGGCTTGGTAGTAACCAACAACTGGTTGGCATGGGTGGCAAGCGGCCCTCGTCCCTTAAGCAAGGCCAGGGTTCGAATCCTGACTTGTGTATTGGAGTGCCAGTGTTGGGAGGGGGACAAGCCTAACCACGCTCTGCTTCTCCCGACTCCGAATAGTCACCGAAGGTGGAAACCGGAGGGTTTCCAAAAAAAAAGAGGCTTGGTAGTAGTGTAGAGAATTTCCAAAAATTATCTTCTTCTTTATTCTCCCCCTGAAGAAGATTTTTGCTGAAATAGGATTGATTTTCTAGAAAAGTGACATCCATAGTTATGTGAATTTTCTTTGTCAAAGGATTAAAACACTTATACCCTTTTTTATTTGGAGCATAGCCAATGAAAACACATTTTTCAGCTTTAGGATCCAATTTGGATCGAAAAATTTGGGGAATATAAACAAAGCAAGTGCATCCAAAAATTTTTAAAGGTAACTCAGAGTATAAACGAAATGTTGGGAAGTATTTTTTGAGAGTATTCAAAGGTGTTTCAAAATGTAAGACACGAGTTGGCATCCTATTGATTAAGTAAGATGCAGTTAACACAGCATCTCCCCAAAGGTATTTTGGAATGTTCATAGAAAACATGATAGCTCTAGCTACCTCAAGTAAATGCCTATTTTTCCTTTCAGCTATTCCATTTTGCTGGGGTGTGTCCCGACATGTAGATTGGTGTAAAATACCTTTTTCTTCCAAAAAATTTCCCAAACATTCATTAAAGTACTTAGTTCCATTTTCTGTTCGAAGATGCAAATTTTTGTTTTGAATTGGGTTTCAATCATGCAATAAAAATCTTTGAAAAGTTTTTCCACATCAGATTTTTTGCTTAGTAAGTAAACCCAACACAATCTAGTGTGATCATCGATAAAAGTTACGAACCACCTTTTTCCAGACAAGGTGGTAACTTTTGAAGGTCCCCAAACATCAGTATGAAACAAGTAAAATAGTTTTGATGGACTATAAGGTTTTGAAATATATTTAACTCGATGATCTTTAGATAAAAGACAGCTTTCACATTGAAAAATAGAGCAATCCACTCCTTTAAACAAATTAGGAAATAAATGTTTTAAATAAGGGAAACTAGGATGTCCTAACATAAGATGCCATTGCATTATTTTATCAGAAACAGAATTTGAACTGGTACTACTAAGCCCTTGAGCTTTTTTATTACCTAGGAAATCCTCACTGAAATAGTAGAGCCCATTTATTTCTCTAGCACTGTCAATCATCTTCCCTGAGTTTTGGTCCTGAAATTGGCAAAGAGAGTCAAAAAAGATAACACGACAGTTGGACTCCTTTGAGAGTTTACTGATAGATAAAAGATTACAAGCAAGTTTAGGAACATGAAGTACAAATTTAAGATCAATACTTTCAGAAAGTTTAACAGAGCCCTTGCCTGCAATAGGTGAAAAACTACCATCTACTATTCTTATTTTGTCATTACCAGAACAGGGAGTGTATGAACTAAATAGATTAGACAGGTTAGTCATATGATCAGATGCTCCTGAATCAATGATCCATGGAGTAGAATTAAAGACACTAGATAGGGCTGATGGATTTCTACCTAAATGAGCCAATGAACTATTAGATGTACCAGATGTCGGATTGGACTTTAGTAGTTTCAGGAGTTGATTGAGCTGCTCTCTGCTGAAGGAACCCATATTTGCTTCATTGGCAGAGGGTTGTGACCGCTTCTGCTGCGGCTTCCAATTTGTTGGTTTTCCATGGATATGCCAATAAGTTTCTTGAGTATGGCGTGGTTTGTTGCAATGGTCACACCACACTCGAGGCTTGTCATCAATCTTACGCATATCAGGGACATTCTGTCCACCAACATTAGCTTCTGCAGTGACCAATGTAGAGTTCTTGATCAAACTATAGGTGCGGGGAGTAGAATTTACAACCGAAGCAGAACCTGACATGGTGGTAAAAAAAACAGCAGCGGCTCTTGGAAAAATATGGTGATTTGGGGTTTGGCAAGAAAGAAAAGTTCTTGATAAGAAAGTGGCTACGAAGTCCTAAGGTAAAAAAATCAGCAATGAAAGCTGAAGAAGTGACTGATTTCCAAGAAAAAACCTAAAGCTCTTGATACCATGTGGAATTTCAGAATATTTTATTTCTGAATCTTTTTTTGAATGATACAGAGTTCTAAGGATTATATACAGCTACTATTAAGAAGTAAATAGGAAACTAAATCAGTCTAAATCTAATCCCATAATTGAGGAATTGTCTAACCTTAATTCTAGGATATAGATATTTACACATTTAATATAGTTGACTTTTCCACACAAACAGTGCAGAGCTTTCACATTTAACTCAATGTGCTGGTGATTGCTTTTCAGCTCCCTCGATGTTTATCTACAACCCGTAAAGTTGTAAGATTGTCAGCTTCTTGAAAAGAATTGGTTCTTTTATACACTTCTGAAAGTTTTTAATCTTTCACAGCCATTCATCCCGCAAATTTTACCTGACAAAACCTTTTAAATGAATTAACCAAGCACATTCTACTCAACTAGACTATAGATAAACTCTAAAACTCTCCTATCCCAAACAAATATTTCCTTTTTAAATGAGTGAAACTGAAAACCAACGATATTAGTTCTGCATATACCAAATGCAAATTCCCACGAGGGTCAAATTCAAAATTGTTAAAGTAATGCTCGTAAAAAGAACAAGAAATAATCAAATTATACCAAGTTTTGGTTGGTACCAAAGTATTATGCTAGTAAGATAATACTAGTTAAAACAACCAAGAATTAATCAAATTGTTGCTGACTTCTGATACCAGATAAAGTATTATACTAACAAAATATTATGCTAGTAAGATCATTAAAGAGGGATTACCCAACATATCTCCTCTTTTTGAACCATGGTTAGCAGGGTTGGATCTGAACTTTGCACAATCAAAGGCTGGTGGGGAAACTTTCATCATTAGAATATTAAAAAGTTTGATTGGGGTCTCCTACCAGATAAAAAATATGAACATTAACTTCTTCTGATGCAAATGTCAGCCAACAATTTAATGGGACATGCCCTTTTCCACTTTCCTACCATCAAAATACTGCTTGAGAAAACATTGACACATCTCATCATCTCAATGCTGTTTAAGTCTTAAACTGAATTCAGGCCATGCCCACAATCTGCAAGCTCAATCTGCTTCTTAAAGTAAGGCCAGCTGATATATTCACATACAATTTTTTATAGTTTCAAACTAGATCATGAGCTGTGATTGTGAAGAATTGAAACAACATTTCCACTAAGACTTTTAAGATATGAAACTCATGAAAAGAAAATTGAACTCATAATCCTCCCATCCAAAAGGGAAGTAGGTGAAAAATGATAACAAAAGAGGGAATGGGAGATGATTTGTCACACCCCAAACCTGAAGATCTAGGATGTAACAAACACCACATAATCATGAGATGAATCTCACAAGTATGCAAGGCAGCAATTATCTTACTAAACCAAAATCAAAAACTCCATTTTAAAGTCTTCAAAATATTCTCACATGACTTCAAGTCTTCAAAATGATAGGTTACAATTGTTTTTAATGATACTAGCATTCTTGCTAACTAACAAATAATCTAAAAGCTATTATCCAAAATACTCACGTTCAATAACCCAAAACTAAATGCAGAAGCTAAACTCGCTCAAAGTAAGTTTTGACAAAAATACTGCTCACCATATTCGAGAAAACAAAGCAGGATCCAATTGTTTCTTCATATTCTCCAATCTGTAAATTAGAAAAGATGGTGACTTAAAAGACGGAAATTTCATGAATTAAAAAATGCCTCATGTCAGAAATCACTTGTTGCTCATTAAAGTTCAAATCAAAGGGTCAAAATAAAGCAATAGCTCAGGTATATTGTGGACCACCAAATCCCTAGTGCATAGTAAAATTTATGACAAACTAACTACTTTGACAAATGCACGAGATATCCAACAGAAACTGTTATGAACAAACAATTGGTTGTTTCATGTTCGATAGTTTCATATCATTCATTTCTTGCTAGAGAAGAATTTTCCTTTTTTCTGTTTTCATGTCCATAGCCTTTTTAGATCTCTTGTATTTCTGCCTCCACATCTATTAGATGACATATTGCCATCAAAAGAGTTCTGGTTACTCAACACTTATTAACAGTTTGATTTACCAGGAGCAGATAACAACTAGAAGGCATCACACATTGCTTATTAGGAACTCATCAGTGTGTTTTTCTGGTTCCAATTTGGACATGGTCCTGAAACAACACAATGTGTCGCATTTACGACGATTAACTTCCCTTCTGCAGCTAATGTGGTCCAGTGTCAGCCGCTCAAAATCATGCTGCATTCATTTAGCAGTCTGAAGAGGTTTGTTACTCTTATCTTATTTCAGTTCCATGTTGTTTAGTTGCAATAGCATACTCAGGGTGCATTTTGTACCAGAACAAGAAGCCATACATTATACTCAGGTGAAAGCTTGAAATTGGCAACTTGAACCAAACTCCACAACTTTGTTGAATGGGCTAAGGTGAGTTCTAATCTAGCCTAGCATGATGAACAAGCTCATGTTGCATGATTCTTGTACTGCACCACGAACTGTTTTCTCACCATTGAGATGCCTTAATTATTGACTTAATTTACTATTATGAATTTACATTTAGAAGAAGAAAAATGATCCAATTTTTATGGTCTTAGCTCTTGGTGCAATTTCAGTGGCAGATGCCATAAGGAAAGACTGAAATGAAATATCTGAATCTTCTGGGTGGCTTTCACCTGTTATCTTACGTTACATTTGAGAGGTAAACTATTGGCTGTTTCCTATTGCTTTTTTTTTTCTGTTTCTCTGTGTCTAAAGAGTTTTTTTTTTTCAGCAATAGTAGAATATCCTAAACACTCACCCATTTTGTTGTCCTGACTGTACTTAGGAAACTGTCAAAATAAGATTTCAATCAATTGCAATTAAAAGAATAGATGCTGATATCTGATCAGAAGTCTAAGCTCTCGCAGGCTAGCCATTATGCTTCAACCAATCAAGTAATGACAACTGTAATGTTAGATTTAACACTCAATTTCATGCTGATTCACCAACATAATATCATAAATAAGTTAAGATTGGGTAGGCGTAGGACTGCTCTCTTTCCTTCTGCTTTTCCTTTCAATATTAAACTACACAAGCGGGACTACAATGTTACCTTGTCTCGTGGACTAATTGCACAACAATCTTGAAATTCCTTACTCAGAGAAGAGCTAAGAAACAAATTTCTAATAGACATGGAAAGAATCTCATACGATGAAACTCCAAATTCTTACAACCATACTAAAAAAATCATTCAGCCAAGACATAAAAAAGAGAGACAATATTCAAGATTTGAAGTACATACCCAAATTTACAACAATAAACAGCTGATGTGGTAAAATGAAATGAGGAACAGAGTAGACCATTAGCTACTGCTTCATGAAACATATATCTAGTAATCTTCTCCTTCTTTGATAGCTTTACTTCTAACTTCCCAACAGTCTTCCTTCAGAGCAACAAATCTCTAGAGACTTATCAGAATTTGTACTTGTTTATTCCATTACTTACATACTTATTTGGCATACATTGGATCAAACTTGTTGTCAGCTTTGGGAAAAGCATCCTCCCGGCTGTGTTTCTGCTAAAAATTTAAACTGGAAATGACAAAGACAGAAAAGCTTGAAATTAACACATAAGAAAGGGAAAAAAAGCAGAGAGATGACTACTAAGAGAAAGAGGTTAGAAATAAGCATTGATTTGAATTTTATACCTTGGTGATTAGGCCTTTTAATAAAAACTTTAAAGAGAAATAATTAAGAAAAATGGAAAGGGAAAAGTGAGTTGAAGCTTAAGACAGATTGGGTCATAGACTTTAAAGATGTTTTTATCACACAATCCAGAATCAAGAAGGGGTTTCTTTAGTTAGTGGAAATATAAACTTTACTCAATAAGATAAGGCAAATCAAATACCTTTGTTTCATAATAAAATCACTCAACGTTGCTACAGAATTGAGTGTAATTAACAAAATATGGCCAACAAGCAAAATAGGCAGAATTTGGTTTTGAATGATAAACGCAGAAAGAATTATTCAATTCTTTTTTCCCTAAACAGAGATGAAACCAAGCACGCAGCAAGCAAACAATACACTAGGAACACCAAAAGCAAAGGCAATTCAGAGTAAGTTGTGTAATCAAGGTATACTTAAGCCTTAGAATATCAGGAAAAGAAAAAGCTAACGTGAAGGTACTTTAAAATAGAGGTCATTATTAAAAGAAAGGTCGAAATAAACGTAGGATTTAATTGTATACCTCTTCCCAAAAAAATAAACGAAGGGCTCCAAGACAGACTTGGCATAGGGATGGTCCCACTCCATGTTTTCCCACTTCATTCGATTGATCCAGATTTGTTGGAGAGAAAGTGGAGGAGATGGTCGGCCTTCTTCAAGCAGGGGAAGATATAGAGGGATCCTCTTTAATTTTGGACAATCTCCTATCCAAACAGTTTGAAGAGAATTACAAATCATTGCTCCCTTTGCAGTATAAATGCTCTTCAATTTTGGTAGTTTCCACAATGACAATTCCTTTAATTTGGGAAAAGCAAGATTGAGATTATTGCTACTATCAATTCCTTCTTCCTCCAATTCTGACCCTGATGATATTATTTTTTCCATTTCATCACAGTCCCAAACTTCTATCATTTCCAAATTTTGGAGAGAAGGTGGAGGAGACGGTCGGGCTTCTTCAAGCAGGGGAAGATATAGAGGAATCCTCTTTAATTTTGGACAATCTCGTATCCAAATAGTTTGAAGAGAATCGCAAACCATTGCTCCCTTTGCACTATAAATGCTCTTCAATTTTGGTAATCCCGACAATCTCAATTCCCTTAAGTTGGGAAGGGCAAGATTGAGACTATTGCTACTATCAATTCCTTCTTCCTCCAACTCTAACCCTGATGCTATTATTTCTTCCATTTCATTGCAAGACCCAACCTTTAAGACTTCCAAATTTTGGAGAGAAGATGGAGGAGATGGTCGGCCTTCTTCAAGCAGAGGAAGATATAGAGGGATCCTCTTTAACTTTGGACAATAGTAGATTTGAACAGTTTGAAGAGAATCGCAAACCATTGCTCCCTTTGCAGTGTAAATGCTCTTCAATTTTGGTAGTTTCCACAATGACAATTCCTTTAATTTGGGAAGGGCAAGATTGAGACTATTGCTGCTATCAATTCCTTCTTCCTCCAATTCTGACCCTGATGATATTATTTCTTCAATTTCATCACAGTCCCAAACTTCTAACTTTTGCAAATTTTGGAGAGAAGGTGGAGGAGATGGTCGGCCTTCTTCAAGCAGGGGAAGATATAGAGGGATCCTCTTTAATTTTGGACAATCCCGTATACAAACAGTTAGAAGAGAATCGCAAACCATTGCTCCCTTTGCACTATAAATGCTCTTCAATTTTGGTAGGTCATTCAATGACAATTCCTTTAATTTGGAAAGAGCAAGATTAAGAGTACTGCTGCTACCCATTCCTTCTTCCTCCAATTCTGACACTGATGCTATTATTTCTTCCAATTCATTACAGGACCAAACCTTTAACACTTCCAAATTTTGGAGATTTTTCATCACCCAAGCAGAAGAGAACAACTTTTTTATTTTTCCACAACCATTTATATAAATGTAAGTCAGTGCAGAAAAAGTGCCATGTGGCACTGGTATAAACCACGAGAAAAGTATCTCTTCACAAAACTCAAAACTGCACCTCCTAATATCCAATTCCTGAATATCGGACGGAAACTTAGCACCATGTCTGTAGATCTGACAACCACCTAATCCAATGCATTTTTTATATTGGATATCACGGCCAAGTAATTCAGGTTCAGCACCCACACGAATGTAGTATTCACGAGGCCCTTGTGTTTGTCCATCCAAAGCTTGGGCATAATTGCTCAGCTCCTCCAAGTCGCAAAACTTCCCTTTCAAAATTTCCAACTTTCTTAGTCCACCTATCTCATCACCTCTCACAAATCTTGCATTTATATTTGCATTAATTCTCTCAAACTCTAAGTGCGGAAGGCATGAGAATTTTGATAAGATTCCAGCAGGTATCTTTGTTATAGACGTACTACTCAAATTAAGATATTTGAGTTTTACCAGCCTTTCCATCCCATGAGGGAGATTCTTTATATTTGTTCGTTTAAGGTTCAACCTCTTCAAAGCTTGAAGTTTTGAGAAAGATGGCATATTCTCTAAACTTGAACAATAGGAAAGAAACAATGCAGAGAGAGTTTCCAAATCAGAGATGGAATTTGGCAGGCTTTTAATAGGATTCCCAGAAAGATCAAGAATCTTGAGTCTATGCATCTGCTCAAAGAAACACTCTGGAATGCTCTTTATAGAGCAATCGGACAACAATAAGGTTGTCAGGTTTTGACATTTTGGTGGCAGCATTTGTGGTGGAATTTGTAGTTCCCAATTCCTCATCAGTGAAACCTTGTCCAGATCTTCAGCCCATTCTATCAGATCTGGTATCTCTTTCAATTGCATGCCTGCTCTTACCAAGAATCGAGGTTTTCCCCTCGTGGTGATGTCTAATGCCATGTCCCTCACAAGGTCATGTAGCTTCACCCAAGTTTCATCAATATTTTCTAACAAGCAATTGCTAACGAGCTTATTCAAAATGGCAAGCCCTCTGTTTTTTTCTTCTTCCTTGCTTTCTAGTTCTTCCACAAGTCCCACAGCAATCCAAAGTTCTATCAAGTTAGCTTTAGTGATATTTAAATCTTCAGGATATAATGCACAACAGAGGAAGCATTGCTTGACTCTTTCAGTTTCTAAACGTTCGTAGCTGAATTTGAGTTGTTGCAGTACCTTCTGATTTAAATTGTTTACACTTTCTGCACGTCTTTTCAATTCAATGAGTGCATTCTTCCATTCATCAATGTCACGTTTGCCTTCCATACTGCTGGCTACAGTAACAATAGCCAAAGGCAAACCAGCACATTGCTCAATAACAGTTTCCACAGTTGGTGACAGGACTAAATCACTCCAAACATCTCTACCTACTTTCTCTAAGAACAAACTCGATGCATCTTGTTTCGAAAGAGTAGGCACGCCAACTTCTCGACAATTCAAATAGTGACAAATGTCCAACGACCGGGTTGTTATCACTAACTTCCTCTGGATAGTAGGCTCAGGAATTCCAACTTCTTTAAGAGAAAATTTGTCCCATACATCATCCAAGATTAAGACATACTTGTCTTTTTCAGACAACCTTTGGTATGTCATCCCTGCTCTTATTGTTTCATCATGAACATTGCCATCTTGTATTTTGACAATATCCAACTCCTTTGATACCGTGATCCATATCACAGCGTTGAACTTTTCAATTTTTTGTAAAAGTTGGTTGTGAATGAGCTTCATGATGGTTGTTTTCCCCACTCCTCCCATCCCCCAAACCCCAATCTTCGAAACACCATCATCCATCAAATATGCCCAAATTTCTTTCATAAGTTTCTCTGGTGCTTCACCAACCAAGTTCGTTGTCGCCAAAACCTGTCCAATCCATTGAGGATTGTCAATAACCAAAGCACCGAAACTCTTTCCTCGTTGAAGAAGTTCTTCAACTTCTGGCATCCTTTTCAAAACATTTCCTCCAAGGAATCTACGTGAGAGAAGATTGCTTCCGCCATCATCATTTCGAAGATCATTGAGTATTTCACCATTGATCATTTCAACATCTCGAAACCAAAGCTCAACTTCTTTTTTGAGTTTCTTTCTTGGTTGCAGCTCTACACTCTTTTTTGATTCATTGTCTTCCTTCACGGCATTTAGTTCCTCCAATTTTCTCTTCAAGGTAGCTAAATTCTTATCATGATTAATGTGATTTTCGATGACTCTGAAAACCTTATTTAGCACAAAGTCCATCGCAACAAGTACCTACAAAACACCACATAGGCACATTAGAATGCTATATTAGGTCTACACTCCTTAAAAGGACTTTGACAAACAGATTTATCAAGTAAAGAAGCACATACTTGTTTTACAAAAAAGATTGATATCACAAGTTTGATTATAAGATTTACTGTTAGTCCTACAAAGGAATTTTATTTTTTCTCTTCATTAGCAAATTAACAAAAGAAGGCTCCTAATCTAAGAAAAAATTAATCTGGAACTCAAAAATGTTTTACAAAGCTTAATTGTAAGTACTTAGATATCACAAGGAAAATATAACATTATACCACCATAAGAGCAAAACCAAACTGTTAAAAATGAAAGAACCAGAGAGAAACGAACAAAATGTTGATCTGTCATATAATTTGAACAAAAAAGAGAAGATGAATCATATGCAAAGTCATTTGATTTAAGGTTATATATGAAAGAATTATTCTTAGTGGGTTTATTAGATTGAGCTTATAAGATCATGATAGCCAGTGTATGTAGGAATTAAAATAAGAAAAAAATGTAAGAAATAGTGCCAAAATAGACTACAAAACTTTTAATGGTGGGCAGATATAATGCTAACTTATATTTTGGAATTAGTCGAAGAAAAAAAATCTGTACTTAACTCCACTTGTCAAAATAACTTGTATTATTTGTGTCAAGGTGGGCAGGTAAAATGCTCATCATAAAGTTGGTTTTCAAGGATTTCTAATTTGTAATCCGAACTTTTTAAGATTAACATTCAGATTCATGGCAATGACTAAGCATTTGCTAATTCTGTAGCCTTTTATCTAATATTGCTTGATCTTAATATCATGCCCCTAATGAGACATGTGAAAAATATTTTTATCAGGTTAAAACGAAATAATCATAAATAACTTTGTCAAAAGCTTGATAGCTTTGCAAAACAAATATAAGAAAAAAAGCACATCCATAAAGGTACAGAGAAATATGCCAATAGAAGTAGGATCGCATGCCAAACAAGACCATAGAAGCATGCCAATGAGTGAAACTGCAGATATTTTAAAGGAAAGGTTGTATTTAGTAGGGTTAACGAGTCAAAATTATAGTAAAAAATGGGGAAGGGGACTGAAATAAAACAAATAACGCAACAAAATAGGAAAATATATAACAATAGATGCATGGAAGAAAACCAAGCAAACAAATTACATCCCTGGAATCAATCAGAATCAAATGAAACAAAGAATGGGAAGTAAAAGTTACCTGACTTGACTAGCTGACACTTCTTGAGAGATTAGATCTGAAAAGAAAGCAGTGAATAAAGGTCCAAAAACCAAAGCAGCAGCAAACTTCCTTGCGAATGACCCAATGCTGCTAGAAGTAATTTCCAACTTTCTTAACCATTTTTGTTTTGCTTTTTTTGTCTTCCATGTTGGAATTACATACCTTGAATAGAAAAAAGCAGTAAAGAAAGGACCAGTACAAAGTGTATGGAGCAAATAAACAGTGAATCAACTACTGTATAGACTATTCACTCAAAGAAAAAGGAGGGTGGGGATCTTGGAAGAAGAAGAAAAGAAAGTGCTAAAGAAAGCTATATTTACCTTAAAATCTTATCAAACTTTAAGATTTGAAGAGTTTTGAAAGACTGAAAATTGAGAGAAATGAAAATGGAAGGTACAGTGTGATTAGAGTTTGAAGAGAGTGAAAGTAATTTACGAATAACAAGATAAAATTTAGGATGTCAAGTAAAAATGAAGAGGAAATGGGGTTAGCATTTTTTAGTATTTAGGGTGTCCAACAATTAGTATGGTGTGATTAAAATTTTTCAAATTATAAGTGGTTCAAAAAGGACATTCCCCATTATGTTAATGAAGTTTGCTCAAGAATGCAGGGATGGGCAACGTCTCAACCATTTTTATCTTTGGAGATTTCATAAAATTGGTATATTTTACACACTTAGTATACAGAAGATATGAAAAAAATCAAGCCTTTAAAAGATCAATTAAATGGTTAAACAATAAACTAAAGATCCCAATATTATGTGTCTTGGCCTATTTTTTTAGTTTATATCATCTTGTCAGTATGTGCTTAGTTTTGACTTTTCATCCTGAATTATATTAATAAAAGGAAATCTTCCAATCATGATGGGTAATGAGCAATTATGATAACTAATATGAATATTTAATAATGCAGGTAAGAAAATCATACGTTTCTTTAAGAAGTTGTCATCATCAAATCAGGTGGAAAAAGAAAATGACATCCTTTTAGAATAAAATAGAATATTTAAATACAGTAATTGGTGTTGATTTCAGTTTCATGTAAGACGCTAAGAAAGAAGAAGTTGGGTGCAAGTGGGCGTCGACTGCTCTATTTTAATCACCGTAATAATAATCTAAGATAGTTTAATTAAGTTAGTTGCAGATTCCATCATTTGGTCATTGTTTAATGTGTATTAATCAATAAATAATGAGACACTTATTTGTCATTT
Organism: Heritiera littoralis; assembly: GCA_031772115.1. NCBI lineage: Eukaryota > Viridiplantae > Streptophyta > Magnoliopsida > Malvales > Malvaceae > Heritiera > Heritiera littoralis. The sequence continues at coordinate 735,444 of JAPDPK010000143.1, read as the reverse complement.
GAAAATTGGAAGCTGAAGTGTTTCATACTCGCTTCAGCTTTCTAGGTGCCTTGCATGACAGTATTAATTATTTCACTGGATTGGGAATAAAAAGAGGAAGGGACATGAGTCAAGTCTTGCTGCAATGTCCAAGAAGATGGTAAGTAATTACAGATTGTTTGGTTTATGAACAGCAGAGAATAAGTAATGAAAATTATAGTCCTGGTCAATTATCTGCTGTTCGGAATTGGGATGTACCAAAAAAGTAAAGTTTATATTTATGTTTTTGTTAAAAAAAAAAAGGATACTTTGTTGCTATTTGAATTTCTTTATTCAGAATTTATCAAGAGTACAGGAATTATCCTCATAATGTGAGCAAAAAGAAAACAAAGTACTTCTAATCATTCAAAAAAGAAATTCAACCTAATTTAACACTTTACTTTGAAGACTTCAAGTTCAAATTATAAAAGGATATATGCTTTTGTTAATGCATTCATATATTCTAATGGTGATATGCTTATTTTTAACATGCATGCATTGACACAGAAAAAGAAATTGATTAGTCTTGCCTATCTTCTATGATCATTTTTATCTGCAGTCTCCTAATGCATGAGATGCAACATTCCAAATTAAAAAATTTCAAACTAAATTTTTCATTTTTACTTCTATCTTTCAAATTCAATTATTCAATATCAGTCGGTTTGCGTTCGGTACCAATGTAAGTTTCTTTTATCATTTTCGTTACATTTAACCTTTATCCTATTAAATTTATTAAATTGTAATTAATAATTAAGAAATCAGAATAAAATCTATTAAATAATATTTATAAACCTAAGAGTAATTTACATCTCACTATTTCAAATACTTTCCTGAATTTCACAATTACAGTATTTACATCCCATCACAACATCTGCTGTACATTTATAAGTCTGAATATAAATATAAAAACTTCACAAGTGCCTGGACACTAAGTACTTTAAACTTCTAGTAATTCCTTCGCAATGGATTTCTCGTATATTGATGAATTATATGAGATGGTGAGAAAAAGGGGGGTGAGCTTTGCGAAAAGCTCAGTAAGAAATACATATAAAAGTGCGTATTATATGCAGTTAACTAAATAATTTATTTTACTAACCATGAAAAAGTGTATTAATTATAAATATTAAAATGCAATATAAACGTTTATTTCCTAACGGCTCACTAGGGTACACTATATGAAGAATACTATAGTCAGCTAGGAAACCGAGTGGAGTATGAAAGGTACTTTGAAGTACCTATCGTGTTCCGGCCCTTAGGTGCGACTATAGGGAGTAAACAATTGTCAATGAAGTAATGATGCAATGTAAAACATTAATAATTTCATGATGCAGTTTTCAATATGCAGTACAATAATATTTTCAAAGTCATGAGATAATGCAGTAATTTCAGAAATTTTATTCAGTAAGAAAAACGATTTATTTAAAATCATTAAAACACAAAAAAAAATGCACTTGTATTGAAAAACATATACCGAAAAACTTGTATCACTTCTTTTGTCACTTTTCAATCAATTCATGTATTAACCTCGTAAATCAAATCATTCGCCATTATTGTAAATTAAATCATTCAGTAAATCAATCATCTGTCAAATATCACTTATTGATATAAAATAATCTTATAGAGATTCATACACGCACTATATCCCATAAGAGACCTGTATAGGAAGGCCAGGGATTCGAAACTCCTTAGTCAATCCTACGAAACACTATAACGAATGACTATCGTCAATCACTCACAGTTTGCACTGTCAGGTGCTCACTGCGTAAACCTGTGGGTTTGACCATAATTCCCAGAGTCATATCATGTAAAAGGAAAGGTTTGGGATGTCTCCCAGCCTAATCATCACTGTCTCGTATGCACGATCATCAGGGAGATATCAATCTCATAAAATCATTTCATATAAATCACTTCATATAAATAATTTCTTTTAAAACATTTCATGTAAATAAATTTATATAAATCATGTCATATAACTTAATTCATGTAAATCATTTCATGTAATTCAATTCATGTAGAACATTTCATAAAATTCAAAATCATGTAATTTATTTCATATAAATCATGTCATGTAATTTAATTTATGTAAATCAATTTATATAAATCACTTCGTGTAATTTCAATTCAATCATTTCGTGTAATTCTGTTCATGTAAATCATTTCATGTAATGCACTTTATGTAACTTATGTCATGTAATTCAATTCATGTATATCATATCACGAAACTCACTTCATGTAAATCATTTAATATGATTCAATGCATGTAAAACATTTCATGTAATTCAATATTTAGACTTGTAGGAATTAAAGATAATTTATATTTCTTGTATTCGAAAAATTGGGTAAAAAACGATTAAAATGAGATTTTCGAGAATTTTCAATTGCAACTAAAACATATCCCATGCAACTCCTATATATGTTTGTTACCTCTATCTCCGTGCAATGTCCAAATTTCGATAACGCCCTTTACGTTTCTTTTAGTTCCCGAGCTTGACACTGCACAATAATTCTAAATTATATTCAAAATCCTATATAGTGACTTTAATAAATATTCATTAGTTCTCTATTTTCTATTTATCATTCTCAACCATTAATTTATTTTATTTTCTACTAAATACCATAATATAATCCCAATAATATCCTATTCTTTCTTTAATTTCCATGTTACCAATAATTTTAATTTATATTTAAAATCCCATGTATAATTATAATAAATATTCTATAATTTTCCAACTTTCTCATTTATAAATTTCAATAATTCAATTATTTAATTTCCTAGCTATATGTAACATCCGGTTTTCGATAAAAATATCCAATTAATTATTCTTATTTTCAAATTGATTAGGTTGTTTGTCGAGTCATTCGTTTTGGTAACCTTTCTAAAATCGGTAAATCAAATTTCCATTTTATAAAATTTCATTTATATATATATATAAAACATACAACATACATACTGTTTATCATGTACATAGATATCTATATTAAAATTTCAATTTACGTGGTAATTTAGTTTCTATTTTCAATTTACAACCTCGAGATTTAACAACAAAATAAGTATTATACAGTAAGTTTGAAATATATATAAAAGTACAATATACCTTCTTCAGGCTAGTAGAGTGCCTCGAAGGATACTGTAAGGACCCAAAATAATGCTCATCTACAATGAGCGAAAAGTATCACTGCAAATAGTCTGGGATGAAATTTAAGGGATGAGTTTACGTTCAGTAAGGAGATATATATAAAACTATAATACTATGCTACTATATGCAACTTAAAAATCATATAATATACTTAATTTCGATAATTCAACAAAATAGTTAATTCAAATAATAAATCGATAACTGTAAGTCGGTAAATTAGTAATTCATATCAGTCAGTAGAGACAGTCAACCCCCAAGAGACTCATGCATTAACGGTTTTGGTAGTCGGTATAGGAATCAAGCGTACCCAAGTTGGGCCAGGAATCCATCCCTAAGTTGTTCCTATCGATAATAATGACCATTGCTTAACGATCCATAGTGTAAATTGGGCATATGACAACTGTGGGATTACGAACTTGCCCTAATGTCTCACAGGTAATAACATATAATTCGGTATCAGTAAATGCATGATCATCATGGAGCAACAATCTCAAAATTCAATTAAATTCAAATATCGGTAAAATCAATAACTAAAAATAATCATTTAATACATGATTTTCAATCAATCCATAATAATAGAAATAAATATTCTTTATAAAAGAAAATCAATCCGACTGGAAGAGCATGATGTAGTAAAGTTAGATGGCGATACCTAAGCAGGATCATTTTCGATACTTGGGATCAATAATACAGATGGATGGAGAGATTGATGGTGATGTGACCTATAGGATCCAGGCTGGATGGAGAAAGTGGAGAAGTGCTACAGGTGTGTTGTGCGATAAAGGAATTCCTACATGGTTGAAAGGCAAGTTTTATAAGACAGTTGTTAGACCAACATTGTTATATGGTAGTGAATGTTGGGCGAATAAGAGGCTACATACACAAAAGGTGAGTGTAACAGAAATGAGAATGTTACGGTAGATATGTGGATATACAAGAAAGGATAGAATGGATGATATTCGTAAGATGATTGGAATGGTACCTATCGAAGACAAAATGTGTGAAAATCGTTTACGTTGGTTTGGACATGTAAGACGTAGACCTGTAGATGCTCCAGTTAGGAGAATAGAGGCTATGGATGTTGAGAGAAGGGTTAAGACTAGAGGAAGACCGAAAAAGACTTGGAAGGAAGTAGTTTGGAAAGACATTGAGGTTTTAGAATTAGATGAGCAAATGACCTTGAATAGGAATCTATGGAGGCAAAGAATACATATGGACGATCTAACGTGATTTTAGATATTGGTTCATATAGCCTACCCCAATCTATTGGGATAAAGGCTTTGATGATGATGATATGAAAGGAAAATCAATAAAATCAAATGTATGTTCTAAAATAATTAAAATATTCTTTAAAACATATTCCACTTACCATAAACTTTAAATTTAAACATTTAAACATATTTAAGTGGTAAATTAAAGAAGGAAAATTTTTTTTTCTATAATTACGATGGGATCGAAATTAGATAAATTTTTCAAAAATTCGACGGAATGACGATTAGGTTTATCCTAACCCCCTGCATAAAAATTCACAATTTATATAATTTCCAAATCAACCAATTTCCCATGCAAGCACAATATTTTCCTAACAACTTCCATATACATTCCTTACGTTATTTACTGTGCTGTATGGAAATTCAATTGCACCACTCCAGAAACTTTATTCCTTCGATCTTAAAGCTACAAAAATAATATCGATTCGTTTGAACTTAATATCTAAATCAGCTATAGTCATGCTTTCTTCTTTAAATAAAATTTCTATTTAAATTTCACTAATTGGTAAGAAATTAATTATGGCCAATTTAGTGTCCATTTTCCTAATCGATTTTCTCCTTTAATCTCCTTAGCAATTCTACTTAATATTAAACCATAAAACCTTAGGAAATCAACATGGAGCCCCCTTTAATTTTGTTTGGTTGAATGTTTCCTTTCACACTTCACCATTTATTTATTTATTTATTTATTTACTTGTTTCAAACTTTACCTATAGGCTCCATGAAATATTTCCATAATTCCTATAACCATTAATCATATGAAATCAAGGAAATTCTAAGTCCCCTTCATCCAACCGTGAGCCTCTTCATGCCATTCACTATCCATTTTCTAATTTAAATTTCATTTTTCCATTTAATTCATACCAAGCATTAATTCTACAATTTCCATGTATACAAAGTTCAACTTATAGCCACAATTCCAATTCTCCCCTAATTGTCAAATTTTTGGTTTTTGCTCCATTTCACATTATAGCCATGTACACCTGTCCCTAATAGCTATTTTCCCCCTATTCATGGAGTCAATCACGTTGACTCCCTCAAGATCCCTCTTTGGCCTAACACACCCAAATGGCCAATTTCTTTGTTTTGTCTAGTTTCACATCATGGCTAGGCTTCACTCTTCACAAGTTTCATTTTCCTACCCACTATACATGTAGTTCACGTTGGTTCATCATGAACCTTCTTTTGGCCAAAACCCTCTTCACTTCACACACTTAGTTTCATGTAAAATTAAGGCCATAAATATATCATTCATGCTTAGAACAATATCAAAACCAAGATAAAACTAAGAAAACAACACTTCATTTTCTTACCCATGAAAACCGAAACTGCAGCAGCAAATACTCCTTCAATTTTCGATTCTAGCCCTCAATAAGACCAGCTATCAACAGCCCTTGATGAGTAGAACAACTTTTGTTAAATGAGGTTCTTGATTGGGTGAAGATGGAAGATGGATTCACAAGGTAAAATCAAGGAAACTTAGGCGTAAAATGGAAGAAACAAGAACAGAACAATTCTGCTGCAGAAGATGAGATTTTCAGTCAACAAGTCCACTCTTATGGTGTACTTTTATATTATTTTATTTCTAAAAATCTGTCCACTTAAATAAAACATCAATTTCCCTTTTAATTTCCACTAAATTTCAAGTTTGCCACATGATATTTTATCATTTTCTCCAATTTCAGATTTTATTTATTTTTTTTCAGTAAATTATTTTTATTTAAGTCGAATTAAGTTGACTTAATATAAGGTTTGACCCATATCCCATGCAAAATGACTTAAATACCCTTTACAATTCCATAAATCCCAATTTCTATGCCAACATTATTCTAATATTTTTATTTTTCAGATTTTATATTCTATTTTCATTATTTTTCATATATTTAGGTTAAATATGATTAAAGATTAATTATTGAGGTGTTTATAGATTAATTATTGAGGTGTTTTGGATTGGCCATGGTAATGAAATTACCAATTTATCCCTTGTCAACAGCTTTTGCCTTGTTCGTGTAATTTAATTCACAGGCTGGATCCACGTGAAATATTTTTACGCAAGGATTCTTCTATTTCAAGTTGTAGGTTCAAATTCAATTTGATTTGATAGTTATTCAGAAAAATATTCTCGAGATATGGACACGATCGTTATTTTTTACATTTCTTGGGCTATAACTAACGCATAGGAAAGAAGAAGAATTTCGAGGCTTCTTACCTTTTAAGTATTTCGAATTCAACTTGCGTATTTTGGCACTTTCGAACTCATTCAGATTACAGCTTATGCTGTGGGGCCCACTTAGCCATTTCCTCGACACCTACAAAATTCATACGAATAAATTGTAACGATTAAACTTAATATTTTAACTTATCGGATTAAGTAGGTGTACGAAAAATAGAAAATTAGGGATTTCACACTATATTTAAATTGAAATCTTTTCTTAATTATAATTCCAATAATACTTTCATATTTCCAATCTACTAATTATTTTATTAATTCTATTTTCTATTGATTTTCACTCTTTCTTAAATTCTATTTAAAATCTCATAGATAACTCAAATGAATATTTCTATAATTTCCTACTATTTCAACTTTAATCATTATTCTATTAACACATAACCATAATTTAATTTGTATTCCTTTCCAAATTTAATTCCATACCATGACTTTAATAAAATTTCTCTCAATTTCTTATTTTCCATTTTATTAATTCTCTATATTTAATCTCACCACTAATCATATAAATTTCTATACATATTCTCTTAATTATAAACTATAAAAAAAGAATTCATCTAATCACCACCTGCATTACGCATTGGTTAAATTTCTTACTTATCACATTCTTATTCTTTTCCAATTTTAGTTTTACAATTTATCTTAATTTATTACTATAGAATTTTTATTATTATCATTTATTAAATTACATTAATTTTTAATTTTTTTCCTTTATATTTTCTTTTCTTTTCTATTTTCCCTTCTTTTCTTTTACTATTTTCTTTTCTTTCCTTTTTCGTTTTTCTGCTCTTTTCTTTTCTGATTTTCTTTGCACTCCCGACAGCTTCCTTTTCTTTTCTTTCATGGTCGGCAGCCTCGATTTGACCAGCCTTCATGATTTCCGTGCTTTATTTTCATTCTTGATCTCCACTCTAACTTCCTCATCATCCTTTACCCAATTAAGAATTTCATCAAATATTCTAAATGAATGAAATATCACCACCATCGTTTCAGCCACAGCATGGCCGAATGGAACCCATGCTCATCCAACACCATGCCACCTCAAGAAATCTTACAAATTATCATTTCAATCAGATTTCAATTAATTTGCACTCATCACTCCCTACTAATTTATACTCAAAATACATTAAAATCATCATCAATTTTCACCATTTCCTTCCACGTTCAGTTCTGTCCTAACTTCTATGTTTCCATCCCATTCAAATCAAGGTCCTAACTCATAATACCCAAGCTCAAACAAACAAATACTACAACTAATATTAAGAACACCTCTCATTTCTGCCGAACTGCACAAGTCTCCAAACCTGTTTCGTTCTCTTCCTTCCAGCCTTCTAAATATGAATTCAAGATGTTTTTATGGTGAGGGACCGATTTGGTGAAGAAGATTAGATAAATTAATGAAAACAAGATGAGGTTTGACAAGGAAATGTGAGGAACCCATGGGAAAACGAGGGAAGAACGAGCAATAGGGGAGCCATTTTGTTTCAGCAGCAAGAAGAGTCGGTGATGGGCAGAAAAAATTGGGTGAATCTAGCGTAGTTCGTCTTCTTTTGTTAACATGAAATCAGATCAAATTGTGCCACCTATATGGCTACTAGATTTTTCCCCTCTTTTCCCTCCTTTTTGCTTTCTTTTCTATTTTAATTTACAGTGCAGCAAGCTTCCAGTCATTCTTTCTTCCCTTTTTTTTTTCCAGATTTTAATTGATATTTTTTATTATATATGCATATTTTTTTGTTAATTTTAATAGTTAATTTATTTTATTTTTTATTAAGTGTTTAAAACATAATTACCATTAGAGTATATTTTTTCCCAAATTATATTTCAATTTCTATATTATAATCTTAGAAATTTCTTTTTTTAAAATTCCTATCTTCTATTTTATTAATTCCTATAATTAATTTATTTTATTTCTTATTAAATATTAGTAAAATATACTTACAATAAATTGTATTCTTTTTCAATTTTAATTTTACAATCTACTTTTATTCATATTTACTTTAATTCCATAATTAACAAATATTAACAATTACATCATTTTCATTTTTTTAAACTTAAATTGAGAGTTATTTCTACTCACGTAATATATTTATGATACTCTTATTTTGCACTTAAAATTACACTAATTTCATCCTCTAATATCATCATTCTAGAGTCTCACTTAGATCTGGACAGAGAAAATCCTGGTGAGGCCCTCACCAAGTACTTCTTTTAGCCTTATCGAACGGACCCTTTATTAAATATTATAACAATTAATTTTCTCTTTTAAATTCATACACTCTGTAGTTTATGTCGAATATAAGAAAATTTGGGATCCTCACAAATTCTTTGTTCTCGAGCTTGAGATTGAATCAAGTATTTTTATATACAAAATATTTTATATTAATTAAGTCTAATAAAATATGATTTTTTACAAGATAATAATAATAACCTTACACAACAACCAAATCCAAAATTTTTTAAACAAATAAAAGTAAAAGCCTCAATCAAATTCACCAAATACAACAATAAACTTAAGAATTAAAGTCCTAACATAATTGGCAGAAGTTAAAATGAAATATCTAAGCAAACAAGTCCGCACACAAGTCACAACAACACCATCTGCTTGCTTTTGTTGCTTTCGCAATATTGTCTTCAAATGAACATTGTCCCACATTTTTCCCATGAAACCTACGCAAAATAATCACAAAGCAAAAGAATTTGACAACAACTAAAAGAAAATAATAATAATAATAATAATAATACCACCAGGGAAACCATAACTATACAGAATTAAAACATTTGTCATACAATATCCAAAATTCCCAACAATACATCAATTACCAATTTATGTCACACTAAAGATGCTTTCAACAATTCTACCCTGCTTTAACAGTAGATTATTAAGCATTTTGTTTGGTTGCATTTTACCCTGCTTTAACAATTGGTTTTTTCACGTGTGATAGTTTCTTATCATTCATCTTTTGTTAAAAAAAGAAATTTTTGTTTCTTTTTTCATGTTCATAGCGTTTTTAGATCTCTTATGCTTCTGCCTTCACGTCTTATAGATACCATATTGCCATCAAAAGAGTTCTGGTAACTCAACACTTATTAACAGGTTGATTTACCAGATGCAGATAACAACTGGTAGGTATCACACGTACTCTTGTGGCTCCAGTTTGTGTGGTGTCCTTGGACATGGTCCTGAAACAACACAATGTACAGCATTTTCAAGGACTAGCTTCCCTTCTACAGCTAATGTGGTCCAGGTCAGCTTCTCAAAATCATGCTGCATTCATTTTACCGTCTGAAGAGGATTGTTACTTATCTTATTTCAATTCCATGTTTTTTAGTTAGCAATATCATACTAAAGGTGCATTTCGTAAAGAAGCCATACATTATCTTTTCCTAGGTGAAGATGTCAACATAGTTTCTTTACAATTGCACTTGCATGTTACAATTTGATGTGTTTGCGAATGTTTAACCCCGATGCCTTTGAAAAAGTCAGATGTTACCTGACTTTGAATGCTGATAAGATCATTGAGTTATGATTTGGGACAGTGGCAAGGTTGCATTTTTTTTTACTCTGAGTAAATACATTCAGAGAACTTTTTAGTGCTACATCTAGGGAACACCTCTCTAAATGCTATTTGTCATGGACATGGCAGCAAATGCCAATTGCGATTAATACATACACCGCATACCACCATTCAGCATGTTGGCTTGGAAAGCTATGTGTAGTTTGGTTGTCTGGGCTCTTAATGCATTGACTGGACAATTAGTGCTGTCTGACATGAGAGATTTAACCTAGTGACTAAATTAGATGCGTCTCTCTGAAGTCTAGACTTTATACTCTCTCTAGTTCTTATTTCTTAAACAGGGGCAACTTTTAGTTAATTAAGTGCTGGATCAATTCCTAATATCTTGATTCAAATAAAATTTGATTATAAATTATGAAAACGTGGACCCTTTAGAATGTTTTCTTGGGACTTTAGGAGGACGGGTTTGTAATGGTAGCAACCTCTTTATGGTCTTCATGTATTAAATTCAGGGCAGAAGCAAGCTGAACCTAGCCTAGATAGCAGAGTGCATAAATTTTCGAGTCTGAGATGTTTATATAATGAGGTCGCTTACAGTATGGATAGCCATCTATGAGCTAGCATTGCTGGCTCTGATGAGTGATAAGTTGAGCAGGCCTTTGGTTGAACTCGGTTTGCTCGATGAAAAGCTTAAAATTGGCAAACTTAGGTCAAACTCCACAGCTTTATTGAACTTGGATGAGCTCAAGTGAGTTCTAATCTAGCGTGGCATGATAAACTAAGCTCATGTTGCTTGATTGTTGTTATACAGCACCATAAACATGTTTTCACATCTCTGAGATGTCTCAGTTAACCATGCTCTAAGTAATCCTTGCCTTTTAATGCATATAAAATTCTGCTATTTTGGCTAATTGAGAGCCGAAAATTAGAAAACAGTCCTAACTCTATCAACTATCCTCACTCAAATTCAACCTTGATCAAACTCAAATACAGAATCAAGATCAACCACAATAAGTAACTGAAGGTAAGCATTGCTATTTAACTTAAAATTACCTTTTTCATTGAAATTGTTGCAAAAACTTTGTTGCACCTGCTGCAAAAAAGTGGTTGGACGTGAGAGAGACCGTGACTCTGTAAGAGCCTTCCTGTACCGGCTGCACTGCTAGTAGGGGCTGCTAATTGGTGCCATGCCTGGGTGGGTCTGCTGGAGAGAGAGATAACGCAGGAGGAGTCTGAGAGTGAGAATTGGGAAAGAGATGTGCTGGTCTGCTGGATGTCATGTCTGAAAGGGTTGGTTTTCTTGAGTGATATGACAAATCAAGGTAGCAAGGAGGGCCAGAGAGGAGAGGAAGACAGAAGAGCTTAGAGAGGGGATGAGGGAGGAGAGAAAGACGGGTGAGCGGATGGCTGATGAGGAAGAAAGGAAAGGTGCTGCTGGGACTCAGGCTACTCATTAAATATCTATAATAATAACTAGAATGGAACCCGTGCGTTCCAGCAAATTAAACAAAAATCAACAAAATAAGTAAGAAGTTCAGTAACTTATTTTTTTGAAGAACAGAGAAATTTCATTCATTAATAACACATGGTTACATTGTACCGTAATAGACCCACCAAACAATTCAAATACATAACCATCAATATTGAACACCCAGTTTGATATATTAAGTTCACTAAAAATAGCTCTCTTTTCCTTGGCAAAAGGTCAAATACCTCATCAGCAAAAAAACACTGCACCTTATATTGATCATCTTGTTGATGAAGTCGCCACTCAATCATCACGAACAACAAACATTCAATCTGGAAAAAAGAATCATTCACATCAAAATCCCCAAATCATTAACAAATCACACACATACAGTTTTTCCATCTCCTAGCGTTATTGAACCAGAGCAAAACAGAGCATTGTCCCCTCATGCTATCGCAACTTCATCATCAACCCGCCTATACAATCACAAACCACTTCGCAACTCATCATCCCACATTAGTCATAGGTCACACCAAGATCAGACACCTTTTGTTTTGCTAATCTGTAGATTAAATTGAAAGAAAATTCATAAATTAAATCACCATTGTGAGATTAGCCTATGGATTTCTAAAACCAAAATGCATGAGTTACTTTCTTGAACACCAAAATACTAAAATGAGAAAAGAAATGGTAAATATGATCTTAAATTCTAAATGAGACATCTACCTTTAACAGCAAAGATAAAATTTCAATTTGTAGTTCCAGATGAAGCCATCTAAGAAAAGAACAAAACAAAATTTTGAAAAGCAAGCAAAATAAAAATATTAAACAGTCTCTAAGCTGCATGGAGTTTAATCTAAAATGTTGTTATTTATTAATTTATAGATTAATCTCATAACGAAATAGCTCAATGGTCTTATGTAATCAAATCAGATAGTTCCCATAATTTTTTTAAGTAATACTCATTAAAACTCGGGGAGAATACACAAAGAAAATAAGGGCATATCCTCTTTATAACATGAAAAAAGGCATTAAGAGAGCAATATCATGAGATCACCACCAAGACAAAAATGGTACAGTCTATAATATAAAAGCAAATTAGGATGGCCAAGAACATGACATACCAAATAAAGCAATATCTTCCCTATATTTCCATTAAATTTCACCCAAGAATCTGAGAAAGAAAATAACATCACAATTAACATCATTGTATGAAGCATAATTTTAGACAGCAAAATTGATTGGTAAAGGAGGAGCGCAAACTTTGATCTATAGACTGTACAGCAATTTGTGCATAATTTGCCAATCTTCAAATAATTATAAAATCAAGCAAAATTTTTCCACTGTTCAAATGTACTCTTTCGGGCAAAGAAAATGACATCCCTTTAGAATGAAAAAATCATAGGCCAAACCCATTAAACAGCAGGTACTCTATCAGCTCTTCAATACTTTTGGAGCATTACAATAGCCTAACAAAAACAAAAAAAAAATAAAAATAAAATGGGCGAAGTGCTTAGCTTAGCCTTAAAAAACTGGTACAATTAAAAAATAAAAATAAATAACCTTAGTTAGCTTCTATGAAGATAAACAACCTCACCCATTTTCACCTCCTCCGATTCCAATATATTTTTCCAATTCCTTTTTTTTTTTCTTCTTGTTTCTGTTCTTCAGACCAAGGAATCTGTATATGTATCCCAACCACCTATAAGAAAAACGAAGATCCAATGACTTAAAGAATCATTTGCCATATGCATGGCATTATATCAAACAGCTTGTGGGCCACAAAGAACAATTAAATCTTGGTGGATTTGATGGTATCATAACAACCAATAATTAAATAAAGGAAAACAGCATTAACCCACCAAGACACTAAAAGAGACAAATTCACAATGTCACACACAACCATTCTGCAATTATGATCAACAAAAGGAATTAGCAAATGTAATCACTTTAACTTGATGAAGAAAAAGAAGGCATCAACTTTTTGCATCATTGTCAGAAAAGCATCAACTGCTATCTAAAGCTAAAGACGTTATCCCATCTTCATTCAACTATTAAAATTCCACTTCAGAACCTGCCTCCTCATGAAAAGTGAGAACAACTAAAAAAATGACAAAACAGTCTTGGTTTTTCCTTTAGGCGCTTGTTTTTCCTTAGTCCGCTAGGCTCTCCCCTCTCTTTCTCTGACCACCTTCTCCTGATGGCTGAACCCAATTTGGACTTTAATACCCAAAAGGATGAAAGAATCGTTTCTTCTTCCTTAAAAAGAAAGCTATGCAACAAATCGAAATGATGATCAAGGATTGACAATTGGTAATAAAAGATACCTGCAGCCAATTTTCTACAACTCCTCCTAACCATCTTTTGTGATATGCTGTTTGAACAGTCCATACTTGTACCTATCAGAAAAATGTTTGGCTTCCATGAAGGTCACTCTACTTCTTCTGCCCTGTTTCTAAAAGAGAGACAAAGACGCAATTTTGAGATTATGATAGCTAGAGAGGCAAGGCCAATCTATTATATTAAAGTGCATGCATTTCTGGGTTTCTGGTGCTTCCACAAGTGCATGCATTTCTGGGTTTCTGGTGCTTCCACGATCATGTTTCTTCCGTTTGACACGTTGGTGTTTTCTGTTTTTGTTTGGTTTTGCTACTTTGTTCCTTTTTTTTCCCTTTTCTCAGCTGCTCTGTTTATGATGTTACTGTTTGAAGTTATATGTTTTATAGGTAGGCCCCGCATGGTTGTCTATGCTATTGGAGATAAAGACAAGAAAAGGAGTTCGTCAATCTTTTTTCCTGACAGTTCATTTTACTTTTTCTCCTTTACTCAGCGCCTTCCCTTTCTTGTGTCTTAACTCTCTTTCTTTTTTTGTCTCTTATGTCGATCAAGAGCATGCTCCAGCCGCTAACCATATGCCGGACCCGTACCTACCTTCTCTTATCTTGAGTCTCTTTAAAACACCTTTTGACAAACCTAATAATATTCTTAGAAATGGTTTGGTTTTCTCTCTCACCGAAATTTTTCCTATATCCAAACAACTCAGATGAGAAATTCTAAATAAACCCCGTTTTTTACTGAATCTACCCCACCCAAACAATCTAATAAGTAAAAAGACCAATTTAACCTTCTTCCAACACTGTTGCCTTCCCCCGTCAGCCAAAACCCTTCCCCTGTCTCTTCTTCATCTCGCCAAAGTCATCAGCTTCCTTCACTCTCCTCTGTTACAAACCCTTCCCCTGTCTCATTACATGAGGCTGAGCCTCGCGCCCAGCAGCAGTTGCTCGGGCCAAGCTTGTGCAGGTTCACTTGCGTGTGCGAGCATGCCTAGCTTGCAGCGCGCAAGTGAACTTGCGCGGGCGAGCCGCGCAAAGTGAACTTGCGCGCTGCTTGAGCTACTGGGCGCGAGGCGATCCTCACGCAAGGGCCACCCGAGCCTCGCCCAGGTGCGCTACCTGCGCGAGACCGAGATTGGCGGCGGCGCATCTACGCGAAACAGAGAAGGGAGGCGATGAAGCACTGAAGTGAAGCGAACTGAACGGAGAGCCTGAAGCGGAGCGTGGCGGAGAGCGGCACCGATGAAGAAGAGAAGAAGAAAAAGTAGGTGGATTATAATGTAATTTTACTGTTCCAAAAAAAAGATGGGGTAGGTTTAGTAAAAACGTGGGGTATGTTTAGAATTTCCCAACTCAGATTCCTGGTTTCCAAACTCAAAAACGCCGCAAATATTCTTCTTCACTAGAAAAATAAAAGCCAAAACAAAATGCTCTTCTGTTGACACCCAACAACAAACCAACGAGGAACTTACTCCAAGAACACAAAAGTTGGCAGAAATTTACAAAGGAGTTGATCCAGTTGGCTTTCTGACAAGACTAGGCATTACCCATAAGGTATTTGTTCAGTTCCTTCACGAAAGGTTTGCTTTTTAGTTGAAAAACATTTATTTTGAAAGTGAAAGATAAAGGAAAGAGAGAACATGGAAAATTAAGGTTTTTTTTTTGGAGATAAAAGTGTGGTGATTGAGAGAGAGGAGGAAAATTGTAAGATATGTTTGGTTCGCAAGCAAGTGAAGGGAAAAAGTATGGTTTTTAGCTTTAAATAATTAATTAGGAAAGAGCTTTGAACGCTTGGCGTAAAAAAGAAATGCCTTTTTATTTGCTTTCCTAAGTGTGTTATTGTCTGTTTAGTATATAATTTTTTTAATATGTTGTAATAATTATCTTTTTGATCTGTTATGTATGTATAAATCATTGGAAGATCTTAAAGATGAAATCTTTGCACGTCATCTCAATCACCAGGAAATGTTTTTTGGATTTGAGATATTAGATATACATCATCTTAAGGAACATCCTGTGGATTTTATGGACTGGGCTTCAGGTTCGGCCTAAGCTTCAATTTTTAACAAATTTCACATTCGAGTTTTTTGCTTCGATTGAAATATTTAGTACCTGGATTTCAAGTTGTTTTGGTCATGTGAGCTTTGCTAAAGATTCAAATAACTTGATTATAAATGCTTAACGATGTCCATCCATATAACATGCTTATTTTCTGATATGTAGATCAGTTTCTTAATATGTAAGTTTGTTTTCTTCTAAAATTTGATAGTTTTGTGCAAAAAAAAAGAATGGTAGATCCTTTTTTTTTTCCAGCTATAAATTCTTGGAATCTTAACTAGAATGGGATTTTGGTTTTGACCCTGCTTATTTGATGAATTGTTCTTTAATCTTCCTTTGCTCTCTATTTGGTTATATTGTTTATTATGATTGGTGAAACATCCATGTAGTTTCCTTAATTTTGCTAAGTATGTTATGCTTTCTGCTACAACTCATTAATTCCTTTGTTTAATCGCAGGTGGTCTTTTCGTTTTGTAGTTCTGATTGCCTCTTTTTGTAATGAGATCTATAATTCTTGCGATGCTTTAGACCATGAAGCATTTGGTACCAAAACTCTTTGCATCTCTGTTAGTTTCTCTCTGTCTCTCCCTACACTGCTAATCCTCTTCTATCTCACTCTCTTGAAATGTGTGTTTGTGTGTGTTTTGGTAATAATTCATTGTTTCATGTGTAGGAAAAATCGAGGAAGCACCTGAGCTTCTTGCGAGCAATGGATCCCTTGACAGTAGTTGTTATGAGTGCAACTTTTGTTAAGATATATCATCCATCTTCTATTACTTTGGTGAAAATGATGTAAATTAATTTGCTTCAGATTATTCAATGTTAAATCAAGCAACACAATAACAAGAACACTATACTTAGCTTAATTAGTCCTATCAATGATAATTAGAGCTTACGTTTACATGGAAAAGAGATACTCATAATCATAGTTGATAAAGAATGATGCACTCTTGGTTTAGGGAGGAGATATACCTCAGACCCTTCTCAGCTTTTGCATTCCTAAAAGCTTTCAACATGTGAAGTCCTTGATTGTGGTTGCACTTCTTATAACTGCTGTAGCCATTTTGGTAAGGATTTATAATAGTCATTCTACTAATAGGAATATGCTTTCAGCTACAGTTGTGACTGCTAATGGTAGTACGTCATTTTTGAATCTTGGGAATCTGTTGGGATTACCAAAGTATTGGCAGAAAAAGAAGGCATATGAGCCAGATTCAAATCAAGAGGTTTATATTCCGAAAATGTTGCACAAATCCCTCTATAGTTGTTGTAACAAATAATTTTTTTTCTACGTTAAGACATGATTTTATATGAAATTATTCTTGCATTTTAGCATTTACCTTAATGTTAGGCCTATCTTGCATAGGATCAGACCATTTAGCTCTATGTTACATAAGCTTTTGTTTCTTCTCTGGCTTTTTTAACCCAATGGTTTCTGCTTTTACAACTAATGAAAACTTTTTTCAGCATCTCAAGTCTCTCTTTCTTAGTATAAATACTTTTTGTTGACATTCAACTTTCAAATTTGAATATGTTCCTTGCTGTAGATTCTCATTGTTAAGAGACAGCTATTTTAATTCGAATGAATGTAATAATAAATTTATTTATTTCAGCATATACAATAAATCGTATACTGCTAGATTTTACCATTTGTGATGATTACAAGTTCAATAGATTTGTCAACAGGAATTAATGTCTCAACTGCATAGCTTAGTGCTCAAATTTATCTACATTTTCCAAAGTTAGTGGGCAAATAATGTGTTTGCCAAATTTTCTCTGGAAGAAGGCTGTACTGAATTGTTTTACTTCTTTGTCAATAGTTGTTTGGTCTTAGTGTTGCCAATATCTTTGGTTCATTCTTTTCAGTATATCCCACAACAGGTATGTCCCTTAAAGTTACCATGTACCACGCATTTAGGCTATTCTATTGCTCTTCAATTTGGTCACTTACATAATGTCTTGCTGCTCAGATATTCCTTTTTTTCTCTTTTTATTTTTTATTCATGTTTCTATAACATTTGTTCTTTGTTTTAAATTTCACCTACTATTATTGGTGTTGTTGTATGAAGCCTTTGGTATTGGAGGAATAAATTCTTTTTTATGATGAGTAGATTCTTTAATGTAGCCCAATGATGATTGTTCAAATCAAGTTTAATGATAAGTAAATTGGTGTTTGAAACCTTGGATTCTGTAGATACCACCAGAGAAGATGGATTTTTATGTTTGGTTTGACCTTTTGAGGATGAGGTTTTAAGATTACATTGATCATTAATCTATTTTTAATGTTGACTTAGAGGCATTTTAATAGGTCTTGACTATTTGTTTTGCTTTATTTTGTTGATATATTTAATTTGACTTGCATTGTTTAATGATACTATGTACGTGTAATTACTGCTTTAACTAGCTTCTTATTGTTGAGCAATACCTGTTAATATTGAATGATTTTGAACCAAGCCCCTTAATTTAACTGTCTCCGAACTCCTTATTTTAAGAAATTCTATTATAATAAAGGAGGAGTTAGATCCATTTGAATGTATTTTCAAAGTTAATATCAAATTAATGAATACAATGAATGGATATTTGCAAAAATATATTTTTAATTTAGGAGAACCTTTTTTAAGTTAACCATTTTGTTACCTAGAGCTGCAGTTCTAAAGAATAGTTGCATATGCAAATGTTACCTGAAGTTGAATATTTTATTACCTAACACTAGCATGAATTTTTCTTTGCAAAATATTAGTTAACGTTCAGTAGTTTGAGTGTTTGGGAATGGATATTTGCAAAAATATATCTTCAATTTAGGAGAACCTTTTTTTTAGTTAATTATTTTGTTACCTAAAGCTGCAGTTCTAAAGAATAGTTGCATATGCAAATGTTACCTGAAGTTGAATATTTTATTACCTAACACTAGCATGAATTTTTCTTTGCAAAATATTAGTTAACGTTCAGTAGTTTGAGTGTTTGGATTGTTTACATAGCTGTCTGTGGTGATCATTCTTGATCACTTCTATTACATATGCTTGAGTATTTTAACTTATTTTGAGTGAAAGTAACTAAATCCTCACTCCTTGCCTCATGCATAGAATATTTTAACTTATTTTGAGTGAAAGTAATTAAATCCTCACTCATTGATTCATGCATTGAACTGTTTTTTTATTTTTCTTTATTTTATGTTGCTTTTCATGAGATGTAATTTCCTATGATTAACGTATACTTTCATTTCTCAAAAGGCTTTGGTTTTGGATATTATAGTTACAAGACTTGCAAGATTACATGATAATATGCACAAAGGTTTGATTCTTCTCCTTCTATTCGATTTTTGGGTTTTTCCCAAGAATGTCTACTTTGTTTATGCAATACCAAAGTGATAACTTAATGAATAGATTTCTCCCATGTTTCTTACTCCTCTTACTTTGACATTCTCTTTGATTTTCCCCATTACATCTTCCCCCTGTAAGCTTGGATCAGATTATGTTCTCTCACTCCTCTCAATTCTGTAGTTGCTTGCACTTGTGTACCTGTGCACTATTTGCTCCTTATTGGTTTGCTTTGAATTTATAAGTCTTTCCTTTTTGGCTTCGATTTTTTTTTGCCTCTTGAGGGATAACTTCGATCCGAGGAGGTCGAAGAAGGCGCGAAGACGCCAACAAAGAAAAACAAGGGGATTGTGTTGGGTAATAACATGCACGCAGTGTGCCTGGCCATGATTGACGTAGAAGCTAACAATGAGTTTTCACCGGTAACAACGAGGCTTACATGGTTGGCATCTTGGCTTGGTATCACGAAATGGACCAAGCACCATTTAGGTAAAAAAAATCTTTAATATTTATTGTGAGCTGTTAAATTGAATCTGTTTTTAGTTTAATTGAGACATTCTATATACATTTAGTTTGCAAATAAAAAGGTAATGTGCCTTAATTTTAAACATTATGATGATGCGAATGAATGCTGAAACAAAGAGAGTTTCACATTGTTTTTGCATCTTAAAGGAGTTGGTCATAGCTTTTATGATATGGAAACCAAAGAGGATTGTCCCAGCTTTTATGATCTGCTGACCTTTACCCTTGGATCGTTGTTAGATATCTGGATTCAGAGGGAATTATTCCTACCACACCTGCCTTTGAAGTGCCTCTGTATGCTATTTGGTATGGCCCTTCTCCTACTTTCTTAAAGGTCTCAATGGTTGTGCTTTGTTGTTGGATGAGATTGTTCTGTCTTCTGTGTCAGTTTGCTTTTGGTCTCTGATGGTCTTTATCATTGTTTGGTTTGTTCTCCCTTTTACTTTGAGTTATGATTCCTGTTTATTGCCATAAGTTTAATACCTTATAGTTTTTTTCCCGGCTAGGATATTTTTTAACTTTTATTTTAGTTCCTGAGGTTTGTTAGTTCTCTAATAAACCTTCAAGTAATGGAGAAACTTGAATGTCCCAGTTCCTAAAACTGAGTTTAATTGTATTAATATATCTTTTAATTACTATTTCTACTTTTGCTCAGGCGTGTGAAGTGGAATTGATCTTTAATTTCCATAAGGTATATACTTTTTTTCTAAATCTGCTTCATGCTTGCAATTCATTTGATATGATTTTAAAATTTATTTTTCTGGAGAAGAACATTACTATTTACCTTATTATGATCATTTACACACCTGCGTCTGTTACTTACCTAATTTCTTCGGCTTATATTAATTAAATTCATGCATCTAAATCAGTAAATGATGCCAGTATACTCTTGGAAGAGAAAAGGCATTCAGCAATTGTCATATAAAAAAGATGCAGTAAGTTGGAGAAATTTTCAACTGAGACAAGAACATAAAGATAGGATAACTAATTTCAATATTAAATAAGCAAATCAAACCACCTCATGCAGCTGGTTGCACAAAGGAAATGAAACCAGAACTTCCTAATTAATAGTTAATAGCTAAACAATGTCAAAATACTGAAGTGTTAATTTTTTAGCAATTAATAGCTAACACAAAAGTAATGATACAAGCATTCAACGTCCAAAACCTACAAGTAGCTATTGCGATCCAGCAAGTAGCATCTTCACATAAGGGTTTTTTTTTTTTAATGATATGGAATTGAAAAGAGGTTGTTGGTTTTTGTTTTTTGCAGTAACTGAAGTTATAATAGCTCCAACCTTTAATACCATTTCCCTGGTAAGTCATTTAATATATGATATAACATCATATACTTTCCATTTCCTTCCTGCATTATCAACCATGAAGTCACCAATTTACGAAGCTCAATACCTAGATTCTGACATCTCTCGGCAAGTTTCTCTATTGTGCTGCTACATGGGTCATCCTAATGATGGAATGGTCTTTTCTTGTCATTTTAGTTGAATGTGAGGTTGCAATTACAATAGCTTGCAGAAAAGCATCTTAAATATGATGATCAAAATTCTACTCTATCTATACACTTAGGCTTTGCTTGGCAAGATAGAAAGAAAGGGATGAGGAAGGAAAATTAGTTAATCAAATGGTTATGTTTCATAATAACATTCTTACTTTGTAGGTTAACCACTTGATTAACTAATTTTATTTCTTCACTTTTTTTTTCTACCATACCAAGCAAAGTCTTAAGGTTGTTTTAAGTAGAATTTTTAAAGGCTTTTTTTTCTTTTTCATTTTTTTTTCAGATATCAAGGGTGAGGAGCCAAGCAACATGAGACATATAGATTAAATCATTTCGGAATGAAGTATGGAAATCTTAATATAAATATAGCATGATCCTCTTATAAGGCCTTGATAGTTTGAAACATTTGTTTTTGGCAAAGGGTTTTTGAACCTTAATTATTTACCTTATTGAAAAATATTTTCCAAGTCTACACATCAACTAACTGAAAAAAAAAATGAAGGGGAATGTACATCAACTGCCCGTTTTGCTTCATTATTTCTAGATACAATAAAATAGTTTTTTTACGAAGTTAATATTTTTGAGTGTTTCAAAATAAAGAGGCTTTTGTCAAGCATCATCACATCAGGACAGGCGATAGATGTGAATTTGTCATGATCAAACATAGAACCTTTCGAGTTACTATCAGAAGATGCAAGTATGATGTTCTCCTGCATACGAAGCTCTGCTTCTGGCGTTGTCTCACCGCTGTTTTACGTTTTGGGCATGTAATTGCAATCTTTTTGTCTATATTGCTTGCTATACTTCAAGCCACTTCTGCCGAATAAAGATAAACATTACTTTTTTGTTTTTTGAGCTATGGCTTTCTTCTCAGCTTAGACATATCTATGCTTGCACTAAATCTATAACTTATCATGCTTCATCAAATATCTATTACATTGAGCTTGAAAATTGACTCTGCCTTTTTACTATTATCTTTTACATTTGCTTAAACATATGAACTCTGTTTACCCTGTCTTGATGTTCTCATGTGTAAGCTATTTCCTTAACAACCCGCATCAATGAGCGGGCATTATCTAGTTAAAATTAAATGTTAAGATTGTGTGAAGAAATAGTTTATATGACATCGTGGGCAAAAACAAAGGTTGGAGCCATATATCCTCAATGGTAATAGAGCTTTCATATTTCCAAAATACGGCAGAAAAGGCACCCAGCCGCATTACCGTCTCATCAATGCTAAGCATAAGCAATATAGACATACTGCCTTTTACTTCATTTTGTCAAAATCAAAGGAATAGCTCAATGTAGTAATTCTGTCATATTTTGTTAGCTATGTTCTAAGAAGTGAGGAGAGGAAATGTGAAGAAGAAAACTGAAAATACAGAGAAAAGCAACATAAGTGTGTGGCATTTTCATTTCTATATATATAGTACATTCAACAATGTTAAACAAATTTCAGTCTTAATTTGTGGATCTCAACTAACTTTGCAAATCCTACTTGTCATATATGACAGAAATTGTCATTACCAAATACAAAAAAATTGTTGACAGAAAATGTGAACTTTCTGCTTCAGTAGCTAACAAACCTGCTGTCAGCAGCAGCTAATATACTTTGGTTAATTTGAATTAGTCCATTATATTACTTTCAAAATTGTGGATGAACATTGACCGGTGACTACAAAGAGTTTGCTAGTTACAAAATTGAATTAGTTGACGCATTTGTTTGATCTTGAGCATCATCGTCCAGTAGCAATCTAAACTTCAGAATCTTGTGAAGTCTGGCAACTGGTTTTACTTGCTTTCTTGAAGTTTGATTTGGATCTATTATACACTTGCCTGAGAAGAGATTTGCTAGATGGACCTGTCTCTTCATGTACTACTGGGGAAGTTTCTGCAAATAATAATTGACACAACAAATTAAGCTTCTTAATTAATACAAGAAAAAAGTTTGAGAAACAGAATAAACCAAATGAACATAAAAAAAAAAGATGGATTAGGACAGTAAAAAAGGGTCCATCCTGTAAACCAAGTGGAGAAAATCATGGAAGCAACTTTCCCAGCAATGTTGATATGCAATTGAAACAGAACAAACAGAATGAGCTCCTATCAGTTTTAATAAACAAACCCCATGCCTTACTATTAAACTTATCTAGGCTTAAAATGGGAATGCCACAATGATCAAAAACAAAAGGACAGCAAAATGCGGCAACTAATTTCATGTGAGCCCTCCTCATAAGTTCCGCAATTGGCATAAAGATTTAAAAAAAAATTAAGAATGAGAGTTTTTTTTGGCCAAAAAGGGTTTTTTTTTTTCCCCAAAAAAGGACCTGTGTACCTAATACAGACAAAAAATGTACCTAAGTTTTCAACCAGATTAATGAGCTTCCAAGGAAATTAGCTGTCAAAAAGACATAATCCCATCTTGAAACAGTGCAGAGCTTTCACATTTAACTCTGATTCTAGTTCCCATGAATGTTCTGGTGATCGCTTTTCAGCTCTCTTGGTGTTATCTACAACCTGTAAAGTTGTAAGATTATCAGCTTCTTGAAAAGAACTGGTTCTTTTTTATACCCCTTGAAAGTTTTTAATCTTTCACAACCATTCATCCTGCAAAATTTACCTGCCAAAACCTTTTAAATGAATTAACAAAGCAGATTCTACTCAACTAGACTATATAAACTCTAAAATTCTCCCATCCCAAACAAATATTGCCCTTTTAAATGTGTGAAACTGAAAACCCACTATATTAGTTGTGCATATGCCAAATGCAAATTCCCACGAGGGTCAAATTCGATAATGTTAAAATAATGCTAGTAAAAAGAACAAGAAATAATCAAATCATACCAGGTTTTGGTTGGTACCAAAGTATTATACTAGTAAGATAATAGTAGTTAGAACAACCAAGAAATAATTACTGATTTGTGGTACCAGATAAAGTATTATACTAACAAAATATTATGCTAGTAAGATCATTAAAGAAGGATTTCCCAACATATCTTCTCTCTTTGAGCCATGGTTAACAGGGTTGCATCTGAACTAGGCACAATCAAAGGCTACTGGGAAATTTTCATCATTAGAATATTAAAGAGTTTGATTGGGGTTTCCTACCAGATAAAAAATATCATTAACTTCTTCTGATGCAAAGACTATACCCAAGCCTTCAACCACATTAATGAGCTTCCAAGTACAGTAGCTGTCATTAAGAATAAGACATAATCCCATCTTCAAACAGTGCAGAGCTTTCACATTTAATTCAATGTGCTGGTGATTGCTTTTCAGCTCCCTTGGTGTTTATCTACAACCCGTAAAGTTGTAAGATTATCAGCTTCTGGAGAAGAATTGGTTCTTTTTTATACTTCTGAAAGATTTTAATCTTTCACAACCATTCAGTATGCAAATTTTACCTGACAAAACCTTTTACATGAATTAACCAAGCACATTCTACTCAACTAGACTATATATGAACTCAAATTCTCCTATCCCCAAACAAATATTTCCTTTTTAAATGTGTGAAACTGAAAACCCACAATATTAGTTCTGCATATACCAAATGCAAATTCCCACAAGGGTCAAATTCAAAAATGTTAAAATAATGCTAGTATAAAGAACGAGAAATAATCAAATTATAGCAAGTTTTGGTTGGTACCAAAGTATTGTGCGAGTAAGATAATACTAGTTAAAACAACCAAGAAATAATCAAATTTTTGCTGGTTTCTGGTACCAGATAAAGTATTATACCAACAAAATATTATTCTAGTAAGATCGTTAAAGAGGGGTTACCCAACATATCTCCTCTCTTTGGACCATGGTTAGCAGGGGTGGATCTGAATTTGGCACAATCAAAGGCTAGTGGGGAAACTTTCATACTTAGAATATTAAAAAGTTTGATTGGGTCTCCTACCAGCTAGAAAAATATGAACATTAACTTCTTCTGATGCAAATGTCAGCCAACAATTTAATGGGTTTCCACTTTCCTACCACCAACATACTGCTTGAGAAAACATTGACATATCTCATCATCTCAATGCTGTTTAAGTCTTAAACTGAATCCAGGCCATGCCCACAATCTGCAAGCTCAATCTGCCCCTTAAAGTATGGCCAGTTGATATATTCATGTACAATTTTTTATAGTTTCAAACAAGATCATGAGCTGTAATTGTGAAGAATTGAAATAACACCTCCACTAAGGCTTTTAAGATATGAAACTCAGGAAAAGAAAATTGAACTTATAATCCTCCCATGCATGAGGGAAGCAGGTGTAAAATGATAACAAAAGAGGGAATGGGAGATGACTAACCACCTCCCAGTTAAGTTCAAAGTAAGTTTTAACAAAAATGTTGCTCACCATCTTCAGAGAAAACAAAGCAGGACCCAATCGTTTCTTCATATTCTCCGATCTGTAAATTGGAAAAGATAGTAACTTCAAAGAAGAAAATTTCATGAATTAAAAAACGCCTCATGTTAGAAATCAATTGGTGTTCATTAAAGTTCAAACCTAAAGCTTAGGCATATTATGGACCACCAAATCCCTAGTGCATAGTAAAATTTATGACAAACTAACTACTTCGATAAATGCATGAGATGTCTAACAGAAACTGTAATGAATAGAGAGGAGGGCAGCAAGAATCCTTTAGATGCCAAGAATTTTGAAATATATATATATATATATAAATATATATATATATATATATATATATATATCCGGGCTGATTGTAAATGCTAAAGATAAACATCAATCAATAAATAAATAAATAAAAGGGCAGTCCCTAGTTTTTCCTTAAATATGGTCATCAAGGAAATAAAACTTTCAAAACATAAATAACCTGGAAGTACCTTTCCTCTCAAGGCAAACAGAAGATTTTGCAAGCTAAGAACTCAGCAGCTTTATTTTTTTCATCTATGATTAATATTGGATTCATTGTGTCCAAAACCTGAAATTCATTAACGACTGGATGATCACGATATGGTAAAATAAAAGCAACAGCCAAAGGATGGCTTAACTTATGCTTAAGTTGAAATTTCACTGAATTCTACCCTGTTTTAACAGTAGATTATTAAGCATTGAATGGGGTTGCAGTTTTTACCCTGCTTTAACAATTGGTTGTTTCATGTTTGATAGTTTCTTATCATTCACTTTTTGCTAGAAAAGATTTTTTTTTCCTGTTTTCATGTCCATAGCATTTTTAGATCTCTTGTGTTTCTGCCTCCACATCTTTTAGATGACATATTGCCATCAAAAGAGTTCTGGTTACTCAACACTTATTAACAGTGTGATTTACCAGGTGCAGATAACAACTAAAAGGTATCACACATTGCTTATTAGCAACTCATCAGTCATCAGTGTGTTCTTCTGGTACCAATTTGGACAATGTCCTGAAACAACACAATGTGTAGCATTTATGACGATTAACTTCCCTTCTACAGCTAACGTGGTCCAGCTGTCAGCTGCTCAAAATCATGCTGCATTCATTTAGCAGTGTGAAGAGGCTTGTTACTCTTATCTTATTTCAGTTCTATGTTTTTTAGATACCAATAGCATACTCAGGGTGCATTTTGCACAGAACAAGAAGCCATACATTATACTCAAGTGAAAGCTTGAAATTGACTGACTTGAACCATACTCCACAAATTTGTCGTTGTTAAATGGGCTAAGGTGAGTTCTAATCTAGCTTGGCAAGATGAACCAAGCTCATGTTGCTTTATTCTTGTACTGCACCACAAATATGTTTTCTCACCATTGAGATGCCTTAATTATTGGCTTAATTTACTATTATGAATTTATATTTACAAGAAGAAAAACGATCCAATTTTTATGGTCTTAGCTCTTGGTGCAATTTCAGTTGCAGTTGCCATAAGGAAAGACTGAAATCAAATATCTGAAGCCTCTGGGTGGCTTTCATCTGTATTCTTATGTTACATTTGAGAGGTAAACTACTGGCTGTTTCCTATTGCGTTTTTTTGTTTTGGTTTCTTTGTGCCTAAAGAGTTTTCTTTTTTATTTTATTTTATTTTATTTTCAGCAATAGTAGAATATCCTAAACTCTCACCCACTTTGTAGTCCTGATTGTACTTAGGAAACTGTCGAAATACGATTTCAATCAAGAAATGACAACTGTAATGTTAGATTTAACACTCAATTTCATGCTGATTCACCAACATAATCTCATAAATAGGTTAAGATTAGGTAAGAGTAGGACTGCTCTCTTTCCTAGTGCTTTTCCTTTCAATATAAAACTACACAAGCAGGTCTACAATGTTACCTTGTCTTTTGGACTAATTCCACAACAATCTTGAAATTCCTTACTTAGAGAAGAGCTAAGAAACAAATTTCTGATAGACATGGAAAGAATCTCATAGGATGAAACTCCAAATTCTTACAACCATACTAAAAAAATCATTCAAGTAGCAGAGTGAAGACATAAAAAAGAGAGACAATATTCAAGAGCTGAAGTACATACCCAAATTTACAACAATAAAAGCTGATGTGGTAAAATGAAATGAGGAACAGAGTAGACTATTAGCTGCTGCTTCATGAAACATATATCTAGTAATCTTCTCCTCCTTCTTTGACTACTTCACTTCCAACTTCCCGACAGTCTTTCTTCAAAGCAACAAATCTTCACAGGCTTATCCGAATTTGTCTTTGTTTATTCCATTACTTACATGCTTATTTGGCATACATTGGATCAAACTTCTTGTCAGCTTTGAGAAAAACATCCTCCCGGCTGTGTTTTCGCTAAAAATTTAAATTGGAAAAGACAAAGAGAAGCTTGAAATTAACATATAAGAAAGGGAAAAAAAGGAGAGAGATGACTACTAAGAGAAAAGAGGTTAGAAATAAGCATTGATTTTAATTTTATACCTTGGTGATTAGGTCTTTTAATAAAAACTTTAAAGAGAAATAATTAAGAAGAATGGAAAGGAAAAGTGAGTTGAAGCTTAAGACAGATCGGATAATAGACTTTAAAGAGGTTTTATCACACAATCCAGAATCAAGAAAGGGTTTCTTTTGTTAGTGGAAATATAAACCTTACTCAATAAGATAAGGCAAATCAAATACCTTTGTTTCATAACAAAATCACTCAACTTTGCTACAGAATTGAGTGTAATTAACAAAATATGGCCAACAAGCAATATAGGCAGATTTTGGTTTTGAATAATAAACGCAGAAAGAATTATTCACTTTTTTTTTTCCCTTGACAGAGATGAAATCAAGCACACAGCAAGCAAACAATACACTAGGAACACCAAAAGCAAAGGCAATTCAGAGTAAGTTGTGTAATCGAGGTATGCTTAAGCCTCAGACTATCAGGAAAAGAAAAAGGCTAACATATGATTTAATTGTATACCTCTTCCCTCGAGCTTTCAAAAAAAGGAAAGGAAGGGCTCCAAGACAAACTTGGCATAGGGATGGTCCCACTCCATGTTTTCCCACTCCGTTCGATTGATCCTGATTTGTTGGAGAGAAGGTGGAGGAGATGGTCGGCCTTCTTCAAGCAGGGGAAGATATAGAGGGATCCTCTTTAATTTTGGACAATCCTGTATATGAACAGTTTGAAGAGAATCACAAAGCGTTGCTCCCTTTGCACTATAAATGCTCTTCAATTTTGGTAGTCTGCTCAAACTCAATTCCCTTAAATTGGGAAGAACAAGATTGAGAGTACTGTTGCTATCCATTCCTTCTTCCTCTAATTCTGACCTTGATGCTATTATTTCTTCCATTTCATCACAGCCCCAAACTTCTAACTGTTCCAAATTTTGGAGAGAAGGTGGAGGAGATGGTCGAGCTTCTTCAAGCAGGGGAAGATATAGAGGGATCCTCTTTAATTTTGGACAACAGTCTATGAGAACAGCTTGAAGAGAATCACAAAGCATTGCTCCCTTTGCACTATAAATGCTCTTCAATTTTGGTAGGTACATCAATGACAATTCCTTTAATTTGGGAAGAGCAAGATTGAGAGTACTGCTGCTATCCATTCCTTCTTCCTCCAATTCTGACGCTGATGCTATTATTTCTTCCAATTCATCACAGGACCCAACATGCAACGCTTCCAGATTTTGGAGAGAAGCTGGAGGAGACAGTCGGCCTTCTTCAAGCAGGGGAAGAAGTAGAGGGATCCTCTTTAATTCTGGACAATCCGTTATCCTAACACTTTGAAGAGAATCACAAACCATTGCTCCCTTTGCGCTATAAATGCTCTTCAATTTTGGTAGTTTCCACAATGACAATCTCTTTAATTTGGGAAGAGCAAGATTGAGAGTACTGCTGCTACCCATTCCTTCTTCCTCCAATTCTGACCTTGATGCTATTATTTCTTCCAATTCATCACAGGACTCAACATGCAATACTTCCAGATTTTGGAGATTTTTCATCACCCAATCAGAAGAGAACAACTTTTTTATTTTTCCACAACCTCTAATATCAATATCAGTCAGTGCGGAAAAAGTGCCATGTGGCACTGGTATAAACCACGAGAAAAGTATCTCTTCACAAAACTCAAAACTGCACCTCCAAAAATCCAATTTCTGAATATCGGACAGAATCTTAGCACCATTTCCATCGATCTGACAATAACCAAATTGAATGCATTTTTTATATTTGATACCATAGGCAGCACCCACACCAATGCAGTATTCACGAGGCCCTTGTGTTTGTCCATCCAAAGCTTGGGCATAATTGCTCAGCTCCTCCAAGTCGCAAAACATCCCGTTGAAAATTTCCAACTTTCTTAGTCCACCTATCTCATCACCTCTCACATATCTTGGAACAATTCCCTCAAACTCTAACTCCTGAAGGCATGAGAATTTTGACAATATTCCATCCGGTATCTTTGTTATTGACGTATCACTGAAATTAAGATATTTGAGTTTTACCAGCCTTTCCATCCCATGAGGGAGATTCCATATGCTTGTTCTTGCAAGGTTCAACCTCTTCAAAGCTTGAAGTTTAGAGAAAGATGGCATATTCTTTAAACTTCTGCAACCTTGAAGCAACAGTGCAGTGAGAGATTCCAAATCAGAGATGGAATTCGGCAGGCTTTCAATAGAATAATTCTCAGAAAGATCAAGAATCTTGAGTCCATGCATTTGCTCAAAGAAACACTCGGGAATACTCGTTATACCACACCCGGACAGCAATAAGGTTGTGAGTGCATGACATTTTGGTGGCGGCATTTCTGGTGGAATTTGTAGTCCCCAATTCCTCGTCAGCGAAACCTTGTCCAGATCTTCAGCCCATTCTTTCAAATCTGGTATCTCTTTCAATTGCATGCCTGCTCTTACCAAGAATCGAGGTTTTCCCCTCGTGGTGATGTCTAATGCCATGTCCCTCACAAGGTCATGTAGCTTCACCCAACTTTTATGATCTTCCAACAAGCAATTGCTAACGAGTTTATTCAAAATGGCATGCCCTCTGTTTTTTTCTTCTTCCATGCTATCTTGTTCTTCCACATGTCCCTCAGCAATCCATAGTTTTATCAGCTCATCTTTATAGATCAGAGAATCTTCAGGCCATAATGCACAACAGAGGAAGCATTGCTTGACTCTTTCAGTTTCTAAACGTTCGTAGCTGAATTTGAGTTGTTGCAGTACCTTCTGATTTAAATTGTTTACACTTTCTGCACGTCTTTTCAATTCAATGAGTGCATTCTTCCATTCATCAAGGTCACGTTTGCCTTTCATACTGCTTGCTACTGTAACAATAGCTAAAGGCAAACCAGCACATTGCTCAATAACAGCTTCCACAGTTGGTGACAGGACCGGATCATTCAGAAAATCTGTACCTACTTTCTTTAAGAACAAACTCGATGCATCTTGTTTTGAAAGAGTAGGCACTTTAACTTCTTGACAATCCAAATAGTGACAAACGTCCAACGACCGGGTTGTTATCACTAACTTCCTCCCGATAGTAGGCTCAGGAATTCCAACTTCTTCAAGAGATAATTTTTCCCATACATCATCCAAGATTAAGACATACTTGTCTTTTCGAGACAACATTTGATGCATCATCCCTGCTCTTTTAGTTACATCATCAACATGAGAAAGAGATTCATTCATTGCATCTGCGATGTCATCTTGTAATTTGGCAATGTTCAGCTCCTTTGATACTGTAATCCACATCACAGCGTTGAATTTGTCAGTCTCTTGTACAAGTTGGTTGTTAATGAGCTTCATGATGGTTGTTTTCCCCACTCCTCCCATTCCCCAAACTCCAATCCCCGAAACATCATCATCCATCAAATATGCCCAAATTTCTTTCATAAGTTTCTCTGGTGCTTCACCAACTAAGTTCGCCGTCGCCAAAACCTGTCCAATCCATTGAGGATCGTCAATAACCAAAGCACCAAAACTCTTTCCTCGTTGAAGAAGTTCTTCAACTTCTGGTATCCTTTTCGAAACATTTCCTCCAAGGAATCCACGTGAGAGAAGATTGCTTCCGCCATCGTCATTTTGAGGATATTCACCATTGATCCTTTCAACATCTCGAAACCAAAGCTCAACTTCTTTCTTGAGTTTCTTTCTAGGTTGTAGCTCTACACTCTTTTTTGATTCATTGTCTTCCTTCACGGCATTTAGTTCCTCCAATTTTCTCTTCAAGGTAGCTAAATTCTTTTCATGATTAATGTGATTTTCGATGACTGTGGAAGCCTTATTTAGCACAAAGTCCATCGCACCAAGTACCTATATAACACCACATATGCACATCAGAATGCTATATTAGGTCTACACTCCTTAAAACGGACTTTGACAAACAGATTTATCAAGTAAAGAAGCAAATTCTTGTTTTACAAAAAAGATTGATGTCATAAGTTTGATTATAAGATTTACTGTTAGTCCTACAAAGGAATTTTATTTTTTCTCATCATTAGCAAATTAACAAGGCTCCTAATCTAAGAAAAAAATAATCTGGAACTCAAAAATATTTTGTAAAGCTTAATTGTAAGTACTTAGATATCACAAGAAAAATATAACATTATACCACCATAAGAGCAAAACCAGACAGTTAAAAATGAAAGAACCAGAGAGAAACGAACAAAATGTTGACCTGTCATATAATTTGAACAAAAAAGAGAAGATGAATCATATGCAAAGTCATTTGATTTAAGGTTATAAATGAAAGAATTATTCTTAGTTGGTTTATTAGACTGATCTTATAAGTCTCATGATAGCCAACGTATGTAGGAATTAAAATAAGAAAAAAAAAGTAAGAAATAATGCCAAAATAGACTACAAAACTTTTATTGGCGGGCAGATATAATGCTAACTTATATTTTGGAATTAGTCGAAGAAAAAAAATCTGTACTTAACTCCACTTGTCAAAGTAACTTATATTCTTTGTGTCAAGGTGAGCAGGTACAATGCTCATCATAAAGTTGGTTTTCAAGGATTTCTAATTTGTAATCCGAGCTCTTTAAGATTAACATTCAGATTCATGGCAAAGACTAAGCATTTTGCTACAATTCTGTAGCCTTTTATCTAACACTGCTTGATCTTAAGATCATGCCCCTGATGAGAACATGTGAAAAATATTTTTATCAAGTTAAAACGAAATAATCATAAAGAATTTTGTCAAAAGCTTGGTGGCTTTGCAAAAGGAATTATAAATAAATAAATAAAAAAAAAAAGGAGCACATCCATAAAGGAACAGAGAAATATGCCATTAGAAGTATAAGGATGGCATGCCAAACAAGACCATGGAAGCATGCCAATGAGTGAAAATGCATATATTTTAATAGAAGGGTTGTATTTAGTAGGGTTAACAAGTCAAAATCATATAACTTAAAATTGGTGAGAAAGCTGAAACCTGGTTGTGCCACGATTTTTACCTCTTTATTGAACACGTTCTATGCTTCCCATCTCGCCACGTCGCGTTTTTCCTTGAGTGAGCTCACGCGTTTTCAAACTCCTTTTCCCTGTTTCCTTTTCCTCTTGCCAACTTCCATTAATTTTAAGTGTGAATACTTTTCCATCATTATTCTTTCTATTAAATTGATGTCCTTTGCATTTTCATTTTCAACGTTCCTTTTCCAATTTGTGGGGCCCTTTGCTTTTTGGGTTTGCCCTTGCTATGTGCTGGTGTTGCTTCACTTTTTTTTTGTCTCCTTCTATCTCTCTGTTCTTTTTTTTCCCTCTAAAAAAAAGTTTGCTACCCATACATGGAGATGTAGCCGACCCACCCCAGTAGACGAGGGAACACCCAAATTCAAGAATCTTTTGTTGGCCAAGTTCAACATTTTACCCATTTTGGCTTTGTGATTGTCGTTTTCCAGCTTTTCTCACAATTGCTTGAGCTATTTCCAGATCTAGCCTATATCTTTTCTCTTTTGCTTTTGTTCTTTTCGTTTGATATCTTTTCTCTTTTGCTTTTCTTCTTCTTTTTATATATTTTGGATTTGGTCAATTTGCTGAGTTTAAAATTACCTTATTCTAATAAATTTTGCTGTTTGGTTGATTTGAAGCTAAACCTTTTATAATTTTTGTTTCAAAATATTTTATGTCATTTTTCTATGAAATTCCCCCCCCCCCAAGGCATAATCTTTTTATTGAAGGCATTTGTTTGTAAATGATGTTTCTGTATAAAGATCGTACCCTTAGCTATTGCTTGGTAATGATGTAGATAATTGTTGAAGTTTGTAATAACGTGGATAACTGGTAATGCGGATTGCAAGCAGAATGTCCATTATGCTCTCTTTGCTGCTTCTGCTTTGTTTCGTTGTGAAGCGTTTTGTTGTTTCCTTTTTTGCTTAATTTATTGTGTCATATTGTCATTTTGTTCTCTTGGATATTAATTGGGTTGCGTTTATCAGGTTGGCCGTTGATTTTGAGTCCCATCTGTGCATCGATTGATCGGTTATTTCTTCTCTCTTCTTTAATCTGTTTGGCTTCGTTTATGATTGTTACTTGCCGTCGTTTTTTGTTCAACTGATTAGCCATCATGGCTACCTACTCTTCTTTGTACTTTTGTTGTCGTTTTGTCCAGAGGAAAATTGAATTGGCTATTCTTTAGTTCTTTTCTTTCTATCCTTCCTTCATGTTTCATTTGGTCCCTGTTCTCTATTGTCTCTTTTGGTTTCAGTTCTCTTACTTGTGCTTTCTCGGCAAGCCTTTTTCGCATTCACTGCTCGGAAGGATCCGCCCTTGGCTACCTGTTGTCCTCGACTCTTCTCTATTGCGTTTTCCGCTATTGTTGCTTTCTCATGTTTTTTTTTTGCTATTGTTCCTTTACTTTCTCTTATATGTTTTGCTTTTGTTTTTTTTTTTTTTCACTTTTGTAGGTTATTTTTTCTTATTTTCTTGAGTTGTTTTCCTCCTATGGTGCTCATAGCTTTTCTCCGAAGTTCGCTTTTACACTGTCCCATATATGCTATGCTCTTCCACTGTTCTGGTAAGCTGTGTCCTACTTTTCTCATTATGCTGTAGTTCACTTATTTTGTTGTGCTTTCTTTCCTTAACTGTATCCGGTTTGATTTTTTTTTTTTGCTTTACTTATTGGTTTCTTCGTTGTTTCACCAATTAAGAGAGTTTTGTCTTCTCTTAGCTTATTTTAATTATATGTTGTCTCTTGTGGATGTGTGTTTTGTCTTCTGTGTATTGGCTGGGTGTTCTATTAATTGTGTTTATTGCTTTCTTGCGCCTCTTTCCCTTGCTTTATCTCTCTTCATCTTTTGGTTCTTCTTAGGTTCTTCTATGTTGTGCTTATATATTTGTATGTGTTGCTCTATTGCTGCTTGCCATCTTACTTTGTGAATTTTAGGAAGTTGGTTTTCTTTTTCTCTTTGCATTTTGTCTCCGTTTCTTGCTTCCATTCTTGAATTATTGATTCTTGGACTAGCTCTATGCCTGCTTTTTCCTTTTCTTTGTCCGTGGTTTTGGTGTATCCCACTTATTTGGAATTTTACATGTCTCGAGTTTATTCGAAACTCTGCTTGCTGTCTTTGGTCACTCTGACTGTTTTCCTTGGTGTAGGTTGTTCGAGTTAATTGCTTGGTTTTCGGTGTACAACCAAGTTTTCATTTGTTCCTTCTTTTTGGCTGGTATATGCTTGCTCCTACTGTACTCTTTTTCTCTTTTATGCGCAGATGTTTTATTCTTTGTCTTTTTTTTTTCCTCTTTGTCCTGTTCTTTCTGTGCTTTGCTTTTCTTTGATATGTGCTCTTTTTGTGCCCATTTAGATCCTTTGATGTTCTAGCTATTGCTTTTGTTGGGCAAGTTATGCTTGGGTTGTTTTTACTTCTTTGATACATGTTTATCAATTCCATGGTATGTACCAAGGATAATGCAACTTTCCGTTTCTTTATTGCTTGATGTTTGTTGGTCAACTTATTAATCTTGATTTCCATCTCGAGGTTTGGCTTTGTGTGTCAAAGTTTTTTTCCCCTTATTTGTTTGGCTTTTATTTTTTAGGCTTTTATGGAGCCTTTTATGTTTTCCATGGTTTTTTTTGTTGTCTTGCTTTCATTGTTCCTTTTGTTTGACATTGTCTCTCAGTTCTTCTTTCCTGTTTGTGAGGACATTTTTCAATGGCCTAGATTTCATGTTGCTTCTCATGTACGCTCCTTTCATGTTGTTTTAGCTTCAGGTTTTCCCATCAAGCCCCTTCAAATGAGCGATAGAAATTCAAGTCAAGAAAATAGATTTAAGGGATCTCAATTCCTTAAGAACCAAAGAATTAAGAGTAGAGATGCTCAAAGTATACGGTGTTGCCAGTCATCTCTCAGTCCAGGTTCGTTTGAGTGCCCTCAAGTAAGGCACTCTGTTTGCATTGAATCTTGTGGAGGATCACAGCCAATCAACTTGCAACCTACTACTTTTGTTAGCAATGGTGATATTAGTGATTCCCAGCATGTTAACACAGTTATCCTGAATAGATCAAATCTCCCTACAGTTGAAACAATTGCTGTGCCAACTACTTTAGATGTTGGTACAAGTAACCAAACCACGTTGACTAATGTCACACGATCAACAGCTGGTATGAATCTTAGCTTAACCAGTCTTGATTTCGGTAATTTCATACTTTTATTTATTCATTACTTTATTCCTGGCTATTTGTATGCTTTTATATTTGCTCCTATTTACATTTGTTCCTCATTTATTTTTCCTCACTACAAAATTCTTTGTCATACTTTTTTGTTGCTCTCTTGTGCCTTCAGGCCAAACTGAGCTAGGTTAGTTCTCCTGCCATCTTTTCGCTCATTTCTTTTTCTTGCGTTGTTGTTCTTTTTCTTTTTACTTTTGCCTTTGGTCTTATGTTAATTATGTTGATCCGATTTGCTTCGAGATCTTTGCGAGTTAGAAGAATTTTCAAGAAAAGCCAAAAGGTTAAAGCGAGCTCAATCTATTAGACACAAGCAAGAAAGGTATGCAACATATCAACCTGCTCTTGATGGGCAACCATGTTTTCCTTTATTTTATCTAATTTTTTTGCCTCTCTTCTATTATGATCTTTTGTTATCAGGCATCCAACCCTATCTCAAAGAGTTAGCTTTAATTATTTAACTAATGATGGTATGACTCCCTTGCCGGATATGCTTCCTCCTGATGCCAACTCTCTTGCCTCTAACAACCAATCTTTGCCCATTCCTGTCAATGTAGGTGCTCTGTCAAATGTTAATCCTCAACGTCAAATGATTAATTTAATTAGTTTGCATTCTAGAGCAAATGCCAATGGTGACCTAGAGACTGTTTCCTTCTCGGCAAATGTATGTTTTGTTGATAGTCATACCTCGATGCGTATTGGCTGCACTTTTGTTCCTCTTAAATGTGATGTTGGTACAAGCACTCAAAGCATGGGGCATCATGTCCAAGTGTCGGCCCATCATCGAGCTGTTGAACGATTACCCCTGTCTTCTCACCAAGGTCCTTGCCTTCAAATGGTTTCCAATTTTGCTTTTAGTTCTTTTGCTTTTTACTTTACGCATATTGCCTCCTTATTTATGCTTTGTTATACATTCCTATTTCAGTTTTCTCTCTTCTTCTTCATCACCACATTTGTATGATTAATTTGGATCTTATCTTTACTTGCCTTTTTTACTTGGCAGGTTGCACAGTTAATCAATCGATAGTGCAGCATTCAAATCGTATGTTAATGCAACTTTTTTCTCTTTTTGCCCAATTATTTTACTAGGCTTTTATTGGTTTTGTTCCTATATTGTGTTCCTTTCATTGGTTTTCTGCTATCCATTCCAGTTTGCTCTTTTGGTTTGACCTATTGCGTTTACAGGTCGGTACCATGAGCCTTTAGATTTAGGCGGGTTGGACTATGAATGCCCGTATTGTTGTGCTAAGATGTGGTATGAAGAAAGGCTAAAGAAATGTGGAAACACCGCTTACCCAATTTTTAGTTTGTGTTGCAAAGAAGGGACTATTGCTCTCCCTTCAACAAGGATAACCCCTCCATTCCTTGATTGCTTGCTTAATTACAACGCTGGGCAAAGATCGCGAACATTTAGAGATAATATCAGAGCTTATAATTCTATGTTCCAATTCACTTCGATCGGAGGCAAAGTTGATAACTGCATAAATAATCGGCCTGGCCCTTATGTGTTTAAAATTGGAGGTCAAGTGCACCACCGTATGGGATCTTTATTACCACCTATTGGACGTGCTCCAAAATTTGCCCAATTGTACATATGTGACACCAAAAATGAAGTAGCTAATCGAATGAGGCCTTTCCAAGCTCCTGACTCCTCCGATGCAATTGATGTAGATATTGTCGAGGGTTTGATGCATATGTTTGATCAAACAAATGCAATCGCGAAGCTTTTTAGGATGGCGAGGGATCGATTTGTCAAAGAAAATTATGCTCCACTCCAACTTCGCTTGATTGGTAGTAGAGACCATCATGATCGACAATATGATTTGCCCTCTCATATGGAAATAGCTGGTTTGGTGGTTGGTGAAGATGAAGGACCCCAAGATGATCGAGATATTGTTGTGGAACATCGCTCTGATGGTTTAAAGCGCATTAATGAACTCCATCCTGCCTTCATGTCCATGCAATATCCGATTCTGTTTCCTTTTGGTGACAATGGATTTTACTTGGGGATTAACTATAGAGATACAAATCGAAGAACGAGGAAGGAGCGAAAAACAGTTACTATGATGGAATACTACGCATACATCATCCAACAACGGTTACTAACTGGCCATACTCTTCTTAGAGGAGGTAGACTCTTCCAACAATTTGTTGTGGATGCTTATCTTTGCATTGAGCGGATGAGGTTACAATGGATTCGGGAGAATCAACAGCAACTAAGGTCAGAAATTTATCAAGGCGTGCAAGATGCTGTGACTCGGGGCGATGTTGATAGTCATGCTATAGGCAAGCGAATTATCTTGCCCTCAACCTTTGCATCTGGTCCTCGATTTTTGTTTCAAAATTACCAAGATGCAATGGCCATTTGCAGGCAGTTTGGCCAGCCAGATCTCTTCATAACATTTACCTGTAACCCAAAGTGGCTTGAAATCGATCGTGCATTGTCCATGATTCCTGGTCAGAGAACTGAAGACAGACCAGATATATTGGTGAGACTATTCAAACTTAGATTGAAATGTCTGATGGATGATCTAATCAAAAACAAACATTTTGGCAAAACAACAGCAGGTTCGTGTGCCTTTAAAGTTGTTTTCTATCGTGATCATTTCTACAGAGTTCTATCTTCCTTTTGCCTTAATCTTATGTGCACCTTTTCTTTCATTTTGTTGCAGTTGTGTACACGATAGAATTCCAAAAGCGAGGTCTACCTCATGCTCATATTTTGCTCTGGCTTCATCCTGATGACAAGCTTTCAACACCTGAAGAAATTGATCGCTATATTTCTGCAGAAATTCCAGACAAAGAAGAGGATCCAATTGCACATGAAGCTGTATCTAACTTCATGATACATGGTCCATGTGGTCCTCTAAATAATCAATCGCCATGCATGAAAGATGGGAGATGTTCCAAGTTCTTTCCTAAGTCATATGAAGCACAAACGATTGTTGGGGAAAATTCTGTTGTCTCATATAGAAGAAGAATCCCAAGAAATCAACAAATGGTTGTTGACAAGAACGGTGTTATTCTTGATACAAGATATGTTGTGCCACACAATGTCGATTTACTTGTGAGACATCAAGCACACATTAATGTTGAGATTTGTGCAAAAACAAAATCAATTAAGTACCTGTTTAAATATGTCAACAAGGGTCCTGATAGGGCGAGGGCAGTTATAGAAGAAACTTCGAGCGCAGAGCCTGCCAGTAGTCAACCTAATCTTGAGCAAATTGATGAAATAAAAACTTTCCTTGATTGTCGATATATATCATCGCATGAAGCGTGTTGGAGGATATTTGGCTTTGAAGTCCACCATAGAGACCCTGCAGTTATCCGTCTTCCTATCCATTTGCCAAACCAGCACTTTATTACTTTCCCTGAAAGCTCAGATTTGTCGACTGTACTGCGACAACCAATGTTAGATAAAACTATGTTTACTGAGTGGATGCAAACGAATAAGGTCTATCTATGTGCTCGAGCTTTGACGTACACTGAATTCCCAACTCAGTGGGTTTGGTCTCAAAAAGAAAAATCTTGGAAACAGAGAGAAAGAGGAAGAGCAATTGGGCGAATTAATCATGTCCACCCAACCGCTGGCGAATTGTTTTTCCTTAGGTTGTTATTAAATGTGATCAAAGGTGCAACAAGCTATGAGGATATCAAAGAAATCGATGGTTTCATTCATCCTACATTTCAATCTGCGTGTCGAGCTTTGGGTCTCTTAGGTGATGACAAAGAATGGGATCATGCTTTAGAACAAGCTTCATTCTGGGCAACAGCTCTTGAATTGAGACAACTATTTGTCACATTGATTATGTTTTGTGAAGTAGAAAATCCAACAGCTTTATGGAACAAACATTGGGCGCTTTTGGGTGAAGATATTGAATATCAAGCAAACAGTGTTCTTGGCAAAAACCATTCTGTCTTGACAGAGCAAGACTTAAAAAATCAAATCTTGCTCTTCCTTGAGGAGTTATTCAATAAGAATGGATCATCATTGTCCAATTATGATCTACCTTTTCCCTCAATTAGTCCAACTCATGTAATACAAGATAGGTTGATTAGGGAAGAACTGGACTATAATCTTGATGATCTGCAAAGGCAACATGCTTCTTTTGTGTCTATGTTGAATGCCGAGCAAAGAATCATATATGATGCTGTCCTAAATTCAGTTTGCCACGATGAAGGTAAAATGTTCTTTGTTTATGGTCACGGTGGCACAGGGAAGACTTTTCTCTGGAAAACTATTTTGGCAGCTCTTCGTTCAACTCAGAAAATTGTTCTTGCTGTCGCATCTTCTGGTATAGCATCTTTGTTACTACCAGGAGGTCGTACTGCTCACTCTCGCTTCAAGATTCCATTGAATGTCGATGATGTATCAACCTGTCAAATCAAACGTAACACTGATCTTGGAAGGCTTATTTGTATGTCCAGCTTGATAGTCTGGGATGAAGCTCCGATGGTGCATAGGCATTGTTTTGAAGCATTTGAAAGATCTCTTTCTGATATCATGCTATCCGGTGTTGATAACCAGCCAAATAGACCATTTGGAGGAAAAACTATTCTCCTTGGTGGTGATTTCAGACAAACCTTACCTGTTATCACGGGTGGAACAAGATCTCAAATTGTTAATGCATCAATCAATAGATCACCTTTATGGAACTATTGTCATGTCTATACACTTGCTGTAAATATGAGACTTAGTTCAGCTTCACTTGACGATCATTCTAAAAGACAAACAGAAGAATTTGCAAGATGGATCCTGAATGTTGGTGATGGCAAAATCATGCCTGCTCATGTTGAATTTGATTCTGATGAAACTTGGATTGAAGTTCCTGCAGACTTATTGCTAGATCCTACAGATTCACCTATCTTGACTATGATTAATGCAATTTATCCAAATTTAGAGAATAATTTTTCTAACTCAGTTTACCTAAGAGATCGTGCTATTGTTACTCCTTTTAATGATACAGTTGATCTAATCAATTGTCAGGTTCTCTTAATGATTCCAAGGCAGGAAAAGCTTTATCTCAGCTTTGATTCTATCTCAAGTGTAGATGGTGACTTCTCTGACCAAGATATCCTTTACCCACCAGAGTTCTTAAATTCTTTGAAATTTACAAATGCACCAAATCATCGACTTGCATTGAAATTAGGATGTGTGGTCATGTTGCTCAGGAACATAAATCAGACTGCAGGATTATGTAATGGAACTAGACTTATAGTCACACAAATGGCTGCAAATGTTATCGAAGCACAAATCATCACTGGTAGCCACATTGGTGACAAAGTTTTCATTCCTCGAATATGCTTTGCTCTTAAGGATTCAAAATGGCCATTTGTTCTCAAAAGAAAACAATTCCCTGTTCGCCTTTCATATGCCATGACCATCAATAAGAGCCAAGGCCAAACACTTGAATTTGTAGGCTTATATTTGCCAAAACCTGTCTTTTCTCATGGTCAACTATATGTTGCAATTTCAAGAGTTACAAATCGAACTGGTTTAAAAATCTTGATTGACAATACAAATGCTCAAACACATGCTTTAACAAAGAATATTGTTTACTCTGAAATATTTGATAATTTGCCAACAGGTTCTCTGTTTCTGTTCCAATCCCTTATCCATGTTTATCACCTACATATTCTGAATTTATGAATGACTGTTTTTCCATTGCTTTTGTGTCTCATGTTTCCATTGCAAGTCTGCCTGCCATCTTCTTGATACAGCAAGTAATGTTTGATATAATCATTTTTCCTTTTGTTTTACAAAACTTTGGTCCTTCCCAGGTAATAGTTAATTTTCAATTAAAGAAGGCACTTTATAACCTGTGTTGACTTATGTGTTCTTTAGCAATCTCGATATCTTCCATTATTCATGTTTCTATGGGGCTAATTTATTTAATTCTTTGTTTTTTAATTTTTTTGTGTTCCTCGCGCTTGCTGACAAATAATTTTCTTCCTTTTTATTTATTAAATATACTCAGCTTTTGTGCTAGCCTACTTTTTTTCTTTTTTAGGTTGAGCAATAACCTACCAAATTTTAAGGGAACTTGAACTACTACAGCCTTCGGACAAGGTTCAAGTTTGCATTCTAAGGATTTGGCATACCATTTTGACAGGCATTCAGAAGAAATTTTTGTCCATGGATCTACTGGTCATCAACGAAAAGGTCTGTGTTTACCATCTAAAATCTCACTTGCCTTGATTCTGCAACATAGTTTTTTTTTCTTATGTTACTGACTTACTTTCATGCCTTTATCCATGCAAGGCAATGCATTGTAAGTTGCAATTCAAAATCACTCTATGAATTTACAAACTTCTACGTTCGAAAAATAAAAGGCTTATACAATGCTATTTTTGCTGGAGCAGTTATAAACTTTGCATGTAATACCAATAAAACCGAGACATCAAGTCCAATCAATCCAACTTTGTAGTATTTCCAGTTGTAGTGATTTTATTCGTTCGATAATCGACTTGATTCTAACTATTTGCTCATAGGTTCTGATCTACATTTCTTCATTTATATCCTATTTTTTCCTCTGATATGCACTTGCACATCGAGCACTACTTTATCTCATAACAACTTTTCCTTTCCTCCTTTTTCCTTTTTTTGCATATTTTAAATGTCATTGGAATTCTTATTGGTATCAATTTTGTGGGCAATGGATTCAGAAACACCAGTCCAAATCTTGGGCATTGAACAAACATTAGGATCTAAGATGACCTGTTGGTCAACTACACCTAAACTTTTCTTTAGTCCTTCAATTGTCATATGCATGCAAATGTTTTCTTCCCATATAGAGGCAACACACTTGATCTTACATTATGGCCTGCATCTGATCATGTCTTTGACAATCAAGACACTTTTTTCTCAAGAACAAATGTTGCTGTGGTCTTTGCTAGGATGACAGTGCATAAATTCCTGGGTAAGCAAAACCAACATTATTTATCATATTCAATGATTATAAATTTGCAACAATGCTTCTTGCTTTTTCCTTTCTTTGGATAGACATGCCTGCTCTATCAAGCTCCTCAAGCACAAAAATTTACGTAGATCTTGATATACATGAAACTAAACTTTTGAGTGACAAGTGTTTGCTTTTCTATAATTCAAATAATCTGACTAGGAACTTTGCTGTCCCCATTTTCATCCTTTTTTTATCTTTTTCCTTGCTACCAGATATGTTGATCAGCTACTTCTTATGTATCAAATGAATGAACAACTACAACCAAGACGAGAAGGAGCAGATGACATTCATGAAAACAAAATGTCAAGTTCTCAGCTCTTCAAATTAGATGTCTCATGTTCAAAGGTTTTGCTCACTAAATCTTTTTGCAAAACGATTTATTATCTAATTCTGTCCGCTCTTTGTATCTGATGTGTATTTTATAATACTATTTAAATGTCACTGCTTTTTCCTCAGAGTCTTCTTTACATGTAAAGCACGAGTTTCTGCCATTGATCTTTCTGAAGGATGGTGCTTCAGCAATTGCAATATATGCAACAGAGGTTTTAAGCTGATTGAATACAAGTTGTGTTGTACTTACCAAATTCATGGTGAGCAAAACCCAAAACTAGCATCAGACACATTTTCCTCATTATCTACCTTGATACTTTATATATGTTAATTGATTGCTAACAAACAATTTCCTTATGTTCATTTGATTTAGTTGTGTTTCTGCCATTTGTAAACAACTAGGTTCAAGCTTTCGATAAATGCTGAAGATGAAACCAGGAAGATAGATTTTTTGGTCTTTGGCAGATCAACTGAACAGCTCATTCAGATGCCAATCGAGAACATTGCCAATGAACAAGAACTTAACCAAGAATTCTTACCCGAATATGTTAAACAATTGGTGAATCAAGAAAGAATTTTCGAAGTTGCCCTTGCAAGACAATCCTGCACTCCTCGCCTGCCAACATTCACTGTTGCTAACACTTCCTTAACTCAAACTCTTAGCCCTTAAGCTGTTTCCAAGCTAACCCATCCTGTTGTCCAGGCCTTTGGTGAACAGCCAGCAAAAAAAAAAAAAGAAAACTGGTGATAAATAACTTGAACAAACTACAGAATGTCACCTTTGGATCTTTTCTCTTTCAAATCCCCAACACCATAGAAGG
Organism: Heritiera littoralis; assembly: GCA_031772115.1. Lineage (NCBI taxonomy): Eukaryota > Viridiplantae > Streptophyta > Magnoliopsida > Malvales > Malvaceae > Heritiera > Heritiera littoralis. Next base: position 690,910 of record JAPDPK010000143.1, on the reverse strand, counting down.
GAATCAGGTTTGCTCTTTGCTTTCATTTTTTGCACTTCTCCTTTTTGTAATCATAGATGCTATTCTGTCAGTCCTCTCTAACAAAATGCTTTCCTTTGATAAATACCTTGCTATCTCTATAGAATTCAGGAACCAAGCAAGCAAACTGTTCAAGCTAGCCCTGCTGCTCCACTCGACAAAGCAAAAAAGAAAACAATTTAGGTACACCTCCCACGTAATTTTTTTAAGTCAAACAAATATTTAATTCCACTTCCCCTTCCTGACGTAAAGCTCCTGCTAATTTAAACAGAGATTTACTTATGATCAAGGCAATAACAACTTACTAAATTGATTGCTCCTGCTAATTCTAATTTTACTGTCACTATCACAAGAATCCATTGATGTATACCTTTTAAATTTGTGAACTTTTATGTTATATGTTGTTATTGAGATTCTTAATGGTTATCATTGATTTATTTACGTGTTTGATGGATATTACTAGCTTAGGACAATTGGTGCACTGTTGACAATGACAGTGGAAATGTATTTTCCCTTTTCTTTTCTTTTTTTTTTGTACATGTTTTATGCACTATCTCTTTGAAGTTTAGTCATTTTGATTTCTTAAAAATGTATTTTAGGTGATATGTCAAGTCCTACGTTTATATTGCTTTTGTAGGTTTTTTTCTGACATAAAGATTTCTTATATGTAAAATTTGACTCCTCTCTCTGAATTCATTGTTATTTTTTCCTGCTTTAATTCGAATTCAACATTTTTATGATTGTTTTTTGGGTTGACCAAGTAATTTAAGTTGAAAATTGTATGGTTTTTGTTAAACTTAATGAAATGCTTGCCCTGTTCAATATATAGGTTGAAACACTGAAGAAAAAACGTTGCAAATCCCTATATGCAAAAGCAGGCTGCTAAGAGATTCAGTATTGGTTGGAATATTACAGCTCAAATTGAAAAAACTAACATAAGTGATGAAACAGAAGTGCATCCCCTAATGGTTCTCTTTTTTTACCCTGTTTTTATTATTCTATGGTCAATTTGATAGCAGTTTCTGCATCCATTCTGTTTTGAATGGTCAACTGTTTGCATGAGGCTTACCTTATCGAGGCATTAATGCTTAAATAACAACTTTACAAGACACTGAGATTGAAATGCATTAAACTGGGCAAGTCAGTCAAGTTATAATAAAAATGGTTAATAGTCTTATATGAGTTAATTTCACGCTTACAAGTTGTTAATTTAGTTATTCATTTGTGATTATAGTTTTTGTTCTTTTTAAGCTTCATCATCACTGGATTTTTTTAATTTGTTGTCAGTTGAGTACATATCTTCTTATCTGATTGTGTCCAGTGTTTAAAATTCTTAGCATAAGATTTAAATTTGGATTGTGCTTAAGTATGAGTTGGTCCTAATCATTCAAGTCAAAGTTTGACAAAGAAATTGTTTAGGTCACGGGTTAAATTTACTTTTGTGCATTTCAATGAATGTTTTACGCATAGTCTAGATATCTATAGCTACTTTTGATTGTGTTTTATTGTTTCAGTTCTCATTAAAGAAGATTTATGATCACAAAATATTTTTTCTCATTTATATAAATTAGTGTTACCTTAATATTTATTTAGCTTAATGATTTATTTTTTCAGTTAGATGTTATGCTGGATAGATGACATTCACGAGAACTGAATGACAATTGCCCAACTTCTCAAAATACATGTCTCAGGTTTACTTAATTTCTACTCTTGAAGAATAATTAATTATGCCATTATTGTTGTACTTTGTATGTGCGCTATATTTAACAATAGTATGCAATTGCAACTATTTTTATTCAAGGTGCTTTCTTCACCTGTTAAGCTAAAGTTTCTGCCGTTGATCTCTCTAAATGATGGTTTTCTAATAGTTGTAATATTTTCTGCAAGCGTCTCAAGCTACTTTTTTTTTTTTTCCCATGGTCTTAAGTTGCTTGACAACAAGCTATGTTGCACTTTTGATAAGCATGGCGAGCAAAAGCCAAAACCAGCATTAGACATGCATATCTCTTGCTTTTCTTTTTTTGATACTAGAACTTGATTTTTTATAGACAGAGATCTCTTGCATTCCTCTTATTCCCTCCTGTTTATCTAATGTGTAAACAACCGGATTTAAATTTATGATCAATGTTGAAGACGAAATAGGCGAAATAGATTTTTTGGTCTTTAGAAAAACTGCTGAACAACTCATTCAGATGATCTCGCTATAAGGAACAAGAACTTGACCAAAAAGGGTTGCCAGAATCTATTAAAGCCTTGATCAATCATGAAAGGATTTTCAAAGTGAGCCTTGCAAGACCATACTTTGATTCTGGTGTGCCAACTTTTGCTGTTACCAAGACCATTTCGATCAATAAACTTTGCTTGCTAAAGCTTTTCTCTTCATTTTGCTCCTATGCGTCTTCAGAGAGCTACCACACAACCCTGTCATTTTTACCCACTCCGACCCAGTTTCTTTACTTTCATATAACTGCGCCCTATTTGTCATGCAGGGGTAAAAGCAAGAGAAAAGAATAATGCCATAAAAGCAAGAGAAAAGAGTGATCATGCCTGCTTATACATTCTCCCTTTTGTTCAAGCCCCTTGCTACAACAATATGCTTTCAGCACATGATTTCGGTGATCACAAGTTCTTGATTAATGCTAAACATGAGCTGGCCTCAACGTGTTTGGCTCATCAGCATCCTTGCTATTTGATTCTTTTGCATGCTTCGTTTGTTATGAATCTCAATCATCTTCAGCCATTGTGTGTCTTGACCAGGTTGCTAACTATCAACCTTTTTTCGCTTTTCTTAAAATTTTGTTAAAAAAACTACTGTGTGGGCATGAGATGACACTTCTGCATTACTCATATATGATGGTCACTAAAACATGAACTCTAAATTAATGCAATATGTATTCTGTTAATTTCGAGTGGCTTTTTGTCTGTGTACAAACTATTTCGATGAAGCACTTTTTTTCGCTGCACCAGTTTTAGCACTCATGATCGTACAGTCTTTTTTCACTATATTATCCAATATATCATCTATCCTTCCTATTATTTTACCATAACTGATCTCTTGATTAAACAACCCGCATCAGAGAGCGGGCATATTCTAGTTATAGTAAAAATGGGGAAGGGGACTGAAATAAAACCAACAACCCAACAAAATAGGAAAATTATATAACAATAGATGCATGGAAGAAAACCAAGCAAACAAATTACATCCCCGGAATCAATCAGAATCAAATGAAACAAAGAATGTGAAGTAAAAGTTACCTGACTTGACTAGCTAACACTTCTTGAGAGATTAGATCTGAATAGAAAGCAGTGAATAAAGGTTCAAAAACCAAAGCAGCAGCAAACTTCCTTGCCTATGACCCAATGCTGCTAGAAGAGATGTTTTGGAATAATCAAATCTCTGAGATCTGTTGGACTTTGATTTAGTTTGGACAGCCAAATCTTGTGTGCCTAAACAGAGCTGAGAAAATATGTCATAAGCATGAATAGGAAACAGTTAAGCACTTTTCTAGCATTTTATGGAAAAAAAATACATAAAATGGTAAGTTATGCAAATTGCATTCTAAGTTTACATCTGCTCAGCATGGATTAAATCAACTTTATTCCAAATATTCATGTTCCAAACAAGACCATAAAATCATCTGAACAATGCTTTTAACGAAGTTAAAAGTACAAACATTATAAAGTGAAGAAAATATGTCATGATAAGCTTGAAACAGAATCAAAGCAAGCAAAAAATCTTCCAGTGTATAAGCCTAAAAAGAATCAGAAGTAAAAATTACCTGTTTTGAAGCAAACTCCCTTGCTAACAATAGAGCTCTGGTAGAAGATGTGCGTGGAGCAAAGCAAAGGAATAATTAATGAGCTAGTGGCAAAAAGAGGTGGAAGTCTGTGCTAACAACTTGATTCATACTTAATTGCTAAGGAAAAATAAAGGGAGTCATGGAAAGAATAGTCAAAAAAGTAAGCAAGAAAATGCAACTAAAGTGCAAAGAGAAACAAGCAAAATGACTTTCATGGTAGGTGCCACAAGGCAGACTTAAATCAATTAAAGACAAAGTGCACTTTCGTAGTAATTTCCATCTTTCTTAACTATTTTTGTTTGAATTTTATCTTCCATGTTGGAATTTGGATACCCTTTGGAGGGAAGTACAAATTAAAGACTTAAACTCCCTTGCTAAGTATAGAAGATGTGTATGGAGCAAAGGAATAATTAATGAGCATGCGATAAAAATAGGTGGAAGTCAGTGTTAACAACTTGATTGATATTTAATTGCTAAAAAGAGAGTCGTGACTTTAGTTAAAAATAAGCAAGCGCGTGGTAAGGAAAGTGCCCCAAAATAATTAAAGTTATATATTCTTCTTGTCCTTGGTGCTACTTTTTGACTTTCGTGGTAGCCTGGTAGGTGCCCGTGTCCAAAGGAAGAGTTAAAGCCAAAAGAAAAATAATTGTAAAAAGCCAACATCAGTCTTCAGTAGTGAAAGTGGAAAAGAAATAACATTAAATCAAACAAAGAAGAAAACAAAATCATGACAAGCATGAAAACGACACAGGATACAAGAGTGAAATTGCATAACTTGAGCCCCTAGACTGGCCAATTATTCTGCAAGACTTTGAATAGAAAAAAACAGTAAAGAAAGGAACAGAACCCTGGTAGAAGAAGTGGATGGAGCAAAGAAACAGTGAATTAACTATTGATATTCACTCAAGGAAAGGGTGAGAGTAGGATTTTGGAAGAAGAAAAGAAAGTGCAAAGAAAAAATGACCAAAATTATGAATCGATTGTTATAGTCTTGGTGACACTTTAATGGTGGGTGCCACAGTTGTTATGGCCTTGGGGCCACTTTTATGGTGGGTGCCACTAGTCGGTGTTTTCACACTAACTTTTCTATTTCCAAAGTCATTTTTTTTTCCCTAAAATTCCTAGAAGCCTGAGACATTCATGCAGGTAGAAACTTTGAATGAGAGAGGTTTCGGGGCAGGTGATCTGAAGGTTGAAGAACAGACCACGAACACTACCAGAATTGCAGAAGAAATAAGGAAAGAAAGATGAAGAAATAGAGAAGAAACTTCAAAGTTCATTCCATATGTCTACCATCTCTTGTACAATTGTTTTTATACAGATTAATGAATATCTGTTTCCCTATTTGTTGCCACTGCCTGCTAACTAACTGCTAACATTTCCCATGTCACTAACTGCCACTAACAGGAATTCAAAAAGTTTTAATTTGCCCCCTGAAAATATTTCCCATATATCAGACACTGCCTGCAAGCATGCTCAATGGCTAAGTCCACTCATCGTCAAGGTTCATTTTGCTACGAAGAATGACAATGTCTAAAAACGAAAATACATTGAAAAATATAAGTCCTGTTTTTTTCAACAATTTCAGCATGAAAGAGGGAAGCTTGGATTTCGGCAAGCAGATTGAAAGCCTGTAATAGGCATTAGAATACATGATATCAGAGTTTGCATATGGAATGAGGTAAATCCATTGCAAAACTGCAGCATTCTAGGTAATGGATATGTAATAGTGGAGTATAAGAAACACAGAGCATAAATATGCTTGAATTCCATTAAATTACTTTCAAAATTAAGGATAAACATTATCCAGTGACTGCAAATTAAAGTTTGCTGGTTACAAAATTAATTTAGTTGGCACGTTTTTTCATCTTGAGCATCATCATCTAGCAGCAATCTGAACTTTAGAATCTTGTGAAGTCTGGCAACTGGTTTTACTTGCTTTCTTGGGGTTTGATTTGGATCTATTATACATTTGCCTGAGAAGAGATTTGCTTCTGATGGACCTGTCTCTTCATGTACTACAGGGGAAGTTTCTGCAAACAATAATAATTGGCACAAGTTCTTAATTCATTTAAGAAAAATGTTTGAGTAACAGAATAAACCAAATGAACACAAAAAACAATGGATTGGGACAGTAATGAAAGGGTCCATCCTGTACACCAAGTGGAGAAAATCATGAATACAACTTTTCCAGCAATCTTCATAGGCAATTGAAATAGGACAAACGGAATAAGCTCAAATCAGCATTAATAAACCAACCCGAAGCCTTATTATCAAAGTAATCTAGGCTTAAGATGGGAATGCCACAAAGATATATATATATATATATATATATATACATGTATACGTATATAAAAGACAGGAAACTGCAGCAACAAATTTCAGATGAGCCCCTGCTCATATGTTCCCCAACTGGCATAAAGATTTCAATAAAATTAGGAATAAGAGGATTTTTGGCCAAAAAAATTTTTTCTTTTGAACCTGTGTACCTAAGACATACCAAAAAAAAAAAGTAACAAAAAGAAAAAATTTAAAAGAAAACAAAAATGATAATCAAGAAACTCTATTCCAGTGATATGCTCTCTATTTGGATAGATAATTCTTCCATGCTTGCCATCAGATAAAACTAATGAAAAGAACTGGAACTTATAATCCTCCCATGCATGAGGGAAGCAGGTGTAATATGATAACAAACGAGAAAATGGGAAATAACTAACCACCTCCCAGTTAAGCTCAGTGTAAGTTTTGACAAAAATGTTGCTCACCATCTTCAGAGAAAACAAAGCAGGACCCTATTGTTTCTTCATATTCTCCAATCTGTAAATTCAAAAGATGAAAATTTTCATGATGAAAATTTCATGAATTAAAACTTCTACATGTCAGAAATCCCTTGGTGTTTTTAAAGTTCAAATCAAAGGATCAAAATAAAGCAACAGCTTAGGCCTATTATGGACCACAAAACCTCTAGCACATGGTAAAATTTATGACAAACTAACTGCTTACATAAATGCATGAGAGGGATGAGTCTAACAGAAATGGTAAAGAACAAAGAGGAGGGCAGCAAGAATCTTTAGATGCCAGGAATTCTGAAATATATATTGTCTGTGCTGCTTGTGAATGCTAAAGACATAAACGTCAATTAATAGATAAAATGGCAGTCCCTAGTTGTTTCTTAAATATGGTCACCAAGGAAATAAAACTTTCAAAAAATAAATAACCCGGAACCTTTCTTACTCAATGTAAACAAAAGATTTTGCAAGCTAAGAACTCACCAGCTTTACCTTTTCATCTATGATTAATATTGGATTCATTGTGTCCAGACCCTGAAATTCATTAACAACCTGATTATCACAATATGGTAAAATATAAACAATGAAATCTTATGCAAAACTGACGACAAAGTACCATTACATCAAGTAAAAAAATATATTCCCAGACAACAAATAATTAAGAAAGCAAACACTATCCTCTATTAATTGAAGTGGGGGATGTGAGAAGTAGGACACAGAAAGGGTAAAGAAAGAGTTAAGGGAGGTAGGTACCATCTAAGGCCAATGCACACTTCTTATCAGATCATCAAAAGCCACAACAATGCATTGCAATCAAAACAAATTCAATTTCAGCTATGGCAGATCTCCAATGAACCAAAATTTATTTAATCGAACAACAGACACAAAGAAAGCTTACACGTAAATATACACAAGTTCGTATAAATTGAGTTCTTCCATAATGAAAGCAATTGCATGAATACTAACACTAATACAAATCGGCTCATCTCACGATTCAAACTCAAGATTAAAACTATTAAACATACCCTTGGCTTCCAAATACAAAAAAACAAATATCAATTAGAAACAACCCAGAAATCTAAAAACCTCAGGCAATTAAATGACATGAGATTCAGAGCTTACAGAAAGAGTGTAAGGTGCATTTGGAGGAATGTCAATCTGCCCAGAAACAGCATCAAGATCAAGCAATACATACTCTGACTCTCCCTCTTCCTCTTCATGCCCATTTGCCTTCTTATTTTCCTCCATTACAATAACCTAAAAAAAAAGTATGGATTAATTAGTGAGAGGGAAAAACTGGATATTTGATGGCAGGGTGCAATCAAGCCGAGGCAATACAGCAAGAAGCTTGAGCTTGATCCAAACATCCTGCTCGAAACTCAACTCAAACCCGATCAAGTTTCAGTTGTTTCGCTCGAACTCAATTTGAGAGAGAAATCGAGCAACTTGAACTTACTCAATCAAGTGTGTTTACCAAATAAAATATGAGCTCAATTCTCACGCTCAACTTTGAGTGCAATTATTTGTTCTCGAGCTCGAAGTAAGTTTTTTTATATACAAATATTTTTTATTAATTAAATCTAATAATAATAATAATAATAACCTTACACAACAACCAGATCCAAATTTTTTTAAACACATAAAAGTAAAAGCCTCAATCAAATTCACCAAATATGACAATAAACTTAAGAGTTAAAGTCTTAACATAATTGAAAGAAGTTAAAATGAAACATCTAAGCAAACAAGTCGGCACACAAGTCACAACAACACCATATGCTTGCTATGGTTGCTTTCACAATATTGTCTTTAAATGAACATTGCCCCACATTTTTTCCATGAAACCTACGCAATCAGGGAAACCATTGCTATACAGAATTAAAATATTCATCATACAATATCTAAAATTCCCAACCATACATCAATTACCAATTTATGCCACACCATAGATGCCTTCAACAATTCTACCCTGCTTTAACAGTAGACTATTAAGCATTTTGTTTGGTTGCATTTTTACCGTGCTTTAACAATTGGTTATTTCATGTGTGATAGTTTCTTATCATTCATCTTTTGCTAGAAAAAGAATTTTTTGTTTCTTTTTTCATGTCCATAGTGTTTTTAGATCTTCTTATGCTTCTGCCTCTGCATCTTATAGATGCCATATTGTCATCTAAAGAGTTCTGGTCACTCAACACTTATTGACAGTTTGATTTACCAGATGCAGATAACAACTGGACGGTATCACACATTGCTCGTTAGCAACTCATCGGTGTACTCTTGTGGCTCCAGTTTGTGTGGTGTCCTTCAACATGGCCCTGAAACAACACAATGTGTAGCATTTACAAGGACTAACTTCCCTTCTACAGCTAATGCGGCCCAGGTCAGCATCTCCAAATCATGCTGCATTCATTTTGCAGTCTGAAGAGGTTTGTCACTCACCTTATTTCAGTTCCATGTTGTTTCATATCAGGATTTAAGTTTGGAGACAGGATTTGGAAAAGCAAAGAAACGAGAACGAAATGATCTGTTTCTCATTGCTTAACAAACATGTACAGGGCCGGTATTTATAGTTGAGTTAGCTGTGCTGCTAACCTTTACACAGAAAGCAAAATAACTAAAAAGGGCGGCAAATACAAAAATTTGAAAATATAACAAACTCAACTAAATTTTGATTTCCCACTCGTAATACCACCCCTACAAGATGGAGTATGTATGTTATATACTCCCATCTTGCCAAGTAACAGATGAAACTGTCCAGGAAGCAATGACTTAGTGAAAATGTCTGTGAGTTGATGCTGTGATGATACATACAAAGTTTTCAGTATACCAGCTTGGATCTTCTCTCGGACTAAATGACAATCCACTTCCATATGCTTAGTTCTTTCATGAAAAGCTGGATTAGCAGCGATATGCAAGGCAGCCTGATTATCACAGAAGAGGACAGCTGGTTTGGGATGCTTTATATGTAAGTCCTTAAAAGACTCAACAAGCAGATAATTTCACAGGTAGCATTTCCCATTGACCTACACTCAGCTTCAGCAGAAGATCTGGAAAGAGTTTGTTGCTTTATTGACTTAGAAGACACCAAAGAATCACCAACGAAAATACAGAAACCATTAATAGATCGTCCGCTATCTGGGCAAGCTGCCCAATCTGAGTCTGCAAAACCTTGTATTTCAGGTTGAGAAGATGACATAAACAATAAGCCCTGTCCCACAGTGCCTTTTAACATACCGAAGAATGCCATAAACAGCCTGTAAGTGTGGCCTCCTTGGCTTATCAAGAAACTGACTTAAGTAATTAACTGAATAGGATATATCAGGTCTAGTGATTGTGAGATACAAAAGTCTGCCAATCAGCTTTCTAAACTGTGTAGGGTCCTCAACTAATTCACCTTGCTCACGCGACAACTTTACACCGGTATCCATTGGAGTTTTCTATGGTTTACATCCAAGATAACCTACATCAAACAAAATTTGCAAAGCATAATGTCTCTGAGAAAGGAAAATCCCATTGCTCGATCCTGCTACTTCCAGTCCCAAAAAATACTTCAAGGCTCCCAAATTCTTTAGCTTGAAACGATTGTTCAGATAACATGTCAAGCTGCTTACCTCACTGAAATTGTTGCTTGCTATAATTATGTCATCAACATACACAAGCAGTGCAAGAAAAGAATCACCATTGATTCTAGTAAATAAGGAATTGTCAGCAAGGGACTGTTGAAAGCCAATATCAAGCAAGGCAGAAGAAAATTTAGAGAACCATTGGCGAGATGCCTGTTTTAATCCATATAAGGATTTATGCAACTTCCAAACAGCATTAGGTGACCAAGGCTCCCCTTGTCGATGACACCCTGCTGGTAGTGACATGTAAACATCTTCTGCTAACTCCCCATGCAAAAAAGCATTATTTACATCCAGTTGTGTAAGACTCCAGCCAAAGATAGATGCCAGAGCAAGAAGTACCTTTACATTAGTAAGCTTAGCTACAGGGGAACAGGTATCAAGGTAATCTATTCCTTCTTGCTATGCATATCCCTTTGCCACTAAACGGGCCTTATATATTTCCAGGCTGTCATCAACATGAAGCTTGATATTATACAGCCAACGACAACCAACTGGATGTTTTTCAGGAGGCAAAGACATAACAATCCAAGTAGCATTGTCTTCTAAAGCTCTCAATTCAACATTCATAGCTTCTCTCCATTTTGGAGAAGCAACAACTTGTTCATAGGAGGATGGCTCAGTGTATGAGGAAACAGCATGAACAAAAGCTTTGTGAGTAGGAGAGAGTTTATTATATCCAAGAAAGGAGGATAAGGGATACTTACGGGAATTAATGTGTGAAGAAGATGAATAACAGTGATAATCACTCAGATAAGAAGGAGGCTTGTGTGTCCTGGTTGGTTGAGTAACAGTAGATGGAGATGAGGATGATGTTGAAGAAAAAGATTCAGAAGAAGAATCAATGGTGGAAGAAGGAAGAGGTAGAACTTTGTCAGAAAAGATATCTAGACTAGAGTCCACCATGGAAGAAGAATTGATTTTAAAAGGGAAGATATTTTCATGAAATATGACATCTCGAGAAACAAAAACAGTGTTTGTTGTGAGATCTAATAATTTGTAACCTTTGACACCAAAAGGATAACCAAGAAAAACTGCTGGGGCTGCTCGAGGGGAAAATTTCGATCAGTTTCTGTTAAGTGTAGAGGCATAGCACAAGCAACCAAACACTTTAAGGTGAAAATACAAGGGCTTCTTATGCCACAACAACTCAATGGGTGTGTGATTATGTAAGATAGGTGTCGGGATGTGGTTGATTAGATAAACTGCAGTCAAGATGCAATCAGTCCAATAGGGTAAGGGAATGTGAGATTGAAAAAGAAGAGCTCCAGCTACATTTAAAATGTGCTGGTTCTTACGTTCTACTACATTTAAAAAAAAATCACTAAAGGCCAGTTCAGGTGCATTGTGATCTAACATATTTGATTGAGACCCCAAATGGATTCTTAATGAGTGCACAGTAATTGGGAAATAAGGTAAGCACATCAGACTTGGCTTTAAGCAGATAAACCCAAGTATAACGTGTACAATCATCAACTATGGTTAAGAAATATTTGTACCCCTCTACTGACATAGGTATAAAAGGACCCCATGTATCAATATGAACAAGTTGAAAAGGTTCATTGGATAGTGAATTAGTAGAAATGAATGGCAAACGTTTCTGTTTAGCTAATGGACATACATCACAATGAAGAGAGTTCTGTGGAGTAAAAGAAATATCCAATTCTTCTTTTAATGTCTAAAGCTTTACAAAGGAAGGGTGACCTAATTGAAAATGCCAAAGTTCTTTCTGTCGTAGGGAGGCAGTATTACAAACATGTGATACATTTAAAAGGGAAGAAGAACAACTACTGGAGCTTAATATGTAAAGGTTTCCAACTCTCTTACCCATCCCAATCATCTTGCCCTCTGTAGGGTCCTAAATGACACAAGAATCGAAAGAAAAAACAACTGAGTCGTGATGTGCATGAGTTAAAGAGCTGATGGAAATTAAGTTGAACTTAAAATCAAGCACGTGTAGAACATTATCTAGTATAAGTGTCTCAGAGAGCTTAACAGAACCAGTGTGTGAAATTGGAATGGAGCATCCATTTGGTAAGGTGACATGTGAGTTATGAACAGGAGAATAAGACTGAAAAAGAGGCAAGAAACAACAAATATGATGAGTAGCCCCAATATCAATAATCCAGGAAGTTTGGGAAGGAGTCAAGGTAGAATCAAGTAAGGAAAGAGAGTATGTACCATTGAAATAGGAAATGACTGGTTCAAGCTGCTGCTGCTCTGGAACAGAAGAAGAATCAACGTTCAATTGAGAGTTCAAAAGCACAATTAACTGCTTGCACTGAGTATGATTCAACCCTGGAAAAGATTGCTCAATATGATCATGTACAACAGAGCTAGTTTGATGAGCATGTGCCTTGGATATAGTTTTGCCTTTATTTTTGTATCCTGGTGGATATCCAATCAACTTATAACACTTCTCAATCGTGTGACCAAGAACGTTGCAATGTGTACAGAAAGGACGATCTCGTTTGGTTCTGAACCTCTGAGATCCATGAGAAATGACTGCAACAGGAGATGAAGAAGCTGATTCTAAGAAAGGAAGAGAAGTGTGATTAATCACTCGTTGTCGTTCTTCCTGCACAACCAGAGAGAAGACTTTAGTAATGGAGGGAAAAGGATCCATCATTAGAATTTGCACTCGAATTTGCGCAAAGGAATCATTCAAGCCCATTAAGGATTGCATAACACACTCTTGTTGCTGAAATTCAACCCACGACTGCATACCACCACATCGACAAACAGGTACTGGTTGATACTCTTTCAATTCGTCCCAAAGAGTTTTGAGACGTGTATAGTAGGTACTGATATCCAAGGATCCTTGATGTAAGGATATGAGATTAGTTTTGATTTGAAAAATACGTGGAGCATTGCTCTATTGAAAGCGATCTTGCAAATCTCGCCAAATCTCATAAGCAGTAGAATAATACAACAAACTATCAGCTATTGCGCGAGAAGCAGAATTCAAGATCCAAGAGATTACCATCCTATTACATCAAAGCCAAGCGCCATGTAGAAGATCATCATCCGCTAGTTTAAGCATGGTACCATCGACTAAACAGAGCTTATTCTTGGCTGTTAAAGCCATCGTCATAGCTCGTTTCCAAGTATTGTAATTAGATCCAACGAGAGGGTGAGAGACCAAAATTAAGCCTGGATGATCACCATTATGCAAGAAGAACGGACTACTAGAATCTTCTACAGAAGGAGCAGAACCAACAACAAAACGATTACTACCAGTATTAGTAGCAGTATTGGAAGCATGACCTCGTGCCATGATAACGAGAATGGAAGAATGGTGCGAAAGGATTATCGCTTTGATACCATATTAGGATTTAAGTTTGAAGAGAGGATTTGGAGAAGCAACGAAACGAGAACGAAATGGTCTGTTTTTCATTGCTTAACAAACATGTACAGGACCGGTATTTATAGTTGAGTTAGCTGTGCTGCTAACCTTTACACAGAAAGCAAAATAACTAAAAAAGGTGGCAAATACAAAAATTTGAAACTAAAACAAACTCAACAAAAATTTGATTTGCCGCTGGTAATATTTCAGTTGGCAATAGCATGCTCAGAGTGCATTTTGTAAGGAAGCCATACATTATCTTTCCCTAGCAGAAGATGTCAACATTGTTTCTTTACAATTGCACATGTATGTTAGTGTTTGATGTGGTTGAGAATATTTAACCTAGCTGCCTTTGAAAAAGTCAAATGTTACCTGACTGTGAATGCGAATAAGATCATTGAGTTATGATTTGGAAGGTGGCAAGGTTGCATTTTTATTTAAACTTTGAGTAAATACATTCAGAGATAACTGTTTAGTGCTACATATAGGAAACATCTCTCTAAACGCTATTTGTCATGGACATGGCAGCAAATACCAATTCTGATTAATAAATAAACCACATACCATTCAGCATGTTGGCTTGGCATGCTATGCGTAGTTTGGTTGTCTGGGCTCTTAATGCATTGACTGAACAATTATTGCTGTCTGACATGAGAGATTTAACCTAAATCTGAGTAACTAACTTCGATGCATCTTTCTAAAGTCTAAACTTAATACTCTAGTTCTTTTTTCTTAAACAGGGGCAAATTTTAGTTTATTAAGTGTTGGATCAATTCCTAATATCTTCATTCAAATAAAATTTGATGATAAATTATGAAAACATGGACCCTACAAAATATTTTCTGGAACTATAAGGGGAAAGGTTTTGTAATGGTAGCAACCTCATTATGGCTTTCAGATATTAAATTCAGGGCAGAAGCAAGCTGAACCTAGCCTAGAAAGCAGAGTGTATAAATTTTCAACTCTGAGTTGGTTATATATCGAGGTTTTTAAAGTATGGATAGCCATGTATGAGCTAGCATTGCTGGCTCTGATGACAGGTTAGTTGAGCAGGCCTTTGGTCGAAGTCGGTATGCTCAGGTGAAAAGCTTAAAATTGGCAGACTTGAGTCAAACTCCAAAGCTTTGTTGAACTTGAGTGAGCTCAAGTGAGTTCTCATCTAGAGTTGCATGATGAACTAAGCTCATGTTGCTTGATTGTTGTTGTACAGCACTATAAACATGTTTTCAAATCTCTGAGATGTCTCAGTTGTGCTCTAAGTAATCCTTGCCTTTTAATGTATATAAAATTCTGCTATTTTGGCTAATTTAGGGCCAAAAATCAGAAAACAATCCTAACTCAATCAACTTTCCTCACTCAAATTCAACCTAACCATGAACAAACTCAAATACTGAATCAAGATCAAGCACAATAGGTAATTTATGGTAAGCATTGCTATTTAACTTAAAATTACCTGTTTGTTGAGATTGTTGCAAAAACTTTGTTGCACCTGCTGCAAAAACTTTAGTGAGGCGTAAGAGTGAGACCGTAACTCTGTGAGAGCCTTCCTGTCCTGGCTGCACTGCTGGTAGGGCTACTAATCGGTGCCGTGCCAGGGCGGATCTGCTGGAGAGAGAGATATCAGGCAGGAGGGTTCTGTGAGAGTCAGAATCGAGAATGAAATGTGATGACCTGTCGGGTGTCGTGCCTGAGTGGATTGGTCTTCTTGAGAGAGATGAGCAAAGACGTTGGTGGGACTTGGGTTAAGAAAGTAACTCTGTTTACGAATTGAGCTCTAGTTCGGACTACTAAAGTAATTAGTTGTTTCATCATAAAAAAAAAAAGTAATTAGTTGAATTGAACTAAGATATTTTAATGTTGGATTCAAGTAGGTTACCAATTTAATCAAAATCTTTTCAATGTATTTCATTACTAATTTATTATTTATTCTAATTATATATGATTAAAAAATAATAAATAAAATTCATCGAATTAAATTTGAGTACTAAAAACTAAACTCGAATCAAATTTCAAATTTTAAATCTCAAAGTTATTAGTCGAATCGAGATCAAGTCTATTAAATTGTCTTGATAAAGTTCGATTATATTTTAATTAAGAATGAAATTGTGGGTAAATTAAAAACTTGACAATTCATATATAAAATTCATATCATATAAAATATTAAAATTTCATGTCAACATGTCAAACACAAAATTATATTTTTTGTTTATACTATAATCATATATAATTTTTACCAAAAATTAAATCATGTCTTTTATCTGTGTAATTTTCGTGTCTTAAACCTTGGATCTAATCTCTCATAAAGAAGGATAACAATCACTAAGCCAAGCTTTGATTGTTACCTAATCAAGTTAAATTAAATGATGAGAAATCAGGGGAGGAATGAAATATGAATAGAGAGTAATCTTGGTTGCTTTTTTTCTCCTTAATTTAAGGGTGAATTGCTCATGTCAAAGGAGTAAATTGCTACTTAATATTTGGTTAACAACTTCTTTTTTTTGTGTAATTATAGGCATCTTCATTCTTTTTACTATCTAAGACTAATTTTGTTCGGTCTAGAGTAATAAATGATAAAATTTTTTTAATAATTATAATTTCAAGATTCAAATTATATCTAAATGTTTGAAAAAAAATCTATTTCTAATTCTTTCAACCACTTATTGATTGGATTACGACATGTCCCTTCCATAGTTAAAAGCTCAGTCAAGGGAAAACTTGAGACTCGTGTTCTGGAAGATCGGTGGCTTGATCCATCTACAATGTATTTCTTCAGTTATCCATCTGTTCCAGCTACGTTCCTGCATTTTTTCTAAAAACCAAGGAAGGCGACAGAGCTAGGTAACCAGGTTTGATATATATTCCACATCTGCTGACCACAAACTTGGCTTTGCATGAAAAAACCGAGAGCAGGGAGCCAGGGAGGGATTGGTTCGGTCTTGGCCTAGGGTATTTCTGTTAGCCATCCTTTTCTTAATAATATAATTTCTGCGAATTAAAGAGACTGGATTTTGCAAGATAGCACAAACCTTTTTCTTCCCAACATTTCCAGCCCTTATTTAAATTTGTCTTTTGTCTGCTTAGGGATATGCTGACAAGACAAAGCTAATGAGACAATGGGTGAAAACAATACATGGGCTGTTGTTCATATCAGAACCTTGGACAATTAGGTATGAATCTGACATTTTTTCCTCTTTTTAAACTGGACTGAGGGACAGATTGGAAAGGAAAGATACTCACAATCTGGTCTAACTAGTAGTTGGAGGATAATTGTCATTGTCGTTTACACCTTCCAAAATCTGACAGTAAGCTAACTTAATGCAAGCTGTTTTCCATGATTAAACAATTCTAAAACCATGCAACGGCTTTTACCTTTGCTCCTTATAAGTTACAACCCTCTCTTGGATAGCCATTTGCACAACTTGAAACTGATAAATTTTGATCCTCAAGTTAAAAGTTTTGCCAATTGATGAACCCTGGAGAACTGTAGCAAATGTTAATATAACTGATAAACCTTTCTTATCTCTTTTACCTACCTCACCTAGGCGAGCGCCAAGATTCAAACTCAAGATATTGTTCAATTATCAACACTGTTTGTGTAATATCAACACACTTGTACACTACAAATATAGTTTTTCAACAGTTTGTTCTTCCAGGGTGTCTACAGAATTTCAGGTTTCCATGGTTCACAGATGCTTCAATGAGGAAAGAGAATTGGTTGTATTCTGACTTTAGAGTGTTTAGTCACCTACTTTCTGCTAGGACCACCGTAAGTGATACAAAGACTATACCTAAGCCTTCAACCATATTAATATGATTCCAAGGAAAGTGCAGAGCTTTCACATTTAATCCTAATTCTAGTTGCCTTGAGTTGATTGTTTTAGTGATCACTTTTTCAGCTCACTTGGTGTTGATTTACAACCTGTAAAGTTGTAAGATTATCAGCTTCTTGAAAAGAACTGGTTCTTTTCTATATCTCTTGAAAGTTTTTATTCTTTCACAATTATTCATCCTGCAAATTTTACCTGACAAAACCTTTAAATGAATCAACCAAGAAAAATTCTACTCTATAAAATTCCTAAATTCTCCCATCCAGCAAATATTTCTTTTTTTAATGTGCGAAACTGGAAAGCCCTTAATATTAGTTCTGCGTATGCCAAATGCTGATTCCCACAAGGGTAAAGTTCAATAATGTTAAAATAACGCTACTAAAAGAACAAGAAATAATCAAATTATACCAAGTTTTAGTTGGTATCAAAGTACTATGCTAGTAAGATAATACTAGGAAGATATGAACATATATCTCTCCTTTTGAACCAGGTTAACAGGGTTGGATCAGAACTTGGCACAATCAAAGGCTGGTGGAGAAACTTTCATCATTAAAAACAAAATTAAAAAGTTTGGTTGTGGGTCTCCTACCAGATAAAAAATATTAACATTAACTATTTCTGATGCCAATGTCAGTCCATAATTTAGAGGTGAGTCTTAGTGTAACGGTAAAAGTTGTTTGTTCATGATTTGCTGCATATATATGATCCTCCCTAAAGCCCACAATGTGAGAGTTTTGTATGCTAGATTTGTCTTTTCTTTCTACCATCAAAATGCTGCTTGAGAAAACATAGACACATCTCATCATCTCAATGTTGTTTAAATCTTAAACGGAATCCATGCCATGCCCACAATCTGCAAGCTCGAGCTGCTTCTTAAAGTAAGGCCAGTTAATATTAATTGCAGTCAAGATCATGAGCTGTCATCATGAAGAATTTAGATAATTCCTCCACCAAGTCCTTTAAAAGATGAAACTGATAAACAAGTATGTTGTGATTCACATTTTTCAACTATATGATTTTCAAGAACTACCTTTCAAACACATGAGAAGAATCTTATAACCAGAATCATGAAATAAAGTAGATTATCTTTTGAATTTTCTTTTCTTTACTTGTTTGATAATCTTGTCTTGAATTAAGAGAGAAGATAACATAAGCTTAGAAAATAAGACATACAAATCATACAATCAGATACCAAACACCTCATCTCACATGACAGAAGAAAATAAAATGATAAAAGAAATATTCCATATTTACACAACTTTCCTAAATTTTGTTCTTCCTCTACCAGCCTTAGCCCTCAGCAATATTAGCATAAACAAAAGCCTAGCAGATGATCAGCAAAACTTCAATCAAAAGCTTCTCATCTTGTCAGGCCATGGTTTCCAAATGTTCCCTGAAAACTTTTAACATATCAGAAAATGTTACAATTCCAACCAAGCTACAATCATCCTCTATAACCCAAACATAGTTCACCCTGTGAGCAATGGCTTGGATCATCACTGCCACAAGTGAACTCTTGGGATGACAAACAATTGCCTCAGATCTTCTCACCAGCCTGGCTGAATAACTCATTGACCTACTATACCTTCCTGACCTCGGCAATGGTGATACCGGAGTTGCCATGAACTCCTCATCAGATGATGAAGATGCAGATCCATCGGAAGACATAGACATTGTGAAATGCTCCAGCATTCCATTCAAGTTTCTCTCCTTCAACCTTGCTGACACAACTCGGACAAGGTCCTCTGGGGGACCTCCGCAGTCAATGTAGGCCATTAGATCCCCAGAGGACAAGGTCTTGACGGCTGCTGCAACTGTCTCGCTGCAGCAGGCCAAGGTGAAGGGAGAAATTTCACCGATCAAAGTTCCCTCACTGTCAACCACAGCCACAGAAGTTTGGTCCACCAGGGCACGAGAAATGGCTCCTATGGCTGCGGAAGCAGGGGAATGGTACTCAATGGTGAGGATGTCAGGGCAAATGATGCCAAGAGTGTCAATGGAGAGGGCAGGGATTGGTGAAAAGAGGCCAATAGAGCTGAGTAGGAATCTGATCACATCTTCTTGAGTTAGCCAGCAGAATTCACGGCCTTTATGGATGTTGACTGTTGATGAAGGCTTCTGGAGCTGTTTTCTCTTGTTGCTGAGCTTGGTTTTGATTGGTACCACAAGGTTTTGAGCTCCTTGAAGAATAAGATCAATTGCTTGTAACAAGCTGAAAAAACAGAACAACTATGATTAATTACCTGAGATTCAACCACAACTATGAATGATTTTATCTTTAATCAACTAAACTTCAAGGAAGAAAGACTAGGACTAGGGCCATCAATTCGCAGTATGAAAAAAACCAAAATGTTTATCTTGATTCTTGAAAGATAAAACAAAAAACTGGGAAACTGTTAAAAACAACCTAGATAGCCAAAATATTGAAAGACGTAAAGAAAAATCCAGGAAGAAAAAACAGATAACTTAGGATAACTCAAAAAAGAATCCAAACATTTCCATTGTCTGTACCTGCAAGATGGTTCCACATGCATAACAAGGCCAGAAATCTTAGGTAAAAGCAACGAAATAGGCCCCTTCAAAGCAGCAGAAGGTGACACCAAATTCTCATCTTTGCAAAGATAACAAATCACATCCACAATGCAAACTTTGCCTACACATCTACACTCATCATCATCATAATCATCAGAAAATCCAGCAGCTGATTCAAACCCTGAACTAGTTTTAGCCTTATGGTCACAAGTCCAGACACTAACAAAGTTATCGTCGGAGCTTTTCAAGACCTCGAGCACCTCAGCAATGGTGGATGTAATAGAAATTGACCTCAGTGCTGGCTTGCCAAGACAGAGGTCAGATAACTCGTGTGACAATAAACTCACTGCCATGCAAAAACTATGGAAATCTGAGTAACTAAAAGCGGGGAAGAAATATTTTTTCTGATTTCTTTCTTCTGTGTTCTTGAAGATGGATGCTACAAGGAGAGATTGTTGGGGGGTTAATATAAGAGCAGTGAACGAGTAGCTTGGAAAATGATGGCAAGGGAGTACGGCATACGGTACTAAAGGTCAAAAAAAAAAGGTGGGGTCCATATTTTGTTTATATAATGTGAAATTAAATGAACGATTCAGATTGCAGATCAGTTGCTGGTTGTGTTTCACACCGTCTGAGTTTGTACTTTATGGTAACTAGCATGTGCCCCGACTACGCCGGTGAAAAATTTTTTAGTTTTTATTTTTATAAAATATAATTGTTTAATTCATCATGAGAATTTAGATTTAAATTTTTTGAGCAAAAATATAATAATAAATAGATAATATACCTACATTTTTAATTGTTTTAATTTTTTTTAATTAAAATTTGTTTAATAAAATTTTTTTAATATCGTTCTCTTATTCAAAAAGTTATTGTGTTTTATTTGTTAAATAATTTTTATATAATTTATTCAATTTTTATAATATTAACTTTTATTAAAAATTATTGAAAATTTTTTAAATTATTCTATGCATAAAATTAAAAATTAAATAGAAAAATATAAAATGAGTGAATAAATATTTAAATTTGGTGTTTAGCTCAAATTTATTAATACAATTTGAATAATTTGGTGAAACTCTTCATGTAAAAATTACACCTTACCAAAATATGCAATTGCTCTCCATTTGCAGAAAATTAACATCTTATTTTAAATTTTATACAAATTTGATTCTCTTCTCAAACAATTTGAAGGATACATTTTTTTACATCGATATAATGCATTTGAGATTTTATTCAGGTACGTTGCACATGAAAATCAAACCTTGATAGATAAATATATATATATAATATTTCCTTTTGTTTTCAACTAAACAAATCCTTTCCGAGTTTCCTTTTTCATAAATTTCTAATCTTTGATAAAATTTAAATTTAATTTAAAATTCTTGATACAGCCATATCAAAAATTCGTTACCAATAACCTACAACCATGGTTGGTTGTATCATTAAACTCTAGAAATTGATTCTTAATAATTGATACAAGTACTAATCTTTGGAACCTCAATTTCACTTAATTATAAAGTTATCCGTGCTAACTCTCGATAATTGAAGAAACACTGTTTTCTCATAATTTTGTCTATACCAACTTTATGCATGGATCATGTTTGCATCGTCCATTCTTATATAATTTAATAATGTTTGAAAACTTGTGCTAATTATAAAAAGGAAGAGTTAGTTAACTTTCTATTTCATGCGGAAAAGTATTTGCTAAATTGATACACAATTTTTATCAAAATTATTCAAACATGAAAAGTGGTATAAGGTTATTATCCTAATTGAACATGTTGCCTTATGGTATTTCCCAAATATATTTAAGGCTGCTTTAATTAGGTATTTGGGTCACGTGGTAGTTAGAGTAAAATTTTGTTTTGGAGTCATACCAGATGGCGAAAAACTTTGTTTATAAGATAAATTAATTGTTAAAAAGCCCAGAATTCAAAGCAGATTAAAAAAAATAAATTTATATATATATAGAATGCATTAGTAGTGTATAGTTTTTATATACTATCAATACATTAGAGGTTGACATCTCATCAATAGGCTCTTATATGCAAATATAAATAATTTTTTTTATTTTACCCATAATGACTTATTGATGAGGTGTTAATTTCTAATATATATAAAAACTATATACTGTCAGTATATCATATACAAATTCAAAAAAATTGTATTTTAAGAATAAAAGCTGGCATTGACTGCTTTGAAGGAAAATTTAGCATGTGCTTTTTGCAAAGTTTCCCTCATGATTGTGATTCAGAGAAAGTCTTTCAAAAGTCGCTATCACAGAAAGTGGGGACCAAAGAGAAGAAATTAAACACAGTTTACAGGAAAAAAAAAGTACTATTAAAAGAACAAAAAAAAATTATGTGAAACATATATTATTATCTAAAAAAATTAAAATAATGATACATTTTTTAAAAATATTAAAAATAAAAAAAAAAGTAAACTATATGTTATTATTTTAATTCTACTTATAAAATTTTCAAATTTTATTGATAATATATTAGACAATAATTCTTGAAACATTGCAATTTATATGAATTTGTGCTCCGATGAAACAAGCATGTCGTTGCCTGGAGGTATTTTCCAACTATATTTAAGGTTGCTTTAATTAGGTATTTGGGTCATGTGGTAGGTAGAGTAAAATTTTGTTTTAGATGCAAAAATCTTTGTTTATGAGATGAGATAAATTTATTGTTAAAAGGGCCCCAAGGGTGGATCAACCGGTAACTCGTTAAGCTTAATTATTTCATGTTCTGGATTCAAGTGCCAATAACTCCTAATGAGTTGAGCATCTTGTGTGAATCCGGCTCGGGTGGTGGGTCAGTCTTACTCTCATTTTTATGTATCAAAAAAACAATTTATTGTTAAAAGAGCCCAGACTCCAAAGCAGATTAAAAAAAATTGTATTTTAAGAATAAAAGCTGGCATTGACTGCTTTGAAGGAAAATTTAACATGTGCTTTTTGCCAAAGTTTCCCTCGGGCACCATTGTGTTTCAAAAATGAACAAGAGAAATGCAATTTTTTCTTCTAATTTGGCATAATGCTAATTAATTCAACCAACTCATATCAAAGTAAAATTTGTTTGCATCTCCCTCGTTTCAAGAAAACAAAATTTCATTTTTGACGAACAGGCCAAATTCTGAAGTGTAATGAGCACAAAATTTCTCTACATACTTGTGAATTTTGCTCATCATTACGCTTCTATTTTTGTATGTTTATCTTGAATTTTGTAATTTTTCCTTGTTAATATAAGCCTTCTTGTCTTAAAAAAATTTTCTATTTTGTCTTTTAGCAAATTGCCATTTCCCTTCCTTCTCATTGTGAAGTTGATCCTTCAGATTGAGTTAGGCCTTTAACCTGATTTTGTCATTGTTGCATTTGGGTAAGCATATAATTGAAATAAGTAATTCCAATTTGCATTTTTGTGGGTCTTAACTCATGAAATTTAATTAGCATATATGTCTTAATTTTTAGCACCAAGGATATTTTTTATTTGAAATTTTCAACTTTCAAAGGAAAATTTCCTTTTTTATCCATGTGTTGTGGCTCAGTTGGCAATGTTGCTGAGTTTGTAGGAAGAGTTTTCGAATTCAACTCTCACTAAACACATCTTTGGAGAGGGGTGAAAAGTCTTAACTGTGATTAAACTCGAACAGAATTAGTTTTAGACCGTTAAAATAGATGATGATATATGTGGTTAAAAAAAAAAAAGAAGAAAATTTCCTTTTTTTTATGACAAAGCTACCCTAAGTGGAAAGCCATACCCACCCACCCAAAATTCTAGATATTTCTTTTACCATCGGATCCCCTAATTGCCGTACTTCGTCTGGTGGGGTCCCCCATGTGGAGGTCGTAAAATTATTTTTTTGTCCATGTTACACTCAATTCTTAATCTTATTAATAGATTTCGTACCCTTGCAATATTTGTAATTGTACCAATAACATTTTATTAAAAAAAATGCAAAAACAGAAAAATCTAATAATTAAGATTTAGTTTAATAATTATTATTTCTTTTTAAAAAAAGATTAAGTTCGGATTTTGAAATTGAATTTTCTTTTCTCTTGTATTTTCTTATGAATAAAAAATATTCTTTTGTGTTGTATAAAAAACATTTTGTTTGCAAAACAGAAAAGTAATATGTTATTGTCGATAATTCATATTAAGAAAAAAGTTTTAGAACTGAACTTCAAGATGAAAATTTTATATATCACGTCATTTTTATGGTACGAAGTGTATTTGTTCAAAGAGATAATAGTTTGTGAAAGATTTCTTCATGTTAATATATATAACTTTCATTCAAATCATTTCACATAATTAAATTATAAAAAAATTATTAAAAAATATTAAAATTTAATTATAACATGTGGTTTATAAATATAATAAACTATTAATTTTTAATAATGTGATTATATGGCATTATTTAATTTTTTTGAATAGTACAATTTCATTCAAGGTTACAATCATAATCAGTATAGTACATTCAATGAATCGGTAACTTGATGAACTGATAAATACAAAGAGTAATAACAAACTACAAATAATAATAACAAATTAAACATCAAACCCATACTTTGTGGGACTCGAACCTGAGACCTCAAAAGTTTTAGAGTCTCTTTTTGCTATTGAGCCAATGCCTCATCGGCTTAAATTTTAAATGGAAATGACATATTCTAAAGTAAAATAATTGTTTTATGTAATTTTTTTTCGTTTAAATTAAATTTTAGCATATGATGATTTGCGTAAATAAAATATAAATCGCAATAATTAGTTTTAATCCAATAGGATTATAGAAAAATACAACAATATGAATTGTTACATCACAATTCGATCTCTTTAAGGGTTTTAATATATTTTAAAATTAATTACAAATTTCGAATATAATTATTAATTCGTATAAGAATTTTCCTATATAAAATTAATGATTGTTATCTTATCAACTGTCAATAGAGTTTTTTAACTCTACAAGCAATATTAGGATAATGACATGTAATATATTTTATTTATTTTTTATTATTTTTAAAAGACACGTGTTATCATTCTAACCTCACCTGTAAAGTTAAAAAGCTCTACTAGAGATGAATAGAATAATAATCCTAAAAGATTAAGGGATTGTTTGGTACCAAGTTTTTATGTTTTTGTTTTTTTTTTGAAATAGAAGTAGAAAACATATTTCGCAACATGTTTCTGTTTTCAAAAAACGAAAACAAAAACAAAAACAAAAATTTTCAAAATTGTTGAAAACAAAAATTTCTTATTTCCATTGTTTATTGAAACATATTTTCATTTCTGCTACTGCTACTGTTCATAAGTAAATGAACAGAGTTTATACTAATATAATATTAATATTTTCAATATAAAATATTAAATTAAATTATTTTTAAAAATAAAATAATATTAAATTTTAATATAAAATATTATTTAATTAAAAATAAATATTTTAAAATTAGTATATTTATTTTAATATAGAAAAGTTGAAAACGTTAAAGTAATTAAATATAAATTATATTGTACTTTAATATTATAATATTATTTAATTTAAATTTATATAATAATTTATTGAATATATTATATATTTTAAATATATCATTTATTATAATTTTGATATGTTAATAATTAATATTATTGCTAAGTATTGTTATATAATATAATTAATTATTATTTTACTAAACAATATTATTATTTTATATTATATTCTTTAAATTAAATTTAAAATATATCACCACTACTATTAAATAATTTAATATTATTAAATAAGTGAATACTTAACATTAAATAATATTATTTATATTAAATATAATATATTTTAATAACTATATAATTTATTATAAATTAATTAGTTAAATACTTTATTTAATAATTTAATATTATTACAATTAAATTAAATCATATTATTAATATAATTTATAATTATTAATTCATATTATTTAATATATAAAATTTGAATTTTACCAATCTCAATTATTATCTAATAAAAAGTAAAATTAAAAATATTATTTAATTTTACTTTTAATTGAATTATTTATTTAATATTATATTTAATTATAATATTATTTAAATTATATTCAATTTTCATATGATTAAATGAAACTATTTAATATTAGTTTTACATAGTATAAAATAATATTATTTAATATTATGCACATATTATTATATAATAAATATAATATTTTTATTTAATTTTTAAAATTTTATTTTGTGGATTGAAATATTGTATCTAAATCAATTTAAATAATTGTTTTCAAAATGTAAAATTATTAATAAAACATGTTTTCTGTTTTCAGAATTTGAAAAGAAAATAAAATAAAATAAAACAAAAACAGAATTTTGAAAAATAGAAAATAAAAAACAAAAAATAAAAAAAAATATACTAAACGACTCCTAATTAATTAACACATCAATTGCCATTAAATATTTATGCAGTTATGCTTCATTGATGTCGATTCTTGAGAAGAAATAGAAAACTTTACAGGCATATAATATTGTGAAGTTATACCTTGTATTAATTTTTTTTTATTTTGATATTCAAACTCGAAAATTTAATTTTTGAATTGATTCCCAACATCATTGAATTAACGTCTCATTATGTAGTATTTAAATTCTCTATAGCTTTGTGATGAGTCTTATTTCAAACTAGTATCAAGTGAGAAAGGTACTATCTTTAATTTACAAGATTAAATAGAAAATTTTCGTTGGTGAACAAATTTTTGGATAATAAATTTTGTAAGTATATATTGTTCAATATTTGCATCGATATCTCAATTACTCTTTTTCCCTTAAAAAAAGAGTTTCGAAATATGGAAAAATGAAAAGTGCTAGCAAACTTTTTCTTTGTTTCTTCTCCTTTGGGGAAGGGGAATTGAAATTGAAGCCTTAATTGTTTGTCTTAGAGGAGAGAGTGTGACCTTCAATTAAGCTAATGAACTTGCCCATTAGCCAAAACTTTTCCCTTTTGGTCTTTTGGCTTGATGAAATTCTCATTTGCAATAAAAGACGAAAGAAATTACCTAGGAATACAAAAGTTATTGCATTATTTCTAAACCTGATCATGGGTCGGGTTGGACCGAATTCTAGCCGAGTTCAAGACATATAATGATAGTTTATGTGTATGATCAAGCTCGGCATGGTTTGAGAACTCAAGTTTAACTTTTAGTCCAAACCAATTTTCATTTTTATATTACAAGCCCGAGCTCGATCCAAATATTTTTTATATTTTAATTTTTTATTTATTTGTTTTTTTATTATTTTATATCCTTTAAAATTTAATTTAATTTATCAAAATTTGTATGTCAATTTTCATATTAAATATTTATAATCATGTTTATTAATCAATAATGTTTTATATACATATAATTATATTATCTTAGTAAATATATAAAAAATTTTATTTAATATTCATATTCGTGCTGGGTTCAGGCTTTGAAAGGTCAAGCTTGAGCTCGGTCCGATTTTTAAACAAGTATAATAATTTTGTCCAAGTCCGATAATTGCATCAAATATTTTTGTTCAAATCCGACAAAATATTGAACGAGCCTTCGAGTTTGGACAAATAACCTAACCTTTGAGGAGGTCTAATTATTTCAATAGAAATTATCATCATTCAATTGTTTTTGTCAACCAAATGCTACTCAAACTCGAAGCAAATTCAAGAGGTTTTCGGCTAAATAGTTTACTCAAGTGAATGCTTTTATAAATGCAAGTTGACGTCAAAATTGAAATATTTGTAGTTCTTTACTTCCTTATGCATAGTTGACGGTTTTTCTTAAAAGGTTTCATTTTTCTTGCTTATTGAAAAAAGATGACGGTACATATTTTTTAAAGAACATTAAAAAATAAAAAATAAATAAAGTCCATTTTAATCTTGATTGTAAAAACTAAAAACTCCACTAATAATATATTAAATAAAAATCCAAATAAAATTACCATTTATAAAGAAATTACTATGAGCAAATCTGGAAATTAATTCACCCATGTCAATAGTTAGTAACTAAATTTCTTCTTAAACCATTCCTTTTATCTTCTCGTACTAAGGTTCAAATGAGCAAGACAACTTGAAAGTAGAAAAAATCTGAAAGCCATTGCTAATGCATGCGTGAATTGTCCATTCACATGACCTTTCTAACTCCAACCATTACTTCTGTAGTTTTCTTGACCCAACAAGAAAATACTGGTGTTTGGTAGCCCAGAAAAAAGGAGAGTAGCAAAAGAGTGGGGACCAACATTCGTGCCATTATTTGAGGAAGAAAAGAATCAATGGATAGGAAAATAGTACGTACTATTTCTTTTGTCATATTTCTCTTCATTGCTTATGATTGATGCTACATTTTAACCGTCTCCTATGGACTCAGAATGGTCCATTCTTGAAAGCTATTAGATTTTCATGCAAATAATGTCTGTTGGGATGTTTTGAACCTCATAGAGTATGTGGCCTGGCAAGAAAGTGACCTGAGGAAGGGGAACAGCTTTATTTGGAGATGGTAATTAAGGGGTCAAATAAGTACCGGGATGAATTTCGGATTGAATTACTTTATGGTAGTAAAAAATTTGGTTATGTTTTAGATTCTGGTTAATATTGATTTAGATTATTTCAAATTTAAATTATTTGGCATTTTGAGTCATTTCGAATTTAGATGTATATTTATTTTTAAATTGTTAATTTTATTTGGTTAAATTAAGTTGAATCGACAAATTTCGAGGCCAATTCAGTTACTCTCTAAGTTCTGTCATAGATCGATTGAAAAATAACAAAATCTAAAAAGCCTTGATTGTTTACATGATTGTTGATCTGCACTTAAATTTTCATCCACAGTGACAAGTCAACCCAAATCTCACATTTTCCTATGCAAAATAACTTGACCAATAAACTATTAACATTTTGCACTAATTCTTAACCCCATTCCATTAATTTTTCATCGTCTTCTTTTTTTAAAGATTGATAAGGTCTCCAAAATTAAAAAATCTTGCTGATGGCATATCATTTCTGCATGTATTTCACAAGAATATTCTCACATGCTTTGAAGTATCTAAAAAGAAACCCTCTTCACAGAATAGTTTCTAGCCACAAAATTATTTTCCTATGATCCATGATGCAAGCAATGATCTCATTTATCTTAGATTTGAAAATGAAAAAAAATCCCCATCTCATATTTAAATCTACTTTGAGCTGAAAGGCAAGCAAACAAGTCTTTCGCCAACTTGCAGTCATATGCAAAGATCAGGAACCTTGCTTGGCATAATGATTATGGTTACATGCATCAAAACCAAAAGGTTATGTCCTTTAGCCATGGCTTTTTCTTCTGAAAGGAGCAAGGCCTGTTGTTCTTCCGACAGTAGTATGGGAAAAGAAAGCATGTGTAATATGTAATCAAAATTTTATCAGGCTGAGGTTTTAGCTTTTGAAAGCTTAAAAAACAGATATAATATTCTCAAAACTCAGCTGATAGAAAGTATACCAGCTCAAAATTTGTTGAAATCACTATATTTATGTCGTTTTCAAGCCATCTCAAACTAAACTATAAGTTCAAGACAACTATGTTTTGTAATATATTTTAATTGATAAACATTACATACATAAGATTGCATTAATTGGAGTCAACTTGATTAGTAATTCAAAGAAGAATCAAATGATGTCTGAATTTCACTTTCAAGTCAGCGGACAGGTTTTGTCCGAAAAGCTCGAGTCTTAGATTTGTAATAAATCCCCCACAAAGCCTGTTTATGTATTTGGCCTTCTATTGAAAGAAATAAGCCATGGATTAGATGTACATCAGTGTAACAGCCAACCTTCTTTGAATCTTATAAACAGATCTCAACCCATTGCAGTTTGGCCTTTTTTATTCCAATAAAAATAATAGTTGATTTAGATAGATTTGGCAATTCCAGATTCTTTTAATCAAGTGGGCACATGTGTTTCAATCTGCTTTTTTCAACTTTTGTCGTTAATTTCTAAAAAAAAAAGTTCACTGTTGGGGCAGACGTGTTTCAATTTGTTTTTTCTCCTGCAAATATGACAAGTAACATAATATAATATCTTTTGTGATATGTTTAAAAATAAAAAAAAAATTAAACATAACTTGATTTTAAATATTAATTTAAATATCATATTTTCACTTTAAAAATAAAAAATTTAAAAATTGACTTTTTAATTTCAACACCTGTAAAATTTTCATTTATATAATAAAAAAAACTTTTTTTTTTTGGTACAATAATAATAATAAAAACTTTGTAAAAGAAAAAACCCAGATGTCCTAAAAAACCAAATTGTATTGGATGGAATAATCAAAGAAGAAGAAGAAAGCAAATTGATTTTCTAAACTATAAAATCATTAATGAACAAAAATCCAAGATTCCCAACCACATAAAAAACAAAAAAAAAGCATTGGATGGAGTAAAATGAAAGAGAAAGAGAAGTCAACATACACAAGACAACTGACAAGTGCACATGTAAATCCAGATATGAATGAGCTGTCATCTCCGTACGTTTCACGTGTGCCCTATAAGTACATATATAATTCGATTTCTATTAAAATAATATTTTTTTTATTTTTTTGGATAAACACTAAGAATTGAAAAAAAATATCAAACGAAAAAACAATGGGGATTGGGGAAGAATAGGAGAGTGAGATGAGAGGTGGCTTATCGCCGTGTTTGTCAGCAAACATCAGCAGCAGACATTGAATTTAAGAAGAAAATATTTATAATTTTTTGGGATATTTGTTTGGATTATACGGCTTTTGTTCTTTGTATTTCATGAGAAAATTCAACCTTCTCTGCGGATTGTGTGAATAAATTGATAGATTCTTATACCCACTTGCTTTTTCCACTATCTTACTTTAAACTTTTTTAACCAAATAAAAAATTTTTTAACAAAATTTTTTAGGGTTTATACTTTGTTATACAAAGGACATCAAAATCTTACGATTGTTATATGAGATAATAGATTCAAAAGTCGAATATTTTTTTAATATCTTATGAAATATGAAAATAAAAAATCTCGTTCACAACAATTAAATTTTTAAAATTTATTAATGCGGTTAGTAGAATGATAATTATTAATTACCTTGCAAGATATCTACTAAAAAGCTTTAAAAAAATTAATAAATGTAAAACATGTGTTACTTTTTTTGACTTTTATTAGTTCATAAAAAAAGAATAATAGCCAAATAAGCCCTCGACCTTGAGTCTAAAATGGAATTAAGCCCTCAACGTTTTATTTCGTGAAAATCAATCCATAAACTTTTATTTCAGTGGAAATAAATTCTCAACCTTCTAAAATTATGCAATCAAGTCCAAATCTGTTAAATGACACTAACTGCCGTTAGTGAAAGCTGACGTGGATAGCTTACTTGGCTGCCACGTAGCATGCCACATGTGCAATACTAACGGCAGTTAGTGTCATTTAACAGATTTGGACTTAATTGCATAATTTTAGAAGGTTGAGGGTTTATTTCCACTGAAATAAAAGTTTATGGACTGATTTCCACGAAATAAAACGTTGAGGGTTTAATTCCATTTTGGGCTCAACGTCGAGGGCTTATTTCGCTATTTTGCCTATAAAAAACAAACTACAATCAATTATTTTACAGGCATTTATTTTCTCAAAAGAGGAGGGAAAATCAAATAATAACAGTCTTTGAAGGCAATTATGCAGAGTTGGAATATAATTGCTATTTTCAATTCTTCAACCCTATTGAGCTCAATTTGTTAACAGAAAGAAGTAGAGCAGAGTGTCCATATTGAAAGCAGTTCAACTACTCGATGGGTTACTCTCACTTCTAAATCATGTTCGTTTATTGGCACGATCTCTACTTTCATCCTTTATTTGTAGTTGAAGAATTCGACGAAATATGAATATTTCACTCGATTGATAGATATATGTTTACTCAAAGGATGATATCAGATCATTTTCTTTCTCAATTTTTTTTCTCAAATAAAAAAACATTGAACCAAAAGAAAGAGAAGAAAAACCTTGAATAATATCGTTCATTTAGCTACGATTAACTGTATTTTACATATATCTTCTTGCATTTGATTAAAAGAAAAAAGCAAAACATGTTTCTGGTTATGATCTTTTCATGTAATAAAGTTTATTGGGCCAAGAGATGGAAATGGCATATTTGAATCTGTCTCCCCAGGCGAGCTGCCTTCGGAACATGTTTTTAACTGTGCTAAGCCCAACAACTATTAACTAATCCTGACAGGATTTTGCAGGATCAGACACACCCAACCCATGTTTCAATTGGACTTTGGCTTTAACATTTCTACGTCATCAGAACCCGATGGGCTTAAGTTTAGACAACGCTTCATGAGAATGAGACAGCAATGGGCAGAAAGGCTTACACGATGATGTCATTTTGGCTTTCTGGTCAAAGCTATTTTTCTTCGGTTTTTTTATAAAAACATTTGTGATTTTCTCCGTGTGAATAAAATAAATATGATATTTCGCACATATATTTATGTTCATATCATATAAAATTATGTTTGTATCATGTAAAAACATAAAAAAATTAATGTCAATTTTTGTTAACACATCAAGACAATTTTTTTATTACATTTATATATAATTTTTATTAAATTTTAACCATGTCATATTTATATTTTTTTTATTTATGTTGTTCTCGTATCATGTATAAGATTAAGAGGTTGTAGCCACTTTTTAAAATTGATAGAGGCTAAATCCATATATAATTTTTCCGATTCCAAGAAAATATTTGATAATTGAGTATAAAATAAAAATGCTTGTATTCAAGTTCAAATCTTATAAATATAATTTTTACTAAAACTTTAACTAATATCATTATCGTGTCTTATTTTATTTTTATGTTATATTACTCTATGTGTCTAAAATTAGATTTGTCTTTTTTTCATGTCATTTTGCAGGACTTCAAGGCTAACATCAAAGAAAGGAAAGTTTCAAAACTTTGGGCTGGTTGGACAAAGGCGGCATCTGGGGGAGGCCAATTCCAAGCAAAAGCAAACGTTGTGCAAGTGACTATCATCATCGGGTGGGGTAACAATCAATTGAAAAGTAAAGGAGAAAAACAGGATAAGGCTAATCATAATTTCTTCATTGTTCTTCTCTTTCCTTTTCATGCAACAATGGCAAGATACAGTGTGCCATTCATCCACAGAACACTGAAAATTACGTTGGGTTTTTAGCAGCAGATTGATTCTGACTTTTCTCGGCTTTTACTATTCTTCTGATTAGCCTCCCTTACCAAACTACAGCCAACTTGTTCAAAATTTTGATATTTCAATTCATTAAAAAATTGAAATCAAAATAAATTTTGATGAAAACAAAGGAAAGACAAGTATAAAGTGCAAACAGAACGAAGGAAACAAACTTTGAGCTCACCTATTCTAACTTTATTCCCACATTAATAAATTAAGATTTCACTCGTTGAAGAATCTTTACTCTTCATCTTCGTCTATTTGCACTAGACATGTTATGGATGGATTGAATTAAATTCGGATCAAATTTAAATTGGATATTAATTGATTTTAAATGAGTTGGAATTTGATTGAATATGATTTTTGCAATATGATTTCCATCGGAACCTGTTCTTTCATGTAAAAGGAGAGTCAAAATCAGCGCAAGCATTAGCAATATTTTTAAAACAAAATTAAAAGTAAAAAATTTAATAAATCTCACCTAATCATTACATAATAAATAAATAACATTAAAATATGGAAGCTACGTTCAAACAACACATTTTTTTATTAAAAAAATTTAAGTGAGGGGCTTTTAAAGTTAGAGCATACTGTATGTTTTGATGAAAAAAGTATAAAATTTATTTATGTTTTAAGAGCGAAATGAATAATTTTTATCAATTTAATCAATTTTTGTTGGCTCATGTAACACATTACAACTTATGTTTGGCTTTCAAGTTTTAAAATTTATGAACTTCACATAAATATCTAACTTTAAATGAGTAATATATAATGCATTTAGGTTGGATCGGTTTCATATAAATAATGAAACCAAGACTTGATTATAATTTTTTATCTTATTTGCTCAACCAAACTCATTAACTAATTTTAATAATCATGTTCAAGCTTTCTTCAAAATCAATCTTTTCATAGGTCTAATCAATGTCATTTTAGATAAATTATTTTGCCTTTGAGTGCATTGAATTCTTTCCGCAAAAAAAAAAAAGGAAAGAGAAACTGCATTGAACTCTGACTTTAATGCTTGATAGCTAGACCTGATGATTTCACACTTGAATAATTTCTCATTAAACTGCTTAATCTTCTAGTTACTGTTGCAGTTCGAAATGAACTAACAAAGTTTAATTATAGATAATCAAAGGTGGTAATCGACAGAAAAGGACAAACAACTCCCTCAGGAATAGTAAAAAATGGAAGTTAATAATAGCAATTCCATCAGGTTGGAGACAAACTATTATTTCATGTCAGAAACCAACAGTAGAAAAACTCAGAAGATAAGATTACATTGGGTCCGAGAATCCTTATCCATCACGCTAAGATCCACGCCACCGATGAAGACAATACTACGTACCTTGAGTTATATACTTCAATGTCCCCACGAAGTAAAATCATATAAATAGTGATTGAACCGTTCATGGCCATCTCCACTTCCATTCTATATATTTGTGTCTGCATAAAATTAACCAATTTTATCTGATATTTCTGCCTGGTTGAACAGTTGAAGAAGATGTTGGCTATCTTCCACAAGGCATTTGCAAACCCTCCTGAGGAGCTGAACAGTCCAGCTTCTCACAAATCTTCTAAGAAGCCTAAACTACCTGAAGAGACCCTGAATGAGTTCCTTTCTTGTCACCCTCACAACACTTTTTCCATGAGCTTTGGCAACGCTGCCGTACTAGCTTATGTTCGCCCTGAAAGTCCTTATTTAGCTCATCAGAGGTAAGCTCATATGGAAATTGCTGATACGATGGTTGATGATCAGCAGTTTACAATTCTTTACATCGCTTACATGATCAATGGTTTCTTTTGGTTTGGGTTTACTTTTGCAGGTTGTTCTGTGGATTTGATGACATATACTGCCTCTTCCTGGGGAGCTTGAACAATCTGTGCATGCTTAATAGACAATATGGTCTTTCAAAGGGGAGCAATGAGGCCATGTTTGTGATTGAAGCATATCGGACACTGAGAGACAGGGGCCCGTACCCGGCTGATCAGGTTGTGAAGGATCTTGATGGAAGCTTTGCCTTTGTCATCTATGATAGCAAGACAGGAACTGTCTTTGCTGCACTGGTAAGTCATTATTCCAAGCATCAGAATTGATCCATTTAAACTAAATTGTATCCTTAAAAGTTGTTTGTTAGCTGCAAAAGTACTTATTGGAGTTTCATCTTTGATCTTCCAGGGTTCTGATGGTGGGGTTAAGCTGTACTGGGGAATTGCAGCTGATGGATCAGTGGTTATATCTGATGATTTGGATGTCATCAAAGAAGGCTGTGCCAAATCCTTCGCCCCATTCCCAGCAGGTACTTGACAGTTTCTCATTCTGGTGGAATTGGTTCTTCAAAATCTGATAAAATGATTCCTAGGAAATCTTTGTCTGTCATAACTCAACATTCATGTCAAAGTGGTGCTGTTTTGAATCTGATACAAACGTTGATTTCTGGGGATTTACAGGATTCATGTTCCACAGTGAAGGAGGCCTGATGAGCTTTGAACATCCGATGAACAAAATCAGGGCAATGCCGAGGATAGACAGTGAGGGAGTGCTTTGTGGAGCTAATTTCAAGGTTGATGTCTACGCAAGGGTTAACAGCATTCCTCGTGTGGGAAGTGAAACTAATTGGACTCACTGGGATTCACATTAATGAAGAACTGGGGTTGCTATAAAATTTGTTGTCCAAGAGGATCAAAGCTCAAACAATTAATAGGATTTCAGACTTCTTCTGTTCTTTTTCCTAGTTCTTGCTTTTCTTGTGCTTTTCTTGTTATGTCTCTAGGCCTTTTTTTTTTCTTCTTTCGGATTGTAATTGTTAACCAAAGGACTATTATTATTTTACTTTTTTTTTTTTTGGTATGATTATTTTACTTTTTCTTGAATCATTTGCCAATTGTCTCTTATTTTATAGGGTAGTTTCTAAAAGATTTAAGATTCAAAGATAGCTCTTGAGCAAAACTTGCTTCAATTTTCCAAATGTGTACCCAAAATCTAACACCAATGTGCCTTTTTTTGGACGTCTTTAAATCTGAGGAAAAAAAAATGAATGTTGAAATTTGAATTTTAAGTATGTAAAATTTTTAATCGTATAAAATGACTTTTTAAGCTAATATTAAAAATTAAGATTCTAATGTAATGTGTTTTAATCTTAGACTCTCTATCTCATTAATTGAACCTAAATGCTAGTCCCCATTAATTATTATAATAGAGTTAGCTTGGTTATTAATTTACAGACTTATTGATGGATCTCGCCAGAACTATATATTACATATTTATAAAAAATTTAAGAGCTGCAGAAATTATCTTACTTTTAAGGCCATAGCAGCCGGCAAATTTATTATTATAATTTATATATTTATTAATTTTTCAAACGAGGATTTGCTAGAATTATAATTGAGTTTGTATATGATGCACTGACAGTGTATAGTTTCTATACATTGTCAATGCATCAGAGGTTGACACCTCATCAATAGGTCTTTATGGGCAAATTAAAAAAATTTATTTATATTTGCATATAAGGGCTTATTGATGAGGTGTCAATTTCTGGTGCATTGACAGTGTATAGAAATCATACACTGTCAGTGCATCATATATAAATCCATTATAATTATCCTTATTATAATTAACATTTGTTCTTAAGTGTATATATCAATAATAAAAATCCTAAGAAATCCCAAAATTACAATTTACAAGAAAAATAGATTACTTGTCAACATTCAAATCGAATCTCCTTCTTCAAGTTGAAGTCTTGATAAACAAATTAATAAAATTATCAAATTTAAATTCTTTATAAATTATTTAACGTTAGAAGAAGTGGTATTAGAAGAAAAAGATTTAATCATATCTTTGAAGAGAGATGAGAAGTCTTAACTGTAATAAAATTTTGAGTAAGATTAGTCTCATATTGTTAAAACCGATGAAAATATTTATGATTTACACAAAAAAAGACAAAACAATCTAATAATTAAAATCTAACTTAACAATGATTATATCTTCTAAAAAAATATTATTTTCAAAGTTTGAATCCTCGTTAATTAACATTAAATAATTTATAAAATTTGAGTATCATTAAAAATAATTGAATTTCCATTTCAGTATTTCAAAAATAATATCATTTTTAAAAAATGTGTAAAATAAATAATAAGCATAAAATTAATTAATTAAAGAAAGTGTGGGGACTAAAGAAAATCGCCTTGACTGCTTGACCATGGACGCACTCTTTCAGTCCCAATCCTCAGCCTCGCTAACTTTCTTATTCTAATTTCTAGCGATGCCCGACCCTGACCGGAGACTCGACCCGGAAAACCAACAACCCGACAATGCCAATGATCTCGATGAAGAAGATGATGATGACGAAGAAGATGACGTCATCGAGCAAGATGAAGAAGAAGAAGATGATGTCGAGGAAGATGATGATGAAGACGACGACGTCTCGTTTGAACCCGCCACGCCCCGAGCGGTGAAGCTGAAAATGGACGCTCTAGTCCGACGTATGCTAATCGGCCCCGTTTCAATCCACGTCCACGATGTGATAATCAAAGGGAACACGGAGACCAAAGGCTACATAATCGAAGCCGAAGCGTCAGAAGCTTTGAAGAAAGCCACCACGATGCAAGAGCTGTTGCGAGCATCGAACGTGGTGAATTCGAGGCTGAAATCGCTTGGACTCTTCGATTCAGTTATGATCACGCTCGATTCAGGCCCGCCGGAGATTCCCGGAAGCGCTAATGTAATTATTGAGGTTGAGGAAGCGTCGAAACGGTTATCGGGAGAGATTGGAGGTTATATAAAATCTGAGGTATATATGTTCTTATAAAAATATAGGGTTTTTTAAATGTAATTTGTTTGATTTTGGATTCAAAGGTCTTAAAATAATTCAAAATTGTTTCTTTTTCTGAAAATGCTTGGCATTGCATTTTACCTTTGGGGATTAAAAGCTAAATTTAGGTTTAAATTAAGGTGTAAATAAGAATAAGCGCTTATACCTTAAATTTAGGTCTTTTAGTTTGGTGTTGAGATATGTTGAGAAATTGATTCTGAATTTCCGATTTAATCCCCTTGTAAAAGTTCTCCTTATAGGATACGCTTACTTTTCAGTATTTTCCTTAGCCATTCTAGTGTGGGAATTCTTAGCTAGTTCACATGTGCACAAGGTTGTGAATATAATTGGAATATTGTAGGAAATGTGGAGGTATTGCTGTACTTCTGTAATTTGTGGTGATGTATGATGTTTTTGCAGGCTAAATCTTACTCCATGGAAGGATCAATCAACTACAAAAATTTGTTAGGGTATGGGGATCTTTGGGATGGTTCAATTGCATATGGCTTTGACCACTCTGCAGAGGTAAGTGCTGGTTTGTATCTGCCCAGATTAAAAGCATTGGTAGCTCCTGTGACTGCCCGTGCATACTTGTTGACCCAAGATTGGCTAAACTTTTCTTCTTACAAAGAGCGATCCGTTGGACTTTCTCTTGGTTTATTTTCAAATAGATATCATAACTTGGAATATCATCTTGGATGGCGTGCTTTAACAGATCCATCTCAGTTGTCATCCTCCTCTACAAGGAGGCAGCTTGAACGTAATTTACTTTCATCTTTGAAGTACACGTTGAAAATTGACAGGAGAAATTCTCCTGTGAGGCCAACCGGAGGATATGCTTTTGTTTCTAAAACTCAGATCGGTGGCCTTGCACCTGATAGTCATAGCTTACGATTCATTCGTCAGGTTTGGTACTTCTTATTGCGGTGCTAATCTTATTTGTTTTGCTGTTCTTTTATGAGTTTTAATTTTGTACCTTTGCTGCAAAATTATTTGTGTGTTAGGTTTTCATGACAATAATCGAAATGTTTTTTCAAGGGATTACCATCTATCCTTGGATATGTATGTGTTACGCATGTGCATGGTGCCTATAGTTTAATTCAAATCCCAGTGCAGTAGCCGGTAAGCTCATCTGTAGAGGTGTGAATGTACCTAATGCAATTGACTTCTGAACAGAAGTTTAGGGAGTCGGGGGCCTTTTTTTTTTAACATTCTAAGTTTAGGTTAGTTTGTGAGTAAAGATTAGAAATCATATTCTGTTTCCTTTGATGTGGGGATACTGGCTTTGGCCTTTGTGATGCATTTATCTTAACCAGTCTAAAAGTTTTTTATCTAGGCTTATTAGCCAGTCTCTGGATCTTGGACATCTGAATTTTTTGTATGTATATAGTCATGTTTAGAGGGTGAGCCTTGGTGCAATGATAAAGGTTGCTCCTTTGTGACTAGGAGGTCACAGGTTCAAGTCACAGAAATAGCCTTTACATTAATACGGAGGGAAGGCTGTTAACATATGACCCTTCCCAGACCCCACAATGTGGGAGCCTTGTGCACTGGGTTTGCCTTTTATATATAGGTTTGTGATGATGATGATAGTCATGTTTACTACTGGTTTTCATGATCATACTTTAGTTTCAATTTTGTAGAGAGCTTTTTGATATGATCATTATTGTTATATAACCTAGTTGCTAACTATTATTAAACCCAATGGTTATTTCCCAATTATACTTTGTTACTCTCTATTAACTTGTGTTATTCACCTGATTTTCTAACAGGACTTCGATCTTCGATGTGCCATTCCTCTTGGATTTTATCATGCTGCACTTAATTTTGGGATTTCTAGTGGTGTTATCTTTCCATGGGGGAATGGTTTCTTGAACAAGTCTATATCCCCACCCGAAAGATTCTTTTTAGGTGGTAATTTGTCTCCTGTTTGTGCTCTAGGAGGGCCAAAAGCATTGTGGGGATTTAAGACTAGGGGATTGGGCCCCTGTGAGCCTAGAAGGCAAGTCAACAATGAGAATACTAATGCTGTTGGGAGTGATTTTCTTGGAGGTGACCTTGCTGTTACTGCTCTGGCAGACCTTTCTTTTGATCTTCCATCTAGGTGGTTTAGAGAAAAGGGAATCCATGCACATGTCTTTGCATGTGCTGGAAATGTTGCGAAGTTAACAGAGAATGAGTACCAAAATTTCTCCATTCAGAAGTTCAAAGAGTCATTCAAAAGTTCTGTCGGAGTTGGGATTGTCATCCCTACAAGTCTATTCTGCATGGAGGTTAGTTTCTCTGTCCCTCTATTCAAAATTTCCTAGCAATGGAGAATGGTCAAGCATACTTGGTTTATCCCTTGCATAATTGAATGGTTGAATCTTTGGTGTGGCATGAGAAGCAACTTAAGTTTATTTTTTTGGTGAAAAGCATGAGTAAATGAAGAAAGTGATAAAAATCAGGAGATAAGAAAAAGTGGAATGAGAACTGATTTATGTTCCTATTAGTTTGCTTGGTAAGAGAGAGAGAATTGGATGGAAAGTAAAATGAATGGCCTCAAATTCTAAATTTATGCTTTTTTTTTTCGCTTACCATTCTTGTTTTTGGTGGTTAATTTTAACAAGGTATGTGCATGGTATAAGTTCTGCTTACATGCTTGGTTTCTTTTGCCAGCTTAATTACTGCTATATAGTGAAGAAGTTTGATCACGACCATGCAAAGGCAGGCTTTTGGCTAACCTTCTCTCGTCCATCATAGAATGTTGAATTCTTTGATGTTTGTCATCTAGTAACATTGGTATTACACAAGCCTGTCATTTCATGCAATTGAGTGTTTTGGATACCTTGGCAGTTCTGCTTCTTTGCTGGGTTATCTTAGTTTCAAAAGTGTTAATATGCCCCTTTTCACCTCATGAATTGGGGGGGAATAACTGCATTTTCCAGTTATGGTGGCGTTAGACAAGGGACTCTTTCTTGTGCAATCCAATGACTCCACTGATTGTCCCATTTCCAGACAGGTTTGCTTGAGAACCTGGTTGTTTACTGATTACATCATTTTTTTTCAAGGAATACTCATTCTTCATCGTATATCCCGTTAGCTATAAATCATGATGCTATCTGATGTTGCATCACGGGTTAACTTAAATGGCTGGGCATAACTTATAAGGCTTCAGATAAAGATTTTATGTTCTTGTACTGAAAAATAAATAAATAAAAAGAATACCCAACTGTATTTGCTGTAAAAGTATACCGGAGTGTTTGAATGCTTTCTGCAGCCCAAATTTGTCATGTTCTATTTATACTTGTGCTCTCCAACTTGATATTGAAGTGAATCCATGTGAATGTTCTGCAATAATCATGGCCAGCCTATATTATAAGCAGCCTCAACATCTGGTCATGCTAGGTGGATTTCAAAATGGTCTACCCCAATGCTGTTAAGTTGTCATTTTGGCTTCAATTTAATTGCAAAACCTAAAAGGTTTATACCTCAACCCAGATTCAGTGCTGATAGCAGCTGGCCTCTCTGAAATTAACAAACTTACAATTTACTTGAACAATTGCAACATTTCTGAGTTTGACAAATGATCAACCAAAGAAGAGAAATGCGGATGATACTGCACACCTCAATAACTTTCTGTAATCTATCCATTGATGTAAACCAACTCTCACGGGCAAAATGAAAACTTGAGAAAAATTAACCAAAACCTGCTGTTTCAAACCGAATACAAATTGATTTTAGCTAATAACAATTCTTTGTACTTGCAGAAAAAAAAAAGGATCTTCAAACTTATCATTCTTTCCACATATCTGCAAACTCATCAGGCTCCAATTGATTAGATAGCTCGTGCATTTTCCTCCTTGTCTTAGCTTTGACTTTCTTTGCATACTTCCCAGCCTTCTTCCTTTTCTCCAGTGCTCGGATCTGCAAATGTTGGCAGAGGAGGAAGATGAATCTTACCTTACTTTAACAGAAACCATAAAAGATCTCCTTGACCACACATAACGTGCAGCAACAAAATCAAGATTAAGGTAACATCCTCTAACCTGGTTTGGTGATACATAGAAAGGATTCTCATATAATGTTGGACCTCCAAAGCTGCCAGCAAATATCTTGATTGGATTCAAACAAAATCTCGGACCGACCTGAACACGGAACCGGTATCTAGAATTCAATTACGCTCACAAGTACTCGAAAATCACGTTGTATAAGTAAGAAAGCACAATATCATTGCATACCTCAACAAGGGTCATTTGATCAAGTCCCCCACGAACCATTTTGTCTGATTCATTATGAGGAACAGATACCTGCATTAGAAAAAATGGCAGTATTAAGAGTGAATTAAATAGTTAATCATTTATCAACAAATAAAGAAGATGCGAAGTAAATCTGCACTAGAAAACAGCTGTGTTTGGTGAATTCAAAACTTAATCTATTCATCAACAAATAATAAAGATTCAAACATATGAAATCACAGATACTTATGCTGCTCATTTCAACACCATTTTCTTCCAAAGGCTTCAAGACAACCAGAAATATCTATCATTCACAGCATAAATCATACAGATGTAGCAACACAGTCCCAACTCGAACAGAACATGTTTTAAAATAGATTACAGATTAATACAAGTAGAATTAAAATTAAAATAAATGATGGTATTGATTCAAGAGCCCCTAAAATATCAAGGAGAGAAAGTAGAAAAAAAGAAAAACCGTGTAGGCATTTTCCTTGGGAAAACTACAACAGTCCAGCCCAGAACCCGCACTTTAACCTAAACAACCTACGCTAAGTTAAAGGAACGAAATCCAAGTAGCTGACCCTCGGCAGCTCATATAGTTGATAATTCTAGTACTACAGCAACAATTCACATCCACTAGACCAATTGCCCTAACATGTTTATGCTTTCATTGGCAACTATGAGAAGCTCATTACTAAATCAGCATCTGTTATGCCCAAGGAATACAGACAGAAATGAGCATAAACGAAAATTTTTCTTTCAGTTTCCATCTTAAAACCTTCAGATACAGAAAACTAACATTAAGAATTTAATCTATACTAGTGGCAAATATGTTGCACAGAGATTAAAAAAAAAAAAAAAAGAGTAAACTCCACAAACCTGGTAATTACGGAACCATATGTGGTCATCAACAATGGAGAAAACAAAGACATGATCATGATAAGGTTTAGATTTCCTGTGCTCCTTTGGAGTTCCAAATATCTGAAAGAAACATATATAAAAAAAAGTGTCATGGAATCTTCTCATTTTCACCCCACAGTATGTTTGAGTGAAAAATCCACAGAATCAGTAAAGAGGATCTCAACACTTTGGTGCACAGATAACTTATGTAACTTTATCCCAGTGACTCAAAAGAAAACAAAAAAGAACCAGCCCAAAAAGCTGTTATATCAAACAATGTTCACATCGCTTCACAAGTCAGAAAGCAAAAGCATTCACATAGGACATGCATGAACAGAGGAACAGTGCATGTAAAATTGTATAAAAATGTCTATCATTAATATCAAGTATCATTTGAGAGAATTTGACTTGACTATGCCACAGGTTGAAAGACATGGGAGAAACATCAAAATTCAAAGAGTGAGGAAGTACACATTTCATCTATATTTGAGATTTGAGAAAGATAAACAGAAAAAGAACATTCATTCAAAAGGAGAAAAAGCAGCATCAAATACCTGTAAGATCATCTCCTTCAGAAGCTTCCAATGAGCATCTTTTTCGAAATTACCGGAGAAAGTCAACAAAGGACGTGAACCTTTCAAATGATTTCCGGTGAGCTTCAGTTCTTCCATTGTGTGAACTAAAATTAACAAAATGAACTTCATTAAGCCACAAGAAACAAGAAATATCAGCATGCTGCAGTGTTAACTAAACAACAACAAGAAACTAAATTATATAATAGATACAAAGCCATAATAGTGCATTTTAAGAAATCAAATGTGAACTATTACCAGCATTAACCAAAAATTTCACAGACGGGCCATTGGGACACTTTGCCATCCATAGATAAAGATCCTGATGTTTCCTACACTGGCATAAACAAAAGGAGTTGTATATAAACATTGGATATTTCGAGCATAAAATTCTAAAGGAAAGCAAGGTAAAGCCACCTTAACTCTAGCCTAAAAATATTAAGTGAGTACCATTTCAAAAAAGTTCAAGTTGACCCAAGGTTTATAATTCTATGCACTCTTAGTGAATCAATCAATCTTTGCCAGCTCATCAAACTTCAAAATATAACTAACAGGGCAGCAGAATTGGCAACACTAAAGTCTTGCAAAGAAAAGAACAACAAAGTTGAACATTTACCTCAAAAAACAGAGCGGAAGGACAACCCCTCAGCTCAATAAGCTCATTCAAGGTATCCCCTTTACTACTCCTTGACTCAACCTTGTTATCCTTCTTACAATGAGGCAAAAGTGAAACCATATTTAACATCAAATGCCTATACCTGCCAAAAAATAAAAGAAAAAAGAAAAATAAACCCATATCCAAAACATAGTCGACCAAAATTTCAGGCAAGGAAAAATAAAATGAAATTCCAACCAACCTGTAATTGATACGGCGTGAGCATGTTACCATAACTTTTTCTTTGTTTCTAAAAACCTGGGAAGAATCAAGATTAGACTCAGTTTGTTTCTTAACTTCTTCCT
Source organism: Heritiera littoralis (assembly GCA_031772115.1). Lineage (NCBI taxonomy): Eukaryota > Viridiplantae > Streptophyta > Magnoliopsida > Malvales > Malvaceae > Heritiera > Heritiera littoralis. The sequence continues at coordinate 646,346 of JAPDPK010000143.1, read as the reverse complement.
TGTCTTTCCAACCCAAAAGTGTCCTTTTTGGTCTCTCTGGAGCTCCTTCATCTTTCTTTGTTGGTTCAGCTGGCTGGGTTTCGCTGTGCTTACGTTTCTTCCCCATTGTTTAACAAATAAAGAATTGAGAGCAAAGCTTTTTTTTTGGCTGCTGGTACAGACAGATAAAACAGGGAGATTTTGCTTTCGATAAACCCTAGTTAAACCTGACTATTCTTTCCCGTGAAAGAGCTGCTAGGGGTGAAGAAACATGGAATCCATGGGTGCCCATGATTGAATTCCATGTCCAAATTGTAAAAGGTTAAAGCTAAAATGGGCCTCATAATGGCCTAGGCTCTCTTAACTTTGGTGACAGTTTTGACAAAAACGTGAAATCATGTTTTTGGGGTTGTCGAGAGATTTTTAATAAGATTTGTATATGATATATTGATAATGTATAATTTTTATACACTGTTAATATATTAGAAGTTGATAGCTTATCAATTTATAAATTAAAAAATATGCCAAATTTTTAAAAGTAAATATAAATTAATTTTTTTAATTTGCTCATAAAGGCCTATAGATGAGATGTCAACTTCTGGTGCATTGACAGTATATATAAACTATACACTATCAGTGCATCATATATAAAATTTTTTTAATATGACCTATTTAATCATAAATTTTACATTAATTAAGCAATTATTTAAATAAATAATAAAAATATCAAAAAAAGTGTTCAGATTTTGATTTTAATTAAATTAATCAATTGAGACAATTTAATTTGGTTGATATGTAATTAAAAAAAATTGGTTGATCTGTCGGCCACTAAATTAATTTCATTTAATTAACATAATGATTTTGAGAGATTTCGGTTTTTGTTTAATTTGATTCAAAATCCGAATTGATAGAAATATAACAAAATTTAAAAATGAAACTAAAAATATATAAAACTCAAATATATGTTTAATGTTCGGAGTTCCATTTTTTAAGTTTAATATTATTAGAGTTTTTAATTTTATATTTGAATATTATGATTTTACATAGTTTGTTTCAAATAATGAAACTCAGAATTTAAAATATATTTTATTATTCGGTTAATTCAAAAATAAACTAAACTAAATTCAGTCAGTAAAATTTTGAAATTAATAAATTTGGTTCAGTTAATGAAAATAAAATAACATATATCAATTAATTCCATTAAGATTATCGAAATTAATCAAATAAACACTCATAATCAAAATGTTTTAAAAGTTGTGGATACATAACTATATATAGTGTAAAAAAAAAAAAATACATATACCACCTACAACTATATACTTGTAATAAAAAACTAAGTATTATAATCTCTATGTATCAATTGTTGGTAAAATAAACACATGGTTCTACCAATTTATGAGCTTTAATTTTCATTTGGGTTGACTTATAGCAGGGATCGTTGACTTTAAGAACGTTTGGTGGAGGAGAAAAGTATGATGAAGAATATGGATGTGTGGAAAATAGAAAGGAATTAGTTTTTGTTAGTATTTGGTAAGAGAGAAAAGTATAAATAAAATTTTACAATGTTATTTTTTTTATCAAAAATAAATAAAAAAATTATTATTTTTTTCCTTATTAACAAAAGTAAATCAAATCAAATTAAAAATATTAGTCAAGAGAAAAAGGTAAAACAATACAATTATATTTTTTCCAATTTTCAACTCTATTAAACAATGGAGGCAAAGAAAATTATATTTTCTTTTACCTTTTATATATTTCTTAATAAGCACATCAATGAAAAGAAAAAAAATGTTTTTCATCTTTTCACTTTTATATTTTGTAATTTTTTATCTTTTCATTTTTCTTTCACTCTACCAAGTAAAACCTTAGAGGGGATGCAAATTAAGCAAAGCCAAGTTTGTTTCCAATTATAAAAGAATTGGAAAGGAAGAAGAGTTGAGGGCACAACTGTAGGGTCAAGTTTAGAAGTGTAAACGAATTAAGTTATTCATGAGCTACTCGTTGAGGATTATTCAAGTTTAACTCATTTATTTTTGAATTGAACTCGAGTTTGAGTACTTGAATAACGAGCTGAGCCTAATTCAAATATTTTAATACTCAATTCGAGTGACTCATAAGTTTAGTTGAGTTTTTGCTTAATATATTTTTATATTTTATTATTAATTTACATTTTTATCCTTGTAATTTATTATTGAAAAATAACAAACCAAATCTATTGAATCGAATTTAAACAGTTTGAGTATTTTGTCGAATTCAACTCAAGTTTTAAAAATTAAACTCGCTTGAACTCAAATCAAATTTTAAATCTCAAATTTCTGAATCAAGCCAAGCTCAAGCTCAAACTTAATACGTTGAATAAACTCGATTACTTTCGCTAACGTCAAAAAGCATTGTAAAAGAAAGTTTCAGGGTGAATTTTTGGTATGTTAAAGTACAACTTAAATTACATTAATGCAGCACAACTTAATTGCACTTCAATGTTAAGGGGTCAGACCTTTTAGTCGGAGAATATGTTATGGTCTGATTACAGACCTAATTAATTAGGCCATAATCACATTCACACCGATTTAAATTGATAAAGCAAGAAAGTCAAACTTAAAATTGATTTTAAATTTGAGGTTTAAATTTTGACTCAAATTGGATAAAATTTTATTCTTTAATTCAATTTTGACTAAAAAATAATTGCCCGAGGTCGCTTTATTTGGTTCATTTTTAAGAAAAAATGAGTTTGGTTTACATATTTGAGCTCAAGTTCCACTATTTAGCCAATGAGACTTTGGCTTAGTGGCAAGGAGGAGGTCCTGAGACTTTGAGATCTCAGGTTCAAGTCTCATCAAGTGTAAGTTTGAATTAGTCTAGTTATTTACTAGTTTGTTATAGTTATTTACTAGTTTACCTAGTTTGAGTAATGTGATTTTCATAATTACCTGTTCATAAAATGTAATATGCTGATTGTGATTGTAACTTTTAATAAAAATGTACTATTCAAAAAAAAAGTTTCACTATTTATATTTGAGCTTGAGCTCAAAATGAAGTTTTTTACAAATATTTTAATACTTAGAGGAAAAATCACAAATTAACAATTAAAATAATATATATTAAATTCAAAATAGTCCTATTAAACTCGTAAGTTACTCAAATAATCATAAGAATACTCGAATTTGAGTACTTGTTCGATAAATTAAGTTACTCATATTTGAGTTTGACTTAACAATAAATAAGTTAAATTCAAATTTCGTTTGAACCGATCTTGAATAACTTGCAAATACATATCTGTCATTTGCACTCTTAATATGAATCATAAATAACTGGAAACTTCAAAAACAAATTTTATTTTCAAGTTGAACACTTTTTTTTTTGTAATCATGTAAAAACTGTTTCACTTCATTTTATATTTTTCAAATAGTTTTAAGATTTTCTTTCCTGTATTTTCAATTATTATTGGTAATTGTATGTTTTAAAAAAGATATTAATAATTAGAGCTTAAAATTTTGTTTTATAATTATGAAAGCTCGATTATCATATGTATCAAAACAATTTTTTTGGCAATTGTCGATTTAATTGATTTGTTAACTGAAGAGAACTAGTGAACAAGTTATGCGACTTAAGCATTAATTCAAATTATCATATTTTTATTTTAAAAATTTAATAATAGTGCAAGTTTGAAATTCAAATCTCATTACTTACATTTTTCATTTTCACATATGAGAAGTCTTTATTATAAAAAAAAATACTAAGTAGGAAAAAATGTACCGAAAAAAGGAAACCAATCTGTGAATAAGCTAGCATTCATGAATTTGACTCAAAAATATCGAAAATTAGCAAAAAAAATCCGTCATGGAAAACTTGCATTATTGGTTATAACATGACAGCCATGATTTTGGCAAAAAAGACTAATGCCGGCAGATCTGCAATTTATTAGTATATTCCATTCAATTCTATACCTTATTTCGTAGTCAACTTCTCTTTAATTCGAGATTCTGGCTCATTTCTAAACTCTGTATAAACCCTGTAAATTGCAGGTTTAGAAATCAGAAAACCATTCCGAGGCAAGCAAACAAGCAGATTTGCAAAAATGTTGGAGCAAGTTTCTTTCGTTTTCTTTGCTCTCTTTGCTTTCTACATGGGACTTCACTCTCAAGGACTGAAGCATCTTGCCAATGAACTTGAAGTGAAAGTTCCAGCAAGTGAAGTCTGGGAACTTTACAGGCACCTAGGAATCTCAAAGCTTGTTGCAGAACAGCTCAAGAATGTAATCCAAAGTATTCAGGTTCTGAAAGGTGATGGTGGGATTGGCACTGTTCTCAAACTCACATTTGTTCCAGGTACTTAACTGTATAAAAATACCCTTTTGAAACCATGTTCTTCTTGATCATTCTTTTGTTTTAAATGGTTGAGCTGATCATAGATTCTTGCAATGAATCAGGGAATTCAAGCTATACAGAGAAATTCACTGTGATTGATGATAAAAGGAGAGTGAAAGTGGCACAAGGCTTGGAAGGAGGATGCTGGCAATTGGTTGCTCAGTTCAAATTGTTCGGTTTGATATTATAGAGAAATCCCCGATTTCAAGCATCATAAAATCCGACATTTCCTATGCCGTGAAGAAAGAGTTCAAAGCCAAGGATCCAAAGCCTAACATCCAACTCTTGGCAGCCGCTACCCAAGTTGCAAAAAAATTTCTCGAGAGTAAACATCTATGACTCACTACGGATTACAACATACGAAGATATGTTATTGTTAATTTTTTTTTTTGGTTATAAGAAGAATATTAAATAACTGGGGATGAGGATGCTTGGATTCGAATCCAAAACTTACAATATGCCATAACTTATCTTTAACCACTAAGCCAAAAGGTTATTGTTACTTGTTCAGATAATGGTTTTATTACTTATGTTGGCTTAAAGCTTAGTAGCAAATTGTGAATTGTTTTTATTTTGACAAGAAAATAAATGCTAAGATTAAATAATAAAAATGAAAGTTAAAAATGTATTTTTTTATAATTAATTAAAACATTTGTAATTGTAACTTTATATTATTTACATTTTAAATTTATGATAATGTATCAAATTTTACATTATAATTGATTAAGTTATAACTTTATATTATTTACATTTTAATATAATAATATATCAAATTTATTTTTATATTTAAGGTATTTTTGAAATTTGTCATTACATTATCAATAAATAGACTTGCTTAAGGGTTGAACTACTCACCCAAGATCAAAGGTCCATCTATATTTAGTCAAGTTTGGACAAAAATGTCATATACAATTAACAAGTTTGAGCAAAATTTTTAAGCCCAATCAAAATTCGGATTGAGCTCAAACTTATCCCTTCAAAGCCTAAGCCCAACCTCAACCCGGCCCGAACATGATTAAAATTAAATTTTTTTTTAATATATTTACTAAGTATATTGTAGTTATAATATAAAATATTGTTGAATGATAAACATGATTATATATATTTAATATGGCCAACAACCACTTGGCCTAGTGGCTAAGGATGAGTTGTGACATATTGTAAGTCTTGGGTTCGAATCCAAACACCCCCATCCCCAATTATTTAATATTTCCCTTGTAACAAAAAAATATATTTAATATGAAAACTAACATGCAAATTTTGATAAATAAAGTTATGCTTCAAATGAACTAAAAGAAGAAAAAACAAATAAACAAAAAATTAAAATGCCAAAAAATAAATAAAATAATATTCGAGCTAGATTAGATCGAGCTCGGGCTTGCATTATAAAATAAAAAAAAGAGTATGGACAAAAAGTTAGACTTCAATTTGTGGATAGAGTTGAGCTTGAACTTGTATACAAGTTACTTTATAGCTTGGGTTCGGTTCGAACCCGATCCGACTCGACCTATGATCAAATCTATCAAAAAGGTATTAATTTACCAAACTCTACCTTATTACTTTTATGCAATTTAAACAACACTTTTCACAATGTATACTAAATATTATAATTATAATGTATGGTCAAAAACTAAATATTATAATGTTATTTTAATTACCAACAATCATTTTCTCAATAATGAGTTTGCACTAGAATTATTTTACATGAAAAAGCATCAAACAACCCCTTAAAGAGCAAGTCACGGGTTGAACTTAAAACAGAAGGAGATTTGGCCAAAACCAAAACCAAAACCAAGAGATAGACACGGCAGGGAGAGCCCAATTCTAGTGAACTTGCTGCCAAAGAAATAAATAAGAAGCCCTACCTGTAAAAGGAAGAAGACAGCCGCGTGGTAAAGAGGTGAAGGAGGGTTAGGTGACACAGCCTCTCCTTCCTCCAAGCTTTTCTTTACATGCTTTCAACTTCCTTTCAATTTTGTTTCAATTCTCGGTTTTACATTAAAAAAATATTCAAGTTGTCTTTACTTTCTTTGCACTGTTTTAATTTCGATCTCTTTACTGTTCTGCCTATTTCCAGTTCTACTTCAGTTCGTTTTCTGATTTCAGGTATAGATTGCTGAAGTGGTGTTGCTTGGCTGCTGGTTGAAGGCTCGGGATCGAAGACAAGGGTAGCGCACAGACCGTGTACTTCCATGCTCTGCTGTTGCTGGTTGTGCTTCCTGCTCTGTTTCTGCACTTTAGTTTCTGTTTTTCTGTTTTAACTCCAAATTTCGGTTTTGTTTTGCTGCACTAAGTTTCTACTGCATTCTTTAGTTACTTCAATCTATATTTGCTGCAGAGGTTTCTTTCCTTCAGTGCATTTCCGTTTCTGCTGCTATAATTCTTGTTACTGCGGGTTAGTTTCTCTTTCTGGTTCCTATTTTCAGTTTCTGCTCTACAATCCAAGGTTCTGATATCATTTTCTGCTTTTCTGGATTTCATTTTCTGCTGGGAGCAGAGCAAGGCTGTGCTTACTGGGCTGCTGCATACACGGTTTTGGCTGCTGCAGGGCTGATCAGTACTGAAGCTGCTGGACGCGTGTCGGTGACGGGCAGTGCATGGCTTCAAGCGTGTCTCGACTTGGTTGTGCATGGCCGGAGAGAAGGCTCACGGTTTGCTTCATGGTTTGTTTCTCAAGGATTTGCATGCAAAGTTTAAGTTTCAGGTTCCATAGTTTCTAGTTAGTTTATTATTGCAATTTAATGATTAGTTTAGTTGGTTATTAATTAATATAATAGTATTAGATAGATTAGATTTTAATTTTTCGGGCAGTAGATTAATATTAAATTTAATTTTTATATTTTTATGATTTTTAATTTAAATTTAATTTTATTAGGATGTTTAAAAATTTTATTTTCTTTTCATTTATTTTGCAAATTAAATTTATGCTCTTTTAATTTTTCTTGTAATATTTAATTTAAATTTTATTTTACAATTTTAATTTAAGGTTTTTTTAATTTAATTTAAGAAATTTGTTAGTTTGAATAAACCTAAAAGTAACTGATTTTAATACTTAGCTACAACAAATCTAACTAATCCTTTGAGAACGATTTTGTTTTTAATATTGTATTACTTATTGTGACCTGTACACTTATAGTATAGGTTTTGTTCTCTTCATTTATACCCCAACACTAGTATTTCTTTTTCCCAATAACTAGAGTCCCCAAGCCGCCATTGTGTAAAAAAAAAAAATAAATAAAAATCTAATTAGGCTAAAATGTACAAAAAAAAAAAACTCCTCGAGGCAAGAAGCTAGCATTCCTGAATTTTGACTCAAATATATTGAAAACTAGCAAGAAAATCTGTTAAGGAAAACTTGTAATATTGGTATGAGAGCCATGATTCTACCAAAAAAAGGTTAGTGCCAGCCGATCTGCAATTTATTAGCATATACCATTCAATTATATAGCGTTATTTCGTAATCAAATTCTCTTTTGGTTCATTCTTAAAGTCTATGTAAACCATGTAAATTGCAGCAAGTGAAATCAGAAAATCATTCCAAGGCAAGCAAAGAATCAGGTTTGCAGAAATGTTGAAGCAAGTTTCTTTGGTTTTCTTTGCTCTCTTAGCTTTCTACATGGGAGTTCACTCTCAAGAACTGAAGAATCTTACCCATGAACTTGAAGTGAATGTACCAGCAAGTGAAGTTTGGGAACTTTACAGGCACCTAGGAATCTCAAAGCTAGCTGCAGAACAGCTCAAGAATGCAATCCAAAGTATTGAAGTTCTGAAAGGTGATGGTGGGATTGGCACTGTTCTCAAAATCACAATTGATCCAGGTACTTAAACTGTATAAAAGTACCCTTCAAACCAAGTTTTTCATTCTCATTCTTTTGGTTTTAATGGTTAAGCTGATCATGGATTCTTTCAATGAATCAGGGAACTATAGCTACACAGAAAAATTCACTGTGATTGATGATAAAAAGAGAGTTAAAGTGGCACAAGGCTTGGAAGGAGGATGTCTAGCAATTGGCTGCTCGGTTCAAGTGATTCAGTTTGATATTATAGAGAAATCACCGACTTCAAGCATCATCAAATCCAACATTTCTTATGCTGCAAAGAAAGAGTTTGAAGGGAATGATCCAAAGACTAACATCGAACTCTTGGCAGCTGCTATCATCCAACTCTTGGCAGCCGCTGCCCAAGTTGCAAAAAAATTTCTCGAGAGTAAACATGGACATGATTAACTAGCTAGAAGATACACTCGGTGAATGAATTGCTGTTGTTGGGGGTTAGGATTTTGATGAAATCTGATGGCTTATATTTGAGTTACGGTTCCGTAATCTTGTATTAGGACGGATTTCTTCGTCTCCTTCGTTACAATATTGATAAAATTCTATACATGGTTTGATTGGCAAATTGAAGTCATTGATAAATGATAGTAACGCAATCAAGATCTTGGCCAAGAATTGATGAATCAGTGTGAGTCTGCCTTCAACAAATTTTAGAAAAGCTTTGACGATTTATGCAGCTTAGTTGTTTACAAAATCTAGGTTTAATACATTTAAAAGATAAAAGACACAATGAAAAAGGGATATTGCTCTTGAGTTTATAGAACTAGGATGAAAAGAATTAAATCAAAAGACTTCCGGTTATAGAGCATATATAATTTAGATGTATTACTATTAATTAATTAAATTGGAGATATGTATAGTTTCTGCCTATCAGCAAACTATTATTCATCTTTCAATCATCCTCGAAGTACAATATAACATAATATAACATGCAATGCTAATTTTAGTCTCAGTAAAATTCGTTTATATTCTGCTCGTTTACACCCTTAAATTTGCACCATACTCTAATCTAATGCCATTTTTTTTCGAACAACATAAAATCCTCCAAATCAATAAAAAAGAATGAGGGCCGTAACCATCCTTTCTCGCCAAGCAACAACTATCCTTTGCATGCATGCTAGGTTAAAATATTACAGAGGCTAACAATACACATCCAACTAGATTTGGCAATTTTGTTCGTATTTTGTCAAATCCTATTTATGTCTTATAAAACATGAAAATTATCATATTAAAATTCATGTCGGCAAATCAAATATAAAATATTTTTTAACTTTTAACATTTTTTAGGTAAAATAATCTATAGACTCCCACCATATAATTCTTGGGTTCCATTTAGAAAATAACTTCATAGACAGGAACTGACGAACTTGAGTTTGATTTATCTCTGTGTCCTCCAAATTTGAGGTAGCAAAGCAGACGATATAAGAATGATGTTCCTGTCAAAAGCCTTGTTGTTTTTCCAAGCAAATTCAATCTTTAGAAAATTCTAAAGTTTGTTCTATTCTGGCCATCACTCTATTTAATTTTGTACTGTTATTATGTTAACCATGCATGAAACATTCCAATGGCTGAAATTGAAAGGATTGCCACTTATCTCACTATCCTAAACTGCTTTTTATCCTTTAGGAGTTAAAATCATTATCAAATCTATGATTTCCTTGGCATTGCTGTCTTTCACAGTGGCATTTCTCATTAAACATGTTACACAATTCTACCAAGCAATCTTCTCAGCAATTTTCCTTTCAGTAACAGTATGGCATGGATTCTAGGCATATCCTTTTCTGTGTCTTGAATGATTAAAACATCAGAAAGTGTTTAAAAACTTAGCCATGTTTTAGTTTTTCAAACTTCTTTGAATTATTTATTATCTTATTTTTCATTTTCACGTTGACAATGCCAGTTCAGGTTTGCAACCGGGGTGAGTAATTTTATTGTCAACCATAAACTCACAGTCATCTACATCTACAAAAGAAGAATGTTTACAACAGCACACACCATCCGAATCTGAAATCAACATTCATCAATTGGACAGTCTTTCGCCAATATCAAAGCTCTCCTGCAAGCAAAGATTAAGTGGAAAGAACCTTAAGGCTCTAATTTAGGCCAATCCAACAAGTTTCTCACTGAGCTCCCATATTTTGCGAGCCTTCTCCTGATCACTGGCTTCCTGAGACAACCGGTTCTCAAATGAAGCCGAATCCTTGTTCCAGCTCCAGTAGACACCAGATTTTGTCAAGCTAGGTTCGCTCACAACCTTCATCAGAAGGAATAAAATTGTGTTAATGCACAATACATAAAACAAAAACTCATGCAGTACACAAGTTCATAATTATGAGTGTTGTACCTGAGCAAGTCTTTTTCCAGCTTCCTCTTCGGAGACAAAGCCCTTGGTGATGTACTTCTGGAATGGAGGGAAGAGGAGTCTGAACAAGGGAATGTGCTCCCTGAACAAGCCGGTGGTAGCTATGCAACCTGGATAGAGGGAAGCGAATGTGATACCAGTTTCCTCATGGAAACGCCTGTGAAATTCTTGCATAGTGAGCATGTTGCAGACTTTGCTGTCCTTGTAGGCCTTGGCACCATCAAATTCTCCACCATCAATCATTGCAGAGCTGTTCCGCCCAATTAGCCCCCCAGCAAGTCCCCTTAGATCCCCAAGGTTGGCCTTCGGAGGTACATTTCCAGCCAAGGTATTCGTGTTTCCTACATGAACAACACCAAGTTAGAACATGAATTCACAATCTTCTATAAAATTCTCATTTTGAATGAACTCGTGGCAAAGTACCTGTAATAGAACCAACAATGATTAGACGCTTTGATGGATAATCAGATTCCTTCAGGTCATCAAGCAGTAAGCGTGAAAGAAGGAAGTGACCGAGATGGTTAATGCCCACACTGAGCTCAAATCCTTCTGCTGTGAATGAGGGTTCCTTGGCAGTTGGCTGGTAAACAGCGGCATTGCAAACAAGAACATCAAGAGGCCTGCCTGATCTCTTGTAACTGTCCACAAATTGGCGGACACTGTCCAGAGAGGCGAGACATAAGTGAATGATTGTGTAGTTTTCTTTAGACATGCCGGCAGACTTTGCAGCTGTCTCAGCCTTGAGAAAGTCCCTGCAGGCCATGATAACATGCCATTTCCCTGTTTCAGCCAGGGCCTTAGCTGTGGCTAAACCCAATCCGGAGGAAGCCCCAGTGATGATGACACTACCCTTTCTTAGAGTTTTCTTTCCATCCGTTGCAGATCTGCTGATTGATGGAGTAGCAGTAGCTGTTGTTTGGGCTCTCACAGCTCCATTTCTTTGGTTGAATTGCATCTACAATTAGAAAAAGAAGCGAAGGGGTTCAATTACAGGCAAAAAACAGCAAAAACAGTAATGTTGTCCTATTTAAAGAACAAAAACAGAAAAACTGTCATCTTCAATAATCAATTGGACTATGCAGAGATATCTACAGAAGAGCAGAAAAGAAGAGTTTCTGGTTCAAGTGGTTCTACGAACTACCTTGCGTCTTGATGCAGAGGAGCAGAAATTAGCTTTGCCATGGTCTGAGAGTGAAACTCCAAAGAGAGTTGAATCCTTGAAAGATGCGCTAGACTTTCCCTGAAAAAAAAAAAAAAAGATCCCTAAATGTCAAACCCCAGATTAAAACAGCAAAAACAAAACCCATTTTGTCAGCACAAACCTCTTTGGGCACAGAGAAAGTAGCTGGAACCAAAGCAGCAGCCTGCAGAGCCATAGTAACTTTGAAATTAAAGCAACTCAACCACTTTTAACTTGGCTTCTTTAAGACTTCCCTATGGACTGACCAAAGCGAAGATGAGGCTTAGTGCTTTAAAGTAGTGTGTCAAACAAAGTTTTATTTGATGCATATATAAGGAGGGAAGCGACTAATGTGACAAAAGAGCAAAGATATTGGATATGATGATAGAAAAGTATAAGATAATTAGCAGAGAAATTTATCTGTCATATCAAATCCATGTAGCCAATGAGGCTTTGAGGTTTGGATTTCCACTTGTATTTTAACAATATTTTTTCCCTTGGTATGGGGATACTTTGGTTCTCTCCCCATGGATATTCAAGTCCTTCCAGTTATGGGCTGGTTTATGAGAGGATTGAAAGGGACAGGGAAAGGTCTCTGGAAGGGGTACAGTGGAATGGATAAGGGTGCTGCTGAATTTGAGTTGGGATGCAATGGCAGCAAGGCCATTGGCAGTCAATGGCCAGAAGTACAAGGAGGTTTTGTGAAAAATTGGCTAGCTTTTGAGTTGGGCTTAGCTCAAGCTCAATTACAAGTCATTGATGCTCAAACCCAAACTTCTATATTATAGAAAGAAAATAAACTAAAAGAGGAAACAAGGAAATTTGTTGCTTTTTCCTTCTTTAAAGACCATTTAAAGACCAGAAATTTCATATTTTTTTCTGATTTTATTCTACTACTTTGAAGTACATCTAATATTTCGTGTTCGTATTATATCAACATCTGATAATACGTGTTTGTATTATATCAAATTGTATTCGTCTCTCATAAAATGTAAAGAGCGAAGAAGGAAATAAAAGTTTGGTTCACAATAACTAGCAAAGCAAGCCTAGCCCCAAAAGATTACTGAAAGAAAGAAACAACAAATTTAGAAATGTTACTGTTATGTGACTTGACCATGTGACCTTGTCAAATCCATTCAGCTTGGTGCTTGCTGACTAGAGGGTCTCAGCCTAAATGCTAAGGAAACGATATAATACAAATAAAGGAAATTGCTGTTCAAGAACATAAGAATGGCTGATGAGAATGAATAGTAAAAGAATTTCATTATCTATTCAATAAGCTTACGCCATGATCTCAACTCTACAATTCCCGACATCAGAAATACATCGGTTTCTAAATTCATCAGTGTAGTTTTTTCTTTTCCTGAACAAATCTATATTTTGCACAATGCTCAACTGGAGCGGCCTCCCATTCCCTCTCATCCAATGAGCAAAGGCACAAAGAAAGAAATCAAACTCGCTAATGTTACAAATCTCAACCAATATCTCTCTGTACACAATCTAACCAAAGGGTAAGAAATGGACTGAATCTCATACTTTATCAATTCATTTCCTCCCCACCCTTGAGGTTCCCTACCACCATTCTTTCGGCTCCTCAAATCCGAACCGGCAATCCAAAATTTTGGAAAGTTCTAATCTCTCCTTGAAGACTAGCAGTCACAATCACCATACCCCAGGCCGACATGCTTGGGTTAACAGCAGAGGAAAAATCCACACTGGTCTTGGGGCTCCTTGTCCTAGTTGCCAGAAGAAGTTTTTCCTCTGGCCATGTAACTGAGATTCTGTCAAAGAAGTAGCTATTGGTTGCACTAGAAATGATTCCGTGGAGAGGGCTATTGGTGCATCCGGATAATGAACCCTCAGTTCCACTATACTCCTCAACAGGTGTAGGAGGGTGATTGGCTGTTGAAACTTCATCAATATTGTCATCGAAACAATTTTGGTCATTCAATTGTGTATCTCGTAGTCCCCATGCATCATCCATGCCTGGCCAAGGGATGGCCACTGATACATCTTTACAGTGAAAATACTCATAAGAGTGTGTCACAGTTACCCCTTTATTTCTGCTAGGCCTGGATTCTGCTTCATGTTTCCACACATAAACATAAGAGTCCTCACTAGCAGAGACAACATATTTCCCATTTGCCGTTACAGCAGCTGAGATTTGGCTGTTTGTGGTCCGAAATCCTGTCATATAATCACCAGTAACTTCTGTGGAATCAGCACAATTCCAGAATTTCATGGTACAATATACTAGACTACTCCGCCCTTTACAAGAGCAGCCAGGAAAATTAGCAACATGTGACATTCATTTCAACCTCATGTAACCATGTTTGATACTATACAAGAAAAATGATAGTTATCATAATACAGCCTTCTAGATGCAAATCGTGACCTATATCATAGAATACATACAGACAAATGGTATTCAAGAAAAGCTACTAGCTAATCAAGGCAGAAATGGATGCGAAAAATCCTCCTGCAACAACTCAAATCTTTGAACAATAGAAATAGGACTACCACAAAATGAACTAAACCGAGAAGAATGCCCAAAACAAATATCCAAATTCCACACCCCCCACCACCCCTCCAGGCAAACAGATCTAATAGCATCCAAACTAAAAGCAGAGAACCAATTTTAAGAATTGATACTCAGTCCATGATACACCAGTACATACCATCTCTTAGCTGAGGTAAGTATGAAAATGAAGAGTCATCTCTAGTTTCCCCTACTTAACTCCCAACCACTATCATACAATCATCTATGGTCACTCCTTCCCAAATCAACCAACTGCTTTATCATAAATTTATATTGTATGACCATGAATATGAAGAGTTACCTTTAAACTTGTGAATTAGATCAGCACCATCAACAACCCGAATTCGAGAATCTGCAGACGTGATGAGTATTTCCGATGAACTTCCAGGTGCAAACTGTTTTAAGAAAGTAACCAATAGGGGGAAGAATAAAGTGAACCCATGGCAGCAAGAAAATGTGCAATGTGCTCTAAGTAAGGAATCTCTAATTCAACTAGAGAAAGGATTTATGCCATCCTTCCCTATTTAGACACCGCATTTCAAGCAGCAGGTCCACTGGATTACCTGGAAACCTGTAATTTTCTTTTGATGAGATTTCTTCTTTTTATTCTGCAAATTGATTTGACTTTCTGGTTGTAACTTGTTCTCTGCAAAAGATGCATAAAGCATAAGAAAACTTCAGTGTCAAATGAACTATACAATAAAGCGTGGGCATGCAGACAAGAGAGAGAGTTCATAAACTTGTACCAGAAGTATTGTATAAACGGCAGCTTCCTTTGTATGAGCCAACTAGTGCACCCTTAAAAACAATTAAAAGTTTCATAAGCTACGGACTTATTCATGGTATATTATATAAAATAAACTTGTATTGACCATTGCCCAACCTGGCCATCAGGTGTATAACAAGCAGCAGTGACCATTTCATGCAGATCATTCCAATCAACTACTTGACGATCAGGAATGCTCCATATGCGAACTTTGGCATCCAGGGATCCACTAATGAAGTATCTGTCATCAACTGGATTAAACTGGATGCAAGTCACTGTGTCAAGGCAGATCCACAAGAACAAAGCACGATTAGCACTATATGAATCAATTTCAAGAGGCAAGAAAAGATTAATAGTGTTTTCTTTGTCTCAGCTTTGAAATTTTAATCACTGATTTGACTGAATCTACAATAAGAACACTTAACCTGGGTGAAGTACATGCACGTTTCCAAGCCAGAAAGATACAGTTAAGGATTTAGCTGCTCAGAGTCTTGTAAGTTATTTTTACTAATACACAGCTTGCTATTGCAACTATGAAGACACAAGGAAATTAAAATCATTCATTGCTACTATAGAGGAGGGTAACTATTTTATCAAAGAAAAACGAGAGTACAATTTAGTTATGTTCTTGAACTGGGCCTTTAAGAGGGTAACTCCAAAGTAAAGTACCAAAGATGTGAAACATACAATTTCCTTACCATAATCACTGTGTGAAAAGATTCTCAAACAAGTCTTGCTAGTCAAGTCCCAAAGCCTCACTGTTTTGTCCATTGAAGATGAGAGCAATTGCTGAAAAGGACAAATAGATAAAACTTACCAGAATATCTTGCACAAGTACATTTGTTCATGATTCTAAAAGAGGGTAAGCCCCTGAAGCTGGAACCAAAAATTCATAAAAAGTTCTACCAATGACTTCTCAAAAAGCTTGCTAAAATAATAAAAGGAATTCATAGAGGTCAGATACATGTCATCTGCATCTATTAAAAATTGAATGACTTTTTAGGCATCCAATTATGGTCACATAACATTAACATTCAGGAATGGTTTATAAAACTTGTGGTGGTAGACCACAAAACATTTCTGATCTTTTAAATTGATATTAAAGATGTGTAAACTCAAAAGTGATCTTAAGATGATCTTAAAGAGACAAGGCATATTATAGGTATCATCAGGAACCTTGACTAGAATTCTTGATAAGAAAGATGGCATCAGAGAAACCTCAAAGGCAACAATCAAGACCATAGAGAAGAGGTGACGACAATCTGCATTAGAAAGATCAAGCCTCTTGCCAGATAATTCACTTTTTGAACAAATAGAAATTGATGTAAGCTAACCATGTGAAAGTAAAAATTTTGCTACTATTCATGTTGCACATGGCTAAATAACCAAATATTGAACTTGTTAGATCATTTCCTATATGTAGCCAAAATACATCTTATTAAAATTGAATTTGTTTGACTTGATTGTTTAAGCCTTTGTAGAATTGCTTTATTTGTTGTCAGCCAGTCTAAACGCATGCAGGTCACTTAGCAGCCAGCCTCAACACCTAAACTGGTAATGCCAAATAAAAGATCCACAAAGCAATATCATTTACAGTTGCCAGAAATTAAACCTAGACACATTTAAAATTCGACTTTGCAGATTCACCAATTTCTCTTTGTTTTTTGCCTACGAATTTAAAATATATTCAGTTTGTATTCTATAGATCCCTTTGTCTAGTAAAGCATGGAGACAAGAAACATATTGACCATTCATTTCTTCACAGAAAAAGAAGCAGTCAAGCAGGATGGCAATAGTTTCTATATTTTGATGAAATTCACATTTGCTTCAATAAGATATGCCTTTTGCATATAACATCTGATTTAATTGCATTACACATAGATGCCCCAAATTCTCCATTCTCTTTGCAGTGAAAATATATATAGGATTAGGGTTCCCTACAAACTCATGGTACAAGGTAAACTACACTAGAAGATGGACTTCTCATATCAAATTAAAATCTTCAGTCCTGCTACAAATTTAGTTCTTACTAAAAAACAATATAATGTTATACAACTCTGAATTTCAATTTACCACCAAAAACTTGATCCAAAAATCCATCTTCATAGACACAGTTCAGACGAGAAGAAACAAAAATGCATTCCCAAGTCTACCGCAAATTGGCAGGTAAATATATCATAAATGCTGGGTATAAACAGAACCAACAGATCAATTAAAAAGTTTAACTAAATGTGAGTAAATACACAACTACAATAAGTCTGGAGATTATGTTTTATTAAGCTTCTACAGAAAACAAAGAAGCACTTAATAAAATTCCTCCAATTTACATTACTGACTAAAAATTTGAAAATCAAACTAATCACTGTATATTGGTAAATATTTCTCAGAACACCTGAAAGAATAAGAGAATGATGACTAACCTGAGATTTGGACCATGAGAGGTCGAGCACAACGTCCAAATGTCCTTGAAAAGAGCAAACAGGTTTATCCAAAAGCCCAAAAACAGTTTCTGGCACCACAATGTGGTCCAGGCTCAATGACTTCCGGCTTATAGATGACCTTCCTTTGCTCTTCTTTTCAAGATGGTGATTTGCAGTTGGGGACAACAGAGTTGGTTCTGGAGATCCATTAGCCACAAGCAAAGAGTTCAAATTCCCATCGTCCTGCTTTTCCATCAACAACTCCCCCTTCCTCTCCGCCCCGACTACCTTCCATACATGAATTACACAATCCTCACCTGCACTGGCAAGGTATTTTCCATCCAAACTAAACTTAATACTCCAAATAGACCCAGAATGCGCTTGTATCTCTTGACTCTTGTAAAGAGCAGTGAGCTCTTTCAATGACTTCCCGTACTGCTTTACCCTCACTCTCTCTGGCCCATGAAACGAAACATCCTGGCTATCATCTGTGGCTGAACTCGATCTCCTCCCACCCTTCTCCGACGAGGTATCCCTCTCATCACTACTTCGTCTTTCCCGATGACCCTTCAGACCAGTTGCAACGCTCTTTAAGCTCTTAAACCAACTCCCTTTCTTCTTCACCTTGGAGACACCAACACCACCACCATTCACATTCAAATCTGTACTATGCTTATTACCCTCTTCTACATTCTGCCTCCTCATCAGCTCTTGAACGATCGGAGAATGCCCCACGCACATCTCGAACTCCTCCATGGTCAACTGCCTCCCAGTCCCAACTTCCTTCAACTTGTTCCACATCCCATCTTCTCTAATCTCATTCACCACAAATTCTATCCCATTATCGAGATTCTTAATGGTGCATACTTGTTCACTACAAACCATCTCATCCTCCATCGCAACCTCTCCACCACCAAACGATTTAAAACCAGGTTCCCCATTGAAACTCTTACACGTAGATCCATTACTGTCACAGCTTCTTAAGTTAGCAGCCGCGGCATTGATATGATCACATTCAATATTGTTATTATTATTATTACTTACAAAACTTAAACCAACAGAAAGAATCTTAGGAGACGAATTCGAACAAACGGAAAAACAAGGAGAAGAAGAAACAGCGACATCATTGCAATCGCTATTGCGACTTGCATCACCATCTGATTTCGATCGCACAATTGCAGAAGAACTGCTTCCCCTTTCATCTCCACGATCTTGCTCCTGCGACTCTTTTTTCACCAACCGATCCGCGTAAACCGATCTTCTTCCAAACTCCACTTCTCTTCCTCCACCACGGCCCATTTCTCGTTCTGAATCCACTTCCGTTTCTGACCCCGGTCTTGTCCGGGAAAGACCCGGGTCCCGGCTAAGCCCCATTTCACGAAGCAGCCGCGTTCTTCTTTCGAAGACCGAGGCGGGTTCGGAGGTCCAGATATCGAACTTGGAAACAGCCATGGGGAATTTCGGCACCGGAAAGGGGTGGCGTGCATTGTTGGAACGGGCAAGTGGGTCGGACTCGGAGTCAGAAGAAGGAGAAGTTGAGTTAGAACAAGAACAAGAATTAGAAGAAGCAATGCGATTGAGGGCTTCGTAGAAACACTCTTCTTCTTCATCTACTTCTACCACGTCTTGTTCTTCTTCTTGTTGGCGGTTGTTCTCTTCTTTTTCTTCTTCTTGGGTCGAATCGTCGTCGTTTTGGTTGTTGTTGGTACCAATGGGGCTTTTGGTCATGCTTTCTTTACGAGCATTCCCATTTCAATTTGGACATAACCATCAAAAAGAAAAGTAAGAGTTTGGGTGTGGGGATTGGATCAAAGAAAGGAAAGGGGAAATGGTGTTTGGAGGGCAGGAAAGTGAGAGAGAAAGAGATCCAAAGGGGAGGGAAAAGGAGTTATGGCGTGTTTGGGGAGAGCTGGGATTTGGTGATGTCTGTCCTTGTGTGGGATTTTGTTGGTTTTTGGTTTTTATGGGTTTGGGGTATTGAAATGTGAAATCTCAAAGCTGAAAGCTGGAGAGTTGCAGCTGAAGCTTCACCTTCTTCCATCTATTGAAATATAAAATTAAATAAATATTCTTCTTAATAAATAAATAGTAGGAAATAAAATTACATTTTTTTATTTCTTTTTCTCAAAATTGAATTTTATTTTTTTATTAAAAATTCATATACATTGACAACTTCAACCACAAGTTAATGCAAGTTCTTTGTTGAATTTATATATTAAATAACTTCAGTTAATGTCATATCTTCTTATTTAAAATGTTAAGTTAAAATCGACTCTCAATACTTATATTTTCTTTTTTTTCAAATTAAAAAACTTTTATTATACCAAAAAAATTGAAACTTAAAAGAAAAATACTCTCATTAATGTTAAATATTCTTGAAAAATATAGAAATTTCATATATTGATTTTGAATTAGAATGATCATATCATTATCAATAATGAAAATTTTAAATTTTTTATGAGCAAATTCATAAATTAGTCCTCTAAATTATAAACGAGATTATGAACATAATACATGTTCACAAAAATAATAATAATAATAATAATAATAATAATACTTTACTATATGTTTATTTCAGAATGTAATTTGTCAATGCTAAAGATAATTTAAAGATAATAATAGCCATTTAAAACCGAACTTCTCCAGGTTTTTTTTTTAATAAAGACAATTAAATTAATGAGAAAAATCTTTTTCACATTAATTTTGATGCAACGTAACTCTTTTTGGTCGTTTATTTTATGCCCTTCCTTGATGATCCAATTTGTAACTCATTCAACCACAAAATAATAAAATATCTAATTTTACAACCTGCATTGATTAACCTTCATTTCCATTTATATAATTAAATTAGAAAAATTTAATACTCAAATATATCTTTCGAAAAAATGTTAAATAAGGTTATAATTTTTTTTATAATTATAAACATAAAGTTTCAAATTAATTAAAAAAAAGTTCAATTGAAATAATTTTAAGTAATTTTATAATTGTTGTTACACAAAACAACAATAAAGATATGCTGACGTCGATGTTCGTACTTAGTCTCCACGTGTCTCCAAGAAGCTTCTGTAAAACAAGAAAAGTCAAAGAGACGTAGGGGTGATTTCCTGCGTAAACACTCCGATGCTTAAGTCAGCAGAAAGTTCTTCAGTATTGGGAAGCGTAAAAGCCAGTAGTCAAAAATTAGAGAGTAAGATTGTACTTGGAGCCTATTTATAAACTAATATTCTAGGTTAATTACTTGAGGAATAAGTACGTCATTTTGCTAAGAGTTTGTATTCGGGTATAACACAAGTTCCTCAAATACCTGGAGAAATTGGAGCCTGTCGTCGGCGAGAGACCCATACCGTGTGGTACGTTGTGGCGTCAGGGGTCTGTCGCTAGCGGGAGCCGGAGTTATGCGCCACGTGTCGCATTATGACTGCAGGTGACGGACTGGGAGTCTGTCACCCGACGACAGGTGTGATGAGCGCCACGTGTCGCGTTATGACTGCAGGTGATAGACCGGCAACAGGTGTAATGCCTGCCATGTGTCGCGTTATGACTGCAGGCGACTGACTGGGAGTTTGTCACCCTGCTACAGGTGTAATGGTGCAACTTTGCCTTCTGCCGCCTAAGGTCACATGGCTCAGTGATTCTTTGCCACGTGATGATTTCTGACGCTTCTTGGACCTGGCCCAACGTAGGTAGACTTTATCATATCAATAATATAAGTGATTCAGTCAAAAACCTAATTGGATTAATGAAAATTTAATTATGATTTATCACGTGTTCCATTTGACACCAAAGGTTACTCTTTTCGTTATTTTAATTGAATAATTATTAATTAATTTTAAAAGTTTATGATTATAATTATAGATAAATAAAAAAATAAAATTTTATTATGAGTAAAAAAAATCATATACTTAATTTTTTTTTTTTACTAAAATTCAAAGATTTTTCTGAGTATTAAGTCATTATTTCTATTACAGTTGTTTTTTCTTTAAGAAAATAAAATTTCTTGATATTGATTAAATTTAAAATGATGATAAAAAGAGGCAACTTAATTGAATAATATTTACAATATATATATATATATATATATATATATATATATATATATATTACATAACAAAAGAAAAACATTTTGAATCCAAGGCATTCTATTTTCAACAAAAATTTTAAAAAATATATATATTATTATTGTTTCATAAGAAAGAAAAAAAGATAGGATTTTCAAGTTCAAACAAAACAAATGAAAAAAAAAGGCAGATATTGTCATTAGCATTTTTTTTTCATTTGAAAATGTCAAATAATAGTCACGGTATAACATGCGGGTCAATTCAAAAGTGAAAAAAGAAAGAGAAACAGAAAAAAAAAAGTTAAGAAAGGTATCAACCATGTAGAATAAAGTTATATCATTCATCCATGTTTTAGTTATATTTAATAAAATCTTTTCATTCTTGATAACTTTATTCCACCTCTTTTTATTTAAAATTTGAATTTAATTAATGTCATGTCCTTCATTCTACATGCTCATACCGAATGAAAAAAATTGTTAAACATATAAATAATAGCACTTTTACATCTAATAAAATAATTTTATGAAAGAAATAATGCCGTGATTAAATCATTTTTAAATTGAGGTATTAAGTATTAATTGATGTGATGTCCTATTGGATAATTATATTTTGTTTTTTGCAAAAAGATTATAGGAATCGATAAGAATGTAGACACTTGTTATTGAATAAATGCAAACAAATTTGATTGTTTAAGCCTGAAAGCTACTTATACTAGATGTTGAAAGAAGACAAATCTCTTCTTGTTACAGTTAGACAAGATAATAAACAAGAAAAAGAGAAGGGCTAAATATTGATTTTAACATTAATCAAAATCATGTTTGCTAAAGTGATATGTTTGCTTTGATGATAATAATGCATTAAAATGAAAACAGCTAAAATGTTATGCATTATTATCATCAAAAGAAGCATCCTAGCAGGAAGAGAAGTCTTAGAGGAAGGACTAAGATGGAGAATAGGCAATGGAGACTCAGTACGAATATGGCAAGATTGTTGGATTCCAGGTGTCCCGGATTTTCGACCAAGTGCAGATCAAAACATCAGTCAACATTTATGCTATGTTAGGGAACTCTTCCGTGAAGGCAGCAACACGTGGAATGAAGATTTACTAGACAGCATATTCACCCAGACAGAGGCAGATAAAATCAAAAGTATACCTTTAAGCAGAAGAGTGTGCACAGATGTTCAAGTGTGGGATCTCGAGAAATCAGGAATCTACACTGTTAAAAGCGGCTATAGGAGGCTCGTAGAGAAATCCTGGGGTTTAACCAACACAGCAGATATTGCAGAAGATATGAGGAAGGCACTCTGGCAGAAGCTATGGAAGGCCAACTTACCAAACAAAATAAAACTCTTTGCCTGGAGAATGTGTAATGGAATACTCCCCTGCAACGTCAATCTCATGCAAAGGAAAATTTTGACAAATGCCACATGTCAAAGGTGTCAACAGAAAGAAGAAACACTTTCCCATGCTCTTCGGGATTGTGCCAAGGTATCTCAAATTTGGGCTGCCTCAAGTTTATCAGAAGGTTGGCTTAATGGAGAAGAATCAGATATTATGGATTGGTTGTTGCAAGTGATACCCGGAATGGACCAACAGATTTTTGAATCAGGACTGGTACTTCTCTGGGCCATCTGGAACAGCAGGAACAACGAGGTCATGGCAGGAAAACCCCGACATGCGCAGCACACAGCTATGTTTGCAGCAGAATATATAAAGGAATTCAAACAAGCCCAGCAAACTCCCTTGGTGAAATTTCAAGCTACAAGCTCGATTTCTTGGCAAAAGCCGCCTCCAAGTTTTATCAAGATTAATTTCGATGGAGGATGCAAATCAGACGAGGGTATCGGTGTCATAGGTGTCATAGCAAGAAATGACCAAGTAGAGTCATGGGGCTCTACATATGCAGGTCAGGAAAAGTGTCAGACCCAGAAATAATGGAAGCTTATGCAGCGCTCAGAGCTTTGGAATTTGGTAGAGAAATGGGCTCAGACAAATTAGTGCTCGAGGGAGACTCAATAGGAGTTGTCAACAGGATCCGAGCAGATGAAATGGACTTCTCCAACGTAGGAACTTGATTGAGGATGCAAGGAAGGAAGTGCACAGTTACTTAGCTTGCCATTTAAAGCATGTCAGGAGAGATGCTAATAAGGCAGCACATTGTTTATCTTTATTAGCTTACTCTTGTACTGAAGACAAATACTGGGTAGACTCATGTCCGGATTGTATACAGCCAGTAGTGTCCTCTGAACGTTTGCAAGCTTAAACTTTATAATAAATATCTATTTCAAAAAAAAAAAAAAAAGCAACTGCTGTCTTCTACCCCCACATATGCTATCCAGCCCACTACTCTTAAGTGAAGGTGACATCCCATATCTTAATTCAACCACTTTGCGACCATTTTATTAATATTTTCCGACCTTTCTCACTTATTTCTTTCTAGGGTTTATCTTTTATGTTTTTATTTTTTGGGTTTCGTAGACTTTCATTTTTCGTTGTAAATTATTATCTAATACATGCCAGTAAAAATTTTAGATTCTGTAAACAAATTGAGATGATGACATATACTTAATTTTATTTTTAATATTTCTTAAATGATCTGGTTACAATTTTAATTTCATTTATGAAGTTTAAAAATTTCATTAACAATGTATTAGATAATAATATTTTGATTTTATGGTAAGCTGAGATGAAGATATTTTTCAACATGTAGGTGGGTTTTTCTGATAGATTCATGTGTACAAACATTAAGTATGAAAGTCATTATCGATGCCTTGATAACACTAAAAGAAAAAATCTATATAACTCCACCTTAGAGTTAAAAATCAAATAAATGTAGTTTCCAAGTAAATACAATTCATTGCATTTTATTTGTAAGTTTTTTAGGAGAACAAAAGAGAAGATATTATTTGTTAAAAAACTTTGATAATATTAAAAAGAAACAATGGATTTTTGGACATAAAATGATAGTGGTGAGACCGTTTCAAAGGTTTATCAATACGATTTTCGGTCACATTGATACCTTCAAACCACAATAAACACAAAACATGTTTTGAATCATCGATTTGGTCTCACATGAACAATTTATCTACAAAAAGAATGAAAGATAAAATATAACTAGATAAAGAGTTAATTCAATTCAATTCTTTTGGAAAGAGAGATTAAATTTTGTGGCAGGCCACTTTCAACCACTTCAATTACTACATATTAGGACAAATATTCATAATAAAATTTAAAACTTACCACAATTACAATCTCATTTCGCCTTTCTGCCATGAGAGGATGAAAAGTGCTAAAGAGTAGCTGTTTTAGGTAATGAATTTAGGTTCCTAAAGGGGGGTTGTTCAAATCTTTTAGAGGCCTAAGCCTTAGTTTGGGATTACATTGTGAACACATTGAAGAAAAAAAGAGCAAACAAGCAGGCAAGTCAAAGACAGAAAGAGTTCTCCATTTCTTGATTTTAATCATCATGTAATGCCTTTAATCACTTCCTCTGGTTTCACTCCAACCATGCCTGGAATGTAGAGTTATTTGCTTTAAATAGATAATTTCGTTTCTTTTTAGTGTTGTTGACACAATGACAAAATGAATAAATTATAATTCATTAAAAAATTAGTTTAGTATGGTTTGATTTTGAAATTTTTTTCCTTCAAAATATAGAATAAAGATATAGAATTACGATATTTCAAGTATAAAAATAAAAAAATAAATGAAGATTTATATGTATACATCAACTTTATACTGGTATCATCTGACTTCGACTCCAAAATTTCAAACAACAAAAATATTCTCTACATTTCTTGAACCGTTTAGTTTTTTCTTGTTTATAATGATCAATATATTAAAGTTCATAGATATTATAAGTTATAACAAATTAATTAATTTTATAATAAATTCGTCAAATTAATACAAATTAATTCAAGTTGAATCCTTTAAAAAAAACAAAACAAAAACAAATATTCAAGTTGAATCCGCAAATAATGCATTCTAATTTCTTTCTACACTTCTTTTTCTCTTTCCATGGCAAATGGATGACTTTTGAAACCTAATTAATTAAATATTAACAACTTGTAAAATAAAATTAAAGATGATCGTGACAAAATAATAAGGTTTATATTTAATGTACTGATAGTGTATTGTATGAATTTTATACACGATTAGTTAATCACAGTGTCATTTTATTAATGATAAAATTTAAAAATTCACATATCCTTAAATATAAATTAAATAATATTTATTTTAACAACTTGCATATTTTTTAACGTTCTCATTAATAAAGTAATATTTTGTGATTAACCAAGAATGTATATATGCAATACATTTTTAATGCATCAAATATGAACTCAAAATGGTAATAGATAATTTTTTATATACACTAGTTACTTCAGTTTATACATTTTTAATACATCAAATATGAACACGACCGAACGTGTTTATGACTTGTGAGTACAATAATTTTGTTTTTAGCCTAGCTAGTTCCAAAACCAAATCCCATTTATTCAACCTAGAAAGAAGAGAGGTTTCAAAGTCTCCAGCCAAAAAAGGGCTTCATTTGTTGTACAGCCAAAAGGGGATGATTACAACTCATTGTTGCACATCAAGCATTTGGAGCTCGTGCAGGCATTTGATTATATTATATAATTAGCAAAAGGAGAGAGACAGAGGGGAAGAAACCAAGAAGCTAAGAAAGAAAAGAGTCGGTGGATTTAGGCTAAATCCACCTCATAGTTGAAGACCAAATCAAGCCAAGTATTTCTGCAAAAACATAATGTCAATGACAAAGCACAAACCATGGGGCTGGTTTTGTACTCTTTTGTTGCTTTTTATGATTAAAGAATGATCTAATTGCATATGCAACAGCATAGATGAAAGTAATCAAATAAGCCAGGTGAGTTTATGGTGTAGAATCAAAGTGAAAATGCATCCATTTCCAAGAGTTTTACACCTTTTTTTTTTCTCTCTTAGCTAAAATGTTTTAACATCTGCAACAAATAATTTTAGTAAATGTGCATTGGAAATTAATGATGGTAAAATAACTAAAAGAGTGGATTTTTACATTTGGCACTCCAAATTAGGTTACAAAATTGAAAGGAAACAATTATCGAATTTAATAGATGAAATAGTGCTATTTTTTATCTACAGAATTTTAATTTTGGTTAGTTCAATTTGGTAATGAATTTTTTTTTCAATTTAGATTTGATTCTTGTAAGATGTATTTCGAAACTAAATTTCATTTTCAAATGCATCATGTTGATATAAGAGTATTGCTTTTTACATTGATTGAGGAAGAAATTAAGTTTAAGCAAAATTTGAAAATATCTTAAAAATCAAAACTTGATCTAACGATTTTTAGCTCTCTTTAAGAAATATTAAGTTTGAGGTTCAAAATTTTTTCCTTATATTTCCCTATGAACTAAAAAAAATTTGAAAATATTTTGATCATTTTATAAAAAAAATTGAATTTCATAAATAGGATTTGCATGTTATAATATATATTTTAATTGGATACACATCAATCTTTTGACTTTATTTATGAAATTCAAAACTTGAATGAAAAGATTGCAAGCAACAAAAAAACAAAAAAGAAAACAAAAATTGAAAATTGCAAGAGACAAAGAAGCAAAGAAAAGTGGGGAAAGTGTAAAGAAGTAAGTGGAAGCCAAGTGCCAAACCAAAGTACCCTCAAAATATTCAAATGATTTTGGGGTTGGATGGTCCAACCCAAGTGTCCAACCCAAAGCTAAGTGGAAGGTGACACAGATTTCAGCTCAGCAAATCAAGGAAAAAAAACAAACAACCAAAGTCCTATGATTGACTTTGATTACATTAATGTATACCTTTTAGTAACGAAACTGTCAGTGTCTCGGACAGCAATAGCTTACCCAAAGCCAAAGCTACAATCCAAAGGAGGGTTGGTCTTTGGTCCTGTCAAAATATATAACTTGCGATGAGTGAAAAGAAAGATTAAATAAAAAGGTTTAATAATCATAGATTTTCTAACTCTGGGTACGAAATAAATATAAATCCTTATCTTTTATTGCATTCAAATAAATTTACACTTTCTTTATAGTTAATAAAATACAAATTTTTAAAATCACATATGTTAATCAATACTAATCATTGTTTGTAACATCTTAGGATAATATTATGGGCTTTAACAATTTATTGTAAAATAAAAATTTGTAAACTTATTTGCATACGGTAAAAGATGGAGAACTTGTAATCGTCTTGTATTTTAAGTTTTGAGTCAGCCAATCAAAGATCCATTAAGTTTTGCGATTTCTCATCTTTAAAGCTATGTTTACAGAATGGTTATCATCTCAGAATCAGCACCTTCCCAGTGTTTAGGGTGGTTCAAGGCTTAGCTTCTAGTCCTTCTATAAAGTCTCTCTGTTGCTATGGCAGTCCTCAGGGCCATGGTTTCTCTTTGAATAGGATACAAAAATTGCAGTTATATTTAATGTGTTTCAAATTCATTAAATTCATCAATACTTTTCATAATTTAGTTTGAAAATAAACAATTCAGAAGTGGGAAGGTAAAAAAAAATTTTTTGAGACGTAGAGAGAGAATTTTCTTCTTTTTCTCGATCAGAATTTAATTTATTTTGTAAAAAGCACTTCAAGAATAAAATTTAATGAATTAAATCGTCGTAAAAGTGTTTTTAAAAATATTTAAGAAAAAATTTATGCTTAAACATAAATACCCTAAGTCATTTTATAAAATCGATCTTCGTCTCATTAAATTCAAACTAATAATGTTTTCTTGATTGATAAACATTTGCAGCCTAGTTCAAAATGTATATATTATGGCACACTTTAAATGGATTAAATGAAACTTTCTAAATAATAGCTACCTGACAGAAATTTTAATAAAAATGTAGATCAAAATTCATGATTTTTCATACCCCACACTGAATTTCATCTCTAATAAAGGCCACAAGAAAGAACAAAGAATGGCTAGTTATAGAATTTGACAAGATAGCAATCTATTTGGAAACAAATCAAAGAGATGTGGTCCATGTCACCTTTGATTGTATCCTCGCCGTCGGATGGGCCACCCCCCACTTGATTTGTTTTCGCTTGAGAAAGAAAGATTTACAGGCAGATTTGAATGGAGTGAAAAGGTTCTTTGGCATGGGAGCATGCCAAATGCATAGAATGACGTCAAATCAAAATAGGAGGAATTGAGCGAAAGGAAAAATGACAAACATTGATGCAGTATAATCATTTCATCAATTAAGTTTGTTGATGTCTGTTTTTGATAACATCTTGTACTTGTACTTCTTTCCTCTTCATTTTGTCCTTTTTTTCTCCTTTCAAGAAAAAACTTAAAACAAAAAACTAGAAATTGCACCCATGGGTATCGAATTAAGGTTTGTTTGGATGACGTTGAGATTGAACTAGGTCAGAATGTAAAATTAGTTATTGTAGCAATAAGATTGGGCATGGTACAAAGAGTTAAAAGATGTGATAATCTCAATTTTCTCATATTTGATATAAATTACAACGTAAAAATTTAAAAGAAAAAATTAATTGTTAAAAAATACTTAATAAAAGGTCCATTAAATAAGGTTCAGAGAAGTACTCGGTGAGAGCCCCACTAGGATTTTTTCTATCCAGATCGAAAATGAGGCCTTGGAATGATGATTAGACAATGAAATTAGTGTAATTTTAAGTACAAAATAAGTGTATTATAAATATATTATGTGAGTAAAAATAACTCTTAAATTATGAAATTAAAGTGAATAATGAATAAAAGTAGATTATGAAATTAAAATTGAAAAAGAATACAATTTATGGTAATTATATTTTAGTAATATGTAATAAGAACTAAAATAAAGTAATTATAGGAATTAATAAAAAAGAAGATAGGAAATTAAAAATAAATTACTAAGATTATAGTATAGAAATTGAAATATAATTTGGAAAAAAAATAATCTAATAGTAATTATATTTTAAATACTTAGTAAAAAATAAAGTGAATTAACTATCGAAATTAACAAAATTTATAAAGAAGACCCAAACTCAGCAAAATGCAGACTTCATCACCGCCTCTTTCCCTTGCTAATTGCTGCTGCACGATTTTGCTTTTCTTCTGCAAAACTTCCTCACGTGTGTCCTCCTTTGCCCCATCCTTTGTTCATAGATCCATCAAACCGCCTTCATAAAATCTATTCCCACCAAAAGAATACCTTAAAGTCGGAATTAGAGGGCTGAACGAGAGGAAACTGAATGGACTTCGGGAGGCTGACGTGAGGAAATTTTCTGGGTTTGAGGGGCTGTGATGCTCGGTTGAACAAGGTAAGGTGGTTGGGTGATGTTTAGCTTCATCCTAATCATGGTATCTACTTATTTACACATGGATAACATGATTTAAACTTTGAATTGAGTGAAAGGAAAATGTAAAAGAAAACAGGGCAGAAATCGGTCAGGGAAATAAATTGAAAAAAATCTTGGCAAATTTAATGTATTTGGGTAGGAAATTAGTTGTAGATGCTAAATTAAACTTGATTGAACTTGAGATTGAATGATGATATGTGAAAATCATGGAAGTGGCTGAACGATGGATGCTGAAATTTTGTTACAAAACAATAAGCTGCGTGAATGATGATGATGAGTAGAATCTGATAAACAATTTGATTAGATGATGTATTAAGCTTGATTGAATTTAGATTGGATGATAAAATTACAAATAGCTAGTGGCCTGATGAATGGGCAGTAACCTGTCATGGATTGAGCTCAACGATGATGATGAAAATTGGTTGAATTTAAGGTATTTGATATAAGTCCTAAGTTTATGGAAGAGGTTCAGGCAAGTAGAGTGAGTTGAGGAATGAAAAATCATGAAGATATGGCAACATAAAGGCTGTTGGCCATGAAAGAAGGTAGGAATAGCTGTCGGCAGTGGAAAAATGAAACAACAAAGAAAGAAAAGAAAACAGCAAAAGAAAAGAAAGGAAAATAGAAAAAGCAGAGAAAAGAAAAGAAAAGAAAAGAAAAGAAAATAAATTAATTGTATTTATGCTACATTGTTCAATAGACACTAAAATAAATAAATTATTGAAAGAAATAAATGGGAATTAAATGAGAATATTTATTTTAATTATATATATATGGGATTTTATATGTAAATTGGAATTATTGGTGATACGAGGATTAGCAAAAGGAATGGAATTTAAATTTAAATTTAAATTATATTTTGTATTTACAAGCAAATAAAATAAACATATTATTTAGAATGATAAATAGAAAATAGCAAATGATGGATTATTTATTAGAATTAGAATTTGTAATATGAGATTTTGAATATAATTTAGGTTTATTGTGTAGTATGAGGTACGAGAAATAAAGAGACGCAAATAGAGCTATCGGATTTTTGTATTGCGCGGAATAGAGATAAGAGACATATATAGAAGCTGCATAAAAATGAATTACATGAATTTCATTACATGAATGATTTACATGGATTGATATTACGAGAAATGGTTTACATGAATTGTTTTACATGAAATGATTTACATGATTTGGAACTAAAAGAAATGATTTACATGCATTGAATTATATTAAATGATTTTCATGAAGTGAGTTACATGATATGATTTACATGAATTGAATTACATGACATAAGTTACATAAAGTGCATTACATGAAATGATTTACATGAATAGATTTACACAAAATGATTTATATGATTTGAATTATATGAAGTGTTTTACATGAATCAAGTTACACGAAATGATTTACATAAACTGAGTTATATGACAAGATTTATATGAATTTATTTACATGAAATGATTTAAAAGAAATGATTTATATGAAGTGATTTTATATGAGATTGATATCTCCCTGATGATCGTGCATACGAGATAGTGATGATTAGGCTGGGAGACGTCTCAGACCTTCTCTTTACATTGTATGACTGTGGGAGTTACGGTCAAACCCCACAGGTTTACGCAGTGAGCACCTGACCAGTGCGAACTGTTAGTAATTGACAGTGGCCATTGTTACGAGGTCCCTACAGGGATATGAGATATGTGATTGTCCCTACAAGGATACGAGGTCCCTTTGGGGATACGAGATTGTGCATGTATCTCTGGGAGATTAATTTTTATCGATATGTGATATTTTACAAGTGATTGATTTACTGAATGATTTGGCTTATGAGAATGATACATGATTTGATTTGAAGTGACAAAAGAAAATGGATACAAATTTTACAGTATATGTTTTTTCGATACAAGTGCATTTCTCGTATTTTAATGATTTTAAATGAATCGCTTTTCTTACTGAATCAATTTTTTGAAATATTGCATTATCTCATAATTTTGAAAATATTATTGTATTGCATATTGAAAACTGCATCATGGTATTTTATGCATTTTCATATTTAGTAAAATAAATGATTTTATTTAAGTGCATTTAGTACACACTTTTATATATGTTTCTTACTAAGCTTTCTCTAAAGCTCACCCATTTTTTTTACTCACCATCCCAGATAGCCCATCAATGGAAATGCCAACTGCTGCGACAAGTTAGTTGGAGATGACTTCTAGAAGTTTAAGGAATCCAGTAACTAGGTATTTTAGGATTTTATATTTATATTTAGATTAGTAAATACACAGTAGATATATTTATAATAAGATGTCAATAATATATTGTCAAGTTATATGATGTATATGAATTGTGGGATGTAAGATAGAAATTATAAATATGTTGTTTTAGAATTTATTCTGAATTTGTTATTGCCTAATTATAGATTAAATAATTTTAATAATATGAAGGTTTAACTGAATGGAAATTGTATAATCAACTTACACTGACACCGAACGCAAACCGACTAATACCGAATAAGTGAATAAGAAAATTAGAAGAGAAAAGGAAAAAATTTAGTTCGGAATTTTCTAATTCTGGTCGTTACAAAATCAATAGTAAAATATGTGTTTGGATGCAAATAAAGCGATAAAATGAGGTGAAGTATAGTATATATTTATATATAATGAAATTTATAGTACATAATGACATTTATAGTATATATTTGATATTATTAAATTAGATAAATAATAAAAATACTATTAGTTTTTTATATCAAATAATATTTTAATATAAATATACATTTGATATTAAATATTTAAAAAATATATAATGTATATTCATGCATTATTTATTTACTATATAATAATAAAATTTTTTATATATATACTAATTTTTTTAAATCAATAAAATTATTCTAATAGTTTTAAATAAAAAATAAAATGAAAAAAAATAAGGGTTTATATATGATGCACTAACAGTATATAGTTTTTATACACTAGTAATACATCAAAAGTTGACACCTCATCAATATACAAACTAAAAGGATGTTAAGCCCTTAAAAATAAATACAAATAAATTTTTTTCAATTTGCTCATAAGGGCTTATTGATAATGTGTCAATCTTTTGTGCATTGACAGTGTATAGAGACTATATACTGTCAATGTGTTATATATAAATCCAAAAAATGAATACTAAATCTAAAAAATTTCAATAATGTAATGTTAAAAATTAAAAAAGAGAACAAAAAAGGAGACATTGGGTAATATTGTAAACATCCCACTTCGATGGGTTGTTTAAGTTCCCATTGGACCTATAGGGTCTAGTGAGAATTGGAACAAATGAACAATGGCATGTTGTGATTGCTTCCATTGTGTCACACTAGTGTAATCCAAACATACCCCTAGTCAAAGAGAAATTCTAATCACACCCTACCTTTTGTTGGACACATTCTAAATACTAGAAAACCCTAACCTCATTTTCTCTGTCTTCATTTCTACTTGGCACACCCTAAATTATATCTTCTTATTCCTAAATTACCCTCACTCTCTTCAAATCCTGATCACACCCTACCTCTGATTTTTATTTCTCTCAACTTTCAATCTTTGAAAACTCTTCAAATCTTAAAGTTTGGCAAGATTATAAGGTAAATATAGCTTACATCTTCATTGAAATATGTTTACCATTTTTTTTCGCATCAAAATCTTCTAATATGCTTTTTTTCTTTGAAGAAATTGTGAAGAATTTTGTGTGGGTGTGCTGAATGATTCAAGTGGCAAGGAATTGCTATAGGTCTTTAATGGCACGTGGCAAGGAGTTGCCATGCGCCGTTGAAGACTAGTAGCAACTCATTGTCGTGAGGCACCACAAGACTTCATGGCCTCGTTGCAATTACATGCAGTGAACTATTCAAAGGGTCTCGGCAGCATCTTACTGAGAGATACAATGTACTCTCGGTAATTCACTACTGGGAGTACATTGAAACTCTTGGCAATTCATTACTAAGAGTATAAAAAATCATTATATCCTAAACTTTAAACCGAAAAAATGAAAAAAAATTATAAAAATTTACTAATAATAACATACCTCTGCAGGAATTTGACATATTTCATCTATATCTTAATCCACAAATGATTTCTTGCTTAAATCATCATCAAAATACTCCATAGATTAGATTTTTGAATGAAATTTAATTGTTTAGAGTTGTGAAGGAAAGAAGAGGATGAGGAGTTTAGGGTGTGTAAATGGATGAGAGGGTATAATAGTAATGTTGTAAAAGGTTACTTTTGTAAACAAAAAATGTCATTTATTTATGGTGCACCTAGCACTCCTTAGGGTGCGTTTGGTTGCTCTTCTAGTCAAAATGCCATGAAGATGAATCCACAAAAAGAAAAAAAAATAACTCTCTAAAAACTAACCATCACGCTTTTTTGTTTATTTTTTTATTTTCAAGAACTTAAAAACTAGCGATGCATAAGATCCTTCACTTTGTTGAGGTCATTTGGGGTTGATGGATAGTGATATGCAAGGGGCTCTGATGGAGAAATTCGTTTGATATGTCATGAGACAGAATGGTTAATGGGACATTGGAGTTGAGATTTTGGAATACACTCTTATATTCATTAAATGGTTAGTGCAATTTATTAAGGAAAGTTAGGGAAAGCAGAGAATAGCTGAGGGTAAGAAGGGCAGAGGAATAAAAGAGTTCACTTGGTCTTCAACCCCTTACCTTGCACTTTTTGTATTTTTAGTCTCATGGAGTTAGCCAGATCTAATTTTGATTGGATGCTTAATTTGGTTTCTAACATTTGCGGGGTTAATTGCATTTGGATTTAACTCTTTAATTGTAACGAATAAGTACCTAAACTTTTCGGGATATAACAAATAAAAAATTTTTGGATGGAATTTGGAGAATGATAAAATCACGAAGTTAGGTGAACTAATGGTGTCACGTGACTGTTAATTTTGCCACTATTATACTAGAAATGCCACATATTTACGAAAAAAAATATTAATTTAAGAAAATGTGTAAAAATCAACTTTCAGTGAAAAAAATCCCTAATTTTCCATTTTATTAGGTTTGTACTCTCTAAATTTAACTTTAAGTGAAAAAAATCCTTATTTTTCTATTTTACTGGGTTTGTATTCTCTAAATTTAACTCTATGTGAAAAAAAAATCCCTTTTTTTCTATTTTATTGGGTTTGTACTCTCCCTCCCCTCTCTCCACTTCCCCTTACTCCGACCACCCTTAAAATTTTACAAACCAGTCAGCCACCGTGTTGGCTGCCTTTCTTTGTCATTGGCCACCGTTGGTTGGCATCGAAACGAAGAAAAAATGGGAAATTTTCCTCTTGGACCTCTTATCCCTTTCTCTAATTGTTTTTTTAAATCTTTCCCACATTATTTAAGTTTTGTTTGATAAAAATTAGAGGTGGCAAAAGTTGACCCGACCCGAAAAACTCGTCCAATTAACCCGAATCCAAACCAGACCGATCCGATTTGACTAAAAAAGTCAACAACCCAAATCCAACCCGATCCGAATCCAAATTGATCCGAAACCAAATTTATCCGAATTTACATTGATCCAAACCCGACCGAATCCGAACCCGAATTGATCCGAATCCAAATTCATCCAAATTTAGATTAACCCGAACCCGAATTGATCCGAACCCAAATTGATCCGAATCCAAATTTACCCGAATCCAAATTTACCCAAACCTAAAAAAATTCAAACTTAAATTTAATATTATCAATAAATATTTAAATATTAAAATTAAATATCAAAGTATTTTAATATAGTAAAAATATAATTTTTTTTCAATAATATGAGTGTTATATATTTTTTAATCTAGTTAAATTTAAATATTCACTTTTATATTGCATTCATTTAAACCTAATGTATAATTACTTAATGGTTAATCTATAATAGAGTACAGAAGCTATATTATTTACACTAATGTCTCCAATTATTCTATTAAAAATCAAAAAAAAAATTAAAGAGATATATAGTTCTCTTTTATGATATTTAGTAGGGATTATTAAATCACTTTGATTCAAAAGTTATTAATTATTGTAGATAATAAAAATAAAATGAAAAAAATGTAATTAATTTATGACTATTGTTAAATATATTATAAAGAAAACTATCATACAGATTATTAAATATTTTGATTATTTCAATCACAATTGTACTCTAGGTCATATAAGAAGAAAATTTTATTTTCATGAGTTTTGTAATTCTTAGAAATATGGTTTCATTGATTTTCATACCAGATAAATCACATCAGATGACCAAAGCTTAATCCAATAAATCTGTCCAATCGACCCGAATCCAAATCCGACCAACTCGAATTCCAATCCGACCAACCCGAATCCAAATCCAACAAACCCGAATTAACTAAAAAAGTCAACGACCCAAACCCGACCTTATCCGAACCCGAAAT
Organism: Heritiera littoralis; assembly: GCA_031772115.1. Taxonomy (NCBI): domain Eukaryota; kingdom Viridiplantae; phylum Streptophyta; class Magnoliopsida; order Malvales; family Malvaceae; genus Heritiera; species Heritiera littoralis. Next base: position 610,093 of record JAPDPK010000143.1, on the reverse strand, counting down.
GATTCAAACCCGAAATAGACCGATTTTTTCTTGACCCAAACCCGACCTTATCCGAACCCGAAATGAACCAAACCCGAAATAGACCGATTTTTCCTTGACCCAAATCCGATCTGATCTGAACCCGAAATGATCCGATTTTTCCTTAACCCAAAATGATCCGATCCAAAATGATCCAACCCAAACCCGATCCGACCCCCCATTTGCCACCTCTAATAAAAATGATGGAAATAAGTGAGGATATAACATTTATTAATTGTTAGATTTCATAATTTCTTTTTAATTTGTAATTTAATCATTAAATTAATAATTTTTTTAATAGTACATTCTCATCAAAATTACAATCACAATCAGTATATTACATTTCATGAACCAGTAACTTGATAAATTGGTAAATACAAATGATAACAACAAACTAAATAAATAACAAATAAACTAACTCAAACTCACATTCAGTAAGACTCGAACCTAAAATCTCAAAGTTTTATTTTTACCTTTTTTCGTCCTTCCTACCAATTAGATAAAATGCTTAAGTTTCAGTTCCAACACCTAAAAAAACTTGTCTCCTCTCCAATCTCAACCTTTTTTTAACTACGCATTTTTTCCTTTCCTTAACGTGAAGCCAAAAACATTTGAAAAAATTCCTAAAATCTCTTGCAACATAAAAAGATGATGGATAATACCCAATTTTATATGAAAATTGTGGAGTTAAATAGTAGATGAAAAACACACAAAAAAAAAATTAAATTTTTATCTCATTCAAACATGAACCTAAAATGCCCAAAAATTTCAACTTTCTCAACTCTTTTTTTTTTTCAATTTTTCACTCAAAAGTAGAGGCCATAACCCAAAACTCAACCTTTAAATCCCTTCCAGAATTTTACCCAAAAGGATTTACCTCTTCTTTCTGAATATCGATTAGCAAAATTTTATTTCTCACAAAATTCAAACCCTATTTCAACCCTTTCCTAACACACAAATTCAAACCTTAAAAGCAAGAATTTGACAAATCAATACTTAGGTCCCGTTTGGTATTGTGAAAGTAAAGACTTTGCGCTGCAATTTAATTGGGCGCAAAGTCTTTACAGTGTTTGGTATGAAGAAAGCAGCTGCAAAGTGCTTTGCGGGCGTAATGACTTTGCATCAAATGACTGCAAAGTGATTGCAGCCAAAAGTGGATGCAAAGCACTTTGCAGCCAACACTGCAAAGCACCTCGCCCGGAAACACCCTCGCCCCCATTGCCTCAATTTCGATTTTCCTCTCCATCTCGCAAGCCTCGTTGGTCTCGAGCTCACCTCTGTCGCACCACTCTCATCTCGCACAGGTGAGATATTCCTCGAAATCTATGCTTCCATTTTCTAATTTGGGTTTGCATTGTCGTAATGTGTTTAGGGTTTCATGAATTGGGGCAAAAATTTTCTAGGGTTTCTGCTTTTCTTTTCTGCTACTGTCATTTGTGGCCTCTTCTACTGTGTGCTTTTCTGCTAATGTGGCTCTATCTTCTCTGTTTTTCCTGCAAAGTGCTTCGATTTTGTGCTTTCTGTGATTTTTGTACTTCGAAATGTGGGTGAATCTGCAGCTTCTCTAGTGTTGGTGAATGCAATAATGGATAAGTTAATGCCATTTGATCTTTTTCATGCCTGGATTACTATAACTTGTCCACGTATTTCTCTTTGTTTTTCATTTTCTGTTTCATATTTGCTGCAACAATGGATTTCTATTTCATTTTCTGTTTCATATTTGCTGCAACAATGGATTTCTGTTTCATATTTCTGTTTCATATTTTCTATTTCTGTTTCGTATTCATTTTCTGAAGTGTTTCTATGTGTTCTAAATACAAAGTTAAATTGCAGCAAAACAACCACCTAAGAATGAACTTCATTAACGCAAAATGACTACAACTCCACGTATTTCTCTTTGTTTTTCATTTTCTGTTTCATATTTGCTGCAACAATAGATTTCTGTTTTATATTTCTGTTTCATTTTCTGTTTCATATTTGCAGCAATCATATTTCTGTTTCATTTCTGTTTCATATTTGCTGCAACAATGGATTTCTGTTTCATATTTCTGTTTCATATTTTCTGTTTCATATTTTCTATTTCTGTTTCGTATTCATTTTCTGAAGTGTTTCTATGTGTTCTAAATACAAAGTTAAATTGCAGCAAAACAACAACCTAAGAATGAACTTCATTAACGCAAAATGACTACAACTCCACGTATTTCTCTTTGTTTTTCATTTTCTGTTTCATATTTGCTGCAACAATAGATTTCTGTTTTATATTTCTGTTTCATTTTCTGTTTCATATTTGCAGCAATCATATTTCTGTTTCATTTTCTGTTTCATATTTGCAGCAATCATATTTCTGTTTCATTTTCTGTTTCATATTTGCTGCAACAATGGATTTCTGTTTCATATTTTTGTTTCATTTTCTATTTCATATTTTCTATTTCTGTTTCATATTCATTTTCTGAAGTTTTTTTATATGTTCTGAATACAAAGTTAAATTGCAGAAAAACAGCCACTTAAGAAGGAACTTCATTAAGGCAAAATATTTACCATAACATATATATTTTTTTAAAGTCATTCAAATGAATTTCATTAATAAGGGTGCTTACAAAAAAGACTAAGTCAGGCAATAAACTGAAGGAGCTCAGTTAGCAACATGCCAAAAACCACCCTAAACAAAAGGGAAATGAGAACTGAAGAAAAGTCAGACAAAAGAAGCTTAGACACACCACGACTCCACCCTACTTTAACAAAATTACAAAAACTCAAAGAATCCACAATCAAAACAGAGACATCACCACCACGCCACAAATATTTACCAAGAAATGCAAAATTTATAAGACCCTAGGAATTGGAATATTGTTTGATTGAGCTAATGTCACTGAGCACAATAGTTCTAGTGAGAACACAACCCCCAGAAAATGAGAAAGGATAGTGTTTGTCGATGCCTACTTTTATGAATGTAGTTACCACCATAGATATATCAATATTATTATTTTGTCTCGAATTATGTTTGACATTTGACATTTTATTTTATTTTTTTAGATTATTATTAGTTGTATTGGTTTTAGTTTTGTTATTAGTTTTAGTTTATCTTAATAGAAGAGAATAATAATATGCATTTAGTTAAGTAAGGTCTTAATTAGTTATTATTATTTAGTTAAGTAGCTAGCATATTGGTTAGTTTCTAATATCTTACCTATAATTTGTGGCATTTAGATATGGCAAAGACATACGTAGTGTTTGTTGGATACAGACCGGGCATCTATAACAGTTGGCCAGAAGCTCAAAGACAAGTTCATGGGTTTAGGGGAGCTATCCATGAATCATTTCCCACTAGAGCTCAGGCTGAACAAGCTTTCTTGGATTATTGGGGAATGAATGATTATCCTAATAGTGAAATACCAAATGTTAATGCTATTAGGCACCAAGCAAGGCACTTAAATGACCATAATGAAGATGTCATGCAACATCAACCTTCCAATGTGATTTGGTGCCATTTAATAATTGCATTCTGTCTTGGTGTTATTTTCACCTTGATTTGTGTTGGTAATGGAAAATAGAGTGAAGTGATATGTATCTTATTGTTAAATTTGTGTTGGTAGTGGATAGTAGTGTAATGTGAACTATTTGTATTTTGAAGATATTCAAAACTTTTTATGGCTTGTTTGTGACTTTGTATGTTATGAGTTTACAGAATGAAAGGACTGTCTCCACAACAACTTGCAATGTTGGCCACTGCTATAGCTTTGAGTATAGAGATTCTTAACAGTATTAACTTAGTTAATATGCTACTTAGTAGTTATAGTATTTTGTTATTGAATATGAGAAAGCGTAAAAGGGACCAAAGTACTAGTTATGATAGACAGGTCATTAGGCAGCTGAATTTTAGAAGGATGGTTTTTGATTCTGATTTGACATGTGTTGAAAATATTAGAATGGATAGACTAAGCTTCTATAAACTATGTAATATGCTTCAAACTACTGGTAGACTTGCACCTACAAAAAACATGAATGTTGAGGAAATGGTTGCTATATTTTTGTACATCATTTCTCATCATGCAAAAAATAGGATCATTAAGAGAGAATTTGTTAGAAGCGGAGAGACCGTGAGTAGGCAATTTAGCGTTGTCTTAAATTCGATACTAAGGCTATACTCAATTTTGTTAAAGAAGCCGGAGCATGTAGTTGAGAATTCCAATGACCCAAGATGGAAATGGTTTAAGGTAATATATCAATTTGCTGAAGTTTTTATGTCTCTCATTGAAAATTAGACTAATCCAACAAATGCTTATTTTCTATTGGAAACAATAGAACTGTTTAGGTGCTTTAGATGGGACTTATATTAAAGTTAATGCATTGGAGATTGATAAGCCTAGATACAGGACAAGAAAGAATGAAATTGCTACAAATGTCTTAGGAGTCTGTTCACAAGATATGCAGTTCATATATATCTTACCTGGCTGGGAAGGTTCTGCTGCAGACTCTAGGGTTCTTCGAGATGCAATTTCTAGACGAAATGGGTTGAAAGTGCCTAAAGGTATGAAATTATCATCATCAGTGTGAATATTTATTTCACCATAGAATAGTTTACCTAAAACTCAAATGTTTTTACCATAGGTTTTTATTATTTATGTGATGCTGGGTATACCAATGGTGAAGGGTTTCTAACTCCATATAGAGGAGTAAGGTATCATTTAAACGATTGGAGACATAATCACACCCCCTCGATCAAAAGAAGAATTGTTTAATTATAGACACTCTAGTGCCAGAAATGTTATCGAGAGATGTTTTGGCTTTTTGAAGATGAGATGGGCAATTTTGAGAGAGAGGTCTTGGTATCCAGTGCAAACAAAGTGCAGAATAATTTCCGCATGTGCTTTGTTACACAACCACATAAGGAGGGAGATGTCAGTTGATCCACTTGAGGCTGAAATCTCAGAGGGGTTTGTTCAATCTAATCAAGATGCAGAGACTATCTCATTCATCGAGTCTTCCCCTACGTGGACTACTTGGAGAGATAATTTAGCACAAGAGATGTGGAATGATTGGCTTATTTCAAGAAACCATGAGGAAACTATGTAATATGCTAGTGTTGTGTTTCATTCTTTAAATTATGTATTAGTATGTGTTTGCTTTCGAATTATGTATTGTTAAATTCTTGCTTTCGAATTATGTATGGTTATAAACTTAAAGTTATACTTGCCAGTGACATTTGAAATATGTTATATGCTTTGGAATGTATGTTTGGAATAATGTATTACTTATAATTATAACATTTTTTTTGCTGCCATCTTTTTGTTTGTCTAGTTTGATACTGTCACATATTCATGGACGGTGAATCATCTCGAGCTGTAAACAAAAGATCCACTCACCAGTGGACACCAGAAGAGGATGCTATTTTAATAGATTGTTGTATAGATCTTGTCAACCAAGGTAGCTGGAGTAAGGACAATGGAACGTTCAAAGCTGGATACCTAACACAGCTTGAAAAATGGATGGCTGAAAAAATCCCAAATTGCACCATCAAAGGAGTTCCTCACATAAACTCCAGGATGAGAACACTTAAGTCTCAATATAGAGAGGTGGCTGATATGTTAAGCAATGCTGCTTCTGGTTTTGGATGGGATGATGAAAAGAAATGTGTAACATGTGAGCTTGATGTGTGGGTTGGTTGGGTAAAGGTACTTTAATTCCTAACTTAAATCCTATCTATATGTTTTTCAAATGTATCATAGGTAATTAACTATTCTACATGATTTCTAACTTGGAATGTAGGGCCATCCTGGAGCTGCAGGACTACGAAATAAGCCTTTTCCACACTTTGACAAGTTAGCCATGATCTTTGGGAAGGATAGAGCAACTGGTTTAGCAGCAGAAAGTCCTGCAGATGCTGTTGAAAACATTGACATTGAAAATGCAAATGGTGGAGGGCTTGAGGATATGAATGTCGAAGTTGAGATGGATGAAAACGATGGCTTCTTTCGACCTAGTTCTCCTTCTGTTGGCACTCAATTGCCTCCTTTCAACATGGATGTTAATGCCACCCGTACAAACAGAAACAAGAAAAGGAAAGCTGGAGATGCTAATGTTGAGGAACTTACAGGAGCAGTAATTACTACAGTGGGTAACTTTTATAACTTATATGAGAAAGCAACTCAACAGATTGGTAAGTTGGTTGATTGCTTTCAGTATTTGTCTGATGATGTTACTAGAAGGGCTAAGGTAATGGACTTAATAGATGAGCTGAAGGGTGATATAGAAGACATGACAGATGAAGAAATAGTTGAGGTTACAGAAATCATTTTGAGTTGTCAGACCAAGGTTGATGTTTTCTTCTCACGCTCCTTTGAAAGGAGAAAGATCTATGTCAAGAAGTACCTTCGGCAAGTCCGTCAGTTATGAGTTATCTTGATACTAGATATAGATGGTTTGATTATAATGATTAAGAATTATGAGTTATCTTGATACTAGATATAGTGGCTTATTTATGACTTTCATGGATGTTTTAGCTACATACCATTTATGACTTATTTTGGATATGGCATGTGGTTTTATTATCACCTATGATTTGGTAGTTTTTTTCTTTGATTCTTTGAGCTAGAAGGCAAATTTGTTTATTTATAATCCAAAACGAATATTTAGATATGACATTTCTTCATTTCTATTAAATAATGAATATAAATTTATACAAATAATAATACAATTAATTATAAAAAATTTAATTATACAAATTAATAATAATGTATACAAATTTGTTATTAATTACGATGTATAATTTTTTTATACTTAAGGGTATTTTTGGAATTTATAATTACATTACCAGCAAAGTAACTGCATACCAAACGCTGCAATGTTACTTTCCTGCAATTTAAAAAAATCTTTACACTGCATACCAAACGCTGCAAAGTTACTTTCCCAGCAATCACTTTTCCAGCAATCACTTTGCGCTGCAATCACTTTACTTGCAGGTTACCAAACGCAACCTTAGTGTGATGTGTGAAGCATTGACATTAAAAAAAAGATTCTTTTAAAGTGGAAGACAATGAGAAAAAGAAAAAATTTGTGACCAACGATGGATGAGCAAAAGAGGCAGAAAGAATCGACCGTGCAACTCTTCTATAGCTGAGTAAGATCTGTCTTGTTGTAAAGATAATATTTTGCCTCAAATCTGATAAGATTTTCTATAATCTTCAATTTTCAATTTCAATGATTTGGTAAAAATGAGAAAGAAAGAGATAAGTTTCCAAAAAAAGAAGGATAAACGAAAAAAAAAAGACAAAAAAAAGAGATAAATGAAAAGAAAAAGAATAAAAGAAACAAAAAATTAAATATAATTTATTATGTGAGAGATGTCATGTCATCTGATATATCATTAAAATTTTAAAGAAATCACCTGTGTGTATTTGTTCATTATCGTTAAATGGTCCTCATTTGAATCAAGTCGCAAACGTTTGGACTGATTTACATAAATTAAAAGACAAGATCCTGATTAGATCAATCACGCAAACATTGAGGATTAAATTGAGCATTTAGCCATTCTGATTTGTAAACTAAGTCTGACTGTGACAAGTGATTGCTTGACTTTATCTTGGGCCTTTAATTGGATGAGAGATATTTTAAAGTTACCGTCCCCAAACTTATTTAATTACATGATTTTTTCATTTTGAAAAGTTTCTCTCTGCCTTCAACATTGTCACAAACCTTAGCAGCATCAGAAAATTCTTTTGTAATTCAGAATTTCAGTGTTCTTTCTATAAAAAATTCCTTGAACCATTCTATATTTAAAAAAAAAACCTCATATACTTTATTGTATCAAAAAAGGCTTTTATCATTTAATTTGTACTCAAATAAGTTATGTTTTAAATAAAATATTAGAGGTAAGTAAAAGTTGATTTAAACTAACTTAATCTATCAAAATTCAGTTTATTCGATTTGTTTAAGTCGGTTTTGAATTTAAGATAGTTTTTTAGGTTGGTTTGCTCGCTTAAATCAGTGTCTAAAATTACAAATTAAATTGACTATTACAACAAATTTGGTAATTTGAGATGATTGTTCTCAGTCATGACATTTTGTCAGGTAAAGTATATTATGTGTGACACATAATATAATTCACACATTTTTTACCATTTTGATATTTTTTATGATGATATATAAAATCGTCACATGATAGCATCACTAATTATTTGACGTTAAATTTTTTCGCCAAATATAAATGGTGGAATTTTTTTGTGATGTATTTTTTTTTTAAATTTTAGTGATGTTTTATTTTTGTCATAAAATAAGCACTCCATATGTGATGAATTACATAGGGTCTCGTTTTGTAAAAGCATCACAAAATATTTGACGTCTAATTTTATTCTCAAATATAAATGGTGGAAAAGTTTTTGGTGACATTTTTTTTAAAATTTTTTGTGACGTTTGTGTTTTAGTCATAAAATAAGCACTTTATATGTAACGAATCACATAACGTCTTATTTTTTAAAAATGTCACTAAATATTTAGCATCAAATTTTATCACCAAATATAAATGGTGGGAAATTTTTTAGTGACATTGTTTTATTTTTGGTGACGTTTGTATTTTCATCATAAAATAAATACTTTATATGTGACAAATTACATGACGTCTCGTCTTGTTAAAATGTTACTAAATATTTGGTGCCAAATTTTACTGTCAAATTTAAATATTTGGTGATGAATTACATATTTGGTGTCACTAAACACTATAACAGACTATTTTTAAATATATTTATATAATATAAATAATTAAATGTTATATTATATATTATATATAACTAACCTTTTTTATGTAAGAAGTCGGGCTTTAAACCCAATCGAAAAAACAGATTTGTCAACCGCTATAAAAGATTTATTTATGTTAAGGGTTTATTTAGGTAGTAATTAAAGGTTTAAAAACTTATTTCGGTACAAATTAAAGTTTAATGGCTATTTAAGTACAAAAATTAAAGATTAAGGGGTTATTTAAATGTAATAAAATTATAATAACTTATTTAAGCAAAGTGATAAAGTTTAAAAAATTTTATATTATTTTAATTACTAATAAATTTTAACTCTCTATATATATATTCACAATTTCAATCTGAAATCTTGAATTGAATATTTATCTTTTAGGTGGGGATAGACTGTACCCATGTTTGTGATTGTGTCACATCCCCCTTGGTTTTTAACAATTCCAAGACCCAAAGTTTTGATGGTCAAGAGCTCTTTGCTCTGCATGCCACTTATCACTCTTTAATTCTTGACAATATAATTAGGTTATCCATCTCTAAGATGTAATAATATTATGACTTCTATTAGCTCAAATATTCCTATATAATGATTTTATACATCAGCATGGCCTATTCTACTTGTGGAATTTTTTTTTTATAATAATTGAATATTTTTAATATATTAAAATATAGAGAATCAACATAATTATATTGTTCACATAATGATGATCGCTAAAAAAAATGAGACAATTTAAGCTAAAAAATATTAGTATGTATTTGGGAAAATGAAGAATTTAATGGGTTTATGGAAGAATGAGTCAGTTTTTAATTGGGAAAAATGTACGTTTCTTCTTGGATACCTTTCTAGCTTCTATTAATGATGGTTGAATTTCTTTTTTATACAAATGCTATGATTATTTCATAAGTTATTAATTATTTCCTATGTCTATGATATTAATAGGTCTTCACCTTTGACATTGTGTATTATATTCATAGAATAGATTATACACAAGATTTTATTTCATTTGTCAACTTTGACCTTCCAAAGTGTTGTTTTTTTGGCTTTTCACTATTGCAAAATTAAGCTCCTAAAGTTCAAATCTATAGACTATAGCCCAAACTATACATACAAAATTTGATCATGATGCTATTTGAAGACATGAAGTTAACTATATGTGTCATTATTATGGTGACATTAGCCATCTATATTCATAGGCCAAATTAAACTTAATTTTATAAAATCAATAATCATTATTTATGATTGTGATTTTTATTGATACGTAGTAATTTCATAAAAAAATAGTGAAATATGATCAAATTAGCCTAGAAATATATGTTGAATTTTACCTCTTGATGAATTGGATAATTGTCCACGCCCGAGCTCGCCTGAATGATTTTTCTTTAATCTAAGTTTTTATCTAAATCTCTACCTCTCCACCTAATTTTATCTCTAAATAAGTTGCAATTGGTTATTAATCATGGTTTTTTTTCTCATTATAACATGTTTCATGCTGGGGTAAATTTATAAATAGAAGTGAATTGCACAAACTCTCCTCTTGCTTGGATTTAGAAGCCATGGCAACTAACAAATTGGGTGCAATTCATACATTTTTTTTCCTTGCTAATATGGAAAAAGAGGCATCCTTTTTATTTTTTATTTGTAATATATATGGTTTCCACCATTATCAATCAAATTATATAATAATAGATTAATTAATTAACAAGCTTAAATATTACAACAAATGCAGACATAGCATGTGTCTTGATTCCCAACAGCCTGTTTTAAACTTGGAAATGGATTCCTTTTCTCTTCTAAAAAGCATAGACAAAAAGAAGAAATTTCAAAACGTAATCTGATTAAAATTATTAAAATTCCCATAATCTCATGCTAATTAGGGTGTCATTCAATCATAATGTAGCAATCATGATCTCAATTAGTTAAGCTAGTGGGTTTTAGTTTAATCCATACATTTACACACTCATGGCATTCTAATTATTTCAAGGATTGGTCATAATTGGCTAGCTGAGATAAAACTTGCTTACTTACCTGGCCACTTTTATTGTTAATCATGAAATTGCAAGTTAATTACAAGAGACCCAAAAGCACGTAGATCAGCTGGTAAGGGGCTATTCTAGCTTAATCAGAGGTTTCTAGTTCGAGCCCTGAATTCACAGCTGTGTTAAAACTCTTGAGGGAGAGCTTTGCTGCCCTTTGGGTCCTGCCCAGCTCGAATCCGGATTAGTCCTATACCAGAATGGTGTGGGGATATCGGATGGTTTCGACAAAAAAAAAAGTTAATTACAAGAGATATAGAGTAGAAAAAAATTATTAATTGTAAAAACTTAAATCAGTCTCATCTAAATAAATAAAATAAATAAATAAAACATGATGTATAAAATGAATTTATAACTAAATGATTATCTGAAATCAAAGACTAATGCATACTCGCCTTATTTTTTAAGGTGTTAACGATTCGAAATTTAGTCAACATATGGAAAAAAATGTTTTGAGCATACTATATATTTAATATTACTCAAGTAATTAACTAAAATTAATGTTGAAATGATTGTCTCACTCATATCTGATGAAAAGAATGTTAACCCATGGCTTTAAGTTACAAAAGGAGCCCAACACACGGCCAAATTAGGAAATGTCAGTCATTATGGTGGCAAAAACAACACACTTCCAAAAAAAAAAAATCTATAACAACCTTTTAATAATCACTATGTACTTTTGGGCTTTAAAAAGGTTAAAAAATCATATATATATATATATATATATATATATCTATTTTAGACTTGGACATGAATAGTGCATGAAATTATATCCTCCTTGTTGGGGTTAGTAATAGTATCATGGTTTCTTTCATGGCTTTTTTCTCTCTTCTTTTATTAAAAAAGAGTAGGGATGGAGAGGGGTTAACAGCCCATGGCAACTTTAACTTTATTCTAGTTGTCCTTCATCATTGAGAAGTTATTAAGACAAATTGATGTGTTCAATTAGACATTGAGATTAAGTTTCATGGTAAATTTATGATGACTAATGTAAGGTCCATATATACAAACAAAATTTCATATCATTTTTTTGGTTCAATTACTTCCTTATTTGCAAGGGAATCATCATTTTTGGAGATTAATTTCAAATGCTTTCAAATGTTTTGACTTGAACATATAGAGAAGTCAAGTTTTAGATTCCATCTATATATTTTTCATATTGGTTGAAATTGCAAGGATACATACGTACATATATATTTGAGAAATTAGTTGAAATAGAAAGGATACATATATACCTACATACATATTTAAAATGGAACCTTTGGTTAGGGTTTGAGACTTGAATTTCAAACTTAAAGAATTTTCATACTTCAGAGATTAATATATAATCATTTGAAATAATACTTTAGATTAAAGAAAGGGATAGATTTGAATTTGAATTTAAGATCTTTGACTTTTTTTAAGAGGTTTCTTAACCCTCTTAATAAGTTAAAAAGACTACTAGTCCTCTTGATGGATTGCTAGTGATGGTAGATGAGAAAAAGTGATATCTCATTTTCCACATTACTTTTTTCTTTCGTTTTTTTTTTATTTTTATTTGGGCTATTTTATAGCTAATTACTTGCAAGTAGAGGTACTGTTTATTTGATTTTAATGGTTAAGAGAAAGATATTCAAATTTAAAGCATTCATAATGAAAGTTCCATTAAAAACTTAATAATAGTTCTTTATTCATTACAAAAAGAAAAGTTACTATTGACCTTTATATGTATATGTAATAATGTAAATAAGTAGGAATTGAGATGAAATTTTCCGTTGTGTTATAAATCAATATTGAATTTTATTGTTGTACTTTTAATTTTGTTGATTTTTGAGCATAAAATAACAAAATCGATAAAAATTCATAATTTGTATTGATAGAATAACTAATGAAATATTTCAATTAACAATTACAAAATTTACCAATCACATTAATAGAAGAAGATTGCGTGAAATATCCTAAATTCATTGTTGTTGTTATTATTCCTTTTTTTTTTTGTTCATAGAAAGGAAAAGGGAATTGAAAGATTGAACCTTAGTCCTTAACCATTCTAAAGAAGGGTAACAACTATTAAACCAATCAACATTCTAAAGAAGGGTAACAACTATTAAACCAATCCTTAATTGTTATAAGTACCATTACTCTAAACTCAAGTGACAAAATAAAACTTCATATCAATGTTTCTTAATTTACTTCTCATTTCTCTCTCTTTTTTTTCTTTGATCATTAAAGTCTCCCAAGAATTCGGTGGATGGGATAGAGTTGGGTGGTCCATTGATCATGTTATTTTCATTGTTGGGCCTATAGACTATAGAATATGGTACTAAACTCTCTATCTCTCTCCCTCACCACTTCCATCCATTATTCTCTTTGATAGCAACCCAAGCATCACGAAACTCTTAAATGCTCAATGGAAATTAAGGAATACCGTGCAATTTTTTTCCATGGTAATTAATTCTCTTTGCTTGGTTTAAATATTACAAAGTTTTTGGTTTCTAGCTCCAATAATCAAGGCTTGGTTTAACGGTTGTTATCCTTCCTTAAGAAAGATTAAGTCCAAAGTTTGATTCTTTTCATTCCCCTTTATACCTCCTATGAATCAAAAAAAGAAGTTTTGATTTCTAGCTCCTCTATAGTCATAGCTTCTTTGTCTTCTTTCTGCTATCATGCAACTATCCCATCTCTAATGGTTTTTTTTTTTATGATACTTTGATTCTCAATTACAACATAACATGTTTTAGGCAAGTGTCATAGCCAGCCCATACCCAAATCTTTTAAAGATTGATTAGTTAATTCAGCCCAAAAACTTATGAATATGTTTTTTTGTTTTGTCAAAGAAAAAAAAGGGAAAAACTTTTTGACAGTTTTTTCTAGCAGACAATGAAATGGGAAAAAAGAATAAAAAACCCTAGCGAGAGATAAAGAGAATTTGTGATTTCGAAATTAGGCCATATGGTATGTAGGCTTCATTCTGATACCAATTACTCCTTTGGATTCGATCTAATTTGTTAAATAAACATGCTTAAAGTGAGACAAATGATTAAGAAAATTTGAAATCGTGTTTTTGAAGTTTTTGGTTTTGATCTAGTTTGATATATGTCTTGCATGTTTATAGGGTTTGTCTCATGAGTGCGCCATATTTGTTACCTCTTGAATTTTTGGGTTTGGGCCATGATAACAAGATAAAAACACATTGGAGTAAAACAGTTGATTATTGTCATAAATTTTAAACCAAACAATACCATAAAATTTCACTCAATCCACAATTGATAAAGGATGATTTTTTTATCAATCAGGATTCAATCTTTGCAAGATGCATTTCGAAAGTCATCAAATTATCCCGAAAATAATATATATATATATATATATATATATATATATATATATATATATATATAGTGAGTGTATGCGTTGTTAATCTGTCTCATTTAGGACAGACATGGGTAACTGGTGGAGTTCATCAACCAAGATAACCAACCCTGCAATAACACTAGAAAATGAAGGTGTAGCTAGGCAGCCCTAGTAGGAACCCCTAAATGTACCAAGTTTTATGCGATAAAGACAGGCCATTAGAACCATTGAAATCTAGGAGGCTGTAGGACAATTCAAACTAAAATTTTCCGAACTTGTTTTAAAGGCAGCATGTGCACTGTACAAATGTACAGTGAATTGCAAAGATAAAGAAGATGAAACAATGGACCAAACCCTAGTAAAGATGTTGGGATTTTGACATTTTTCTAAGTATTCAACCGGTTGGTTGTTACTACAATCAAAGCCTTATTGTCCTTTTGTCTGGCAAATGACAAAGCAGCTAAAATGTTTTAGACTTCATATTGTCTTAGAATGTAACTATTTGAACTAATCCAAATTGATATTCCTAGTTTTCAGCAGGATTTGGGAGAACTTTGCCTTAAAAGTGAGAACATGATTACTTGATTTGTCGAAGTTAAGATCTAATGTAGTTTTGGTCATGCTAAATTATGCCAGAGTATCCTATAATTGAGGGTCTTGGATTTCATGTATTGAATTACAATATGTACTCTAACAACTTGTTAGGAAGCAGTAATTATTACCCGATGCAGTTCAGTCAATTACGTGCAAGACAAGGAATGGCGAGAGAGGTCGAAACTCGAATCGAATTTGGCTCCAAGACCATCAATTCAGTAAATGTCCACGGAAATGTGGTGAAGCTTTCTGAACATTAATTCTGGTAACAGTCAGAGAACTAGGTGATATACTAATCTGTATTTTTTTTATAATCATAGTTATCTTCGTCCATTTCATGGTATGAAATTAATTTTTTTCAAGTTAAGAGTGGTAAATGGTAAGCTCTCCTAATGGTGACGACTTTAAAATTCGAACCATGTTCAAATGTTTGATGAAGAAGTCTATTTCCATTACTTCCAACCACTTGTTGGTATGACTAATCTGTACTTAAGGAAGCAAGATTGTGGTAATCTTGGGAGAAGGTGACTGGCCCTGCTGAGGAATTTGTTTCCACTGCTTCTTTGGAATGATCAGTGCTTTATCAGTGTCAGAAGTTCTTTTCTGTCGCCGAAAATGGGTTCTAAATAACTTACTTTTTATCACACTATTAACTTACCAAGCTTGTTATAGGTGAAAATGGAAAATAAATGAAGACCCCACAGTCTCTCCAGATACAGTGGCTTGGATCAGAAACTAGCTGTTTGTAAATGAATAGTCTCTTAGATTCCAATGAATACCTTGCAAAATAATAGTTTTAAGTGGTTTTAATAAAACTGAAACAGTCTAAAACAATCATTTTTGTATCTCTAGTACAATGATGGTGGATTACAGGGCAATTCAGGTAGGCCTGGTTGATGTTAGAACAGCAAAGATGGTAAGAATTTAAGTGGGAAATATCAGTAGATGTTCAATGTTGGAGAGTAAAACAGAAAGGTGTCTTTTAATCACATGTAGCTAAGGGAGCTGATAATTGAGGAGCAGCTAGTCAATGGTCTTTCGGCCCAGGCTCCGCTGTCTGATTAAAATCATGAAGCTTTCCTAGTAGGCTGATATTGGGTGCAACAGATGGAACATGCCACTGCATGCAATATCAGAAAATGGGTGTGTGACTGCCTGATTGGAGTTTTCATCAATAATTTTGAACCTATTGGTGCAGAATCTTGTAGTGTGTATGCTGGCTGAAGAACCCACTTGGTACCATTTTCGGAAGCAATTCAAGCAAGTCAGATTCTTCGTACTAAGGAAAGAAATAATTAAGCATCAGAGCATTTGACTGATCAATGATAAATGCGTCCATCGATCTTTTGTTCTTTTGAGTATGTTTGCTCTTTTGAATAGGTTCGGATCACTCCTTCTCTAAATAATAAATCGAGTATACTCGAGTTATGAACAAATCTAAATCAATATGCCTTGGTACAATGAAGTTTTGCATACCTTCCATTGACTTCAAACAATAATAGAATACCGTTTACAAAGGCTATTATTAAATAACTTTGTCATTCTTGTCTTCTCTTTCCACTACCAAAAGTTGCAGTAGTACTACTTCTCAGTCAAGAACATGGTGTGTAGGTGAGATGTCAGTGGAAAACTACAGGTGATGAAACTAAAATAGGTGTTTCGAGGCAGCCTGTGGTTCTGGATTCAAATAATGAAGCTTTGGCTGACCCATTTTCATGAACAAGAGTTGACATAATAGAATCTATTTATATTTGTTTCTTTGGTTTTTTTAAGTGAAATTTGGGGTGACTAACAAGCTTATGATCACCGATGCAAATTTGCAATCACACTGCTATAAAGCAGTAATGGAAGAAATTGATGGAATGAAGAATACCCTATCCTTTGTTACGCAGCAGAATGGTGAGATTAATTGGTTGAATTTGTTGGGATTAAAGTCCTAATCCTATTGTCAGAATATTATGATAAACAAATGCGAAAAACACAAGAACAAGCAAAATTGATAATGATTTATTCTTAACCTGAGAGATAAAAAGGAATGATTACAAATAATTTCAGAATCCCTTATTAAGGTCGATCTACTTATTGATTCTGCGTAGCGTAGGGCAGTCAAGATTAGGGATAATTAGGTTCTGCTGAAACATTTTCAAAATAATAGGTTATATGAATTGCATTTGCACGTGACTGTGAAAGATCATGTAATTTTGCCTGCAGGGTATAAACTGTGAAGAAAGTGGCTTTCCTTATTGGATTTAGTTGGCAAGTAGCTTCCCATTGAAGATCATGTGATTCCTTCAAGAAATAAACAAATGACATTGCATGTCAACTTGGAACACAAACAACGACTTTTGTTATTGATATGTATACAAAAGAGTTCAAAAATTTGCACAGTATCTTGGAAGGAAGTAAAATAAAATGTGAATCTGACACAAAATACAATCTATTGCCTGCTATATGGAACCCTTAGCACATGAAATGCAACTCAAAACAGACAATGGAGTAAGCAAATTGATGGCCGAGTCCATGTAGTCAATCTACTACAATAAGAGAAATGCCAACTTTCAGTTCAGCCATGTTTATTTGTAGGTTCCCAAGCCCACACCGGTCTATCCACCGTAAGCTTGGAAGCTGTTCTCCCTGGCTCTGGAATAGCAAATATAGTAGAACTTGTTGACTATGGCAGTTAAGAAAATGAAAGCTGCCCCGGCACCGAAAACTCCCTTCCTCACTGTCTCACAAGAGGGAGGCTGCTCGCTGAATATGGTCCGGTATTTGGTGTGGTAGGCATTTCTTACTGAACCCGCCAGCAAGCATATCTCAGCAATCAGGAAAAACAACCTGTCTCAGGCAAATGTTTCAAGAATCAGTGAAACAACAAATCCACAAAAAATTATTGAAACTTGAAACCAACAATCAGTAGATAGTTTGATGAAATTGTCACATACCAGCAGATTATGAAAAGCACAATTGCCCAAGCCCTTGAACCACTGGGGTTCAAAGCCTTTCCACAGCAGAAGCATCGGCTTGCAACCATTATAAGGGCTTGACCGGCCATAAGGAACAAAAATGCACCAACGCCATATCCTGTTGCAATGTCTGAGTCATAGACACAATAGTTGTAATTTACTTCACTATCTTGGACAATCTTGGCCTGCACAAAAATACAGATACGCTGTAAGTTAGTTGCTTTGGATTAGCAAACACTTGCCATCTAAGCAGAACTAACAATTCTTTTCAACAAACACAAAATAAAAAAAAATTATAACTCTCACCAGCCTGATACCATGTTGGTTGGTCAAAGGAACCCAGAAAAATAAACAACATCAAGCACAAAGTGATTCAGTTGTTCTTTGTTTTGAAAGTAGCTTAATCTTTTCATTACTGTATAAGATTTATGGAAACTCATGAATTTAATTGTGATTTTAATAATTGTCCAACAGATAAATCAGATTTGCTTCTAAATCTACCAATGACAAGTTCTTCATCCACAACCCCCCAATCCCCATAATCTCTCTAAGGTTGAAGTACTGTTGGAGAGAAAAAAAAACACAGAGATCTATCATTTTTATGGAAATTCAGCTGAGATCCGGTAAGTTTATGAACAATTGAGAACTGTATAACTGATAAATTAAATCATCTTCTTTCCAGCTATTTGATAGCCGAAAAGAAAATAATGTAAAAGAAAATTAAAAAAAAAGAGTATTTCCTTCCTTTCTTTTCCAAAAGAGAAATATTCTCTACAGTACCTTTAAGCAACAAAAGCAGCAGATTTACATGTATATCTAACAATTCAGCAACATAAAAAATTAAAAATTTTCCAACGTACATCAAACTTAATTAAAAATAAGTGCTTTTCCTTCTTCCTTAGCCAAAAACCAGGAAAAAAAAGTTTCTTTTCTTTCCATACATTGATTGAAGCAACAAAAGCAGCAATTTCATAAATACAGGTAACAACCCAGAAAGCTAAATCAACATTACTACTACTTTTCGAACAAAAAAAAATGAACTTCTTCATTTTTCAGAAAGAACGTAGGAAATTTTCTATAAACCCAGATATCATATGAGGTTATATCATCCAAAAAATGCATCAAGAGGTGGGAAAGTAAATCACACTCACAGTGCTTCTTCTTTGTTCAGCTGCAACAGCTAAACCAAATGCAATGAGATCGAGAACAAAGACACCAATCAAAAGAAGCTTGGAAGCCATGGATATTTAGAGCTAGCTTGGATAACCCAACAAGATCTAGCTCCCCTTTTCTCTGTTTCCTGGCTTCTTTCTTTATTTCTCTTTGCTTTGCTCTTTCTCTCTCAAACTCTCCCTCTCTAAATATACAAAAGCCACTATCAGCATTGAAGAAGCAAGGCAGATGATTAAAATGAAGAAATAAAATAGAAAAAAAATGTTTTTTTTTCCTTTGTATGTAATTTTCAGAAGAAAATGACACCTCACCGTAGCTTGAAAATGGGGTTTTCACCTTCTTTCGGAAAAAAAATGTTTTTAAAACATAGAAAATGTTGAAGCATTTGGTACGATTAAAATTCTTGGACGGGATTGAACCAAAAACCGGTTATCTAGTAAAGATAAGTATGTATATTGATCGGATTTAATCAAAAAACTTATAAATTAAAAAAAAGGATAAATCATTAAATAGATTAAGAATTCAGTTCTTTTTTGTTTTTCAATTTTAAATGGGTAAATTGGGTATCTTTGGAAGTTAATGTACAAGAGGTTAAGGCACATGGTACAAGGTTTTTGAAGGCGGATGCTCGTTTGGAAAGTGAAGTTAGTTGGAAGGCTCCTTTAATGAGATGCTTCGTGAAAGGGAATACTTACTTACCCACCATAATTAACTGCTTCTTGGAATCCTCAAAAGGAATCCTAGGAGTACAACTTTTGTAGCATAAGGTACCAACATCTAGAGCATGTATTGCACACTTTACAGGGAACAAATTGGACGGTAATTTGGGGTATATATATATATATATATAATATAATAATATATATTTCAACGGTATGAAATTTTTTTTTTAATTTCAATTTAGCACACAGTTTTTACTTGATTATTTGTGATAGATAGTACGTAATTTATTTTTATATTATTTTTAAAATTTTTTTGGATATTTTAAAGTTAAAAAAACCTTTAGAAATCCTTTCATTTTAAGGTTTAATCATTCTCTCACTAATTCGAAATTTGAAACCAACCTAGATCAACTAAATGGAAAGCTTCAGTAAGTGATAATACTTTCTTTTTTATTGTTTGAAGAAGCTTAAGATACCATTTTGCAAAGATACAAATTATAACTATCAAATAACAACTAAAACTTAGAATTAATGATCGTTATTTTTTTTATGAAAGATTAAATTTAAAGTTCGATTCTTCTTTCTTTCTTGAATTTTCTATGAACAAAAAAAATTATAACTATCAAATTGCAATCATAAATTTTTGAATTTGTTTTCTACAAATATAAAAAAAATATGTACGTACATACGTATGTACGTATGTATTTAAGATTTGTCCACATTGTAGTAAAATGTCAAGGCTTTGATGTGTGCAGACTGTCGGTGATGAGACCTAAAGGCAACAAATCAAAAACCTTTCCTTCGTTGGACGTGAGCTGCGTGAGCACATTTATCTCCAGTCTTGGATCATACGGCATCGTTCGGGAGTGCGTATGTATTACTGACGAAGTTAAAGAAATGCTCAGTTTTTAACAACAAAACAAAGAAATTTTTGTAACGGAGTACAGCCTGGGCACAGATCATTCTCTGCCTCTGACCAATAAAATTTTGCCACGTCGGATCACGAACGTGTGTGGGCCCCTTGGGATTGTAATGACTCGACGATCGTCGAGGAAATGGTCAAGACTCAAGATCTTGTGCCATGTGAGGAGTTGTTGAACTGTTTTCAATTTTTCTGAGCTGTGTTGTTGGGACAGTTAAACAACTCATGAAATAAAGGTTTTGTCACCAATGCCTTAGATTTACTCCCGGGGACATTTTGTGCATTTTTATTTGCGGGATAGCTCATTTGAAAGAAAAAAAATAGTGTGCATTTTAGTTGGGATAGCCGAAAAGGTTAGAAAACATCCAAAAATAATGAGTTAGAAATGTTTTAGATCGAGTTTGATGTATATATGCAAGTCGAAGTATCAAGCACAAACCAACATTATTTTGGTTGATTTAGTACTTAAGCGTTTGAATCCTAATCATTGAAATTAAAAATCCAACATTTTATCAATAAATCACACAATTTCAATCCATCCATATTTGTAGTGTTTCT
Organism: Heritiera littoralis; assembly: GCA_031772115.1. Taxonomy (NCBI): domain Eukaryota; kingdom Viridiplantae; phylum Streptophyta; class Magnoliopsida; order Malvales; family Malvaceae; genus Heritiera; species Heritiera littoralis. Next base: position 589,101 of record JAPDPK010000143.1, on the reverse strand, counting down.
GTTTTCATCAACATTTAGGCACGATGATAGTACGGGCTGTCTTAAGTTTACTGGGCCAATCTTTTGCTTGCCATTGGTACCGGCCCGATATTAGCCCATCTACCATAATTACATGCAATTTTAATGAATTTGTAATTTCTTAAAAAAATCTATTTTACGCAATTGATGCGATTTTGGGGATCATTGTTAATTGATAAATTGTCATAATTTGGAGCTTTGACAAATTAGTTTGCATTTCAAGTTTAATATCTAAATGAAAACTGCTAATTGCCATTTGCCATGAATCTAGTATGGTTGGTAGCTGGCAACATGGTTTTCAAGAACTAGTGAATGATCTTTAACCAATTTGTATATTGAGAAGTTCCAAATTTCAATGCCTTTTGTATCATAAGAATGACCAAAATGAGAAGGAGGAGGCAAGGAAGAAAAATGCATGCATGATTAAGGATAAAAATTTTGTCACCGATGCATTTTTGTTTTGGTGATGAACATACTTCCACTGTAATATTCAGGTTGTGCAGCTGTACAAGGATCAGTGCCTGTTGTCTGCCTATGATCAGATTGAACAATTTTGCTGATGCATCATCTCCAACATTTCCCATATTACCAAGCAAAGTTACATAACCTTGTACTCAATTTTGTTACTTCTCAATCGCCTAAAGTTCTCGGTAATTGCATGTTTAAATCTTGTTCATTTTCTTTTTCACTAAGAGTAAAGATCAGTTTGCTAATAAGTGGCACACAGCCTTTTATTTGTACTGTTTGAAACCAATAGACTGACAAGTTAGCCATAGGTGTTCATATGGAACTTGGAATCAAAGATTTGAATAACAATTACAAATGATACAAAAATGACTGACATCTCTTAAAAAGTGCAGATTACAAAGGCATACCAGACAAAAAAGAATGTGTTTTAACCCTTACAACATGAAATATCAAACAAAGATAAATACAGTATGATTTTTTTTTCCATTTTTCTTCTAATTTCATGAGCCCTTGAATCGCAGAATCAAAGGCCTTATTGGTACGTCTCACCTGAAGCTCTTGAACAGCCAAAAACCTGAAGCAGAAGCATTATGGAATGGCAAGCACACGCTAAGCTGCTAGCAAGAATTAACTAGGTCTATGAATTCAGTAGGTAGGAGTACTTTTCCTTCCAAAGAAAAGGAGCTTTCTAAACCCTTTCGTTGCTTTAGGAGAGGTTTCATCATTGTTCCATTTCTTCCTGTAGTGTACTGGTTCTGCGTCCATTCCATCATTTGGCGGTGGAGTTGAGATCTCTAGTTCAGGAATCCTTGGTGATGGGTATTTTTCATTCATTGCACCGTTGCCTTCAACATTTACAGGGGAAAACTTAACTGTCTTGTTAGGCAATGGTGGCAAGGGTTGAACTGTCATCTCAGGAATATCTTCAGCAAAATCTTCGGGTGCTCTTTTGTCTTCAGAAACAACCGTAGATGCCTTGGCGAATTCCACATCACCTTTTACATGATCTAACCGCGCTAGCTTATATTCATTGAGCATATTTCCGTTGGAGCTTCTGTCCATTGACTTGCCTTTTTGAGAAATTGCTTCTCCTTCACTTTTTTCTATAAAAGCACTGTGCAACTCCTGAATGTCCTTGAAATCATCAGCAATGCCAGTAGGTTGAGTTGCATTGGACGCTGCTGGTTCCATTGGCAGTACTACTGTGACCTCTTTGGAGTCCTTTCCTTGTGCATCATTTGTGCCACTGTTCTTATGTGAAGCTTTCACTTTCTTTGTGCTTGATTTCTTATCCTCAACACGATCAGTCTTTTTCGATACGGATGTTGAAGAACCATTTTCCTTCAATGTAGACTTTTTTGGCTGGCTTGGCATTGATTCAGCTGATGAGACCATTGATGTATTCCGTGCAGTTGCAAGGCGTTCTATGGTGGAATTTCGAGGGACAGGCTTTGGTAATTTCTTAGTGCCCTGATTTAGTGGTTGACTCTTCATGGAAGTTGTTGAAGTTTTATTTTCGATGGAGCTCCTCCTGGAAGTAACCGGACTAGGACCACTAGCTGCACTCCTCTCAGCAATCCTCTTCTGGCGCTGAAGCCGTAACTCCTCCATTTTCTTTCTATTCTCCTCTTCCTATTCGAAAATACAAAGCAAAAGGAAAAGAAATCAGAAACAGATTAGTATTTTGTACATGTATGAAACAGGACACAACATATTAATGGACAAGACAATTGAAAATTATGTGCTAAGGTATCGTTTTTAGTTGAATGCTTTCCCAAACACATGACATGATTTGCTCTTGTAGTTTGGATGGTACTTAGCTACATTTGAGCATTGCAGTCTACTTTCTCTCAGTTTGGACAAGGAACCTACTGGAACTTAAAGGGTTGAAAATACCTGATCGAATTTACTTTTCAGTACTGTGGTTCTGCTTCCAGCTGGTGGTTTCCTGCTTTTTGATGCTATGTCTGATTTATTCTTGACAAGAGATCCATTTGGTACTCTGGAACGGACTTCTTTAGTTGAAAGTTTCCCCCCAGAACTTCCATGCTTTTTACCATTAGCACCCTTGTCATCAGCACCAGTTGTTTCAACATCAGAGTGCCTTCCTTTTGCTTCAGCAGATAGCACATTCATTTCATAGTCGATTTCTGGAGTCCAAGAAGTCATGGCAGTTTCCTCAGCTGAATCACGCCCAAGCATCATGTAGAGGTCATCTGGCTCATAGGAAACAGAAGCAGCCTTCTGTACATTTTCTGAATTGCCATTTTCACATTGAATAGCTTCAATTTCTGGAACCAAGCCTATACCTATCCTTAACTGAGAATCAGATTGATCTTCTCCCACTGGACCTTGAATCATGAAAGAGTCATCAACAAAAACGTCCTTCTTGTTTTTCTCAGTGCTGAAATGTTCGCCGGCGAATGAAGAAGCACTATGCCCATCAAACATTTTGAGGCCCATGATCCCATCCTGATTTGCTGATTTATCCAGTTGTTTGTTGATAAACCATTCTCCTTCTTCGCGACTTTTGATCATAGTAGATTCTGTGGAATAATCAGAAATATTAGCTCGAGAACTAATCCCAGAATCATTGCCTTGCAACATTAAAAACTCCCCATTCATGCCGTCTCTTCTCTTAACAACTGGACCTCCAAATTCATAAGTTCCAAAGTTTCCACCTCGGGTTTCACCTTCATGACCCCTATCCATCTGTGTGGCCAGAAAAGGATCACTTGAGATTGCTCTCTGCTTTGTTACTCCCTCAGAGTTCGGGTTAAATGCTGTTGGCCTTCCATCCTCTGAGCGCTTGCCTGCAAAATGTTCCTCATTCAACCTGACAGGGTGTGGATCTACTTCTGAAGAATCCAAATCCCTGTCTTGCAACAGAAGGTTTTGGAAAGCATCCCATGGATTGTTTCTTTTCTCTCCCTCAGAATTTTTCGCAGTAGCAGCCTGAGTTTCAAGTTCGTCTTCATCATATGAAGCAGTGTTTCGATGCTTGCTTCCATCTCGTTTCTTAAGATGACGTGAGGTAGACTTATGCTGTCTCCCCAGCGATCCAACAGCCTCCTCTACTTGCTGTTTGAGAGAATCTCCATCAATGAACTCATGCTCATCAGAAGTCTCTTCAGAATCACGGCTCTTTTCACCATTCCTCTTGGAAGAAATGTAATTAATATTGCGGATGACAACCTTTCTTGAGGATTTCTTTCCATGCTTTTTCTTATGTATCTTCTCTTCTGGTTCACTCTCAGAGCTGGAATCACTAGGCTCAGTGTATTCATCATGTTCGCGTGAAGATTTCTTCTTGCTCGTTGAAGATGATTTATGACTTCTATGATCATCTGGTTCCCAAGCATGACTAGAATCCCCCACATTTGGAGGCCAATGCATATTCCCTGGATAATATGGAGGGGCAGCATGCATACCAGGAAAAAGGTAGCCTTGACATGGAGGCATTTGTTGAAATGGGGGACCCTGAAAATTGTGCATGTACTGAGGAAAATGGGATGGCCATGGCATTTGTACCTGAGCTTTCCCATCTGTGGATGGCAAGCTACCATCTGCAGGAGATGTTAAATGATTTCAAAACATGAAGTAGTAGTTCATTGGAGTTAACTATTCTAGACTAGCAATTACTGGAGGGCATAGCTTATGAACATAGATCATGAAATTCACCATCCATCCTTACCTGGGTTAATATCTCCACTCCCGGCATCAGAGGCATCAGCTGAACCATTTTGCTTCCCGCTAGAGAAATTCAACATAAGATTTTGACTAGGATCATTTTCTTCCCCTGCAAGTATGATTCCAGATGTTCCAAGGTAAGACAAGTCTGGTCTAGCACAAGCTTGCATTGCTGCTAATTCAGCCATCCATAGCCTATCTTCATTCTTTCTCTTGCATAAGTCCATGAAATTTATGCAAGCTTCCCTGACAGAAACAATAAGTAGACTTTAAATTTTCAAATGGTGGAAAAAATTCCAGCACAGTTAACGAATTTACTGTCTATTTGATAGAAGGAAAAACATAAGACAGTAAACTATGTAAGTGACAATTCTACGGAAGTTGTCACAAAAATGCATAGCTTCTGCATCTGCATCAAACTAAATTCTCCAGAAATTGTCTATACACATGTTGGACAAGGAGGAACGAAGCTGCCATGCCCTCAGGTGTCCAATGCTGCAGCTTTAAACCGAATAAGTGTGTTTTTCGATTAGAAATAACTTTCACTTGAGCTTAATCTCTATAAAAACAGTCCTAACTCCTAACTTATGAAAATCATTCCATTTTGACAGTGGCCTTTCGCACCTTAAACGTGAAGCACCAAAAGCATCTGCAAAAGATATAAGATCATCTATATTATCAGGTTCATATCCAGCAACCAAAGCCCGAGCATAAGCCATTGCCTGCTCTTTTGCAAGTACTTTCCTCCTAGTTTCCAGAACTCGTTGAAGATGAACCCTGCATGCCAACCCCAGGTGAGCAATGAATGCATTTAACAGAAATGCACTGAAATCAAGCTAATGTGACTAATTGCAGGACAAGGTAATTTACTTGGAATTTTCCTCCTGAACAGCATTGCTGGTTCCATTGTATTCACCTTTTGACTAAATGCAGCATCATAGTACAAGTCTGGAATTAAGATATGAGCTATCAAGGAAACAAAACCAAACAATGTTTGGTGCAAGGCAAAACATACCTTAGATGAAGAAAAAGACTTTTGGAAAGTTTCTGAAACAACTGACTCAGTTCCTGCGAATTCCAAATTCGATGAAATCACATAATCTGCTACATTAGCATATAACAGCTAAAAGATATAAAATTTAAATCTAAAGATCTGTTGGAAGAATCCCTTTTTGAATAAGGTCAGTATCAAATGAAAACCATGTTAATCAGTCCACTTGGTCTCTTGGTTGGTGCTATTACAAGACTGAAATCTAAAACATAGAAAATCAACAAAACTGCAGAATTTCAGTTACCAAAACCTAGCCTAACTTGAAAGACATTCATAACATATGAAATCACAAAAAGGGAAAAACTTCAGGCTGTGGCTTGACTGCAGACACAGACATCAAGCAAGTTTTGGAGCAAACATACCATCTGCCTCTGTCGCCCCTGCAGCATTTGCTTCATTTGATTGAATTGAAATCTCAATATGCTCAATTTCTCTCTCCACTGTTACAAATCTCTCAAGAACTTCTGGTGTGCTAACAAACCTCACAAACCTGTTAACAGCATAAAAAGCATAAAACAAGCTAATGAAACAAAGATTGAAAGCAAAAGATGAAAATAACCTGAGATACTAAGTCATAAACACTCAACAATCATTGTGAATTATGGAAATTCCAAACAATGGGTCAATTTACAAATCCAAACTAAACAATATTGTTGCCAAATCTTTCCACATTTCAAAACAAAGCCTAGAAAAGCAACTCAATCAACAATCCAAAGCCTGAATTTTACCTTTGCAGAGTGCCTTTTGTGAACCAGGAAGCAGTTGAGTCCACTGGACGAAGAGTTATAGAGTACCCTCCTTTTGATATCTGATCTTTGGCACTTTTGAGGTGTGAAATGAAGGGTTCAAACAATCCTGATGCCAATTTCTCATTCTCTTTCCCAGCAAAAATCACCAGATCACATCTTCAAATTACAGACACAAACGCAAAACCAAACTTTCTCAGATGAATGACCAAATAAAAAACCTTACTTCACACAAAACCAACACCGCAACAAATGTACAAATATACAAAACAGTAATCCCATGATCTAGTAAAAATTACCCAGATAGAAAAGAAAAAAAACACATTTTTTATTTACTTATACAAAATCAAAGAACCAAATTAACTTTACCTGGTTCTAGTTGGAGTGAGTTGGAACAAGGCATAATCAAGACGTGTCCGGAAGTCCATAGTTAAGCCCTAAGACGGGTACCAACAATTCCTGAGAGAGAGAGACAGACAGACAGACAGACAGACAGAGAAGCAAACTCTAAATCTTCATAGGTTGAGATCATCCATTGTTGGAACATGGAAGTAGTTTCTCTTTTTCAGTTCCTTGTTGCCATTACAGAAACAGATTCATTTTTTTTTGGTTGTGCTGACGGACCAAACATGTGAAAAGTTTTAGAAACTGGGGGGGTTTTGAGGTAATGCAGAACTATACAGTTGGGAAGTTTTTCATCGGATCTTGTGCTGTTTCTTTTGCAGGGCTTTTTGTACTTCCATTTTTGTTTAGCTTGGAAGAATGTTGCATATCATCGAAACTGCAAAGACAGAAAAAAGAGAAAAAAGAGCTGCCTGTTGCCAGCAAAGAATTGATGAAGCTAGCTTTAGAACATTGGAAAGTTTTCAGGATCACAGAGAGTAGAGGGGAACAAGATTTTGGTGATATTTTTATGGAACATGGGTCCCACTTACCGACAATTTCTTCCATCAATTTTCATTTTGTTTTTCAATTTTTCATCCTATTTTCGTGATGGGAAAATGAATTTAATTTACTCCAGGTTGGATTTTGTACAGTGTTGTTAGTTGGGAGGTGGATTCTTTTCTTTTCTTGCAGTTATGTAATCTTGCTTTTCAAGAGAATAGAAAAATTTACTGCATTGCTGTCAGTTTCAATGTGCTCAGTGGTAAGAGTGAGAGAGTGGGCAAAGAATAATCACTCAACTCTACCTTTTTTCAGAATTCCCATGCCCATCCCAACCACATATTGCAGCTTTCAGCTCTGCCAAGCAAATATTCCAAGGCACTCACTTCCAGAAAATAGCATATACCCTGATGAAAATCTTTCAGGTGAATGGGATGTTATTATTATTATTATTATAATTGAATGTGAGATTGAGGTTCTGTTTGAACAAAATCTTAATATATATAATTTTATTTCACAATTTATTTTAATCATTCAGTCAAAATGTTATTGACATGGTATCAAAAATATTTTTCGATGAAAATCTCAAATTGAAAAAAAATATTAGTGCTGATATTGGAATTTTGATATGCAATACTCTATGTTTTAGCGTTACTTGGATTTTTTTTTTTGCAACTCTATTATGAATCAATAGGTATCTAATCTCTTTTAACAATAATTTGAAATTATACCAATAACCTTTGATCGAGTATTTAAAAATGAATTATGACATATTATAAAGCTTGATTTCGAATACAAACAATCACAACCCTTTTTTCCATTATTAAATATTTTTCTTGTAACAAAAAAAATAACAATTTGAAATTATGACATGGAGGTGGCTTTCTAATTGCAGTTAAAGAAAAGGATTGCGATCAAAATTACTGGCAAATTAGCCAGGATACCCAAGTTTGATTGCTCGTTCAAATATAGCTTTCGTTTATTATATGCCGTTAATTGTATAATTAGGAGGGTCCTAATGATTGTTGCTCGTCAACAAACTTGGCCATTCCCTTCCCCCAATATTGTATTTTGTAGTTAGTTCTGGTGCAACCAAAAAATTTACAGTGGCTGAGGCAATTATTTTTCCGAGTACCATTATTTGTTGCGTGGGCCAATTATGAAGAGCTGTTTACACTAGTTGTCAAACGGTACCTAACAAGTTATTATTAATTGCTTTTTTTCTCTCCTTTGCATCATAGCGATGCTTATGGGTTAATAATAGGGTATCTGGTACTTTGGGCTTTTGTTGTTTTGGATATTAGAATCCAAATTAATCAACATATGATCAAAATTCAGAATCTTTCTATACATAGTATATAATTAAATTATTATTGATTAAAAAAGTATCGAAATTTTTTAGATGAATAAAAAAAGCGATTCGAATCTTTTTCTTGTTTTTCCAAGGAAGGTAAAGTAAAAAAGAAACATGAATTTAGAAAATATAACATGCCAATTAGGGCACAATGCCATGGAATTCTGGAATCACGAGTTTCAAAAACAAGCAAAGAAAAAGCTACCCTAATTTATCCTTGTGATAATAATCAAAATTTAAATATGAAAAGAAAAAGTTGCATATTTCGTTCATGGGGTTGATGAGGAGCTTATCCTGAAACAACCCTTTATCGTTATTAAGCTCGATATATTAGGACATGTTGTCCATGATGATGACTAAATACCTGTCGGACTAGAAATGTGTTTGCTCTATCCGACCAATTTTCCTTCTAATTTATTTAAATTGAGACTTTGAGTTGAAATTGCAACCACCACAAACATTACCAAGCAAGCAAGGTCTCCTTTCCCAGTAGAAAGCAGCCAGTAGAGTCAATTATGATCTCATAATAAATGCAATTTCTAGTTAACATCTAAATTACTTGATAGAACTTGTTATCCTGACGATAAACTCATGTGAAAACATTAAATTTTGAATAAACAATTAAGTGGAATGCACAAAATATGATGTCTCTTCTTGATCTAACATGCATATGAAAATAGTCATGTGTCATCATATAATATTTGTAATACAATTAAAGGTATTTTCATATTTGTAATTTGAATTTAATTTTTTATTCAAGGTGATTTTAAGGATGAATGATCCGATCATGTATTCAAAATTTTATTTTCGAAATGTTTTCGAAAGTATTGAACTCTAATAAACAATATGGATTTATATTATACAAATTATATAATTTATTATGACTGTTTAAGCATAATTAGTTTGAAATTGAGAACATGCTGAAGATAAGGCTGTATTAAATGCCTTCACTTCACTAGTAAGTCAGACTGACAAATCTAAATTGTTCGTAAGGTGGCATTCTTTTTCTAACCTTGATCTATATGTTTACACATGTGATCACTGAATTTGATATTTATCAGACACATAAATTTATTTGGTTGAATCATTGATGCAAAAGTAAGCAATCGTATCTGCTAGGGTTAACTCTCTTTAATTTACATCTATAAAAGTAAAAGTAACCTACTTATTCATTCTATTAAATGTAATATTTTAAGCCCATTTTAACTAAGAATTTCATATCTATGGTTAAGGAGAGATGATTCTTTTTTCTCCTTTTTTTTCCTTAAAAATCAAATATTAATATTTACATTCATAAATAATATCACCCAATTCCATATTTTCCATGTTACCAACAATTAGATTTATTAATTTAAATACGATATAATGATACGATATGAAATAATAAAAAAAAAGGGAGAATAACACGAATTAATATTTTGATAAAAACTATACACACATTTGATAACAGCTGAAAATTTGATTTAATATTTAATATGCTTACAAGAATTATGATACAATGGTTTTTATATTTTATACAATTTGACATAAAATAAATAGAACAAAGATATAGGAATTGTCGAATCTACCAATAACCAATTTAGTTGAAAGAAAAAAGAAAATGATGGTTTTGCTCATGCATGTCTCCAAGTAGTAATTCCAGTCAGTTTCAACTTGAATGGCCCAATTACATGGGCTATAGGAGTAGGAATAGCAGTTGTTCCTATCATCCTATGACAACAGCCTTTTTATTTGGACAGAGAGCCAACATAGATTTGGGGCCCAGAAACTATTGTCACCTTCAAAATTGTATTGATTATCAAAGCCACTTTCTATTACTAATTAAAATAATTAATAAGTAAATCTTTGTCCAAGACTATGAAAGTACCTTCAACCACAATGTAGGATTCTTTGAAAAAAGTTTTGAATTTTAGTCAGAGTTTTGAATTTTGAAATCTGAATCTAAGTATTTGATTTGCTTTTCAAATATCGTAATTAAAACTTTGATAATTTATCAACAGATACCTTTATCATATAAATTTATATGTTATTATTTGTTAAGTAATGAAATGGTCTACTGAATGATTTTTCATCAAAATTATTAATTAACTGATCATTTTCCCTTTCTTTTCCCTTTATGCAAAATTGCTTGATTTACTACAACTTGTCAAGCATCTTGATACCACAATTGCACAAATGTTTTTGAATATTGCTCAAGTAATTATCTTTCCTAACTCACAGTCTTCCATGAAATTATTCCCAAATAGTTCAATAAAAAAACGTCAGCAAATGTCATTGAAATCTTGTATTAAAAGTAAAGAGGAGGTTTTGAATAACGCATAAAAATCTCTTAAAATTTTAAATTTGTAAATTCAAATCTAATCATACTATATAAAATTAATCTACTTTACGATGAATTGTTTAATTTAGATCAATTAATTTGATTATAACCATAACTTTATTATCCATATAATTTCATAGAAAAAAAATTGTAAACTGGATTGGTCAAGGCTAAATAAGAGAATAATAAGACGATAAAAATAAAAACGCTAAGTTAATAAAATCCTGCCTTCTGTTAAAAAAAAAAGTAAAAAACAATAATCAAAGGAACAATCACAAAGCTTTTAAAACAATTGTTAAAACTTGAAGTATATAGAATTATCAAATACTATAATGATTCAATTGGTAGAAATATATGTTGGTTTTAAATATTAAAATTCAACACGTAAAGAAGGGCAGTATGCTGACTTTTTTTAGGTGGTTTTTCATAGTATCTATGTTGGATTTGAAACTGATGTCTTCGGACAACATGTTTTGATGTCTGCCTCTTGTAATTTCTTGATAAACAAGCTTTAAGTTGTATTAGATTTGCACATGTCTTGAAGAATTAACGTTTTTTCTTTTATTCATTTAATTTATTCCAAAGTTAAATGTCACGGAGATAGCTACAATCTAGGTTATTTGTATTTGCTTGGCTGTGGTTCGTGACCATGCCTTCCTAGTTACTTCCTTGGAGAAATTAAGATTATTGGAATTTCATTTATTATTTGTTTTTGAAGTTGACATTAGATCTAATCATGAGTAGATTTGAGCCAGGCATAAACTATATAATACTAGCTTATATACAAGTTTAAGTCCGACGCGGATTGCAAAATCGGATTTGATTTTTAGTCCAAATCCGTTTTTTATTTTATATTGCGAGCTCGACTTTATTTTTTTAATATTTTAATATTTGTTTTTTATTCTTTGTCTTTTTAAACTTTAATTTATTTTGTCAAAATCTGCATGTAAATTTTCATATTAAATTATATATAATAATTTCTTTTTATGGTTAGAAAAAATATATAATAATTTTTATTACTCAACATGTACATGTAATTACAATATATTTATTAAATATATATTTAAAGACTTTAATTTTATTTATGTTCGGGCCACGCCAAGCTTGAGCTTCAAAGAATTAAGCTAGAGCCCGGCCCATTTTTGAACGAGCTTAAAAATTTTGCTTAAGTCTAATAGATATATCTTATATTTTTACCTAAATCCAACCAAATAGTTGATAAACTTTCGAATTTAAGTGGATAACTTGACCCTTGAACAGGTCTAATTGACATGCAATCACATAATATTTTTATTTTTGGCTCCTAATTATTAGCAGTATAAAATCTCGTATATTAAAAGTGAAGTTTTTAAACTTCATCAATGAAATTTGTGGATTGTCACATAGTCTTGACTTATATTTAAAATAATTTATAAATTAATCTGATACATAAAAGTAATTATGTGACAATATTCAAACTCCGCACACACATATATAAATCTAAAATCTCTATTTAAAGTGTATAGAGTAATAATTTTTGTTATAATTTTCTATGAACTATGGAATGTAATTTTTTCAACATTTAAGAAAAATAAATGCCAAATTGAACCAATGAAAGATGAGTTGCATATAGTTTTATGGAAAAAATTTAATGAGTTAGGGACTATACAATGAGAATAATGGAATAAAAAATTAAAATACAATTATATAGCTAGTAGAAATTATCTCTTACATTTGTTAGTATAGATTTTAGACTTCAAAAGCAAGATTAACAGTGTGTGACACATACCCCTTAATCAGTGCATATTTTTTAAAAAATAAAAAAGTTAATTAAAAAAAGAAGTGGAAAGTAAGGTAATTTTTAATTTCACTTGTTGAGTTAAAATTTTTCATTGTCAATGTATTAAAAAAAAACACATTTTATAAATATGTCATTATTCATTTATATATTTTATAGAAAACTTAGGAATGTAAATTTGTTATATGTTAAGAATTTCAAAAAGGAGTGATTTATAATGTATGTTTGGCTCTTAAAATTTTAAAAATTTTAACTTATGCAAGATTCTGATTAGAATTTTCTTTTTGAGGAAACTATAAATTAAGGATTTAAAAAAATTTTGTATTTAATAACATGTATTTAATGAATTCTTTTACTTTTTTCACTTTACACTTCAAAAATTAACAAATTATAAAGGTTTATTCTTTTTATTTTAATTAAATTATAATACTATTTCAAATTAATTTATTTATTTTGTTCTCAATTTGATTGATTTATTATTTTAATTAGAAAATTTTCATTCTATTTATTTGTTTCATTTAAAAACTTGTGATTTAATTTATTAAAATTTGTTTTTATTTTAAATAAAAAATTTTAATAAAAAATTTTCAACATTTTACAACACTTTTGCATTCTATTTAATTTATTTTAATAGCACTTTTAGTTACTCAAACAACACTTTTTATAAAACCTTCAGCTGTACCAAATAGACGCAAAAGAATAAAGTTTGCGAATTTTTCTCATTAATTAAAACAAAAAAAAATCAAAACAGAAAATCAAAATCACTATATGTGTGTGTGTGTGTATATATATAAATATATATATATATATATATATATATATGTAGATCAATAATATGTAAAGACTAAATTAAAAATTCAATTTCAACCATTGAATGATTAAAACTTTGCTATAATTAATTTTTAACCAAAATACTTATTACTTTGAATAGCATATTATTAAAACATTCATATTTTCTTTATTTATTTATTTTGCAAATTTAATCTATATAATTCTATCAAATTAAGTAGCCTGTTTTCAGTTTTAATTTTTATTTAATAATTGTCGATAGAACTTCAACGAATTTCAACTAATAAATTCTATCCCATTTTACTACAAAATTGTTCATTTAATAAGAGATTTATTTTACAATATAATGAATCTACTAAGATTTTGTCTAAAAAATTAATAAAAACATTGATAAGACAAGTCTAATATTTAAGCAACTTTCCCCCCAAATTAAAAGATTCTAGCATTGCGCCTGACATCATGGTAAAAGCATTAGATTTATTTAATTAAGAGAATCTTCTGACTCAGAGTTATAAAATTGATAGAATATTGTAACTAAAAAAATTGATAGAATATATAGAAGTACTAACTACTTAGCCACTTTTTATTGAAAAAAAAAATACTAATATATATGGATTATTATTTACAAACGAAATTAAAATGATGATACGTGTTTTTTAAAAATATTAAAAGTATGAAAAATAAATAAAAAGAGATGTGTATTATCATTTTAAATTCATTTGTAAAGTGTAAAACTCAATTGATTTTATATATATATATATATATATATATAAATAAAATTGTGTTACATATGAGTCAAATGTAGTTGTAAAAGATACTCCAAGATCAAGATGTCAGTTTGAACAGAAAGTCAAAGGTTGGGACTTCTCTTTCCTTGTCAATTACGATCTAATTTTAAAATTTGAGAAGAACACTTTAAAAATAAAATTTTAAATTAACCAAGTTGAAGCGAGAAAGTAATTTCTTAAACTTGTCTGAATAGGAACTCAAAACTTAGAAAATCTCTAACCGCGTATTACATAAAAAAATGGGCAATTGACTCTACATTGTTTTGAATAGGTTGCTATGGAAAATTAATTAATTAACTAGTTAGTTTGGTGTGGGAGGGAAAAAAATATTCAAGGGAAAAATGGAGTGAAAAAAAAAGAAAAAAAATTAATTTTTGGGTTTTTTTTTTGTGATTAATATAAATTTTAAAAATAAAAATTTGAACTTTAACTCTTTGAATTATAAGGTCAAGATAGATGGCATGCACTTCTATATATTAACTAAAAAATGTTCAAATATTTATATTCTAATATCTAATAATAAGAGAAGAAGAAAAAATAAGAAGGATATTATATTGAGATTAAAATATTGTAAAAGCATTTGTTGGATGTTTATAAGTATCCAGAACGCATATTCTTTTGTTAGTGGTATATTCTTAGGTCAACAAATAGCTAGAATATGACATACATATAATTAAAATTGACATATTTAATTCAATAGATATACAATAGCTAAAATTAATTTGCAGTCAATTACCATTTCTCCCCAATTATTCTTTCCTTCCGTGCATTTTCCGTCCTTTTCAAAATTAATTTATTTTTCTCAGCTTGGTCGGTGCATGTCAAAACCCTAATCTTGAAACAGTGAGAGAAGTTACCATTTTGCTACTGAGCAATTCCTTTGATGGGGTTTCGTCGTACTCCTGCTTGATCAAACAGTCAAAGTAGACAAGCACTAACTTTGACATGTGCTTTTCATGTCTTTCCTTTGTTTCTCTTCTTTGGCCCCATAAATTTTATTTTTTTATTTATCAAAATATGATTAAAAAAAGTTTGTCGTCAAAATTTTCCTTTTGTATCTGTCTAAAGCTTAAAATATAAAAGAAAAAACAAAGAAAGAGGGTTCAATCCAACTTGTTTGAAGGAGCAATGAAGTTTTCCAAAGGCATTGATTTGGTCAAATTTTTTGTTTCTTTCCTTCCCCCTTCAAAATCAAGCACACTTGTCGTTAAATCGTTCAAATCTTTCATATTTTCTTTCTTTTAATTCAATTATAGAAGTAAAAAAAGCTTGTAAATGAATATTCTAAAATCCAACAATACTAAATAAAAAATTAGTTAGGCCAAATCATTCAATTAGGGACTCTATATATACATACCATTACCAACCAACAATCTTAAGATACAAGCCGCAAAAAAAGATTTGATAAAGAAAAATATAATCAGGGTTTTCCTTTATTTTCCTTCTTGCTTGAAACCATGCATATCCAACGTTATTCAGCAGCAGCCATGATGAACTTCCAGCGCAACTTTCTTGCTCGCCAAACACCACCGAGTAAGTTGGCAAATCGCCTTATGACAACCAAAGCTTGTGATGCTTTCATTAACCATAGAGGCATTGACACCAAGAGAACGATAGCAACCTTACTCTACGATCACCTTTCACGACTAAACCTACAACCTTTCTTGGACAACAAGAATATGAAACCGGGGGACAAGTTGTTTGACAACATCAATAACGCGATAAGGAATTGTAAGGTTGGTGTTACTGTTTTCTCACCAAACTACTGCAAATCCTACTTCTGCCTTCATGAATTGGCTCTTATCATGGAGTCCAAGAAGAAGGTTATTCCCATCTTTTGCGACATTAAACCTTCTCAACTTTGTATTGAGAACAAGGAGAATGTTCCGGCAAAGGATTTTCAAAGGTTCAAATTAGCTCTCGAGGAGGCAAAGTACACTGTGGGGCTCACGTTCGATTCTTTAAAAGAGTAAGACGAATCAATCTTTTAGTACTTAATTCTTTTGGTTAATTTCACAAACTTGTGGAAATTTTTTACTAATTTCCTTTTGTTAATGTTATTTAGGAATTGGTCGGATGTGGTGACAAATGCTTCGGAAATTGTGATTGAAAGCTTGATTGAGATGAAAACGAAGAGCAGATGATTAAGAGCTCGAAGAACACTCCATTAATAAGTATTTGATCAGACTCAAAGTTATGATGCTGCCATCCAAGAATGTTAATGATTTCTTCAACACATTTCTATATTTTCGTTTGCATTATTCAATTCCTGTTAACAAGCCTAACGATCCTTTCCCTTGTTAATCCATTTCACTTGTACACTTTGTAACTGTTACAAGAAACAGAAACATACATACGCTGTAAAAATCTTTGGTTCATTTGTACAATAATACTCATTTGTAATAAAATTCAAGTTAATGATATTGTTAATTATCTATATATGTATTTAGGTTTTTCCTTTTACTATTTGATGATTAAAGAAACAAAATTTGATGTTAAAAATTAAAAGATTGATTTCATGACTATTAAGTCAAGTACTTTATTAATTGGTTCCATTTCATTTTGGTTTTGTTATTAAATTAGAAGAAAAGAATATAAATTAACCAGACTTTTTTAATTATGAAAAAGGAGATGTGAATCTTATTCTTTAAATAAATTATTATATAACTTATCACTTGAACCAAATGATTGATTGCATAATTTAACAGATTTTCGCATTGAAAATTAATTACTTTAAATTAAATCTGATAATTTGTGCATAAAATTTGTTTGTATGTCACGAAAAATAGTATTCATATCATGTAAAATTCGAAAAATTTTATGTCAAAATTCGTGTTGACACATTAAACATAAAACTTATTTTTTCAAATTTTGTCATATTTACATACAATTTTTAAAGAATTTTATATCATATCACCTTCATATTTCTTATTTGTTTTGTTTTCATGTAGTATCACCTTATCGTGTCTAAACTCAGTAAGTTTACTTTAAAACAACTTGAGCAATGAGGCCTATCATCAATTTTTTCTCATGGCTAAACTAGATTTAGTACAATTAATTAAACCAGTCATATTCCTTCAAAAATGATTGGGTTTTGGCATTATAATTGACAAATATAGAGTTGTTATTTCATTTTGATGGCTGCAATCTTATTGATATTTATTTCATATGGCCTTAATTAAGGTATTGGATGGGTGGATTTTGTTTGATGAATTATTAGAGGTTATCTAAGATCTTATTACAGCTTCAGACACGGAATATTGCAGAAATATTGGTTTGTACATTTAGACGAAGTCATTGTTTTGCTAATTAGATAAGTAAGCCTAAGACATATCCTTTTTTTAAATAAATAATTTTTTTATTCAAATATGGGGAAAAAAACCCCTGTTAAAAAAACTGTACAAATAATCATCAACCATACGTAAAGAGGTTATGATAATTATATCGCTGTGATATATGATTTTAATAAAAATGCCACTGACTTTAAAATGTAAATTTAAATTTGATTATTCTAACAACTCAATACTGAATTTTTCAATATTATATTTTGGCTTATTTGATATATATATCATTCAATTTAAATTTGATAATTTATATATGTATCTATTTCATGTCAAATATGTGTAAAATATAAAAATTAGTATATCACAATTCATATAAAATATGAATACAACAAATTTGAGATAAAATTTTTAAATTTTACTAAATTTGAATATAATATTTTATTAAAATTTTAATTCATATCATATCTTTTTTCATTCCATTTTTGTGGTCCAAATTACTAGGTCTAAATGTATTGGATCCACCTATCCTTTCCAGGTTTAATCCAAATTTAATTTGATTCAAACCCCTTAAAGGAAAATGGAAAAAGCAAGAAAAGAATAAAAACCCCAAATGGAAAAAGCAAGAAAAGAATAAAAACTTCTTGTCAAAAAAATAATATTGGGAAAATGATTTGTCTGATTCTTTGTCTTTTATTTAAATTTGAGGCCAACATGAAATGCATAATTTGTAAATAATTAATGAGCTTTTGTAATTAATGCCAATAAATACATTATTCTAATCACCAAAAAAAATACATTATTCTAAAAAGAGTACTGTAATTCTTTTTTTATTCTAAAAATATATAATTACACTGGTAAAAAAGAATTCGAATGAATATAATTTTTTTAAAAAAACTTGGTTGTGGTTGTAATCTCCTTTTGGACCACAGAATATTACAACCAATCACTTTAATCATCTGCGCTGCATTTGTACCCTTATCATCAATTCATGGCCTCAAAAACACTGCCCACAACCGTGCTAATGTCATCACTATAGTTGAGTTTGGAAGTGACCGCTCCCTTAGTTGGTGAGCCGCTCATTAAAAACAAACTTACAAAAGAATAAAATCACTTTTTCTTATAAAATAGGTGATAATCGGGTCAGGTTGACTTCATCCAATCTGAAACCAAACTAGATCAACACGGCTCGTAAATCATAATCTGTATCGAGTTAGGTCAATTCAAAAAAACAAGGACACGGTAAGAGATCGGGACCGGCTCCAATTTTTTGGCCTTTTGCAGCAGCCTCCTACAAAAACAGGCCTAGCCATTGCCCAATTCAAAGGGACGGAGGGACGCGCTCTCCCCGCCCCCTCCCCCTCCCCCCGGCGTCTTATTTTTATTTTTTTAATTCAATATTTTTTTTATAAATACCTATTTATTTCTTTAATTTTTTTTTTACATTTTCTCTCAAATCTCAACACTCATACTCTCTTAATATTCACTCAAACTCTCTCAAATTCATTCAAATTCTCTTACTCTAAATTTATAATATTATCATTTTTCTGTCTAAAATTCATTTTCCTTTTTGTTTTACAATTTTATAAATTTTAGTTTCAACTTCTAACTTCCAATATATATTCCTACATCTATTTCTTTCAAATTTTAAAATATATTTTTTTTCAAAAAATATAAAAATCTCAAAATTGTTTCGTCGTTCATGTTTCGTTTTTTGCCCTTTCAGTTCTACTAAAGTCTCTAATTTTAGTGACGAATCATTCAATAAATTCGAACCCGATGTTCATTTGGAATAGGAGTTTTCTTCGGCACCATCGATACATACTAGTGATTGTGGAAATCATGGTTAAACACAATCATTAGCTACTGCCACTACTGCTACATTACAAAGACAACGAAAATGAAAGTTACTCGCACTAAAAAAGAGTAAGGTATGGAAGCATTTCGACATTGTGCTAAAAAAAGGTACGATGAATGAATATTTTGCTATTTGTAAAATATGTGTCGTAACGGCTTCGCGCTCGACGATTTTGAAAAACATTTAAAAACAAAAGGAGTCGCCACCAATCTTTTTTGTAAGGTGTGATTGGCCACCTAAAAATATTTATCTTTTTAACAAAATCTCAAAATTAATTAATTTTTATTAAAAAGACAATTTTGGTCTGCGAAAACAAAAATCGGGTTCGGGAGTACGGTTACGCGTGGGGAAGGATTAGCACCCCCATGACGCCCGTTAAAAGGGTACCATAGTAATCATGTGTTATCCTTTTTGTTTTAATACAATAGTCCCCCATGACGCCCGTTAAAAGGGTACCATAGTAATCATGTGTTATCCTTTTTGTTTTAATACAATAGTCTCGATTTAATATTTAAAATTAATTCCTTTTTATTTCATTTTTGAAGTATTATTTATCAAAATTATTTTTCTAATCTTTTTGAAAAAAGGGTTAGGTTTTGTTTATCGAAAGTGAGTATGAACCCTTTTGTATCGAATAATTAAATCAAATACTCCAATACTTTTGGCAGCATTCGAAATAATTTTCCTCACCTAGAGATTTCTTAAGAATCACTACTTGTGACTTCTATAGAATCTCATCCTCGGAAAATTCACACTTGCTTCGAAAATGATTATGAATGCACATGATGCAAACAAATAAAATGACGCAAATGAATTCTTTTATTTCAAATTTCATTATTTATTTATTTATTTATATTTATTTGTTTTTAACAAAACTTATTCATTTTCATTTTTAATAAAAATTTAAATTATTGAAAAATCATACTAAATATTCCAATACTTTTGGTAACATTTAATACGACTCTTCTCACCTAGGGATCAGCTAGGAATCACTACTTGTGACTTCCGTAACATCCCATCATCAGACTTCATTTATTTAAATTTAAATTTTATTATTAATTTTAAAAATTCAATTTTATTTTCAAAAATTTAAATTATTGAAAAATCATACTAAATACTTCAATACTTTTGACAATATTTAGTAGACTCTTCTCACCTACGGATCAGTTAAGGAATCACTACTTGTGACTTCTATAACGTCCCATCATCGGACAATCATTTATTTAATTTTAAAATTTATTATTAATTAAAAAAAATTCAATTTTGTTTTCAAAAATTTAAATTATTGAAAAATCATACTAGATACCTCAATACTTTTGACAATATTTAGTAGACTCTTCTCACCTAGGGATCAGTTAAGGAATCACTACTTGTGACTTCCGTAACATCCCATCATCGGACGAACTCCCTTCTTTAATATTAACATTGAAGCATATGGTGCAAACATATAATTTATAATGCATACAGATTTTTACTTTCTTATTTAGCATGTTCATTGTTTATCTTCATTTTGTTATTTTACATTATTTATTTTGTTATTTTTGTTGATCTTGTTTTTTATATTTATTACTAAATATTTTTAAGATAAAAGCTTATGTATTGAAAAACCTCTCTAAATATTTCAATACTTTTGGCAACATTTAGTGAAATTTCTCTTACCTATGGATCAGTTAGGAATCACTACTTGTGACTTCCGTAACATCCAATCATCGGGCATTAGCTTTTACCTCTTATGAATTATTTTATCTCCATTAATTCTTGTCTTTGTTTATTTAGATTTATTAACTTAATGCCTTTTGTCATCATCTTTTATTAAAATCCTATTACCATTTGTTTGGTTAATTTAATCACTTTTGAAACTTTATTATTATTAATTTTTATTGGTTTAATTATTTTGTGTTCATATATCTCTAAATCCCTTTTATCCTTTATTAATTTTTCCCACCTATCTCCATTACCTCTTTTGTGTTTATTAATTTTCATTTAATTAGTATTTTTTTCTAAATATTCTTTATTACCAAATATATTATTATATATTTTTAAAATAAGCACGAATTTAAATCTTGAGAAATTGAACCGAATATCCCAATACTTTTGATGACGTTTGATAAATTCCTCTCACCTAGAGATATTCGAAGAATCACTACTTGTGACTTCTACGATATCTCATCATCGGACAAATTCTATGCTTACTTTATTTTATTCTATTCTATATTTATTAGTTTTTATTTGTTAGCTTCCTAAAATATTCCTTTATAGCAAATTGTAAAAGAAAATTATATATATATATATATATATATATATATATATATATAAAACTATATGGTTACATTTTATACTTATTTACATTTTTTATTTCCTATGTACATCCCAAAATTATATATTTTTCCTAGCTTTCTAAAAAAAATCTTTATAGTGAATTGTTTAAGAAATGTTTAATACATAAAAGAAAACTATGTGGTTATGTGTATTTTATATACTTATTTTATGCACTATATATATGTAATATATATTTTGTATACTTTTTTTTTATATATATATATTTATATACATTTTTTGTTATAAATATTTATATATATTTTAAACTAAATATTTCTTATATTTGTTTACATACTTATTTACATATTTATTTTTATATATATATATATATTCAAACCATATATATCTCCTAGAGTTATTTACATATTTTATTTATTTATTTATTTTTCAAAACTATGTGTTTATTAATAACTCTATAATTAAACTTAAATTTATTAGCTCCTAAAGAATTTTTACATACAAACAAATATTTATTTTTTGTGTTATGCAAACATATTAAAAATACATAAAATAAACTATTAAACAGAATAAATAAATAAATAATAAATAAATGAAGAAAATATATATACCCAAGCGGATTGGGCTTAAAACCCAAAGAGATCTGTCCACAAAGGCCTAAAATCGAGCCCAACGGTAGAGCCCAAACCTGCTGAGCCAAAGCAAACCAAAACGGGTCGGATCAGGTGCGTGAGTGGAGCGGGTTGGGTCGACACGCAGGTGTGGGAACCGGGTGCGCGGATTGTGGATCGGGTCGGGTCGCTGCGCGAATCTTCCAGCCCTCAAAACGCCGCGTTTTGCTACTCTATAAAAGGCCCTATTTTTTTTTCTTCCTTCACTTCACCCGGTTTCTCCCAAAAAAATGCCAAAATCCTCTTAAGCCTCTCGCCTCTCTCCCTCTCCGGACGATTGCCGGCCGCCGTGCGCCGCCGTGCGCCGGTCACCTGTAGTCTTCCCGACACACCAAAAGCACTCCCCTCGTCTCCCTCTCCTCAGATCTGGCCTCCGTTCCTCTCGAAAATTCCTCTAACCTTACAGATCTGAAAACCAAAGCCCTCTTTTTTTTTATCTTTTTATATTTTTTTTGGTTTTTTTTTTAGATCTGGTTGTGATTTTGATTTTTGTGGTTTGTTGGTATGTGTGTGTGTGTGTGTTTGCAGGTACCGGTTCGTGTGGTAGGGCTCTAGGTTACTTTGAGGATTTCGGATCTTAGGTTTTCTAGATCTGGGTTAGGGTTTTCCAGATCTGGGTTAGGGGTTTGTTTTTGGGTGTGTTTAGGTTGCAGTGGTGGTCTTGGTGGAGCCTCCGGTGAAGGTATAGGGTTCGTGAGTGGTGATTTTGAGTTTGGTCGAGAAAAAAAGAAATGGGAAGGGCTCTGAACCAACGGGTAGCAATCGTTCTCCCTTTTTTCCTTGGGGTTTGAGTGATTGGTTGCTTATAGGGTGAGGGCGTTACAGAGTTGGTGGCGGCTGGTGGAGAGGGAATGGGCTAGCAGAGGGGTAGGTGACAGTGGCGGTGGCTGGCAGGGGTGAGGGTTTGGTGTCTCGGTGATGATGAAAAAAATGGGGCTCCTCCTGAGGTTGAGTTCTCCTCCTCCTCCTTAGCAAAAATGGTTTGTCGTCTTTTATTGTTGGTAGAAGACCCTCATGCTGAAGGATCAAGACTACCAAAAAAGAAAGATTTTTCAGCATCCTTAGAATCTGGCTTTTATCCGTGGTGATGAAAAGGTCTCCCGTTGCTGCCAATGCTTTGGAACCAGTTTATTGGCATGTTATTGCCGGTTCTGGATTTTGGGAAGAAGGAAAAGTGAAGACTTATGCTTGTAGCTTGTTGACCTGACGCAGGGGGTAAAAAGAGAATCCTCAGAAGGTGGTAGCTAAGAGGGACGTGGGCAAAATGGTGGGTTATCAAATTGGTGTAAACTCAAAAAGTTAAGGCAAGATGTTAACACATACTCGAATTTGTGTATGCTGGAAGAGAAACACGGGGACTTTGGGACAATAAGTGTAAGCAGAAAAAAGGGAAGAAACAAAATGGTATCTGTCTAGTTTCAGCCATTGTCATTTTTTATTTATTTTTTTAATCTTTAATTTATTTAATTAATTATTGAAAGAAAGAAAGAAAAAAAAGTTGGGCCTTAAAATAAATTTTGAACCTGGGATTTTAATGCTAAAAGAATGGACTTTACAATTGAACTTTGGGTTTTCAAGCTCATATGCCTAATTCATTAGTGGACTAGACACAAAAAGACACGATTATACATTGACCTAAGATCAAAAGATTTAATAAATTTAATTAAAATTTTCAAATGAGTTCGAATCGAACGCATTGAAACTGAGAATAAGAACTCAATTTATTTTCAGTAACATTCAATAATCCGGACAAAATTAGGTGTCTACAGCTGCCCCTCTTTGCTCATTGCTGAGGATCAGGAATAGAGCAAAGACAATAGACAACAATTTTGTCCGGCTCATGATCTAATCTTTTGTTTTTGTTTTTGGTTTTTGGTTTTTTCTTTTCTTCTTTTTTTTTATTTTCTTATTTATGTATTCTTTCTCTCTTTTCTTTTTTCCTTCTTTTTCTTTTCTTTTTCTTTTCTTTTTTAACTTAAACTTAACAAAGTTTCTCTCACTAAAGGCTCTTCACTTTGAGATAGTTTAACATTAATCAATGACTTTAAAATTGCATCCAAAGAATTTCAAAACTATACTCGGATAACTTAGCATTTGTACCTGAAAGGTTTCAAATTTATGCCCGGAGGACTTAAAATTTTGCCCGAAGACTTGGAATTGTTGCCTGGAGGACTTGAGATTGGTGCTCGGAGGACTTGAGATTTTATGCCCGGAGGTCTTATATTTGTGCCCGGAGATCTTAGAATTGTGCCCGGAGGTCTTAGAATTATGCCTGGAGGACTTGAGATTTGTGTCCGGAGGTCTTAGATTTGTGCCCGGAGGACTCGAAATTTTATGCCCGGAGGTCTTATATTTGTGCCCGGAAGTCTTAGAATTATGCCCGGAGGACTTGAGATTTGTGCTCGGAGGACTCGAAATTTTATGCCCGGAGGTCTTATATTTGTGCCCGGAGGTCTTAGAATTATGCCCGGAGGACTTGAGATTTGTGCCCAGAGGACTTGAGATTTGTGCCCGGAGGTCTTAGAATTGTGCCAGGAGGTCTTGAGATTTGTGCCCGGAGGACTTGAGATTTGTGCCCGGAGGACTCAAAATTTTATGCCCGGAGGTCTTATATTTATGCCCGGAAGTCTTATATTTGTGCCCGGAGGTCTTAAAATTGGTGCCCGGAGGACTTGAAATTTGTGCCCGGAGGACTTGAAATTTTGTGCCCGGAGGACTTATACTTTGAATTTGATGCCCGAAGGACTTGGAATTGGATTTGAAATTTTTGAAAATCATTCTTCAACCTTAACATAGCATTAATCAAACTAGATTTGAAATTTTCTTTATCTTGAAAACTTAACTTTCTTGTTTTGAAAAAAGTTACTTAACCTTTAAAATCTTAATTGGATGGTGTCGAGCCTTTGAGAAACATGTTTTACTTTCAAAATTTTACACAAAAACTTTCAATGCTGATGCTGTATGATACTGCGCATGTATGCAAGTATGCCTGGCACTCAATCCTGTATATTCTCTAACTTTGAAACTCTATCTTGTCAAAGAGGTACATCATTTGTCCTTTTTATCTTCTTTGCCCCAACATGAACCTGAAAGCTCCTTTTTATTTCCCATTTCTGCAGAGTTCTTGTACCTCATCATAGCCTGTTGATGAAAAGCGCTAAAAATTTTCCACATAACTATTTTCTAGGGGGAATGAATCCAAATTTCACAAGTGATACTTGATCCTTTCGAAAAATTAGTGATTACTTTTGAAGATGATTGACATAAATCCTATTCGGATCTTTTCAACTGGACAATTGAAAGTTTGGTGCACCAGGATGTTCTGTTTGGGGAATATTTTGCCACTTATCCAAAAAAACAATGGTTTTTTTTGGCTCAAAATGGTTTTCTTAAAACACCATCGCTTTTCTTTTTCTTTTTTTTTTGAACAAAATTTTGAATAAGAAAAGAAATAAAATATTTACAACTTGGTTTGACAATCTCTTAAATTCTCGAATAATGGCGTTCTACAAATGCCAAGATGAGATATGAATAACTGAGGTCTTTTCTGTTTAGGAAGAGTATGTACAAGAAGAAAGGTTTAAACTTTTTTAGAAAAATGTCGGGCAATCAAGTGATATCAGAATCTTTGGATATCTCGAGGGTTTCCAGGGCTTGTTGATTCTTTTTCCATGTTTGCAATTCATGTCACTGCTTGATTTGTTGCTCTGTAAAGTTCATTGTTTGCTCTAGACTGCCCTTTTCGGGTTTTCACCCTAGAGCTTCATTCTTTCTTTTCTCTTTCTTCTTCTTTTTTTCGATTGTTCCACCATGCATTCAAGAATTCAAATTTCATTCAAACCAAATAATAGCAAGAATTTTCCAGAGAAGAGCTCTTCGATACAAGCATCCATATTTGATCAAAATGGACTTTTAAGTACGTAATGTAGGCCATGGTTCAGGGTTTTGAAAGAATGGATAAACAGGCCCAAAATGTTGTTTAAGGATGATCAATCCAAGGATAATTTCTTTTCATATGGACATCTATCATTTTCAATATTCGAAACACCTTTCTTTTTCTACTATTCCATGTGTCTCTTCTTTTTTTCTCTTCTTCTTTTTTTTTGAATCCTTTTCATTCTTTGAAGCACATTTCTTTGAGTACTCTCACATGTATCCTTTTCTTCTTCCTCTTTTTTTTTATTTTTATTTATTTTTCTTTTTCATTGATTCATGTCTAAGATTTCAAATCTAATTTGCCCCAAATTGTCCCACAACATAGTAAATCTTATTTGATCCAAAACAAAAGTTGAATCATTCATATTCTTTGAAGAGATATCTTCTGAACAGGCCCCCCGGTGTAGAGGGTGATCCTTGGAAGAGGTTTATTGTGAAAGAAATTATCAGGCTCAAAAGGGGTAACAAAAGGATAATGTTTATATTTGTGAATGGAATACGAAAGATGGCCATTCATCATCTCAAATTAAGATGCTTATATTGAAAAGCAATTCTTAGGATAAGTTTTTCTTTTGGCTTTTGGATCATCTGAATATCATGTTTGCACGGTGTCACGATCAATTTCATTTTTTTCTTTTTTTTCCTTTCTTTTTTTTCTTTTTCTTTTTCTCTTTTCTCCTTTTTTTTTTGCTTTTTTGTAATGCAACACTTTGATATGACAGAGCTTGACCTCACACACCACATCGTCATTTAAGGAAAAAAAGGTGATGCGTAACTCAAGGTATTGTATAGATGGACAACAGTGAAAAATCCTCAACTTTGGTTTTTTTTTTTGTTTTTTGTTTGCTATCATGCTCTAAATCATGGGCGAAAAGCATCTCGGAGGTACATAATTAAAGAGTTCAAGATTTGTACACGAATCAGGGTGGAACTGTATTCCCAAATGATCTTGTCAAATATCAAACTGCCAATATCCAAAATCTTCGAGATTGTCAATAATTGATTTCCAAATTATTCTCAAAAGGTTTTGCAAGTTGGTCATTTCTTTGAAAATCATTAATAATGAAGCACTGTCATGGTCAAATGGAAAACAAATCGAACTTTCAAAATCTTATGCCCCAAATTAGCCTTTTGGGTCTCGAATGACTTAGGTTTTGAATAATTTACAACATTCATTTTTGATAGTAATCACCGATTTTCTTAGAATCATTTTTATCATTAATGTGAAGAAAAGAAACATTCTTGTCACATGCCAATGAAAAACAAATTATGCAAAAAGTTATGCTCATACAACTGTCATTTGGGCCAATGGAACTGACAAAGCATTTTCCAACAAAACACAAACTCTAAAATCTTGACATTTCAGTTTCTTCCAATCTAGTTTCTCATCATGACCTAACTTTGCATCAAAGTGGACTTCCACTGATCCATAAGTTCTTGAGTCAAGATTCCCCCATTGATAAGCTCTTCAACCCTTTCCTTCAATTACCTGCATTTTTCTGTTGAATGCCCGATTGCCCCCATGTGATAGTCACATCTACTATTCAGATCATAACTCTTGGACAATGGGTTTGGGGCTGTTCTCAAAGAAACAGGGGTCAAATATTGGTTTTTCACTAGAAAAGGCAAGAGATCAGAAATTGAGATGGGAATGTTTCCTTGGTTGCTTCTCGATCTTTTTCTGTTGTTTATTGGTTGTTGGACAGGTCGAGCTCTAGGATTAGTCACAAAGGTAGGTGAGTGAGCAATTACTGGGGAGTAAGAGTTTGCTTGGAATCCTGGTTGTGGGATTGGTGAATAAAGATAAGGATCACAGGAAACATTGTTCAAGGTTGGATGGTATGATGGGTACGACAAATAGGGATGATGCAGAGTGGTGTTTTTGGGAAATTGCCTCTCGAATGTCGCAACTTGCACTTCTTCTTCCATTCTTTCTGACTTGTTATCAGCAATGTCATCTATCTTGATCTTGCCCCTCTTAACTGCATTCTCAATCATCTCTCCGGAGGCTACCATGTCAGCAAAATTCTTAGTAACACTCCCAATCATCCTATCATAATATGGTGCCTGAAGGGTACTAAGAAACAGCGCTGCAGTCTCTTTTTCTGTGAGGGGAGGTTGGACTTGAGTGGCAACATTTTTCCATCTCTGGGTATATTCTCTAAAGCCTTCAGTAGCTTTCTTCTCCATGGTTTGTAAAGATAAACGATCTGGGGCCAGATCCACAATATGCTTATATTGGGTGACGAATGCCCTTGCCAAATCTTCCCATGAGTGAACATCGCCCCTGCCCAACTGTGTATACCACCTAGCAGCAGATCCTTTAAGGCTATCTTGGAAAACATGGATCAACAGTTTGTCATCATGCACATGTGCTGCCATCTTTCTACAGTACATAGTGATATGGGCTTTCGGACATGTAGTCCCATCGTACTTCTCAAATTCTGGGGCTTTGAACTTTAAAGGAATGATCACACCAGGTACTAGAGATAATCTAGTCGCATCCAAAGATCCATGAAAATCCACTCCTTCAACAATTCGAAGCCTTTCTTCTATAAGCTCTATCTTTCGTCGGGGACATGAACCTTCTTTCACTTGTGGCATCCCTTGATCTTTGTGACTATCCAAATTGCCAATATGAGTTGGTTCAAGGGGGTTCATTGTAGGAGTCTCATGCACTTGAAACCGACTAGGGTCGACTGAAGATGGCATATTAGGGCATACATAATCTTTGGTGGGCATTGCTTGTGGCTCCTGAGATGTTTGGGTTTCTCGTAAGCCACTGTTAATTGGACAAAAAGAATCCTCAGCATTTCGTAGCTGATGCCCTTCTTGAGTAGCTAGTCCTCCCATCGTTTCTTTTCCATTATTCCACCTTTCCAATAAAACTGCTATCTGTGATAATTGCTCTCTTATCTCTTGCTGTGCTTTTTCCATCTTTTCCATTCGAATCATTTCTGTTTCTTCCATGGTCTAAAACTATCTCCAAAGCTTTTTGATGTTCAAGCCACTTGACACCTAATCCAACATAACTCTGAATTAAATGTCATGCTTGCCATGTTAATATGAAGCTTTTATTGTATGGAAATTTAAAAAGAACAAAATTTAAACAAGAAAAGAAGAAAAAAAAGAAAAAATAAATAAATAAATAAATTGAAAATTGTCATTTGACCATGCATTTGTTTTGATCATCTGTTTTTTTTTTGTTTTTTTGTTTTTAAAGGAAACAGTTATTGTTAGCCATATTATTTTCTGTCAAAATCATATTATGCACACATGAATGAAGTGAATGCAAACTTAAATAAAACCTTGTAACATTCATATTCATAAAGGAATTGTTTACAAGATTCAAAAGTTCCTTACTACACTCCCTACTATTCTAACGCCTCTTACATTCAAAGTCTTTCAAAAAGAAATTTCACAACAACAACTGCTTTTTCATCCTCTGAACTCTAATCAAGCATGGCAAATTCCTGGCTCACCACTTCCCCTATATCGAGCAATTTTGCGTCAATCAATCCCTTCACCTTATACTTGAAAGCCTTACAATCTTCGATGGAGTGCCCAATATTTCCTGCGTGGTACTCACATCTTGCATTTGCTTTGTACCATATTGGGTATGGAGGCTCCAAGGGTTTTAAGAACATAGGAGCAGCAAGATGCCTTTCAAGCAGATAGGGGAAAAGTTTGCCATATGTTATGGGTAAAGGGTCAAGCTGCGTGCGCTTCATCTTCTTGGATTGTTTTTGGCCAAGAGGTTGATTTTTAACTTGAGCAGGTGGTGGCACAAAAGCTAGGGCGTTAGGGACTTGTTGAAAAGGTGGTCGAACAAAATTGGCATGAGCATATGGGTTCACAGACGAATAGGTGTGTAGAGGTTGGGCGAGACCAGGAGATCTTGTTCCAAATGCTTGAACATGTGGTTAAAAAGTAGGTCTAGGATAAAAGTTTGGTTGTGGACCAATTCGTGGAGGTTGAACAAAGTAGGAGGTACTGTTTGGAGTGGTTGGATAGGTGGCTGAAAAGAATTAGGATGAGGGTTAGGGTTTTGTAATGGCCTACTTGGCATGGATTGTTTAAGGCCATAAGGTTCTGCTTTAGTTGTAAGGCCCTTAAGTTCATCCATTACCTTGTTTACCCTTTTCATAGCCTCTTCTACCACGGGATCATCGTCTGGACAGTTGAGAGCATTGGAGTGTCCCTGGCAAGCCATTTCGTGAAAAGTCGATTGGTCTCCACTTGCTGATGATTCAATGTGTAGTTGTCTTGGAAATGACGATGACCCTTGAGGATGGACCACTTTAGTCTCTCCAAAGCTTTCAAGCATCTTCATTATCTTAGCTAGCTTTCCCTTTATCTCCCGTATATCATGCCCAAACTCCTCTTGATTGTTCTCCAAAGCAGTAAGTCTAGCTTCTAATTGATCTCCCATGTCTTTGACCTCCTTTAACCAAAAAAGACAAATACACTCCTTATTATGTGATGTGAATGCATTAATGTAATGAAATATGCTATGCTAAAATTTAAGAATAATAAAAAAAAATCAAAATTTTTCCTTATTTGAATTCAATGAATGAATTCTTCTCTTTTTTTTTAAGGAATAAATTTTTCTCTTTCTTTTATTTTTAAAAAATCATTTCTTATTTTCACACCAAAATTTGCCCTCTTTAACCTCCCCTTTTTATTTTTGAAGAAATGTGATAATGTAAAAAAACTTTGTGTCTATGCATAAGTTTCAAAAAATTAATAAGAAATATATATATTTTTGTAGTATTAAAGAATGAAGGGATATTTTCATGTTATTTTTAGACAAAAAGGAAAAATCGAGTAAATCTTTGTTTTATTCTTTAAAATTGTAAAATTGTGAAATTTTATTTGAGAATGCCAAAAATATATATATTTTGATTTTATGAAAATACGAATTTGAAAAATGATTAGAGTTATGATATGAAGAAGATAGTAAAAATGTTCCCTCATGTGTCCTAATCTTGGGATAATTTCTACAAAAATTGGACATGGCTCTAGCTAGGATCGGCTTCTTAGGTTTTTCTATATGCTGGGCTGAGATTTAAAGATCTAAAAGTTCCCAAATTATACCTCACTGCCATCCACACTGGACTAGTAAGGAATAGATTTGAGTGGGAGTATTTCGCTTGCCATTGCGAAGGTGATTACACGAGAGCATAGGTACTTTACTCCCTCCTAAGGAGGACGGAACCCGAGTATAGAGCTCATGTTATATGCAAATGCAAGTGCAAGTGTGTGTATGAGAGAACATGTCAAACTTTAATTAAATTATTTTCTATATCCTAAATGCCTCAACAATTTATTAACAACAAGTATGTACAAATATAAATCATAAAATAAGTAACATAAAATGCAAATGCAAACAAAATTATTTTCAAAATCCGAGTGAATTAAATTTAAATATATTATTCAAGATTATTAAATTAAACTTTGGATAACACAAGATTAATGAATGGCTTGACTCTCAAAAAGCGTCCCCAGTGGGTCGCCAAGCTGTCGTAACGGCTTCGCGCTCGACGATTTTGAAAAACATTTAAAAACAAAAGGAGTTGCCACCAATCTTTTTTGTAAGGTGTGTTGGCCACCTAAAAATATTTATTCTTTTTAACAAAATCTCAAAATTAATTAAGTTTTATTAAAAAGACAATTTTGGTCTGCGAAAACAAAAATCGGGTTCGGGAGTACGGTTACGCGTGGGGAAGGATTAGCACCCCCACGACGCCCGTTAAAACGGTACCATAGTAATCATGTGTTATCCTTTTTGTTTTAATACAATAGTCTCGATTTAATATTTAAAATTAATTCCTTTTTATTTCATTTTTGAAGTATTATTTATCAAAATTATTTTCTAATCTTTTTAAAAAAGGTTAGGTTTTGTTTATCGAAAGTGAGTATGAACCCTTTTGTATTGAATAATTAAATCAAATACTCCAATACTTTTGGCGCATTCGAAATAATTTTCCTCACCTAGAGATTTCTTAAGAATCACTACTTGTGACTTCTATAGAATCTCATTCTCGGAAAATTCACACTTGCTTCGAAAATGATATGAATGCACATGATGCAAACAAATAAAATGACGCAAATGAATTCTTTTATTTCAAATTTCATTATTTATTTATTTTATTTATTTGTTTTTAACAAAACTTATTCATTTTCATTTTTAATAAAAATTTAAATTATTAAAAAATCATACTAAATATTCCAATACTTTTGGCAACATTTAATACGACTCTTCTCACCTAGGGATCACTACTTGTGACTTCCGTAACATCCCATCATCAGACTTCATTTATTTAAATTTAAATTTTATTATTAATTTTAAAAATTCAATTTTATTTTCAAAAATTTAAATTATTGAAAAATCATACTAAATACTTCAATACTTTTGACAATATTTAGTAGACTCTTCTCACCTAGGGATCAGTTAAGGAATCACTACTTGTGACTTCCATAACGTCCCATCATCGGACAATCATTTATTAATTTTAAAATTTATTATTAATTAAAAAAAATTCAATTTTGTTTTCAAAAATTTAAATTATTGAAAAATCATACTAGATACCTCAATACTTTTGACAATATTTAGTAGACTCTTCTCACTAGAGATCAGTTAAGGAATCACTACTTGTGACTTCCGTAACATCCCATCATCGGACGAACTCCCTTCATTAATATTAACATTGAAGCATATGATGCAAACATATAATTTATAATGCATACAGATTTTACTTTCTTATTTAGCATGTTCATTGTTTATCTTCATTTTGTTATTTTACATTATTTATTTTGTTATTTTTGTTGATCTTGTTTTTTATATTTATTACTAAATATTTTTAAGATAAAAGCTTATGTATGAAAAACCTCTCTAAATATTCCAATACTTTTGGCAACATTTAGTGAAATTTCTCTTACCTATGGATCAGTTAGGAATCACTACTTGTGACTTCCGTAACATCCCATCATCGGGCATTAGCTTTTACCTCTTATGAATTATTTTATCTCCATTAATTCTTGTCTTTGTTTATTAGATTTATTAATTTAATGCCTTTTGTCATCATCTTTTATTAAAATCCTATTACCATTTGTTTGGTTAATTTAATCACTTTTGAAACTTTATTATTATTAATTTTTATTGGTTTAATTATTTTGTGTTCATATATCTCTAAATCCCTTTTATCCTTTATTAATTTTTCCCACCTATCTCTATTACCTCTTTTGTGTTTTATTAATTTTCATTTAATTAGTATTTTTTTCTAAATATTCTTTATTACCAAATATATTATTATATATTTTTAAAATAACACGAATTTAAATCTTGAGAAATTGAACCGAATATCCCAATACTTTTGGCGACGTTTGATAAATTCCTCTCACCTAGAGATATTCGAAGAATCACTACTTGTGACTTCTACGATATCTCATCATCGGACAAATTCTATGCTTACTTTATTTTATTCTATTTTATATTTATTAGTTTTTATTTGTTAGCTTCCTAAAATATTCCTTTATAGCAAATTGTAAAAGAAAATTATATATAATATATAAAAAAACTATATGGTTACATTTTATACTTATTTACATTTTTTATTTCCTATGTACATCCCAAAATTATATATTTTTCCTAGCTTTCTAAAAAAAATCTTTATAGTGAATTGTTTAAGAAATGTTTAATACATAAAAGAAAACTATGTGGTTATGTGTATTTTATATACTTATTTTATGCACTATATATATGTAATATATATTTTGTATACTTTTTTTTATTATATATATATTTATATACATTTTTTGTTATAAATATTTATATATTTTTAAACTAAATATTTCTTATATTTGTTTACATACTTATTTACATATTTATTTTTTTATATATATTCAAACCATATATATCTCCTAGAGTTATTTACATATTTTATTTATTTATTTATTTTTCAAAACTATGTGTTTATTAATAACTCTATAATTAAACTTAAATTTATTAGCTCCTAAAGAATTTTTACATATAAACAAATATTTATTTTTGTGTTATGCAAACATATTAAAAATACATAAAATAAACTATTAAACAGAATAAATAAATAAATAAATAAATAAATAATAAATAAATGAAGAAAATATATATACCCAAGCTGATTGGGCTTAAAACCCAAAGAGATCTGTCCACAAAGGCCTAAAATTGAGCCCAACGGTAGAGCCCAAACCTGCTGAGCCAAAGCAAACCAAAATGGGTCGGATCAGGTGCGTGAGTGGAGCGGGTCGGGTCGACACGCAGGTGTGGGAACCGGGTGCGCGGAGCGGGTGTGGGAGTCGGGTGGCGGATTGTGGATCGGGTCGGGTCGCTGCGCGGATCTTCTAGCCCTCAAAACGCCGCGTTTTGCTCCTCTATAAAAGGCCCTATTTTTTTTTCTTCCTTCACTTCACCCGGTTTCTCCCAAAAAAATGCCAAAATCCTCTCAAGCCTCTCGCCTCTCTCCCTCTTCGGACGATTGCCGGCCGCCGTGCGCCGCCGTGCGCCGGTCACTTGTAGTCTTCCCGACACACCAAAAGCACTCCCCTCGTCTCCCTCTCCTCAGATCTGGCCTCCGTTCCTCTCGAAAATTCCTCTAACCTTACAGATCTGAAAACCGAAGCCCTCTTTTTTTTTATCTTTTTATATTTTTTTTTGGTTTTTTTTTTTAGATCTGGTTGTGATTTTGATTTTTGTGGTTTGTTGGTATGTGTGTGTGTGTGTGTGTTTGCAGGTACCGGTTCGTGTGGTAGGGCTCTAGGTTACTTTGAGGATTTCGGATCTTAAGTTTTCCAGATCTGAGTTAGGGTTTTCCAGATCTGGGTTAGGGGTTTGTTTTTGGGTGTGTTTAGGTTGCAGTGGTGGTCTTGGTGGAGCCTCCGGTGAAGGAATAGGGTTCGTGAGTGGTGATTTTGAGTTTGGTCGAGAAAAAAAGAAATGGGAAGGGCTTTGAACCAACGGGTAGCAATCGTTCTCCCTTTTTTCCTTGGGGTTTGAGTGATTGGTTGCTTATAGGGTGAGGGCGTTACAGAGTTGGTGGCGGCTGGTGGAGAGGGAATGGGCTAGCAGAGGGGTAGGTGACAGTGGCGGTGGCTGGCAGGGGTGAGGGTTTGGTGTCTCGGTGATGATGAAAAAAATGGGGCTCCTCCTGAGGTTGAGTTCTCCTCCTCCTCCTTAGCAAAAATGGTTTGTCGTCTTTTATTGTTGGTAGAAGACCCTCATGCTGAAGGATCAAGACTACCAAAAAAGAAAGATTTTCCAGCATCCTCAGAATCTGGCTTTTATCCGTGGTGATGAAAATGTCTCCCGTTGCTGCCAATGCTTTGGAACCAGTTTATTGGCATGTTATTGTAGGTTCTGGATTTTGGGAAGAAGGAAAAGTGAAGACTTATGCTTGTAGCTTGTTAACCTGACGCAGGGGGTAAAAACAGAATCCTCAGAAGGTGGTAGCTAAGAGGGACGTGGGCAAAATGGTGGGTTATCAAATTGGTGTAAACTCAAAAAGTTAAGGCAAGATGTTAACACATACTCGAATTTGTGTATGCTGGAAGAGAAACACGGGGACTTTGGGACAATAAGTGTAAGCAGAAAAAAAGGAAGAAACAAAATGGTATCTGTCTAGTTTCAGCCATTGTCATTTTTTATTTATTTTTTTAATCTTTAATTTATTTAATTAATTATTGAAAGAAAGAAAGAAAAAAAAGTTGGGCCTTAAAATAAATTTTGAGCCTGGGCTTTTAATGAAAGAATGGACTTTACAATTGAACTTTGGGTTTTCAAGCTCATATGCCTAATTCATTAGTGGACTAGACACAAAAAGACACGATTATACATTGACTTAAGATCAAAAGATTTAATAAATTTAATTAAAATTTCCAAATGAGTTCGAATCGAACGCATTGAAACTGAGAATAAGAACTCAATTTATTTTGAGTAACATTCAATAATCCGGACAAAATTAGGTGTCTACAATATGTAAATAGGTTTACATTTATAGTTCCGGTGGAAGTGGTGGCGATATAGGTCGTATAAAGACATTTAATTGGTGTACATAAAATTAATCCAGATAAAGAAGATGAAATTAATGAAAGCATACTATCTCAAATTAATTTACATGATGGTGGAAAAAAAATTTTCTTTTGACAATGTTCAAGCTAGATGTGGCTTAGTTAGATTTGTAGTTAGAATTAAACAATCATTCACAATTTGTGACAAAGTAGGATATTTAAAATTTGTTTGTAAATATCAACCTGCATATAAATCTGTTTCTAGTATACATTAAAAGATTGCATGTGTCGTAACGGCTTCGCGCTCGACGATTTTCGAAAAAACGTTTAAAAACAAAAATGGAGTCGCCACCAATCTTTTTTGTCTAGGTGTGATTGGCCACCTGAAAACGCTTATCTTTTCAACAAAATCTCAAAATTAATTAAGTTTTATTAAAAAGATAATCATTTGGTCTGCGAAACAAAAATTGGGTTCGGGGGTACGGTTACGCATGGGGAAGGATTAGCACCCCCACGACGCCCGTTAAAAAACGGTACCATAATAATCATGTGTTATCCTTTGGTTTTAATAAAATGGTCTTGAATTAATATTTAAAAATAGTTCTCATTTTATTGCAATCTTTTTATTCAAAATCATTTTTTATTTGTAAATTTATTTTGTTTTATTTTAAAAAGTTAAATTTTATTCTTCCAAAGTGAATGCGAACCTTTTTGTATTGAAAAATTAAATTAAATATCCCAATACTCTGGTAACATTTGAAATAATTTCCCTCACCTAGAGATTTCTTAAGATCACTACTTGTGAGTTCTATAGAATCTCATCATCAGAAGATTCACATTTGCTTCAAAAATTATTATGAATGCATATGATGCAAACAGATTATGATGCATATGGAATTATGAAAAGAATTATATATTTTAATTTTTATTAATGAAATTCTTAATATTGAGAAATTTAATTAAATATCCCAATACTCAGGTAACATTTAGCTAATCCCTCTCACCTAGGGATCAGTCAAGAAATCACTACTTGTGAGTCTCATGACATCCCATCCTCGGAAGAATTCTATTTAAATTTAAATTTTATTATTGATTTCCTTTTTTATTTTCCTTTAAAAACTCATCTATTTTTATTTTTAATAAAACAAATTAAATTTTCTATTAATCTTTTTATTTTCTTTTAAATACTTATTTATTTATTTTTATTTTTTAATAAAAATTTAAATTATTGAAAAATCAAACTAAACATCCCAATACTCTGGTAACATTTAGCACGACTCTTCTCACCTAGGGATCAGTCAAGAAATCACTACTTGTGAGTTTCATGACATCCCATCATCGGACATTATTGTTTAATTATTAAATTTAAATTATTTGTTTTTCTTTATTTTTTTTTAAAAAAATAAATTATTTATTTTCATTTTTAATAAAAATTTAAATTATTGAAAAAATCATACTAAATATCTCAATACTCTGGTAACATTTAGTACGACTCTTCTCACCTAGGGATCAGTCAAGAAATCACTACTTGTGAGTTTCATAACATCCCATCATCGGGCGAATTTCATTTAATTATTAAAGTTCATTATTTATTTTTCTTTGTTTTTTATAAAAAAAAATTTTATTTATTTTCATTTTTAATAAAAATTTAAATTATTGAAAAATCATACTAAATATCCCAATACTCTGGTAACATTTAGCACGACTCTTCTCACCTAGGGATCAGTCAAGAAATCACTACTTGTGAGTTTCATAACATCTCATCATCGGAAGTTTATTTAATTAAATTTAATTTTATTATTAATTTCCTTTTTGTATTTTCTTTTAAAAACTTATTTATTTTTTATTTTTTAATAAAAATTTAAATTATTGAAAAATCATACTAAATATCCCAATACTCTGGTAACATTTAGTACGACTCTTCTCACCTAGGGATCAATCAAGAAATCACTACTTGTGAGTCTCATGACATCCCATCATCGGACAAATTTATTTATTTATAATTATTAGTGTTATTTAACTCACAAGTTAAATTTTATTTCACAATTTTTTATATTTTATTGGTTCATTTTACAAATCTAATAATTAAAAATCCTATTTGATGCATCTTACTTTTCAAGACATAATAAATGATTACCAATTGCTAAAGAATAAATTTCTAAATAAAAAACAAAGGCAATTTCTTCGCTCCATGTGCATGTACGTACAAACCCAAAAGTAAATAAGTGACAATCAAGTAAAAAAAACTCATAAGCAAAGCACACATGTTTTTATGTACATACAAACAAAAACAATTAACTAATAGCTAAAAGCAAATTTTACCATTTAATGGAGATGAATCTGCAACACACTACGTGGCCCTATGGAGATAAGCCTCTTTCTTTCTTTTCTCAAACCCGAGCCAAGCCTCTTCCAAATTTTTTTTCTTCTCCTACCTAACACTAAATCCAACTTTCTCTCTTTCAGTCGTCGCAAGCTCCAGTCACCTCCCTAAGCTCTGATCACTGTGCTTTGCCTTGTTTTCTTGTCATGTTCATTCAGTTTCCTTCTCCTAACCAAGCCTCATCTTCGATTCTCAAAAATATATATATATCCCTAATCCTTTATATCTAGCACTGAGCTAACCATCTTCTCTGGTTTCTCTCTTTATATTTCTTTATTATCGATGATTCTGCTGGATTTTGTTTATTGCAGGTCTTAAAACACTGATTTTGGGTTTAAGTTTCAGATCTGAGTTTTTTTGAGGTTCTTCGGTTCCTATTTTTTTTGGTCTTTTGCGAATCTAAAAGAAAAATGGTTTGAATTGGGGTTAGGCACTGTGAAGGGAACAGGGTAGAGGTTTCGGTTTAAAGGGGTGTG
The DNA here is from genome assembly GCA_031772115.1 of Heritiera littoralis. NCBI lineage: Eukaryota > Viridiplantae > Streptophyta > Magnoliopsida > Malvales > Malvaceae > Heritiera > Heritiera littoralis. Next base: position 550,289 of record JAPDPK010000143.1, on the reverse strand, counting down.
AAGCTGGGAATGGTAGTGGCGGTAGGGTGGTGTTCAAGGGTGCTCGACGGTGGCTTGGAATGGAGGCTTGTTTTGTGGCGATTGTGGGTAACAGTACAAGCTGTTGAGATGAGCTAGTTGTGGTTAGAAGCGATTTGGGATGGTTGGAAATGGTGGTTCGGATCTGATAATGATGCTCTCGGTTTGCGCTGGGTTAACGGTGATGGGGCTGTAAATTTGATGGTTGCAATGGTTCATTTTGGGTGCGATTTGAGTTTGGTTTTGGAGGTTTGAGGGCTCGGGAATGGTCGCTGGCAAGGGTCGAAGTGGTTTTGATAAATGCTGAGTTTTTTTTTTTTGCCAATTGTTCCCCCCGTGACCTTTTTAAGAAAAATTTCTTGTCCATTTTTTGGTTTAATGTTGGTGGTGAAATCCCTGATTTTCCGGGGTTACAATCTTATGCCAGCCTTTTTTTTGTTGACTATTGAGGCCGTGGGTTGACGTTAGGGTGGCTAATAGCGAGCAGCCTACTCTGGCAGGAAGCAATAGCTGGTGCCGTGCTAGGCACCAGCAACCTACTTTTTATTTTAAGTTTTCTATATATTTTTTGTCATTTTTAAAAAAAAAATTGAAAGATAAATAAAAATAAATAATAATAATACTAATAAAGAAACTTGAAATTGGGCCTCCAAAGTGGCTACTTGAATTGGAATCGGGCTTGCTAAGCCCATGCCCTCTCTTGCTCATGATCGGGTTTGGTTTTGATGAGTCCAAATGCTTCCCGTTCTCAATTAATTTTGGGCCTCTTTAGATCAGGACTTTTATCCTTTCGACCTTGAAATAGATTGAACTTTCACAAGTAAAATTTAATTTTTCAATTGGGCAAACTAATTCGAACACAAATTTAAAACTTTTTCATCAAATTACTTCGAGTTAGTGACCTTAAGTTTAATTAAGTCAAATAAATGAACAATCAAATTTTCATGACCAAAATGAGAATCAAGTCAACTACCTATATAATCCGGACAAAATTTGGTGTCTACAGCTGCCCCTCTTTGCTCATTGCTGAGAATCAGGAATAGAGCAAAGACAAAAGACAACAATTTTGTTCGGCTTATGACCCAATCTTTTTTTTTTTTTACGAAAGCTCCTCTTGCAGCGAAGGCAATGAAACTTTAAACTTTTTTCTTGAAAATGTGCTCCTCTTGCAGCAGAGGCGATGAAACTTTAAATTTCCCTTCTTTTTTTTTTTTTTGCGAAAGCTCCTATTGCAGCAGAGGCAATGAAACTTTAAACTTTTTCTCGAAAATGTGCTCCTCTTGCAGCAGAGGCGATGAAACTTTAAATTTCCCTTCTTTTTTTTTTTGCGAAAGCTCCTCTTACAGCAGAGGCAATGAAACTTTAAAATTCCTTTTCTGAAAAGTGCTCCTCTTGCAGCAGAGGCGATGAAACTTTAAATCTTTCTTCTGAAAATGTGCTCCTCTTGCAGCAGAGGCAGTGAAACTTTAAATTCTTTTCTGAAATGTACTCCTCTTGCAGCAGAGGCAATGAAACTTTAATTAATTTTTTTGCTTTTTTTTTTTTGAAATATGCTCCTCTTGCAACAGAGGCAATGAAACTTTAAACTTCTTCTGAAATGTGCTCCTCTTGCAACAGAGGCAATGAAACTTTAAATTCCTTTCTGTAATTTGCTCCTCTTGCAGGAGAGACAATGAAACTTTAAAATTTTCCTTCTTTTTTTTTTTCTGAAGTGTGCTCCTCTTGCAACAGAGGCCATGAAACTTTAAATTCCTTTTCTGAATTCTTGAAAAGTGCTCCTCTTGCAGCAGAGGCCTTAAAACTTTAAATTTTCTTTCTTGGAATGTGCTCTTCTTGCAGCAGAGGCCATGAAACTTTAAAATGAAAGATTTCACATTCAAATATCTAGGAATTCACATCTAGAAAATTTGTTCGGGGATTCACATCCGAAAGACAGGTATTTGCATCTGAAAAATTTGTTCGAGAATTCACATCCGAAATTCTATTTCATGGATTCACACCTGAAAGTCCAGGTATTCACATCCGAATAATTTGTTTCGGGGATTCACTTCCGAAATTTAACTTGGGGATTCACACCCAAACGTCCAGGAATTCTCATCTGGATAATTTATATCGGGAATTTCTCGTCCGAAAATCTCATTTATCTCGTTCTAACATTATTCTAACATTGATGTATTTAATCTTATCTAGAACTTTGTTTGAAAAACTTCAATTCAAATTTAAACTTTCAAGAATTCTCTTTTCTTTCTCTTTTATTTTTTCTTATTCTTTTTTTTTCTTTTCTTTTCTTTTCTTTTTTTCCTTTTTTTTTTTGAACTTAGACTTAAATCGGGAATTCACTTCCAATAATTTAAGGGTTCTTGTTTAGAAAATTTCTATTTCGGGAATTCACATCCGAAAATTTAACTTGGGGATTCACATCCAAACGTCCAGGAATTCTCATCTGGATAATTTATATCGGGAATTCTCGTCCGATTGTTGGTTTCGGGAATTCACATCCGAAGATTTAACTTAGGGATTCACACCCAAACGTCCAGGAATTCTCATCTGGATAATTTATATCGGGAATTCACATCCGAAGATTTAACTTGGGGATTCACACCCAAACGTCCAGGAATTCTCATCTGGATAATTTATATCGGGAATTCACATCCGAAGATTTAACTTGGGGATTCACACCCAAACGTCCAGGAATTCTCATCTGGATAATTTATATCGGGAATTCTCGTCCAATTGTTGGTTTTGGGAATTCACATCCGAAGTTTTTGTTTCGGGGATTCACATCCGAAGATCTAAAATTTCATTTCGGGATTTTGCATCCGAAAGTCTAAAATTTCATTTTGGGAGTTCGCATCTGAAAGTCTAAAATTTCATTTCGGGAATTCGCATCCGAAAATCTAGGTATTCACTTCTAGAAATTTTGTTTCGGGAATTCACATCCGAAAATCTAGGGATTCACTTCTAGAAATTTTGTTTCGGGAATTCACCTCCGAAAATTTGACTTGGTGATTCACACCTAAACGTCCAGGAATTCTCATCTGGATAATTTATATCGGGAATTTCTCATCCGATTGTTGATTTCGGGAATTCACATCCGAACATCCTAGTAAATTTCTCACATTTCAACATTTTCTCTTTTTCTAAAAATTTTATTTTATCTTAATTTCTTATAGAATTCAAAGTTCATCATCTTAAAATCCAATTTCTTGCTTTAAAATTCTTTAAAATCATGTTTCCCAAAATTTCACTCAACTCAAAATTGAAAATTTTCCGACTCAAGTTTAAAATTTTTTCATTTCTTTCCTAAGTGCATGTGATGAATGCAATGCAAAGGTTGTTAAAAAAAAATCATGCAAAAATGACGGTAACAAGGTTCACAAGACCATCCCTTCCATCATCTTACCTTTTCTTTCTTAACACTGACTCCACAATCTCAACTGGTTTTCCTTCATTCTTCACTACCTAATCAACTCTGGTATATTCCAATTGGAGACTTCAAGCATTAATATACTTCATTATCGTCTCAATTCTCATTTGCCCCGTATCCTCCCAAAAATTGGTAATGCATGAATTTTCATGAATAGTACTATTCATTTATTTTTCATCACTTCAGTTTCATAACAAATGCAATGTCATCACATTTTCTTGATTTTTTATTGGTATGAAATGGGATAAAAATTAAAGGAGGGGCCTTTATGATGAAGGGAATAGTTTTGCAAAAGAGAAAGGCAACTTGAAGGAAAGAAAGGTAACAATTTTCAAACAACAAATATTCAATCAATCTTGATAGAAAATTTGGGATTCTTTCTCTAACAAATCTATTTCCTTGATGTCCTTAATCTTTTTGAGTTAATTGTATTGAGATTAACCCCTACTTGACAAAATGCTTCATTCGTGACAATCTAAGGCAAAGATCTCTTCTCTACTTGCCAACTTGATTATTCATCTTTATTTGACTCGAACCGCCCTTTTCGGGTTTTCAATTTGAGTCATTATTTTTTCTTTTTCTCTTTTTTTATCACCTTTCATTTCTTTTCTCCTTTTTTTCACTTTTTTTTATTTTTCATCATTTTTTATTCATTCTCAACATCCTCATTATGGTCCACTATCAATGAATCACAATCTTCACGCAATTTCTTAGCCCAATGTATGGTTCTTTGACTCAAATTTTCACACCTGATCAAAATGGACTTTTAAGGTACGTAATGTAGGCTAAGGTGAGGGGTTATGAAAGAAAGGACATAACAGGCCCAAAATTTGTGTTTTAAAAGGTTATAAACCAAAGGATCATTTTTTAATACATGACCCATTTAGGCACTTTGCCCCATTCTTCATCCATTCTTTTTCATTCTAATTCCATTTCTTATTTTTCTCCCTTTTCCACAAATAACTTTAAAATATAAAGGGGTTTTCTTTTATTTGCCCCTTAAATTCTTTCATGGATTTCAAGTGAACAAACTTTTTTCTTTTTCTTCCTTCTCTCTTCCCCCCCTTTTTTTTTAGATTTTACCCCCCAATGTGGAGGGTGATCCTTGGTGGGTTTCTTAAAAAATAAAACAAACATACTAGGCTCAACGGGGTTAGCAATGGACAATTTTCTTACAGTGAAATGTAGGTGAAAGATGGCCATTCTTCCTTTCAAATGTGAAAACTTTTATCAAAGAATCATTTACTGAGCGAACACTAACTTGTGGAACCATCTGTTACAAAATTGCATGTCAACTCTCACCTCTATATCCAAATCATATTTTCGCTGCAATATCCATGCTAAGATTTTGGACAAGATCATCAACACGAATAAAGCTTTGGTAGAGTTCTAATCCCAAATTATTATCAACATCGATATCACATTTATCGTTTAAAGATTTAAAAAATGGAGGAAACGTGGTGAGGTATATAAAGAAGACAAAGCCGAATTTGAATCGAGGAAGAGAGAGAAATGTGATGAAAATGCATATGCTACTTCATTAAGATGATAAAAGATAAATGAAAGTCTATACATAAAAAGCCATTAAAGTTGGGCCATAACTTTAACCAAAAACAACCTCACATAATCATGGATGACCCACCAAAAGGATCTTTTTTTGTAGTTATACCCTGGCACGGTTGGACGAGAGATTAACATTTGATCATTCCATCGTCTCAAGATTCAATAAACCCTTTCTGATCAAACTTTGCACCTTACGCTTAAAAGCAGGACAACTTTCTATCGAGTGACCCAAGTTTCCATTATGATAGTCACATTGAGCATCAGGGTTGTACCACTCTGGATATGGAGGCTCCAAAGGCTTTAGTGGGATTGGGGTAACAAGTTGGTTTTCGACAAGATATTGGAATATTTCAGTGTAGGGCCAAGGGACTGGATCAATGTCGGTCCTTCTTCGTTTGTTTCGAGATCCTCTTTGGTTATTTTGGGTAGGCATGGGTGTTTGGAAACCCATTTGCCAACTAAACTGCGGGATTGGCTGATGGGTATTCAAGCTTGGAGAGATATTATTTATGGTGGGGTAATGGGTGTGGTACATTGGATAAGGATGGTATGAAGCAAAGTCTCCCACATGTTGCCCCTCATAATTCATAACATGAACATCTCCTCCATTCCCGGATGTATCGCATTTTCTTGCATTCATGGCATCATCTCCTACAAGCTTGCCACTCTTGATTGCATTCTCTATTATTTCACCAGAAATTACCATATCTGCAAAATTCTTGGTGGCATTACCAACCATCATTTCATAGAATGGTGCAGGGAGTGTATTAATAAACAAGATGGCGGTTTCCTTCTCTGTGAGGGGCGATTGAATTTGGGCAGCTACATCCCTCCACCTTTGAGCATATTCCCTAAGGCTCTCCTCATGCTTCTTCTTCATGCCTTGTAAGGACAGGCGGTCTGGTGCTAAATCTTCAATGTGTTTGTATTGAGCGATAAATGCCCGAGCCAATTCTTTCCATGAATGGATATGGGCTCGATCTAGTTGGGTGTACCACCTAGCAGCTGATCCGGTAAGACTGTCTTGAAAAGTATGCACCAATAATTCATCATTTTGAGCATATGCAGTCATTTTTCGGCAATACATCTTGATATGAGTTGTCAGGCATTTGGTCCCATCATACTTTTCAAAATTTGGAACTTTGAACTTTGGTGGGATAACTACACCCGGTACCAAACAGAGCTCGCTCGCCTCCAAAGAACCATATAAATCCATCCCTTCAATAGCTCGTAACCTCTCTTCAAGGAGATCTAACTTCGTCTGAGGCTCTAAGTTCTCTTTCATTGTTGATACCCCCATCTTCAATTTCTCCTGTTCTTTAGGATCCTCTGAATCATGGACTGAGATTGGGTCTGATGGCTTCTTACTAGGGTTTGGAATGTCATGCCCCAAAAATGGCGTATGCTGTGAAGTACGAATTTGGGGTGGAATGGGACTTTGTGGATATGATCGTTCGCCGTCTTGTGCCCACCTTTCTTGAGTAGTTACTTCCCCTACTGGTTCTTTTCCTTTACTCATTTTGGTCATCATCTCCATCATTGCAGCCAACTGCCCCTTCAACTCTTCTTGCGCCTTTTCTATTTTCTCCATTCGGCTAGCCTGTCCTTCTTCCATGGTCTAAGCTTATGAAAGTCCTGAACTGCTTTGTAATCTTTGATGGTCGAGAGGCCTTGAACCTTATTACCACAATTTTCTAATTAGAAATTCATATTATTATCTTACCTTTGTCTAAAAATTTTCTCTCTAAAAATTTTCTCTCATTTCTTTCAAAAATTTTTGGAACATACAAATTTTTTGCTTTTTTTTTTTTTGAAAAATGAACAGTATTGGCATGTTTACTAAAGTATAACAACTGTACAATGTGAATTTTATGAAAATCATGTTATTTGTATATGTATGCAAATGATATGTATGACAAAATCTATGAAATGGAACAATTTTCTTCTTCTTTTCCCTTTTTTCATTTTTATTCCTTTCTTTCTTTTTTTCTTTTTTTTTATTTTGTTAGTTTGCATAACTTTCTTGATTTTACATGTTGGGTGTAGACACCCTATTTTGTCCGGGGTCTTAATTTGTATAAATAATTAATTGGGTTGGGTGACATTTGTATTTTAATTTAACAATTTAGAATTAGGCTAGAATTAAATTAGAATTTTTAGATTTAGAATTAATATTAATTAGGAAATTAAAATTAAAATAGGATTTAGGAATTAAAAAAAAAGAAAAGAAAAGAGAGAGAAAAGATAAAAAAATAAAAAAAAATTAATTTTAGGATTAGGATAATTATTTTTAGGATAATTAGTTGGATTAATATTAAATTTGGTAGAGTTAGATTAGGATTAATATAAGAATTAGATGAATAAAGTATTAAAAATAAGAGATAATTATAAGAATAAATATAGTTGTATTAGGACTCTAACAAATTGGTGGCTATAAAAGGGATTAATGCTTATGACTAAGGGGACCGGAGCCTTTGATTAAGAAGCCTTTCACCAAGCATCTCTGCCTGATCATCATCTTCATTGTCGCATCACATCTACTGCCACACTTCCTTGCTCCCGAAACAGCTTGGTTCCGCTCCAAGTTTTGTATCTCAATCCAGCACTGCATCGTCGATCGCTCCCTTGTTATACACTATTGCTGCGTGCGACCTGGCTCTGCTGTTTCCTCTAATTTTTACCAAAGTTGTTCCATCATCCACCGCCCAGTTTATCAATCTCCACTGCTTCCACTTTAGCTGTGCATTCAATTATCACCACCATCAAGCTTGGCACTTTTGGGTTTGGCTACACGTGAAGGAGAAAGTCAAAAGCATTGAGAGGTTTGTTCCTTTCACTAATAGTTTAATTAATTGTTTAATCATTTATTAATTTCATAGGATAGTTTAAACAATGGTTAATTAGTATGGAGTCACTTGCATGATAATTGAATAATTATATGATGATGTAATTAATAATTTAATGTTTTAATAAATTGATAAAATTTATATAGGATAATTTAATATTTTAATTGGGTAATGTCACAATTTAATGATTTTAAATTCGTAAGATTTAAGAATTGATATGCATTATAGTGATTGTTTGCATGAGAATTGATTTAAGAAGATTTTAATTAATATAAACTTGCATGATAATTAATTTTTGATTTATAATTTGCTTATAGCGTAATAATTTTGCATGTTGTGTACATTTGTATGATTTAGTTTGTATGAATAATTTTATGTTGTATGGGATAGATTGTGAGAAATTTTAGGAAATAAGGCCCTTAAGAAAATATTATTAAAATTCAAACCACAAAATATAAATTAAATAAAAGAATAAGAAATATAAATATAAGATGGATTAATCCGACAATGGAATTCTAAAGGGACTGCGCTTGAGTAGTACTTTTAGATATCTTGAGGTGAGGGGAGTCCTCTTAAGTCTCACCAGCTTGATGGAAGATTTAAGGGATATTTCTAATATTTAATAAATCATCATAAAAATTAAAATTAATAAATTCAAATTAAAATAATTAAAAGAATAAAAATAAGATAAATGAAGGATTAAAAATTAGAAAAAATAAATAAATAGAAAACCAAATAATAAATAATTTGGGTAAATGTGGATTATTCCGATGATGGAATTTAAAAGGGAATTGCGCTTGAGTAGTTTTCTTTAAAATTCCTAGGTGAGGAGATTTCTTCCAAGGTCTGACCAGCTTGATGGAAGGTCTAGAGGAAATTTTCAATATTAAAAAATTCATACTTATTTAAGTTATAAAAAGTAAAATAAAAATAATTATAGGATTAAAAAATAAAAATAGAAAAGCAATTAATAATTTTTGGGATAGGAGTCAAAATTAGGTATTTCATAATATATTTAAATTATCCGACGACGGAGCCTCTTCAAGAAAGGCGATTGGTCCTACTTGAATACTCTTGAGGTGAGAAGAACTTTTAAGTTGTCCAACCAGCTTGATGGAGGAGACTTAGAAGATTTTTCAATATTTAATCATATCGAAATTAAAGCAAACAAATAGGCAAAATTAAGATAACTTTAGACTACTTGGTACCATCTTAAGATGGGCGTTGTGGGGGTGCTAATCCTTCCCCACACGTAACCGTACTCCCGAGCCTTAGAATTTTTGAACGTAGACCAAGCCTTATCTTTAGACAAGAGTAGGTGACCAATCACACCTAAGATTGAATGGTTGGTGGCGACTCCTTTGAATTTAAGTCTAGCGGTTAGGTTCACGGACCTAGACGTTACGACAGATTGGCGACTCCACTGGGGACATTTAGAGAGTCAGGCCTGTAGGTAGTTTAAGTTTATCAAATTTTGCCTAAAAGCTTGAAATTTCATAAAATATTAAATGCACACACTTCACTTGCATGGAGCATTAGCCTTCGACCCGGGCTCGTCCTTTCTAGGAGGGAGTGTAGTACCTTTGCCTTCGTGAGGTGGTAACCTCCACATAGGCCAGTGAAACACTCCCACTCAAATTGAACCTTTCCGTTTGTAGCCTATCATGGGTGAGGATTGGGTGCCTTACTAGTCCAGTGTGGATGATAGTGAGGAGTAATTTGGGAACCTTTAGAACCTTGAATTATCCAAACCCAGCATGTAATGAAACATAAGGCTTAGCCTTAAGGTAGAACCATACTAGATTGAAGTGTAGACTCAAACCTAAGATATGACACATGAAGGAATAAGTTTTACTTCCTCTTTTGTACATTGTTTTTACAAAGAAAAAAATCAAAAAAATATAGTTTTTCTTTCTTTCATTTTCAAAATAAAAAAAAACAAAAAACAAAAAAAAGAGTTTGTCTGTATCAATGAGTCATGCATAGTTGTGTTTGATTTTGCATCACATAACATATCATTCATGTAAGTTTGCACCTGTCTTATCATGAGAATGAACACACTTTTGATTGTTAAGGGAGATTGTTAAACCTAAGTGCATTCCATGTGCATTCATTTTTGTGCATAAACATACCATCACATTGAAAATAATTTCAACTAAATTGTGGCACAAGGTATCAAAATTGCATCCTCTAGACGATCTGCTCTCCACAGATATCATACAAGGTATCAAGCACGCATAATGGAAGAGGATCAAAATAGTAGGATAGAGAAGCTGGAAAAGGAAAGTACAGAGATAAGGGGGCAATTGAATGAAATTACCCAGTTGCTAAAAGCCATGATTAAAGGAAAGGAGAAGATGGGTAATAAAGAGAGTCTATCCAAGAGGCTCAACAAAGCATGCGAGACAACCCCATCTTTGAAGGAAGTACTGTCAAAGCTACAAACACCTCTACAGATACAAGTTCAAAACCCAGTGGAGGTGCCAAATTTAGATGATCCCATAGAGTTAGAAAAGTTGAAGCATAAAGAAGAATATAGTGGTACTAAAGCTCAGCTGAGCTTGATAGAGGAAAGACTAAGTGCCATGGAAGGAGTTGACTATTTTGAACCTATTGATGCTGAAAAGTTGTGTTTGGTATCGGGTGTCGTGCTTCCACAAAAATTCAAGGTGCCTGAATTTGAAAAGTTCAACGGAACATCGTGCCCAAAAGATCATCTCACCATGTATTGTAGAAAGATGGCAGCGTATGCATGGGATGACAAGCTATTAATTCATGTTCTTCAAGACAGTTTAACTGTGTCAGCCGCTAAGTGGTACAACCAATTGGAAAGGAGCAAAGTTTCTTCTTGGTCTGAGTTGGCGAGAGCTTTCATAGCTCAATACAAACATGTGTCCGATGTAGCTCCTGACCGCTTATCTCTCCAAGGTATGGAAAAGAAGAAGGATGAGAGCTTCAAAGAATATGCCCAACGGTGGAGAGATGTGGTGTCGCAAGTTCAACCTCCTTTAACTGAAAAGGAAGTCACCATGTTCTTTTTGAATACTCTCAAGGCACCTTACTATGAGCGTATGCTTAGCAGTGTAACTAAGAACTTTGCGGACATGGTGTTAACCGGTGAAGCCATCGAGAATGCCATCAAGAGTGGTAAGATCGAAGCACCAGTGAATGATAGTAGGAAGGGTGGATTCTCGAAGAAGGAAGGAGATGCACAAGCTATCTCAAACAATTCACGTCACCCTTATAACCCTTACTCACCCTCAGTGAATTACACCTATTCTCAATCTTACCCACAAACTCATCCTCAAAACACATATCAACCTGTTTTCCCTCGACAAACTCCTACAGCCTTAACAAACCCCACTTTCCCACCTAATGACCAAAGGAACACCCGACTTAGCCGAAACATTACCATAGACCCTATACCCATGACATATGCTGAACTATTCCCAAAGTTGGTAGAGGGTTATCTCATTGCCCCTATTTATATAGAGCCCTTGAAACCTCCTTACCCAAAGTGGTATGACCCCAATGCAAAATGTGCCTATCATAACGACAATTTTGGCCATTCTATTGAGAATTGCATGAGTTTGAAGGCGAAAGTCCAATCGCTTGTCAAAGCTGGACTCTTAAGTTTTGGGAAGAAAGGTGAGCCAGATGTCAATGTAAACCCATTGCCTGATCATGCTGGGGCAATGGTGAATGTGGTTGATGAAGAAGGGAATTGAGGGTTTGATATTGATCAGTTCATGTACCCTTCAGATGCAAAGCTAGGAAATTGGACTGTTTATGAGATGCCAGTTTTTTATGCCACCCAAGAGTAATGGATTTTTCTTTTCATTTTCATTTGTCTTAGGTTTTCTTAGAATGTTTCAGTTTTTAAGTAATGTAGGAGTGCTTGTGCCCAAAAGCATTAAGATTTTTTGTATTTGGCCAACTTTCATTTATTTTCATTTTCAATAAAGGATTAGTGTGATGCATGTTTCTTAATTCCTCATTCCAATCTTGTTCTTTAATGCAAAACACCACTACCCATATTCTCTACTTTGTTACCAAGCTTAAAAGTATCCAAATAATGAAAATGATAATGATGATGACAATGAGTATAAAATTCAATTCTGAAAGAGTTGCTTTGGTTGGTTGAATGGGTTTCCAGTTTGCAAAGATTGTTCAAGCAAGAAGAGAATGGAAGATATTTGTCTAAAATCTTCAACTATTGAATATTACGAGTAAGGTGAATCTCTACCTGAAATTCTAATGAGTTTGCCTTTGTTCAATAGATGACCTTTAATGTGAGTACTTGTATTGAGATGAGAAATGACCTTCTTTCACTACCTTTCAAGCGTGAGTAAAATTATCCATTGATTACCCCTTTTGAGCCTATTATATTCTTTTTGATATAACCTACCAAGAATCACTCTCCACACTGGGGGGCAAAGAGAATAGAAGATGAAAGATCAGTGGAGCAAAAAAAAAACCCTTTTGTGAAAAAAAAGAACAAAAAAGAAAAAGAGAACGAAGAAGGAAAGAGGGTTTGAATCAAGAAAGTGAAAACCCTAGTCACATTTGAATGAAAAAGGAGAGAAAAAAGCAAATTAGAATGGGGGCAAAAGTCAAAATGCCTAAATGATTCATGAAAAATGATTCTTGGTTTGATGAACCCTGAAACACTTATTTTGGGCCTATATTATCCCTTCTTTCGTGAACCCTCACCTAGCCTACATTACATGCCTTAAAAGTCCATTTTGATCAAATATAAGTACTCGCATTGAAGAATCATGTGTTGAATGAAGGTATACTTACACAATGAGATGATGATCCTTTGGATGGAATCAGGAGAAGCAGATCAAGATAAGCTAAAAGATTTCGTCTAGATGGATGAAGTGAGATTCCAAAGACTCTCTTGGATCCATCTGAACATTAAAATTGGGTGAAGAAATATTTGATGTTGGGGCACGAATCAGAATGGAGAACAGATAAGAGAAGCTTCATCAAGGACATCGAAGTTGAAAATGAAGAGAGATGAATAAAAAAGAAAGAAAGAAAAGAAAATGAAAAAGAAGAAAAGAAAAGAAGAAAAAAAAGAGAAAAAAGAAAAAATGAAAGGAGGATTCAGATCGAAAACCCAAAAAGGGCGATTTGGATCAATGGAGTGCATCTAAGTTGAAAACCTGAAAAGGCGGCTTAGATATCAGAAAAACTGGGTGTCAATGATACTAAGGCAAGAGGATATTTTGATGAACTCAACATGATCAGACAAGATGGACTTTTGAAGGGAATTTTGTATTCATTGATCAGAATTGTTTGAATTGTTGTTATTTGGGTACTATTACTTAATCCTGAAAATTCTTGCTTTTCATTCAAGCCTACTTTCCTTTTATGCTTTGCAATTTCTTGTTAAATCTTTCCACATGTTGAATAATACCACTCTTTTCTTTTCACCTGTCATTTCTTTGCTATATTCTTACCTTGAGGGATTGAGAAATTGTGTTGCATTGATCTTGAAATTAGAATGGTAATGAATGTTTGCTTGGCAAAATATGTGAAAGACTTATATTATTTAGGAAAATGAAAGAAAAGGAAACTTGTAGATGAATGGAAACTGGAAATCAAGAAAAACCAATGAATAAGAAAGAATGAATGATGACGTCTCAGTAAAGATTTTAATGAGCAAATGAATGACCAGATAGAGAGGAAAGTAAAAAAAAAAAGAAAAAGAAACAAAGGATAAGATAAGATAAAGAGGGGACGAAGACAAGAGATTCATTGGGCAAGAAAAATGGAAGAAGGAAAATGAGAAGAGAAATAGGAAATATAAGGATAGGATGACAAATGAAAAGAGAAGAATGCATGAGATGGACTGATAAAGAAAAACCTTGTTATTGCCACAGTTAAAGTTGAAATGCTTTTCAAAGAAAACATTGCATGAATAGAATAGATTGTGTGAGTAATATTGCATGAATAGCATTACACAAATGACATTGCATAGATAGGATAGAATGCATGCGTAGTTGCATACATGATGCATTGCATGAGAAAAATTACAGACAAGGTTCCTTGAGTACAATCTATAAGACCTTCGGGCATGATTCCTCCAAATTTTTGGACAAGATTTTTAAAGTTTGACTGCCTGCCTGTTTAGGGGGAGCTTTTTGGACAAGATTTTTAAAGTTTAACTGCCTGCCTGTTTAGGAGGAGCCTTTTAGACAAGATTTTTAAAGTTTGACTGCCTGCCTGTTTAGGAGGAGCTTTTAGACAAGATTTTAAAGTTTGACTGCCTGCCTGTTTAGGAGGAGCCTTTTAGACAAGATTTTTAAAGTTTGACTGCCTGCCTGTTTAGGAGGAGCTTTTGGACAAGATTTTTAAAGTTTGACTGCCTGCCTGTTTAGGAGGAGCTTTTAGACAAGATTTTTAAAGTTTGACTGCCTGCCTGTTTAGGGGGAGCTTTTTGGACAAGATTTTAAAGTTTGACTGCCTTTCTGTTTAGAGGGAGCTTTTCAAAAAAAAAAAAGAAGAAAGAAAGAAGAAGTCAGACAAAATAGGTGTCTATGTCTTTGTGCAATTACTGTTTCACAGCAAATGCACAAAGAGGGGCAACTGTAGACACCCTATTTTGTCCGGGGTCTTAATTTGTATAAATAATTAATTGGGTTGGGTGACATTTGTATTCTAATTTAACAATTTAGAATTAGGCTAGAATTAAATTAGAATTTTTAGATTTAGAATTAATATTAATTAGGAAATTAAAATTAAAATAGGATTTAGGAATTAAAAAAAAAAAAAGAAAAGAAAAGAGAGAGAAAAGATAAAAAAATAAAAAAAAATTAATTTTAGGATTAGGATAATTATTTTTAGGATAATTAGTTGGATTAATATTAAATTTGGTAGAGTTAGATTAGGATTAATATAAGAATTAGATGAATAAAGTATTAAAAATAAGAGATAATTATAAGAATAAATATAGTTGTATTAGGACTCTAGCAAATTGGTGGCAATAAAAGGGGATTAATGCTTATGACTAAGGGGACCGGAGCCTTTGATTAAGAAGCCTTTCACCAAGCATCTCTGCCTGATCATCATCTTCATTGTCGCATCACATCTACTGCCACACTTCCTTGCTCCCGAAACAGCTTGGTTCCGCTCCAAGTTTTGTATCTCAATCCAGCACTGCATCGTCGATCGCTCCCTTGTTATACACTATTGCTGCGTGCGACCTGGCTCTGCTGTTTCCTCTAATTTTTACCAAAGTTGTTCCATCATCCACCGCCCAGTTTATCAATCTCCACTGCTTCCACTTTAGCTGTGCATTCAATTATCACCACCATCAAGCTTGGCACTTTTGGGTTTGGCTACACGTGAAGGAGAAAGTCAAAAGCATTGAGAGGTTTGTTCCTTTCACTAATAGTTTAATTAATTGTTTAATCATTTATTAATTTCATAGGATAGTTTAAACAATGGTTAATTAGTATGGAGTCACTTGCATGATAATTGAATAATTATATGATGATGTAATTAATAATTTAATGTTTTAATAAATTGATAAAATTTATATAGGATAATTTAATATTTTAATTGGGTAATGTCACAATTTAATGATTTTAAATTCGTAAGATTTAAGAATTGATATGCATTATAGTGATTGTTTGCATGAGAATTGATTTAAGAAGATTTTAATTAATATAAACTTGCATGATAATTAATTTTTGATTTATAATTTGCTTATAGCGTAATAATTTTGCATGTTGTGTATATTTGTATGATTTAGTTTGTATGAATAATTTTATGTTGTATGGGATAGATTGTGAGAAATTTTAGGAAATAAGGCCCTTAAGAAAATATTATTAAAATTCAAACCACAAAATATAAATTAAATAAAAGAATAAGAAATATAAATATAAGATGGATTAATCCGACGATGGAATTCTAAAGGGACTGCGCTTGAGTAGTACTTTTAGATATCTTGAGGTGAGGGGAGTCCTCTTAAGTCTCACCAGCTTGATGGAAGATTTAAGGGATATTTCTAATATTTAATAAATCATCATAAAAATTAAAATTAATAAATTCAAATTAAAATAATTAAAAGAATAAAAATAAGATAAATAAAGGATTAAAAATTAGAAAAAATAAATAAATAGAAAACCAAATAATAAATAATTTGGGTAAATGTGGATTATTCCGATGATGGAATTTAAAAGGGAATTGCGCTTGAGTAGTTTTCTTTAAAATTCCTAGGTGAGGAGATTTCTTCCAAGGTCTGACCAGCTTGATGGAAGGTCTAGAGGAAATTTTCAATATTAAAAAATTCATACTTATTTAAGTTATAAAAAGTAAAATAAAAATAATTATAGGATTAAAAAATAAAAATAGAAAAGCAATTAATAATTTTTGGGATAGGAGTCAAATATAGGTATTTCATAATATATTTAAATTATTCGACGACGGAGCCTCTTCAAGAAAGGCGATTGGTCCTACTTGAATACTCTTGAGGTGAGAAGAACTTTTAAGTTGTCCAACCAGCTTGATGAAGGAGACTTAGAAGATTTTTCAATATTTAATCATATCGAAATTAAAGCAAACAAATAGGCAAAATTAAGATAACTTTAGACTACTTGGTACCATCTTAAGATGGGCGTTGTGGGGGTACTAATCCTTCCCCACACGTAACCGTACTCTCGAGCCTTAGAATTTTTGAACGTAG
Source organism: Heritiera littoralis (assembly GCA_031772115.1). Taxonomy (NCBI): domain Eukaryota; kingdom Viridiplantae; phylum Streptophyta; class Magnoliopsida; order Malvales; family Malvaceae; genus Heritiera; species Heritiera littoralis. Next base: position 533,737 of record JAPDPK010000143.1, on the reverse strand, counting down.
ACCAAGCCTTATCTTTAGACAAGAGTAGGTGACCAATCACACCTAAGATTGAATGGTTGGTGGCGACTCCTTTGAATTTAAGTCTAGCGGTTAGGTTCACGGACCTAGACGTTATGACATTGGGTATTTATGCCTTTACTTTAACCAAATCTTAGGGAAGAATAATTTCAACGAAAATAATCAATTAATAGCACATGTATACAAATTTGATAGAAAAGAAAATTGAAAGAATAAACAAATTCAAGATTGTAAAAGACTCAGTCTAGTTTCTTGAAGACTTATCTACGAAATGTGATGCAACAATGCATGCCAAAGTTCAAACTGAAATTTGCCTCTTATTTATCATATTCACTTATTAACTTAAGAGGTCAAGTCCGACACAAGTAAGAGAAGTTGAAGAGTAATCTTAAACCATATCAAAATTGTTTTAAAAACTCTCTCTTCTTTTTGTTTTTTAATTTTTGGTGAGAAGAAACATTATTAACCATGAAATGCAATGTAAAATGTTCAAGACATGACACAATAACAAGACATTGTTGAAAGACATGTTCAAACAAAATGCAATTTATGCAAAATGCAATTACAATGAAGATCAAATTCTATTTTATTTCACCTAACCTTCATGATTCTAAAATGCACATGACATAATTACCAATATATGTATACACAATGATGATGAAATGAATTAAAATGATATATGTCCCTAACATGTTTGAGAAAAACGAATATTTGTATTCACAATACCTAGACACTAATCTTATTATTCCTTAATCCAATCATGCAAGAAAGATGGAATTCCTAACTAAACCTGAGCATTCTTCTTCATTTTTCTAGAAATCATTTTTCTCTGATCACCAAACAAAAATTTAATTTTTTTTATTTTCTATTTTTTTCTAAAAAATAAAATTCACATTCCCTATTCTATTCTTTTTTTCAAAAATTGATTTTATTTCATTTTTATTCTAAATCAAACTTTTTCTTTTATCACTAAAATTTTCTTTTTATTTTCTATTTTTCCTAAAATTCACATCCCCTATCGATTCTTTTTTCAAAAATTAACTTTATTTCATTTTTATTCCAAATCAAACTATTTTTTTTTGAATTCTTTTCCACACAAATTCAAGGACAATTTTTTTTTGACATCTTTTTGTTCAAATTTTTTTTTATGAGATAATCAAAAAAAAGGAGAAAAAAGAAAAAGATAAAAATTTTTTTTTTCTGTTTTTATATTTTCATTAAAACTCCTATACAACCCAAAAATAAAAAATATTTTTCTTTATTATTTTTTTGTCAACTTATTCTTTAAATTATTCAGAAAAGGAAAAAAGAAAAATCAATGAAAGATTTTGTTAACTCTATTTTACCTTTATTTCGAAAAAACGTCAGCTCTCTTCGTATTTTTCCATTTATTCCCATTTTTATGTCCATATTTTTGAAAGAAATCCCTCTTCTCTTTTTTTTTTAAGAAAAATTATTCCCATTATTTTGAAAGAAAAGTTTGTTTCATTATTTTTCTCACTTTCCCTTTTTTATTAAAACTTAGATTTCTTTCTTTTTATTCTACAAAATCTCTTTCCACAATTTTATTATTTAAAAAAAATCCTTTTTGAAAAACAAGAAAAACAATTCAAACCAAAACCCATAGTACCTTTATTATTGATGCAATAAATGGGATCAAATAATGTTCCCTCTTGTGTCCTAATTTCAAAAATCGGACATGACTTACCTAAAACTGGCTTCTTAGATATTTCTATATGCTAGGTTAGGATCTAAAGATCTTAAGGTTCTCAAATTATACCTCACTGACGTCCACACTGGACTAGTAAGATTTAATTTGAGTGGGAGTATTTCGATTGCCATTGCGGAGGTGATTACCTCACGAGAGCAAAGGTACTCTACTCCCTCCTAAGAAGGACAGAACCTGGGTATAGAGCTCATGTCATGCAAATGCAAGTGCAAGTGTGTGTATGAGGGAATACATCAAACATTTATCATACCATAACCCCTATCCTAGATGCCCCATAATTTATAAGCAATAATATATACAAGATAAAGAATGCCATAAAATAAACATAATAACTTATTCACACAAATGCAATAAATTATTTAAAATTAAAGAAATTAAATTTAAATATTAATTAAGACCTTTAAATTAAAACTTAGGATAACACATGATTAATAAATGGCTTGACCCTCAAAAAGCGTCCCCAGTGGAGTCGCCAAGCTGTCGTAACGGCTTCGCGCTCGACGATTTTCGAAAAAACGTTTAAAAACAAAAATGGAGTCGCCACCAATCTTTTTTGTCTAGGTGTGATTGGCCACCTGAAAACGCTTATCTTTTCAACAAAATCTCAAAATTAATTAAGTTTTATTAAAAAGATAATCTTTTGGTCTGCGAAACAAAAAATTGGGTTCGAGGGTACGGTTACGCATGGGGAAGGATTAGCACCCCCACGACGCTCGTTAAAAAACGGTACCATAATAATCATGTGTTATCCTTTGGTTTTAATAAAATGGTCTTGAATTAATATTTAAAAATAGTTCTCATTTTATTGCAATCTTTTTATTCAAAATCATTTTTTATTTGTAAATTTATTTTGTTTTATTTTAAAAAGTTAAATTTTATTCTTCCAAAGTGAATGCGAACCTTTTTGTATTGAAAAATTAAATCAAATATCCCAATACTCTGGTAACATTTGAAATAATTTCCCTCACCTAGAGATTTCTTAAGAATCACTACTTGTGAGTTCTATAGAATCTCATCATCAGAAGATTCACATTTGCTTTAAAAATTATTATGAATGCATATGATGCAAACAGATTATGATGCATATGGAATTATGAAAAGAATTTTATATTTTAATTTTTATTAATGAAATTCTTAATATTGAGAAATTTAACTAAATATCCCAATACTCTGGTAACATTTAGCTAATCCCTCTCACCTAGGGATCAGTCAAGAAATCACTACTTGTGAGTCTCATGACATCCCATCCTCGGAAGAATTCTATTTAAATTTAAATTTTATTATTGATTTCCTTTTTTATTTTCCTTTAAAAACTCATCTATTTTTATTTTTAATAAAACAAATTAAATTTTCTATTAATCTTTTTATTTTCTTTTAAATACTTATTTATTTATTTTTATTTTTTAATAAAAATTTAAATTATTGAAAAATCATACTAAACATCCCAATACTCTGGTAACATTTAGCACGACTCTTCTCACCTAGGGATCAGTCAAGAAATCACTACTTGTGAGTTTCATGACATCCCATCATCGGACATTATTGTTTAATTATTAAATTTAAATTATTTGTTTTTCTTTATTTTTTTTAAAAAATAAATTATTTATTTTCATTTTTAATAAAAATTTAAATTATTGAAAAAATCATACTAAATATCTCAATACTCTGGTAACATTTAGTACGACTCTTCTCACCTAGGGATCAGTCAAGAAATCACTACTTGTGAGTTTCATAACATCCCATCATCGGGCGAATTTCATTTAATTATTAAAGTTCATTATTTATTTTTCTTTGTTTTTTATAAAAAAAAATTTTATTTATTTTCATTTTTAATAAAAATTTAAATTATTGAAAAATCATACTAAATATCCCAATACTCTGGTAACATTTAGCACGACTCTTCTCACCTAGGGATCAGTCAAGAAATCACTATTTGTGAGTTTCATAACATCTCATCATCGGAAGTTTATTTAATTAAATTTAATTTTATTATTAATTTCCTTTTTGTATTTTCTTTTAAAAACTTATTTATTTTTTATTTTTTAATAAAAATTTAAATTATTGAAAAATCATACTAAATATCCCAATACTCTGGTAACATTTAGTACGACTCTTCTCACCTAGGGATCAATCAAGAAATCACTAGTGAGTCTCATGACATCCCATCATCGGACAAATTTATTTATTTATAATTATTAGTGTTATTTAACTCACAAGTTAAATTTTATTTCACAATTTTTTATATTTTATTGGTTCATTTTACAAATCTAATAATTAAAAATCCTATTTGATGCATCTTACTTTTCAAGACATAATAAATGATTACCTGTAGACACCCTATTTTGTCCGGGGTCTTAATTTGTATAAATAATTAATTGGGGTGGGTGACATTTGTATTTTAATTTAATAATTGGGAATTTGGCTAGAATTAAATTAGAGTTTTTAGATTTAGAATTAATATTAATTAGGAAATTAATATTAAAATAGGATTTAGGAATTAAAAAAAAAAAGGAAAAAGAAAAGAGAGAGAAAAGATAAAAAGAAATAAAAACAAAATTAATTTTAGGATTAGATAATTAGGATAATTAGATTTTTAGGATAATTATATGGATTAATATTAAATTTGATAGAGTTAGATTAGGATTAACATAAGAATTAAATAGATAAAATATTAAAAGTAGGAGATAATTATTAGAATAAGCATAATTGTATTAGGACTCTAACATATTGGTGGCTATAAAAAGGGATTTAGAGGACACAGACGGGGGGAGAAGACACAATCAAACACTCAACCTTGGCAGAGAAGAAAAGACACAATCAAGCATCTCAGCCTCTGATTTCTACTATTGGAGCCGAGACCTATTATGCTCCATCACCACCTTGCGCCGCCTTCTTGTTCCACTTCGTTGCAACCATCATCAGCTTCGTCAGAATTATCAACTTCAACTTCATCCTTTGTTCAAACCACACCACATAGTTTCTTACTTTGCTACGGTTCTTGCTGCCTGCTGCTCCAAAACAAAAAGCCATTGTTACCTGCCTGTGCTACTGCTTGCAAAGCATCCTTCTCCACCGCCCAGTTCATCCATCCCGATCAAACACCACTGCATCACTGCCCAGCCTTGTCACCTTCATTAGCCGTTGATCATCCCGCACGGTTGCAGCACCTTTAGCATCGCCGATCTCCTTTGCTGCCTGTGCTTGCCGCTGCTTCATTGCCGTCCCAGCCCTGCTTGTGTCACCATTGTCGACCGCACCATAATCACTGCACGCCCAGTCCTTCATCGCCATCGATTTGTGCTGTTGCAGTCTTGCTCATTGCCGAGTGCATTCTGCCTTGTTACCCGTGTCTTGCTTGCATTGGTTGCTGTTGGGTTCTATTCAGCTACATTCATTACGAGTCAGGTCATCTTTGCAGCTCCATTGCTTAGTCTCACATCATTCTCTGCCGCGAGGAGCAAGTCCCAGCCACATTAGCTACCACGTACGTCGACTGCACCAATAACACGTTACCCATTTGCATGGTATTGTGCATGCTGCAGATATAGCCAAAATAGAAGAATAAATCTTTGAACATTAAAGAGAAGAAAGCAAGTAAGAGGTGGACGTTGCTTCATTCAGGTTTGTCTTTTATGATTTAATTAATTAATAGATCAATATTTAATTAAATAATGTAATGATATAACTTGGTAATTAATTATTATTTATGTCATAACTTGATACATAGATTTTATAATTCCTTGCATGATAATTGATTGATGAGCAGGATAATATGATATGACTTGACTCTTTTTAATTAAATTTGTATGATCAATAATTTGGTAATTTGCATGTATGTACATAATGTAATACGTTTGCATGATGACAATATGATATTTTATTTTGTATGTGCTAGATAATATAGTTGTAAAAATTATGGGATAATATCTTGGAATTTTAATTGTAGGGAATGTAAATCTTAAGGAAAACAAAGAAAAATCTTTTCGGTTATAGAAAATCAATATAAAATAAGTAAATTAAGATAAACAAACAAATACACTAAAATAAGTATAAGACAAAATAAAAATAAAAAAAATCAGAAGAAATAAATAAATCATAAAATGTGGAGATAAGCTAGATTATTCCGATGATGGAATTCTGAGGTGTCACGAATGGTTGACATTTCAGATTTTCTAGGTGAGGATGTTTTCCATGAGTTTCGCCAGAATGATGGAAAATTCATGGAAGATGTTCAATATTAAAATATATATGTAAAATATTTAATTATTATAAAACTATAACTACTTAATAAAATAAAAAAATTTATTCCGATGATGGAAGTCCGAGTGTCACGAATGGTTGCCATTTTGGAAATTCCTAGGTGAGGATATTTACCTTAGATTTTGCCAGCATGATGGAAGATTTAAGGTAAGTGTTCAATATTAATAATCGATATTTGTTTCTTAAAACATAAATATATATTAATAATCAATTTCTATTAAAAATAAAATAAACATAAATATTAATAAGAAATTACGGAATAATGATTAAAAAAAAATAATAAAAGTATAATAATAAATTGAGAATAAGTGGAGGTTATCCCGATGATGGAATTATAAGGTGTCACGAATGGCTGACATTTTTAAATTCTTAGGTGAGATGTTTTCTTTAAATTTCGCCAGCATGATGGAAGATTTAAAGAAAATTTTCAAGAAGAATAATCGACATTTATTTTCAAAAGATAAATAATATTAAAATAAAAGATAAAAAATAAAATAAAAAAATAAAGGATAATTAAAAAGGAAATAAAAAGAAAATAAGAATAAAAGATGGAAAATAAAATTAAGATATTTCATAAATGATTTAACAAATCCGACGATGGAGCCTCTCTGAGAAAGACGAATGGGATTTCTTGGATACTCTTGAGGTGAGGATGAAATTTAAGAAATTCCGCCAGCATGATGGAGAGTTTCTTAGAGATTGTCCAATATTTAAATATTTGAATTTGACAAGATTAAAGACCATTTAATTAAAAATTATTAAAGATATCACAAAATTAGTTGGTACCATCTTAGGATGGGCGCTGTGGGGGTGCTAATCCTTCCCTACACGTAACCGTACTCCCGAATCCTAGATTCTTTGAACGCAGACCCTGCCTTATCTTTAGACAAGAATAGGTGACCAATCACACCTTAGGTTTGAATGGTTGGTGGCGACTCCTAGAATTTTAAAGTCTAGCGGTTAGGTTCACGGACCTAGACGTTATGACAGCTTGGCGACTCCGCTGGGGACTTTTAGAGAGTCAGGCCAATAGAAAATTTTGTGATTATCTTGAGTTTTTGATTAAATGGTTTTTTGCTATGCTGTATATATTGCTTGTTATGCTATCTTTATTGAGGGGCATTTAAAATGGAGTCTTGTCCCTTCACACACACACATCACTTGCATGAGCATGCATGAGCCTTCTACCCGGGCTCCGTCCTTTTTAGGAGGAAGTATAGTAACTACGCTCTCGTGAGGTGGTAACCTCCGCAATGGCTAGCGAAATACTTCCACTCAAATTGAACCTTTCCGTTTGTAGCCTGTGATGGGTGAGGATTGGGTGCCTTACTAGTCTTGTGTGGACGACAGTGAGGAACAATTTGGGAACCTGTAGACCTTGAATTACCCAAACCCAGCATGTAATGAAACATAAGGCTTAGCCTTAAGGTGGAACCATACTAGATTGAAATGTAGACTCAAACCCAAGATAGGACACATGAAGGAATAAGTTTTACTTCCTCCTTTTTACATTGTTTTTCAACAAAAAAAAATCAAAAAATGTAGTTTTTCTTTCTTCCATTTTCAAAAAAAAAAACAAAAAAAAGAGTTTGTCTGTATCATTGAGTCATGCATAGTTGTGTTTGATTTTGCATCACATAACATATCATTCACGTAAGTTTGCATTTGTCTTATCATGAGTATGAACATGCTCTTGATTGTTAGAAGAGATTGTTAAACCTAAGTGCATTCCATGTGCATTCATTTTGTGCATAAACATATCATCACATTGAAAATAATTTCAACTTAATTGTGGCATTCAAGGTGTCAAAATTGAATCTACTAGACGGTCCACCCTCCATAAATACCACACAAGGTATCAAGCTCGTATAATGGAAGAAGATCAAAATAACAGGATAGAGAAGTTGGAAAGGGAAAATGCGGAGATAAAGGGGCAATTGAGCGAAATTACCCATTTGCTAAAAGCCATGATTAAAAGAAAGGAGAAGATGGGTAATCAGGAGGAGTCTATCCAAGAACCTCAACAAAGCATGCAAGACAACCCCATTTTTGTTCCTGAAGGAAGTACTGTCAAAGCTCCAACACCTCCACAGATACAAGTTCAAAACCCAGTGGAGGTGCCAAATTTAGATGATCCCACAGAGCTAGAAAAGTTGAAGCATAAGGAAGAATATAGTGGTACTAAAGCCCAGCTGAGCTTGATAGAGGAAAGACTAAGTGCCATGGAAGGAGTTGACTATTTTGGACCCATTGATGCTGAAAGGTTGTGTTTGGTACCGGGTGTTGTCCTTCCACCAAAGTTCAAGGTGCCCGAATTTGAAAAATTCAGTGGAACATCGTGCCCAAAGGATCATCTCACCATGTACTGTAGAAAGATGGCGGCGTATGCATGGGATGACAAGCTATTAATTCATGTTTTTCAAGACAGTTTGACTGGGTCAGCTGCTAAGTGGTACAACCAATTGGAAAGGAGCAAAGTTTCCTCTTGGTCGGAATTGGCAAGGGCTTTTATAGCTCAATACAAACATGTGTCTGATGTAGCCCCTGATCGCTTGTCTCTCCAAGGTATGGAAAAGAAGAAAGATGAGAGCTTCAAAGAATATGCCCAACGATGGAGAGACGTGGCATCACTAGTTCAACCTCCTTTGACTGAGAAGGAAATTACCATGTTCTTTTTGAATACTCTCAAGGCTCCTTACTATGAGCGTATGCTTAGCAGTGTGACCAAGAATTTTGCAGACATGGTGCTGACAGGCGAAGCTATTGAAAATGCCTTTAAGAGTGGTAAGATTGAAGCATCTATGAATGATAGCAAGAGGAATGGGTTTTCAAAGAAGAAGGAAGAAGATGCACAAGCTGTCTCCAATAACTCACGTCGCTCCTATACCTCTTATTCACCTTCAGTGAATTACACTTATTCTCAACCCCACCCACAAACTTATCATCAGAATGCTTACCAACCCATTTCCCATTCACAAGACCCTACTTTTTCACCTAATGACCAAAAGAATACTCGAGCTAGCCGAACTGTCACCATAGACCCTATACCAATGACATACACAGAGTTGTTCCCACAGTTGGTAAGGGGTCACCTTATTGCCCCTGTTTATGTAGAGCCCTTGAAGCCTCCTTACCCAAAGTGGTATGATCCTAACGCAAAGTGTGCTTATCATAATGACAATGTTGGTCACTCTATTGAGAATTGTATGGGCTTGAAGAGGAAAGTCCAAGCACTTGTCAATGCTGGAATTTTGAGTTTTGGGGCAAAGAATGACCTAAATCTGAAGGATAATCCTCTGCAAGATCACACAAGGGGTAGCGGTTGATGCTATGGAAGAAAGTAGATGATATTGATTGATTCACTAATTTGAAGATAATGGTTATTTCTTTGTTTATAATTTCATTCATCTTAGGACATTTCAATTTCTTAGGTAATATAGGAGTGCCTAAGCCCAAAAGGCATTAAGAATTCTTTTATGTATTGGGCCGACTCTCATTTATTTTCATTTTCAATAAAGGATTAGTGTGATGCATATTTCTCAATTCCTCATTCCAATATTGTCCTTTAATGCAAAACACCACTACCCATATTCTCTACATTGTTACCAAGCTTGAAAGTATCCAAATAATGAACATGATAATGATAATAGCAATGAGTATAAAATTCAATTATGAAAAAACTACTTTGTTTGGATGGATTTCCAGTTTGCCAAGATTGTTTAAGCAAGAAGAGAATAGAAGAAAATTGTCTAAAATCTTCAACTATAGAATGTTACGATTAAAGGTGAATCTCTACATGAAATTCTAACGAGTTTGCCTTTGTTCAAAAGATGACCTTTAATGAGAGTACTTGTATTGAGATGAGAAATGGCCTTCTTTCATTACCTTTCAAGCGTGAGTAAAATTATCCATTGATTACCCCTTTTGAGCCTATTATATTCTTTTTGATATAACCCACCAAGAATCACCCTTCACACTGGGGGGCAAAGAGAATGGAAAATGAAGGATTAGTGGGGCAAAGTGAAAAAAAAACATTTTGTGGAAAAAAGAAAGAACAAAAGAAAAGAGAATGAAGAAGGAAAGAGGGTTTGAATCAAGAAAGTGAAAACCCTAGTCACATTTGAATAAAAAAGGAGACAGAAAGCAAATTAGAATGGGGCAAAAGTCAAAATGCCTAAATGATTTCATGAAAAATGATTCTTGGTTTGATGAACCCTGAAACACTTATTTTGGGCCTAAATTATCCTTTCTTTCATGAACCCTCACCTGAGCCTACATTACGTGCCTTAAAAGTCCATTTTGATCAAATATGAGTACTCCTATTGAAGAATCATGTGTTGAATAAAGGCATACTTACAGTATGAGATAATGATCCTTCGGATGGAATTAGGACAAGCAGATCAAGATAAGCAAAAAGATTTCGTCTAGATGGAAGAAGTGGGATTCTAAAGACTCTCTTGGATCCGTGTGAGCATTAAATTGGGTGAAGAAGTATCTGATGTCGGGGCATGAATCAGATGGAGAATAGACAAGAAAAGCTCCATCAAGGACAATGAAGTTGAAAATGAAGAGAAATGAAAAAAAAAGAAAAGAAAATGAAAAAAAGAAAAAAAAAGAAAAAAGAGATGAAAGGAGAATTCAGATCGAAAACCCAAAAAGGGCGGTTTGGATCAATGGAGTGCATCTAAGTTGAAAACCTGAAAAGGCGACTTAGATACCAAAAAGCTGGATGTCAATGATATTGGGGCAAAGAGGATGTTTTGATAAACTCAACATAATCAGATTAATGGACCTTTGAAGGGAATTTTGTATTCATTGATCAAAATTGTTTGAATTGTTTTTATTTGGATACTATTACCTAATCCTAAAAATTCTCACTTTTCATTCAAGCCTACTTTCCTTCTAAGCCTGACAATTTCTTGTTAAATCTTTCCAAATTTTGAATAATACCACTCTCTTCATTTCACTTATCATTTCTTTGCTATATCCTTACCTTGAGGGATTGAGAAATTGTGTTGCATTGATCTTGAAATTAGAATGGTAATGAATGTTTGCTTGGCAAAATATGTGAAAGACTCCTATATTATTTAGGAAAATGAAAGAAAAGGAAACTTGTGGATGAATGGAAATTGGAAATCAAGAAAAACCAATGAATAAGAAAGAATGGAGGATGAGGTCTCAGTAAAGATTTTAATGAGCAAATGAGTGACCAGATAGAGAGGAAAGTAAAAAGAAGAATCAAGGGAGAAGATAAGATAAAGAGGGCATGAAGGTAAGAGTTTCATTGGCAAGAAAAACGGAACGGAAGAAGGAAAATGAGGAAAGAAATAAGAAATAGAAGGACAAGAGGACAGATGAAAGAGAAGAATGCATGAGATGGATTGATAAAGAATAACCTTGTTGTTGCCACAATTGAGCTTGAAATGTTTTTCGAAAAAACATTGCATGGATAGAACAGGTTGCAATTGCATGGATAAGATAAATTTCCCAAGATTTCAAATTTAACAAGACAAGAAATTTTAGAGGGGTTTCCTAAAATTTCAAAAATTAGACAGATAGAAGTCTTGGAGGAGTTTCCCAAGATTTCAAATTTGGACAAGAAAAAGAAATTTTAGAGGGGTTTCCTAAAATTTCAAAAATTAGACAAGATAGAAGTCTTGGAGGAGTTTCCCAAGATTTCAAATTTTGGACAAGAAAAGAATTTTGGAGGGGTTTCCTAAAATTCAAAATTTGACAAGAAAAATTTTGAGGGGTTTCCTAAAATTTTTTTTTTTTTTTTTAAAAAAAAAAATTAGCTTTTTTTGGACAAGATTTTAAAGTTTGACTGCCTACCTGTTTAGGAGGAGCTTTTGGACAATATTTTAAAGTTTGACTGCCTACCTGTTTAGGAGGAGCTTTTAGACAAGATTTAAAGTTTGACTGCCTACCTGTTTAGGAGGAGCTTTTGGACAAGATTTTAAAGTTTGACTGCCTGCCTGTTTAGGGGGAGCTTTTTAAACAAGATTTTAAAGTTTGACTGCCTTTCTGTTTAGAGGAGCTTTTTGAAAAAAAATAAAAAAAAATTAAAAAAAAAAGAAAAAAAAAGAAAAAAAAAGGAGAAGTCAGACAAAATAGGTGTCTATGTCTTTGTGCAATTACTGTTTCATAGCAAATGCACAAAGAGGGGCAGCTGTAGACACCCTATTTTGTCCGGGGTCTTAATTTGTATAAATAATTAATTGGGGTGGGTGACATTTGTATTTTAATTTAATAATTGGGAATTTGGCTAGAATTAAATTAGAGTTAGAGTTTTTAGATTTAGAATTAATATTAATTAGGAAATTAATATTAAAATAGGATTTAGGAATTAAAAAAAAAAGAAAAAGAAAAGAGAGAGAAAAGATAAAAAGAAATAAAAACAAAATTAATTTTAGGATTAGATAATTAGGATAATTAGATTTTTAGGATAATTATATGGATTAATATTAAATTTGATAGAGTTAGATTAGGATTACATAAGAATTAAATATAGATAAAATATTAAAAGTAGGAGATAATTATTAGAATAAGCATAATTGTATTAGGACTCTAACATATTGGTGGCTATAAAAAGGGATTTAGAGACACAGACGGGGGAGAAGACACAATCAACACTCAACCTTGGCAGAGAAGAAAAAGACACAATCAAGCATCTCAGCCTCTGATTTCACTATTGGAGCCGAGACCTATTATGCTCCATCACCACCTTGCGCCGCTTCTTGTTCCACTTCGTTGCAACCATCATCAGCTTCGTCAGAATTATCAACTTCACACTTCATCCTTTGTTCAAACCACACCACATAGTTTCTTACTATTGCTACGGTTCTTGCTGCCTGCTGCTCCAAAACAAAAAGCCATTGTTACCTGCCTGTGCTACTGCTTGCAAAGCATCCTTCTCCACCGCCCAGTTCATCCATCCCGATCAAACACCACTGCATCACTGCCCAGCCTTGTCACCTTCATTAGCCGTTGATCATCCCGCACGGTTGCAGCACCTTTAGCATCGCCGATCTCCTTTGCTGCCTGTGCTTGCCGCTGCTTCATTGCCCCCAGCCCTGCTTGTGTCACCATTGTCGACCGCACCATAATCACTGCACGCCCAGTCCTTCATCGCCATCGATTTGTGCTGTTGCAGTCTTGCTCATTGCCGAGTGCATTCTGCCTTGTTACCCGTGTCTTGCTTGCATTGGTTGCTGTTGGGTTCTATTCAGCTACATTCATTACGAGTCAGGTCATCTTTGCAGCTCCATTGCTTAGTCTCACATCATTCTCTGCCGCAGGAGCAAGTCCCAGCCACATTAGCTACCACGTACGTCGACTGCACCAATAACACGTTACCCATTTGCATGGTATTGTGCATGCTGCAGATATAGCCAAAATAGAAGAATAAATCTTTGAACATTAAAGAGAAGAAAGCAAGTAAGAGGTGGACGTTGCTTCATTCAGGTTTGTCTTTTATGATTTAATTAATTAATAGATCAATATTTAATTAAATAATGTAATGATATAACTTGGTAATTAATTATTATTTATGTCATAACTTGATACATAGATTTTATAATTCCTTGCATGATAATTGATTGATGAGCAGGATAATATGATATGACTTGACTCTTTTTAATTAAATTTGTATGATCAATAATTTGGTAATTTGCATGTATGTACATAATGTAATACGTTTGCATGATGACAATATGATATTTTATTTTGTATGTGCTAGATAATATAGTTGTAAAAATTATGGGATAATATCTTGGAATTTTAATTGTAGGGAATGTAAATCTTAAGGAAAACAAAGAAAAATCTTTTCGGTTATAGAAAATCAATATAAAATAAGTAAATTAAGATAAACAAACAAATACACTAAAATAAGTATAAGACAAAATAAAAATAAAAAAAATCAGAAGAAATAAATAAATCATAAAATGTGGAGATAAGCTAGATTATTCCGATGATGGAATTCTGAGGTGTCACGAATGGTTGACATTTCAGATTTTCTAGGTGAGGATGTTTTCCATGAGTTTCGCCAGAATGATGGAAAATTCATGGAAGATGTTCAATATTAAAATATATATGTAAAATATTTAATTATTATAAAACTATAACTACTTAATAAAATAAAAAAAAATTTATTCCGATGATGGAAGTCCGAGTGTCACGAATGGTTGCCATTTTGGAAATTCCTAGGTGAGGATATTTACCTTAGATTTTGCCAGCATGATGGAAGATTTAAGGTAAGTGTTCAATATTAATAATCGATATTTGTTTCTTAAAACATAAATATATATTAATAATCAATTTCTATTAAAAATAAAATAAAACATAAATATTAATAAGAAATTACGGAATAATGATTAAAAAAAAATAATAAAAGTATAATAATAAATTGAGAATAAGTGGAGGTTATCCCGATGATGGAATTATAAGGTGTCACGAATGGCTGACATTTTTAAATTCTTAGGTGAGATGTTTTCTTTAAATTTCGCCAGCATGATGGAAGATTTAAAGAAAATTTTCAAGAAGAATAATCGACATTTATTTTCAAAAGATAAATAATATTAAAATAAAAGATAAAAAATAAAATAAAAAAATAAAGGATAATTAAAAAGGAAATAAAAAGAAAATAAGAATAAAAGATGGAAAATAAAATTAAGATATTTCATAAATGATTTAACAAATCCGACGATGGAGCCTCTCTGAGAAAGACGAATGGGATTTCTTGGATACTCTTGAGGTGAGGATGAAATTTAAGAAATTCCGCCAGCATGATGGAGAGTTTCTTAGAGATTGTCCAATATTTAAATATTTGAATTTGACAAGATTAAAGACCATTTAATTAAAAATTATTAAAGATATCACAAAATTAGTTGGTACCATCTTAGGATGGGCGCTGTGGGGGTGCTAATCCTTCCCTACACGTAACCGTACTCCCGAATCCTAGATTCTTTGAACGCAGACCCTGCCTTATCTTTAGACAAGAATAGGTGACCAATCACACCTTAGGTTTGAATGGTTGGTGGCGACTCCTAGAATTTTAAAGTCTAGCGGTTAGGTTCACGGACCTAGACGTTATGACATTACCAATTGCTAAAGAATAAATTTCTAAATAAAAAACAAAGGCAATTTCTTCGCTCCATGTGCATGTACGTACAAACCCAAAAGTAAATAAGTGACAATCAAGTAAAAAAAACTCATAAGCAAAGCACACATGTTTTTATGTACATACAAACAAAAACAATTAACTAATAGCTAAAAGAAAATTTTACCATTTAATGGAGATGAATCTGCAACACACTACGTGGCCCTATGGAGATAAGCCTCTTTCTTTCTTTTCTCAAACCCGAGCCAAGCCTCTTCCAAATTTTTTTTCTTCTCCTACCTGATACTAAATCCAACTTTCTCTCTTTCAGTCGTCGCAAGCTCCAGTCACCTCCCTAAGCTCTGATCACTGTGCTTTGCCTTGTTTTCTTGTTCTGTTCATTCAGTTTCCTTCTCCTAACCAAGCCTCATCTTCGATTCTAAAAAATATATACATATATATCCCTAATCCTTTAGATCTAGCACTGAGCTAACCATCTTCTCTGGTTTCTCTCTTTATATTTCTTTATTATCGATGAATCTGCTGGATTTTGTTTATTGCAGGTCTTAAAACACTGATTTTGGGTTTAAGTTTCAGATCTGAGTTTTTTTGGGGTTCTTCGGTTCCTATTTTTTTTGGTCTTTTGCGAATCTAAAAGAAAAATGGTTTGAATTGGGGTTAGGCACTGTGAAGGGAACAGGGTAGAGGTTTCGGTTTCGGTTTCGGTTTAAAGGGGTGTGAAGCTGGGAATGGCAGTGGCGGTAGGGTGGTGTTCAAGGGTGCTCGACGGTGGCTTGGAATGGAGGCTTGTTTTGTGGCGATTGTGGGTAACAGTACAAGCTGTTGAGATGAGCTAGTTGTGGTTAGAAGCGATTTGGGATGGTTGGAAATGGTGGTTCGGATCTGATAATGATGCTCTCGGTTTGCGCTGGGTTAACGGTGATGGGGCTGTAAATTTGATGGTTGCAATGGTTCATTTTGGGTGCGATTTGAGTTTGGTTTTGGAGGTTTGAGGGCTCGGGAATGGTCGCTGGCAAGGGTCGAAGTGGTTTTGATAAATGCTGAGTTTTTTTTTTTGCCAATTGTTCCCCCCATGACCTTTTTAAGAAAAATTTCTTGTCCATTTTTTGGTTTAATGCTGGTGGTGAAATCCCTGATTTTTCGGGGTTACAATCTTATGCCAGCCTTTTTTTTGTTGACTATTGAGGCCGTGGGTTGACGTTAGGGTGGCTAATAGCGAGCAGCCTACTCTGGCAGGAAGCAATAGCTGGTGCCGTGCAAGGCACCAGCAACCTACTTTTTATTTTAAGTTTTATATATATTTTTTGTCATTTTAAAAAAAAAAAACTAATTGAAAGAAAAATAAAAATAAATAATAATAATACTAATAAAGAAACTTGAAATTGGGCCTCCAAAGTGGCTACTTGAATTGGAATCGGGCTTGCTAAGCCCATGCTCTCTCTTGCTCATGATCGGGTTTGGTTTTGATGAGTCCAAATGCTTCCCGTTCTCAATTAATTTTGGGCCTCTTCAGGTCAGGACTTTTATCCTTTCGACCTTGAAATAGATTGAACTTTCACAAGTAAAATTTAATTTTTCAATTGGGCAAACTAATTCGAACACAAATTTAAAACTTTTTCATCAAATTACTTCGAGTTAGTGACCTCAAGTTTAATTAAGTCAAATAAATGAACAATCAAATTTTCATGACCAAAATGAGAATCAAGTCAACTACCTATATAATCCGGACAAAATTTGGTGTCTACAGCATGGATATGTTTAAAGAAAATAGGCAAGCTTTAATTGATAAACTTAGTAATATTTCATCTAGGGTTAGTTTAACTAGTGATATATGGACTAGTGTTAACGGTATACGTTATCTTTTTATAATTTGTCATTGGGTAGATGAAGATTCGTGCATACAAAACGAATTATCCTTAGATGTAATAGAAGAAGCACATAATACATATACTATTCATAAATATATTATTAAAGTTTGTAAATTGTATGGACTTAAAAATAACAAAGTTTTTGCTGTTACTTTAGATAATGCTTTGAGTAATACAGCAACTATTCTTATGTTAATTAAAAGTTTAAATCCAATTATACAATGTGTATTTTTTTTATACCAGATGTGCATGCTATATTATAAATTTGTATATTCAAAGTGGTTTTAATGCTATTGGTAGTGGTAGTATTAGTAGCATAAGTCTAACTGATAAAATTAAAATGTTAGTAAAATAGATCCATATCCCAAATTATAAACGTAAATGGAAGCAACTTTGTCTAGCAAATAATATATCTGTTAAAGCATTTCCACTTCCCGTGGAAATAAGGTGAAACTCACTCCATTGTTTGTTTTCTTATGTTTTACCTTATAAAGAACTTATTACTCTTTTTATAACAATTATACAAGTAGCCCATATTTAGCACTTTATGAGGAAAATTGAATTTTTATTGAATGTTGTGTTGATTTATTATCTACTTTTAAATATGCAACTGAAATATTTTTAACTCAATATTATCCAACTACACCTTATTTTGTTCCTATTATTTATACAATATTTGATAAATTTTTAAAATATAGGAATCATGAACTTTATCTTTTTTTGTATATGATATGGAGGAAAAATTTTAAAAATATTGAAAAACAATTCCTCCTATTTATTGTATTGTAACTTTACTAAATCCTAATCAATGTGAGATAAATATAGAGTTTTTTTTTTATTGTTATAAAGATTTTTTTTGTCTTGATTATATTGAGGACCAAAATTCCTTAATTAACAATTATTTTTAAGAATTCTTTAATATCTATGAAGCAGAAAGAGAGTAGTTTAATTTCAACCGAAGATAAAAAGAATTGTACGAAGAAATCGAGAGTGGTGGCAACAGTAAAGGAAAAGGCATTTTGAACACAATTAAGGAAGTAGCAAAGAAGAGAATGAAGTCAAAAGGAAAAGTTGGTGAATTTGGATCATCAATAACTTGACGAAATTCTAACTTCAATGAGATAAGATTTTTCTTAAGTCAAGACTTTCGTATAGATGATTTTCAATTTTAGCTTTTCATGACCCGAGATGTTTTTGCGATGTAAGTTTCTTCTGTTGCTTCAACATCTGTATTCTCGACATATGGAAGAATCATAGGAGACCATCGAACAACTCTTAATCCAGATTTATTATGTATGTTAATATGCCTTAAAGATTGGTTTGAAGCAGAATCCTAGGATATCGAACTTGAAATGGCTAATGAATTCGTCGATAATATTTCAGAAAATGAGGAAGAAATTTTCAAGGCAATTAGCATAAATTATGAGGAATAAGTAATAATCTATTTTTTTTATAAATTGTAAATAAATTTAGTCATAGTAAATATTGTTATGGTCTACAGTCCTGTGGTTTTTACCCTTCTAACTTTTGAAGACGTTTTTCATGTAAAAAATATTTGGTCTTCAACTTTTTCCTTTTCCTCCTTTATTATTATTGTTAAATACCAAATTAATTAATGTTATGTTTAAAAAATAAATAAATATTTTAAATGAATGAATATTTTAAAAATACTAAATATATGAATAAATATTTTAAATGCAAACTAATAAGTTTACTTGTATTTTAAATGATAAGTATAATTATATTTCAAATGTAATAAATAAGTTTAACAAAATTAAAATTTTTTTAAAAGTGTTATAATTTTTTTAAATTAACAGCTTTATTAAATAATTTATAATAACCTTATCATAATATCATTATTCATTTTTGAATCAAATATCAAATATCATAATAACTTCATCATAATATCATAATATCATTATTTATTATTTTCTTATAACAATAATTTTATTAGATAATTTTATAATAATTTTATCTTTAAATTACAATTACTTTAATTAAATAAATTGTAATAACTTTATGTATTATAAATTTATAATTACTATTAACATTATTTATTATAGAAATAGATTTATTAGATTTAATCATAAAAATATATTAATAAATATTTATTTTGATTAAAATGAATTAATAAATAAATTTTAAAAATAAATAAAAATTAAAAATTTTGGGCTAGTCAGTTCGACCTGACTCGGCTTGATTCGTAATGAACCAGGTTGGTTCAAGGTTTATATCTGTTAAACTGGCCTAGCTTGTCCCAATTCAATAACCAGTTCAAACTGGCTTTTATTATTTGTGAACTGGAAGTAGTCTAGCCCGGCATGGAACTGACCTGATTTTGTCCACAAACAGCTCTACATATCTGCCTTTATTTTTTATAGTTTATTATTTTATTAAAAACAAATATTTTTAATATTTTTTTATCATTTTCAATTTTATATGAACCAACCTCACTTCTATTGAAACTAACACTATATCAGCTACCACCCTCATTGTAAAGAGTGTAGCATGTTTTTGAAATATCTGCAACTATATCAAGTTCAGCAACCCAACGTTCTTAACTGCTAGTCTTGAAAGGAAAAAGCGGTGGGTGGGGGTGAGAGGATGAAGGGATAAGTTGTTTAGGATTATTGTAACTTTAAAATTTGTTGGGTTGCTCCTGCCAGAATTTAATTATGAAGGTTTTGATTTTGGAAGAGTATTCTGTTGCATATGAGTTGAGGGAAAAGATTGTAAATTTGTCAGGTTTTCTAGTCAAATCAAACTCCATCAATAAACTTCAGGATACTCAAAAATTAATTCTGAATAGGTTGTTTTGAGCCAAAATCATAGTTGCTTCAAGCTACTTTTGCTCTTATACAGTAACAATCAAGTCAAGATGAATTATCTGATATACCCTTTAAAGAACATATATATATATATATATATATGATTATTATCTAAAATGTTATCAGATAATAAAAATAAATAAGATATGATATGTGTTATCATTTTAACTCTACTTATGAAATTTAAAAATTTCGTTAATAGTGTATTAAATAATATATATTTTATGATATATATAGACAGGAAAAACATTATTGGATAATGTTGTCCCCAATAATCTTTGCCTGAAATTATGCAACATTTGGATCTTTCCAAACATTATGTGTTTATGTTTTTGACAGAAATTAAAATTTTGACTATGTTTTTGATAGGAATTGACTAATGGACGATTATGTTTCTAGAATACTGTCGTAACGATTTTTGTCCAAGGACCTAATCGCTAGACGTTAAATTTATGGAGTCACAACCAATTTTTTTTACTTAGATGTGATTGGTCACCTATTTGACTCTATGGATAAAGCCTAGTCTACGTTCTTAAAATTAAGTTCGGGACTACAGTTACGTATGGGGAAGGGATTAGCACTCCCACCACACCCGTCTGATGGACAGTACCAATTCATCACATATTAATCTAAAAGGTCTTAACCAAAGTGGTCTTTTAATATTTATTATTTTATTTAATTTTTTTTATTTATTATTAAAGTATTGAGAATTTTCTTAAATATTTTTTGAAACTTTCGGTATAATTTAAGAAATTATCTTACCTCAAGAGTATTCCAAAAAATCACTTATTCTCTTGAAGAGGCTCCGTCGTCAGTTTTAATTTCAATATTTTTAGATAAAAGACTTTTACTTCATCTTGAACTTTAACTTTAAACATTTTACCCCATTTTTTAAATTTTTAATTTTTATATATTATTGTAATATTTAAAATCTCTCCAACACTTTTGGTGAGATAAAGTCCCTCACTTAGGAACCTTTTTTTAGAAAATCATTATATAAAGATTCTTTTCAAGTTAATTATTAAAAACAAAAACTTTTATAATTAATTTTATTACTTACGGGAAATTCTATATTTATTTTATATAAATCATCTTCTAAATTTTTATTTGCGTTTCTCAACACTTTTGGGAAAATTATAGAACCAATCCCTCACTTAGGGACTTTTAGGAAAATCAATATTTATATTTTTATTCATTTATTAATCTATTTTTTTTAGAAAATGCCATTTATCAAAGTTTTAAAGGTAAATTGATCATATTAACCTTCGATATTTTTTGTTTAAAATTTTTTTATTAAAATATTTTAAAATCTTTCCACACTTTGGAAAGATTTAAACATGATTTCTCACTGAGGAATTTTTTTTAAAAATCATTTCTTGCACATTTTAAAAAATTAAAATTAGTTCCAGATATATTTAATGGAAAACTTCATATTATTGTTTTGAAAATATTTCAAAATTACTTTTACACTTTTTTTTTCTTTGTTAAAAAGTAAGCCTTACCAACACTCTCGGTAAGTATTTAGAGAAAGTCCCTCACGTAAGAACCTTTTTATTTTTTTTTTGAAGAACATTATTATATTTCTTTTATATAATTTAAATAAATTTCATTAAAGTTTATAAAAATTATTTTATTTCATTATTTTTCGTTTGCAAGTTTTATTTTAAGCTACCTTCTCATAAATCTTATTTTGAAACAAACCATCCAACACTTTTGGAAAGCTTTAAATTAAAAATTCCTCATTTAGGAAATCTTTAAAATTTATTATTTATCATTGTTGAACGTTTTATTATAACCCAATATATATCCCGATCTCGTATAATTATTTATCTTTATACGAAATTATATATTTTTAAATATTTTAACATCCTACCACACTTTGGTAAGATTTGAAGAAAACTCCCAACTTAGGAGCTTTAAGAAAAATTTGTTTTTGGAATTTATTATTATTTTTTAAAAAGTTTTTTTATTTTTCATTTTCAAATATCACTATTATTATTTAATTTTATTTGTTTTAAAGTTGACATTCAACAAGTTACAAACCCAATCATATACTAATAAAAATTTATGTATATATATTACACAAAAAGCAAAGATATAAAAACATCATGCAAACAAAATTCGAGCCAAACACATCGAAACAGTTGCTCATGCAAATGACCCAAACCAAAGCAAACAAATATCCAAAGCTAAACAAATAAGTATCCAAAACAAAGAATAAAAAGCATGTAAAAAAAAATAAATAAATGAAAGCAATGTGTTCCCAGCCCAAAGCATGCCCATTACATTTTTTTTTTAACATGGCACAAAAATTCAAAACCAAGTAAATAAGTGTCCAAAACAAAGAATAAAAAAAAGGCCACAAAAGTAAGTGAGAGCAAACATGTGCCCAACCCAAAGCATTTCCATCAGATTTTTTTAACATGGCCCAAAGCTGAAGGATCACGGCTTGCAAATGAAATAAAAAATGAAATTGAGCCTTACAGAATCAGGTGAAAGACTGAAAGCTGCTCCTCTTTTCCTTTTCTAAATGGGTCTCTTCTCTTCGCAGATCAGTTGTTGCGTTGACAAGTCACAGCAGCGTCGTCACCTGCTCCTCTCCTGGTAGCAGCCTCCGCGAGACCTCCTTCAAGCACAGTTGCTTCGCCGGTTCTGCCCCTGTTCTCTTCTTTTTTTTTTTTATTTCCAATGCTTCTTTTGACAGTGTCTTGCTATTTAGATTGAATCTAAGATTGTGTTTTGGATTATTGATAAATCCTCCCTCTCTGTGTTCTCAGGTGTGTTTTGGTTGATGGCAGAGAGATTTTTTTTTTTGGGTTCCCCTTTCAAGCTCCTTTTTTGCGTTTCTTCAAACAGCTTTAATAGTCAATTTTAGTCAAGAAAAACGGATCAAATTCCTGAGATCCAGGGATTATGATCAATTTGCAGATGAGTTTTAATTGTAAATGGTGTTTGTCAGTGGAGTTGGTGGAGATGGCAGGGCGTCTGGGAAACTTCTAGGTTGGTGTCGGCACCGGCACCAGCCTCCTTTTTTTTTTAACAAATCGTTTAAAAAAATTAAATATTTAAAATACTAATTTTCTATATTTATTTTAATTTTAATACAAATTAATAAAATAAAATAAAATATACAGGCTTAGATCTTTAATTTTAACAACTCAACTTCAATTAATTTGAATCATTAGATTTTGGGCTTCAATCCAATTAATTTTAACACATCAATAAAAAAGTCTAATTATTTAAGACAAATTTAAAATTGATTTCCATAGATAAAATTTAATTTTTACGATACTTAAATTAATTCAAATATTAAATTAATTTCAAACACAAATTTATTCAAAGTTTGTTTTTGATAAATTAATTCAAGTGCACGGTTAAGCAAATTTTAATTTCAAATCACTAAGATTGAAATAAGATTCAATTTAAATATATTTAATTTCGGATAAAATTAAGTGTTTACAATAATGTTTTGTTGTCTTGCATATTACTTCTACTCTGAATTGTAAATTTTGTTAGTTTTAATATTGCAAAAGTTAGTATCTTTTCCGATTTTTGATCATTAGATTAAAAGTAGATTTGTGCCAAAGATTAAATTTTTCTCTTATCTCAAAGTGTAATTGAATGTTAAAATTATTTTTATTCTCTTTCCTTTTTTAACTTTTTATTTTCCTTTTTATAATTATCTTGATTATCTTTTTTTTTTCACCTTTCTTTTCATCTCCATCCACAGTTGCCGTCATCCCTTCTTTATGCTTTTTTGATAAGAAAGAATTTTATTGATGAAATAAGGAAGCCTAATATAAATGGGGCATAACTAATTTGTGTACTTGTTTGTATTTCCTCTTTTAATTTTTTTTTTACAAAAACGCTGAAAATAAAAAAGAAATTCAAGTGTTAAGATTTAAATTTTAGTGTTATTAGATATTAAAGATTTCAGGAACTATTTGAGTTAGAGTCAAAATTCAATCTTAATATATTTCATGTACAATTTGTGAACAAAGATGTTTAAATTGTCCAAAAAATTTTTATCCTAGCAATGCACGTTTTAATTATAATGAATTTAAAATTTTAAATCATTTATTTTTTTTTGTCTCATTGAACGTCATTTAGATTTCGTGATTTTTCCAAGGACAAAAAAATTTTGGCATGTGAATTTCAAATGTTAGTAGTAAATAGCAATTTGTTTTATGTGATTGAGAATAAAAATGAAATTGAGTTAGGGTTTTGAAATGAAATTGAGTTAGGGTTTTGAAGCTTCATATAAGTGGATTTTTTTTGGATAATATTGAATTTAGACAATTGTAGTCATTCTTTTTAACATTAAAAAATTAAAAAAAGGAAAGAGATTAAAATATTTTTAATATTCAATTGCACTTTGAAGTAAGACAAAGATTTAATCTCAATCACAAATCTATTTTTTTTATCTAATGATCAAAAAATGATGTTACACCGGTGTAGCTTGATCCTATCTCCTATATATATATAGAGGAGAGATCCACTTACACATGTGTAAAACAAATTTAGTTTTACACACCTTCATATCTTTTTATATAATTTATAATTTTTTAATCCGACCGTTGAATTTTATGTTCTGTTCACATAGATCATGCATACCAAATTTCAAATTAATCGAATACGTCTAACTATATATTTCGTAAAATAAAATTTCAACCGTTGATATATATTGAAAAAAATACTACTCTCGATTAAAATGATAGAAATAGCAGATTGATTTAAAAATTTACATACATAATAAATATGAGTAGGTTGTTAAATCCAACGGTTGGTTTGCAAAAATATTAATCCTATATGAAGATATAAAATTGTGTAAAACAAATTTGTTTTACACATGTGTAAGTGGATCTCTCCTCATATATATATATATATATATATATATATATATATATATATTATATACACATACACACACACAGACACACAGTTGATTCAATGTAGTTGTAAATGATACTCCAAGATCAAGATGTTAGTTTGAATGGAAAGTCAAAGGTTAGGACTTCTCTTTCCTTGTCAATTACGATCTAATATTAAAATTTGAGATTTGAGAATAACACTTTAAGAGTAAAGTTTTAAATTAAGCAAGTTAAAGCAAGAAAGTAATTTCTCAAATTTGTCTGAATAGGAACTTAAACTCAAATAAAACTTTAAAAATTTATAACACTAACAAATGGTTGAAAGAAGTAAAAGTAGACTCTTTCTTTAGACATTTGAACATAATTCAAATCCTGAAGTCATCATTATTAGGAATGCTTTATTGTTTACCACTCTCAATCTGAACAGGATTATTTTCAGACCGTAAAACGGATAAGAGTACCTATGATTACATAAAATAAAAAACTCTAACCGTCTTATATAAAAAAAAGGCAATTGTCTCTACTTTGTTTTGAATAGGTTGCTATGGAAAATTAATTAACTACCTAGTTAGTTTGGTGTGGAAGCGAAAAAATATTCAAGGAAAAAATTGTGTGAAAAAAAAAGAAAAAAATTATTTTTGTTTTTTTGATGATTTAATATAAATTTTAAAAATGAAAATTTATATTCTAATTTCTTTTTTTGAATAGTTTATATTCTAATTTTTAATAATAAGAGAAGAAAAAAAATATAAGAACGATATCATATTGAGATTAAAATATTGTAAAGGCATTTATTAGATGTTTATTATGAGCATCCAGAAAGCATATTCTTTTATTAGTGGTGTTTTCTTAGGTCAACAAATACCTAGAATATGACATACATATAACTAAATTGACATATTAAGAAAATACCATTTCTCCCCAATTATTCTTTCCTTCCATACAATTTCCGTCCTTTTGAAAATTAATTTATTTTTCTCATCTTGGTCGGTGCATGTCAAAGCCCTAATCTTGAAACAGTGAGAGAAGTTGCCGTTTTGCTACTAAGAAATTCCTTCAATGGGGTTTCATGCTACCTCTGTTTGATCCAACAGTCAAAGTAGCCAAGCACTAACCTTGACATGTGCTTTTCATGTCTTTCCTTTGCTTCTCTTCTTTGGCCCCATAAATTTTATTAGTTTATTTTTTTGAAAATATGAGTAAAAAAAAGTTTTGTCGTCAAAATTTTCCTTTTGTATCGATCTAAAGCATAAAATACGGAAGAAAAAAATAAGAAAGAGGTTTCAATGTAACGTGTTTGAGGGATCAATGAAATTTTCCAAATTTTCCAAAGGCATGGATTTGGTCAAGGTTTTTGTTTGTTTCCTTCCTCTTTCAAAATCAAGCACACTTGTCTTTAAATCCATTCAATCTTTGATATTTTCTTTCTTTTAATTCAATTATAGAAGTAAAAAAAAAAGCTTGTAAATGAATATTCTAATTCCAACAACACTTAAAAAATAAAGACAGTTAGGCCAAATCATTCAATTAGACACTCCTGTATATACATATACCATTAAACATTCTTGAGATACAAGTTACAAAAAAAAAGAGAAAGGTTTGATAGAAAAAAAACAGTTAGGCCAAATCATTCAATTAGAGACTCCTATATATACATATACCATTAAACATTCTTGAGATACAAGCTACAAAAAAAAAAGAGAAAGGTTTAATAGAAAAAAAAATTAGGGTTTTCCATTATTTTCCTTCTTCGAAGACATGCATTTCCAACGTTATTCAGCAGCAGCCCTGATGAACTTCCGTCGCAACTTTCTTGCTAGCCAAAGCCAGACACCACCGAGTAAGATGGCAAATCGCCTTATGACAAAGAAAGCTTGTGATGTTTTCATTAATCATAGAGGCATTGACACGAAGAGAACTATAGCGACCTTACTCTACGATCACCTTTCTCGACTAAACCTACAGCCTTTCTTGGACAACAAGAATATGAAACCGGGAGACAAGTTGTTTGACAACATCGATAACGCGATAAGGAATTGTAAGGTTGGTGTTACTGTTTTCTCACCAAACTATTGCAAATCCTACTTCTGCCTTCATGAATTAGCCCTGATCATGGAGTCCAAGAAGAAGGTTATTCCCATCTTTTGCGACATTAAACCTTCACAACTTCGTGTTGAGAACAATGAGAAAGTTCCGATAAAAGATTTGCAAAGGTTCAAATTGGCTCTCGAGGAGGCAAAATACACCGTGGGGCTCACGTTCGACTCTTCAAAAGGGTAAGATGAATCAATAAAAATCAATATTTTAGTACTTAATTCTTTGGTTAATTTCATAAACTTGTGGAAATCTTTTACTAATTTTTTTTTTGTCAATGTTATTTAGGAATTGGTCGGATGTGGTGACAAGTGCTTCTGAAATTGTGATTGAAAGCTTGATTGAGATGGAAAACGAGGAGCAGATGATTAAGAGCTTGAAGAAAACTCCATTAATGAGTCTTTGATCAGACTGGTGCTGCCATCCAAGAACGTTAATAATTTTTTCAACACATATTCTATATTTTCGTTTGCATCATTCAATTCCTGTTAATAAGCATAACGATCCTTTCCTTTGTTAATGCATTTTACTTGTACACTTTGTAACTGAATCAAGAAAAAGAAACATCGATACACTGTAAAATCTTTGGTTCATTTGTACAATGATACTCAATAGTAATAAAATTCAAGTTAATGATATTGTTAATTATCTATAGATGTATTTAGGTTTTTCTTTTACCATTTGATGATTAAAGAAACAGAATTTGAAGTGAAAAATTTAAATATTGATTTCATGACTATTAAGTCAAGTACATTATTAAGTGGTTCCGTTTCATTTTGGTTTTGTATTAAATTAGAAGAAAAGAATATAAATTAACGAGATTTTTTTAATTCTGAGAAAGGAGATGTGAATCTTATTCTTTAAATGAATTATCATATACCAATCACTTGAAACAAAAGATCGATTGCATAAATTAACAGATTTTACGCATTGAAAGTTAATATTTTAAACTATAGATGGTAATTCGTGCATAAAATTCTTGTTTATGTCATGAAAAGTTGTGTTGGTGTGATATAAAATATCAAAATTTCATAGTAAAATTCGTGTTGACACACTAAACATAAAATCTAATTTTTTAGATTCTGCCATATTTATATACAATTTTTGAAGACTTTTAACCTGAATCACTTTCATATTTTTTATTCATGTCGTTGACATTTTCATGTCTAAACTTGCTAAGTCTACTTTAAACCAACTTGAGGCCTATCGTCAATGTTTGTTTCATGGCTTTAGTAATTAATGATTCTAACTTGATTTAGTACAATTAATTAAACCCGTCACATTCCTTCAAATATGATTGGGTTTAGGCATTACAATTGACAAATATAGAATTGGTATTTCATTTTGATGGCTGCAAGATTTATTGATATTTATTTCATATGGCCTTAATGAAGGTATTGGATGGGTGGATTTTATTTGATGAATTATGAGAGGTTATCTAAGATCTTATTATAGCTTCAGACTCGGAATATTGCAGAAATATTGGTTTGTACATTTAGACGAAGTCATTTTTTTGCTAATTAGAAAGAGTAAGCATAAGATATATCCATTTTTATTTTTAAATAAATAATTTTATTTATTCAAATATCGGGAAAAAAGCCATGTTAAAAAAACTGTACAAATAATCATCAACCATGCGTAAAGAGGTAATGATAATTACATCGTTGTTATATATGATTTTAATAAAACTGCCACTGACTTTAAAATGTAGATTTAAATTTGATTATTCTAACAATTCAATACTGAATTTTTCAATATTATATTTTGGCTTATTTGATATAGAAAACTATATCAATCAATTTAAATTTGATAATTAATATATTTGTATTTATTTCGTATAAAATATGTGTAAAATATAATAATTAATATATATCTATATATATCCCAATTCGTCTAAAATATGAATACAACAAATTTGTGATAAAGTTTTAAATTTTCACTAAATTTGTTTATAATATTTTATTAAAATTTTAATTCATATCCATTCTTTTTTTTTTTACACATATCCATTCTTTTTTTCGTTCCATTTTTGTGGTCTATATTACTAGGTCTAAATGTATAGGATCCACCTATCCTTTCCAGGTTTAATCCAAATTTGATTCAAAACCCCTAAAAGGAAAATGGAAAAAGCAAGAAAAGAATAAAAACCCCAAATTGACTGGCTCTAAGATAATGTAACATACGCGCAATTTGAGTTTTGCAAATTTTAGGATTCTCATCCTTGCCTCCACAGCCGCCATTAGAGAAATAATAAAAAAACAAATAAATAGAGAAAACAAAAGATGACTATTGTTGGGAATTAAGATTTGCAATTAGAAATTTAAAGAACTAAAAAATAAACTTGATCATAGACCGAGTCAGGCCAAGTTTAGATTGGGTTCAAAATAGGTAATAAAGATTTATTTGTATGTCCAAATTCGGTTTGATTCGAAAATTCAGATATGATTTTTAATCCAAATCTGTTTTCATTTTTGTACTATAAGCTAGTGCCCGGTTCACTCAAATATAATTTTATTTATTTGATTACATTTTATTTATTTATTTATTTCTTTTTATTATTTTATTTCCTTTAAAATTTAATTTAATTTGTTAAAATTTATATGTCAATTTTCATATTAAATATTTATAATCATATTTATTAATCAATAATGTTATATATATAATTATATTATACTTAATAAATATGTAAAAAAATATAATTAATATTAATATTTGGGCCGAAATGGACCTTGGTTTTGAAATGTCAAGCCCTGACTCGACCCGATTTTTAAACGGATCTAAAAATTTTGCTCAAGTCTGATAATTATATCAGGTATTTTTGTCTAAATCCTATCAAATATCAAACAAATTTTCGAGCTTGACAGGTAGTTCGGTCCTTGAGCAGGTATACTAAAAAACTAACAATTACAAGTCAACTATATATTCCGTGAACTTCAAGCTAATAATTTTTATGATCAGATGCTTAACTAAAGTCTTCCTAGATTGGAAGCTTGAAACTAGTGTCAATGGTTTTTTTTTCCTCTCTCTAAATTTGAACGAAAGAAAAACAATGGAAAACAAAATTATTAGCTACACATGTAACTTCTTGTCTAAAAAATAATACGGGGAAAATGATTTGTCTGATTTTACTTTCTCTTTGTCTTTTGAATTTGAGACCAACGTGAAATGAATAATTTGTAAATAGCTAATGAGCTTTTGTAATTAATACCAATAAATACATTATTCTAATAAGAGTACTATAATCTTTTTTTTAATTCCTAAAAAAATAATTACACAGGTAAAAAAGAATTCGAATGAATTTAATTTTTTTAAAAAACTTCGTGTCGTAACGGCTTCGCGCTCGACGAATTTTGAAAAAAGGCGTTTAAAAATAAAAATGGAGTCGCCACCAATCTTTTTTATTAGGTGTGATTGGCCACCTGAAAACGTTTATCTTTTCAACAAAATCTCAAAATTAATTAAGTTTTATTAAAAAGATAATCTTTTGGTCTGCGAAACAAAAATTGGGTTCGGGGGTACGGTTACGCACGAGGAAGGATTAGCACCCTCATAACGCCCGTTAGAAAACGGTACCATCCTAACTACGTGGTATCTTTTGATTTTAATAAAAGAGTCTTGATTTAACACCAATTTGCTTATTTAGAAAACTCGTGTATTGGCTTAAAAGTTGCTATTACATGTATGTTTAGAAACTTCTTTTGAAAATTAACATGAACCCCATTTACTGAAAAATTAAATCAAATACTCCAATACTTTTGGCAACGTTTGAAATAATTCTTCTCACCTAGAGATTTCTAAAGAATCACTACTTGTGACTTCTATAGAATCTCATCCTCGGAGGATTCACATTTTTTGTGTAATTGAATAAAAAGTTATTATATATTTTAAAATAAGTTTTTATTATATAATTAAAAATAAGTTTTATTTTAAAAGTAATATGAATCCCTTTTATTGAAAAATTAAGTCGAATATCCCAATACTTTTGGCGACATTCGAAGTAATTCTTCTCACCTAGAGATTTCTAAAGAATCACTACTTGTGACTTCTATAGAATCTCATCATCGGTGGGACCCACATTATTTAATTCACGTGAATGCATGCGATGTAAACAGATAATGATGCGCATGCATGTCCATTCATTTATTATTTCTTTATTCTTTATGGTATTTGTGTTTTTTTTTTTTTACTTTTTAAAAAATGAAAATTCGTGTATTGAAAAATCACACTAAATATTCCAATACTTTTGGCAACATTTGGCAGACTCTTCTTACCTAGGGATCGGCTAGGAATCACTACTTGTGACTTCCGTAGCATCCCATCATCGGACGAATTCCATTCTTTAATATTAACATTTGAAGCATATGATGCAAATATATAATGCATATAGATTTTTACTTTCTTATTTGACGTATTCATCGTTTATTTTGTTATTTTACATTATTTATTTTGTTATTTTTGTCGATATTATTAATATTTATTTTTTTATTTATTATTAAATACTTTTAAGATAAAAACTTATGCATTAAAAAACCTCTCTAAATATTCCAATACTTTTGGCAACATTTAGTGAAATTTCTCTTACCTAGGGATCAATTAGGAATCACTACTCGTGACTTCCGTAACATCCCATCATCGGGCATTAGCTTTTATCTCTTATGAAATTTTTTATCTCCATAACTTCTTGTCTTCATATATTCAGATTTATTAACTTAATCCTTTTTGTTATCTTCTTTTATTAAAATCCTCTTACCATTTATTTGGTTAATTTAATCATTTTTGAAACTTTGTTATTATTACTTTTTATTGGTTTAATTATTTTGTATTTATATGTTTCTAAAATCCCCTTTTTCACCTATCTCCATTACCTCTTTTATATTTATTAATTTTCATTTAATTAGTATTTTTTTCTAAATATTCTTTATTACAATATATATTATTATTATTTTTAAAATAAGCACGAATTTGGATATTGAGAAATTGAATCGAATACCCCAATACTTCTGGCGACATTCGATAAATTCCTCTCACCTAGAGATATTCGAAGAATCACTACTTGTGACTTCTACGATATCTCATCGTCGGACTTCATGCTTACTTTATTCATTTATTTTACTTTTGTATTTTTATTTTATTTTTAGCTTCTAAAAATATATTTTTTATGGTAAATTGTTTAATAATAAAAGGAAAAAAATTATATTTTATTTATTTACACATTTTATATATCCTATGTACATTTTAAAATTATGTAAATTTCCTAACTTCCTAAAAAGATTTTTATATTAAATTGAAAAAACATTTATTACACACAAATAACTATATGGTTATGTGTAATTTATATACCTATTTTATGTATTTTTATTTATATTTCTACATATGTATTATATTTCTATATCTATTTTACACACTTTATATATATTTGTTTTACATTTTGAACTATATATATATACATTTCTTTATATTTATTAATATATGCCTTTTATGTACATAAAATTTATATATTTTCTTTTGAAATTATATGTGTATTTTATTTTTATATATGGTATTACTTCCTTATTTATTATTAATTTATTTTTTTTGGCCATAATAATACATTTAAAAACACCTAAAACAAATTTATAAAACAAATAAATAAAATGGAAAAGAAATATACCCCACAGCCCAAAAAATGGGCCTAAAATCGAGCCCAAACAGCAGGGCCCAAGCTTGCCAAGGTGAACGGGCCGGAGCGGGTTGGATCGCGGATCCCGGGTCGCAGGCGGTAGAGGAGTCGGGTCGGCTCGCGGGTGGCAGAAGCGGGTCGCGCGGATCTCGGGTCGGGTCGCGGGTTGGCTCGCGGGTCAGGCCTCCAAAACGGTGCGTTTTGCACCTCTATAAAACCCAAATTTTTTTTTCAAATCGTCATTTCCACCGGTTCTTTAACAAAAAGACTCCAAAAATTCTCTCAAGCCTCCTCAGCCCCGGACGATTTCCGGCCGCCGTGCGCCGCCGTGCGCCGGTCGCCGGTGAGCTCTCCGAACCCTCCGAAACTCTTCTCTCTCCTTTCTCTTCCCGAATCTGAACTTTGTTTCCCCCAAAAATCACCCTAACCTCACAAATCTAGCTTTCCCGAAGCCTTTCCCTTCCCCTTTTTTTTTTGTTCTTTCTTATCTCTGTTTTTTGGTTGATGGTTTTGGCTATTGAGGTTGCTGTACTTTGCTTGTTTTCATTTTTTTTGCAGGTGGTGGTTTGGATCTCAGATCTGGGGGCCCCGGGGTCCTCGGATTCTAGGGTTTTCGGATCTGGGCTAAGGGGTTTGTTTTTTTTTTGTTAGGTTTTGGTAGATGATGTTGGCGGTCTGATGGCTTTTGAGGGTTCTGTTGTAGTTTGGTCTAGGGTATGGGGCAGTGGCGGTTTCGGTAGTGAGTGGACAGTGATGATGGTGATGAACGGCGTTTTTAGGGTTGTCAGTTGGGTGTTTTAGGGTCGCGTGATGTTGGTTGTGGTGACGGAGGTGGTGTTTGGGGTTGCTGGTTGCCGAGTGATTGAGGATCGGTGATGGTGTTTGGGGTTTCTGTTTTTTTCGTTCTCTCCTCCTTCTCTGTTTCAGATCTGGGTTTCGGTTTAAAACCATTTTCGAGCCTCCCCTTCTAGCCTTTCAGAGTCACCAAATCCATAGGTTTCTGTT
Organism: Heritiera littoralis; assembly: GCA_031772115.1. Taxonomy (NCBI): domain Eukaryota; kingdom Viridiplantae; phylum Streptophyta; class Magnoliopsida; order Malvales; family Malvaceae; genus Heritiera; species Heritiera littoralis. The sequence continues at coordinate 500,287 of JAPDPK010000143.1, read as the reverse complement.
GAAGCGGATTCACGGGATGGGGAAGATGATTTTGCCGAGGGTTGCGGCGCCGGCGGCTGGAGCAGGGAACCGGCAAATCCGAAAAATCCGAAGCATTTAATGCTTCAACGGGACTGGTGATGATGATGATGATGATAATAATAATAATAATAATAATAATAATAATAATAATAATAATAATAATAATAATAATAAATGGGATAAGATGAATAAAATATAAACACAAAAGAAATAAAAATGATAATAATAATAATAATAATAATAATAATAATAATAATAATAATAATAGAAATAACAATAAAAACAAAAACAAATAAAATAATAATAAAAATAATATTAATATTAGAAAAGATAATAATAATAAAACTAATAATAATAGTAATATGAATAATAACAAAATAAATAAGAAAAATGAAAATAAATGAAAATAAAAGAAAATAATAACAAAATTTTGTCAAAATAATTTGTAAAATTCGGACAAAATTAGGTGTCTACAGCTGCCCCTCTTTGCTTATTGCTGAGGATCAGGAATAAAGCAAAGACAATGGACAACAATTTTGTCCAATTCAAAACCTAATCTTTTTTCTTTTTCTTCTTCTTCTCCTTTTTTTTTTTGTGTTCCTCTTACAGCAGAGGTAGCGAAATTTTAAAATTCTTCCTGAAAAGCTCCTCTTGCAACAGAGGCGATGAAACTTTAAATTCTTTTTCTTTTTTTTGAAAATGTGCTCCTCTTGCAGCAGAGGCGATGAAACTTTAAATTCTTCTGAAATGTGCTCCTCTTGCAGCAGAGGCGATGAAACTTTAAATTCTTTTTCTGAAATGTGCTCCTCTTGCAGCAGAGGCGATGAAACTTTAAATTCTTTTCTGAAATGTGCTCCTCTTGCAGCAGAGGCGATGAAACTTTAAATTCTTTTTTTGAAATGTGCTCCTCTTGCAGCAGAGGCGATGAAACTTTAAATTCTTTTTCTGAAAAGTGCTCCTCTTGCAGCAGAGGCGATGAAACTTTAAATTCTTTTCTGAAAAGTGCTCCTCTTGCAGCAGAGGCGATGAAACTTTAAATTCTTTTTCTGAAAATGTGCTCCTCTTGCAGCAGAGGCGATGAAACTTTAAATTCTTTTTCTAAAAGTGCTCCTCTTGCAGCAGAGGCGATGAAACTTTAAATTCTTTTTCTAAAAGGTGCTCCTCTTGCAGCAGAGGCGATGAAACTTTAAATTCTTTTTCTAAAATGTGCTCCTCTTGCAGCAGAGGCGATGAAACTTTAAATTCTTTTTCTGAAAAGTGCTCCTCTTGCAGCAGAGGCGATGAAACTTTAAATTCTTTTTCTGAAAGTGCTCCTCTTGCAGCAGAGGCGATGAAACTTTAAATTTTTTCTGAAAATGGCTCCTCTTGCAGCAGAGGCGATGAAACTTTAAATTCCTTTTTGTTTGTTCTTTTGTCTTTCTCTCTTTCTTTTCTTTCTTTCTTTTCCTTCTCTTTCTTCTTTTCTTCCTTTCTTTTCATTTTTTCATCATTTTCATTTTTTTATCCAAAATCTCTTATATTCACATTTTTCAATGTTTGGCTGATGCCATGATCACTGATGCGAATGCAAATGTAATATCAACAATGCCAATGCACGTTTCTTTATCAATGATGATGATTTTTTTGAACGTTTTTTTTTTTTTGATTTTTTTTTGTTTTGTTTTGGTGCTTGAATTCTTATAATGTGGATGAAATGCAAATGCATGTATTGACAAAGTCATGCAATTCCTATTGTGGTAATCAAATTCTCAGAACTGTCTTTTTTGTGTCTTTTGATCCTTTTACTCGTGCTTCATAGAATAGTTGTCACCGACTTCGAATCGGAGCTGGTTCACAACATGTACTTGTCACAATTTTCAATCTCCTTTGTTTTATTCCTTTATTTCTCTTTTCCTTTTTCTTCCTTTCTTCTTTTTCTTTCTTCTCCTTTTTGTTTTTCTTTAGTAATGTTAGCAAGTAGATCCTTATTTTGATCATCATCTTCATTTCATTTTGTTAACAAGAGCAATGCATTCTTGCACTTTATCGGTTGGTTATGGAATGACCAAAAGAACAACCAAATTTAGAAGAAAAGCATTTGTTACTGAGAGACAAGAGACAACGACAATAAGAGTACAATTGGGTAGCGAATGCTACAAGGGTCAAGTGGTGAATTTCAAAATAAATAATGAATGTCTAGATAACCCTTCACGAACTAGACCGGTGCTTTCTCTGGAAAAAACTAATCCGTTGATGCCCCTGTCACGCTGAGTTCATCCGACTGAAGCCATGCTCCGTACGATTTTGATCCAGGTGTTGATCTTTTCTGCATCCAAGCCGCCTTTTCAGGTTTTCAACTTAGATACTCCCCTTTAATTCAACTGCCCTTTTTGGGTTTTCAGTTTGAATTCTCCTTTCATTTTCCCCTCTTTTTTTGTTTTTTGTTTTTTTTTTTGCTTTTTTTTTTTCTTTTCTTCTTTTCTTTTTTGTTTGTTTTCTTGCTTCTTTTTTTTTTTAGGCATAGTATTTCTTCACAGCATCGGAATTTATCGGATTAGGCAGATCATTCCCATCCATCTCTGTCAAGATCAACGCTCCACCTGAGAACGCTCTTTTCACTACATAAGGTCCTTCCCAATTTGGTGTCCATTTGCCCCGATTATCGTGGTGATTTGGGAGGATCTTTTTCAACACCAATTCCCCTTCACGGAAATGCCTGGGTCGAACCTTTTTATCATGGGCTCGCATCATTCTCTTCTGGTACATCTGACCATGACATAGTGCTGTAAGCCTTTTCTCTTCTATAAGATTCAATTGTTCGAAGCGACTTCGAACCCATTCAGCTTCGTCCAAGTTTAGCTCCATTAAAACTCTTAGGGAGGGGATCTCTACCAACAGGCAGCACTGCTTCCATACCGTAAACCAAAGAAAAAGGAGTTGCCCCAGTAGAAGTGCGCACTGACGTTCTATAAGCATGCAAAGCAAATGGTAGCTTTTCGTGCCAGTCTTTGTATGTGCTGGTCATCTTCCCCACAATCCTCTTAATATTTTTGTTGGCGGCCTCAACGGCTCCATTCATCTTCGGGCGATATGGGGCTGAGTTGTGATGCTTGATTTTGAACTGTGCACATACTTCCTTCATCATGTCATTGTTCAAGTTGAGGGCATTGTCTGATATGATCCTTTCTGGGAGCCCGTACCGACATATTATCTCCTTCTTTAGAAACTTACAAACAGTAGACTTAGTCACGTTCGCATAAGAGGCAGCCTCGACCCATTTTGTAAAGTAGTCTATCATCACGAAAATGAATCTGTGCCCATTTGATGCCTTGGGAGAGATGGGTCCAATCACATCCATTCCCCACATAGAGAAAGGCCACGGTGGTGCATGACGTTTAGTGAAGTTGGGGGAACTTGAATCTTGTCAGCATAGATTTGACACTTGTGGCATTTTCTAGCATAATCTATGCAATCTCTTTCTAGTGTAGTCCAATAATAGCCTGCCCTCATAATCTGTCTAGCCATGAAATGACCATTTGGATGTGCCCCACAAGTTCCATCGTGTACCTCCTCCAGAATCCTTTTGGCTTCAGACGCTTTTACACATCTCAATAACATCTGATCTCTACCTCTTTTATACAAAACGTCTCCATCAACGAGGAATCCCATTGCCAATCTTCTAAGGATCTTTTTATCGTTCTCCGATGCATGCTCTGGGTATTGTTGACTCTTAAGGTATTGCATGATGTCATAATACCAAGGTTGTCCATCCGCTTCCTCTTCAATACTAGAACAGTGGATGGAGAATCTCTCATGCGCAGTTTGATTGGTGAAACATTTGCTTCCGTCTCTATTTTAAACATTGCAGCTAGTGTTGCCAAGGCATCGGCAACCTGATTTTCTTCTCGAGATAAATGCTGGAAGACGATATCGTCAAATTGTCGTACAAGGTCAGCTATGTACTTCTGGTACTGAACTAGCTTCTGATCCCTTGTTTCCCATTCACCTCGTAACTGATAAATAACCAGTGCTGAATCTCCGTAGACTTCCAAGCTCTTGATTTCCCTCTCGATTGCAGCTTCTAAGCCCATTGCACAAGCTTCGTATTCAGCCATGTTGTTGGTGCAGTTGAAATTTAATCTGGCTGTGGACGGGTAATATTTTCCATTTGGAGATATTAAAACTGCTCCTATCCCATGCCCTAAGGCATTGGACGCGCCGTCAAAGAACATTCTCCACTGTTTGCTATCGGGCTCTTCTTTCTCCACTTGAAAGACAGACATTATATCTTCATCTGGAAAATCTAGCTTGATAGGCTCATACTCGTCAGTAGCACGATCCGCCAGGAAGTCGGCTATTGCCCCACCTTTGATTGCCTTTTGGGACACATACACAATGTCATATTCGGATAGCATAACTTGCCACCTAGCTAGTCTTCCTGACAATGAGGGTTTCTCAAAGATGTATTTGAGGGGATCCAATCTAGCTATCAACCAAGTCGAATGATACAACATATACTGCCTCAATCTACGAGCTACCCAAGCCAATGCGCAACACATTTTTTCTATTGTAGTGTACTTGGCCTCGTAATCAGTGAACTTCTTGCTCAAGTAGTAGATAGCCCGTTCTTTCTTGCCCGTATCATCATGTTGGCCCAGTACGCATCCCATAGAGTGTTCATTGACAGTCACGTATAACAACAAGGGTCTTCCAGCCGTCGGCGGTACTAGAACAGGTGGATTTGACAAGTACCTTTTCACCTTTTCAAAAGCCTCTTGGCATGCCTCATTCCATTCTCCCGGATCTTGTTTCCGAAGCAACTTAAAAATAGGATCGCATTTAAGCGTGAGTTGCGAGATAAAGCGGGAAATATAGTTCAATCTTCCCAAAAAGCCTCTTACTTCCCTCTGTGTGCGTGGAGGCGACAGATTTTGTATCGCGCTGATTTTGTCTGGGTCCACTTCAATTCCCTTTTCGCTGACTACAAACCCCAACAACTTTCCCGATTTAACGCCAAAAGTGCATTTGGCGGGGTTCAACTTGAGCTGAAACTTCCGTAGCCTTTCGAACAGCTTTCGAAGGTTGGCTATATGATCCTCTTCTCCTCGGGACTTGGCAATCATGTCATCTACATACACCTCTATCTCTTTATGCATCATGTCATGAAAGAGAGTTACCATTGCCCTTTGGTAGGTGGCCCCGGCATTCTTTAGACCAAAAGGCATAACTTTGTAGCAAAATGTGCCCCAGATTGTCACAAAAGTGGTTTTCTCCATGTCATCCTCAGCCATTTTAATCTGATTGTAGCCCGAAAAACCATCCATGAACGAAAACATGTAGTGTTGGGCTGTATTATCCACCAGGGTATCAATATGCGGCAATGGAAAATTATCCTTGGGACTAGCTCTGTTTAAGTCCCGATAATCTACACACATCCTTACTTTCCCATCCTTTTTTGGTACCGGGACTATATTAGCCACCCATTCCGGATACTTGGCTACTTTTAAGAACCCTGCATCGAATTGCTTTTTTACTTCTTCCTTCACCTTCAACAACATCTCCGGCTTCATGCGCCTAAGCTTCTGTTGTACTGGCTTACATTCCATTTTCAAGGGCAGACGGTGCTCCACAACGTCAGTGTTTAACCCTGGCATGTCTTGATAAGACCAAGCAAACACATCAACGTATTCACGAAGTAATTCCTCTAGTCTTTGCCTCTCAACCAATGGAAGTGCTGTGCCCACTTTGATTTCTTTGATGTTCTCATCATCTCCTAGGTTGACTATATCGATTACCTCTTTGTGGGGTTCAATTGGCTTTTTCTCTTGCTCAATCATTTTCAATAGATCTGGTGACAAAGCATCATCGTCTGAATCTTCATTGTTATTGAGTTCACCAACGTGCATAGGATTTTCAAAATCAAACCCCGGATAGTTGCTAAGATTATCTTCACATTCATTATTCATTTTCCTGAAAAAGTAAAGATTTGGCAGATATGGTTGGTTGTTCTTACCAATTGTAGTGAAGGAAAAGGAAAACAAAACAGTTATAGATATGATGAGGGATGAGAAGGAAGTGCTCAAAATGCATTGAAATTGTTAATTTATTGAAATGATGATGAAGATCAAGTTTACAAAAAATCTTCTAGAGCTCTCTAGACCGAGATGTTGATAATCTACCTCACTACATTACAAAAGAAAAACAAAAGATGGAAGGTATCCTTTCAACAATTCAGTCTTTCAGCTCTGTGCCCCATCAACACAATCATTTCTATAACAAAAGTTGTCATTTTCCCATGCACCATTCAGACTATGAACCCATGCGAGGATCATTTCATGGGTCTCGCTTCCATTGTCTCTAACGAATCAGGGTGGTAACATCCGCCAAAGCGGAAAGTGTCATAGAGGTACGGGATCACCATCTTCTCTGATTCTTCTTTGTAGCATTGGAGGCGGGCTATTCTTTTCTTCCTTCTCTCTTCTAGAATCCTCTTTCTTTCTGAACTAGTGGCCTTGTATCCGAGGCCGAACCTATCCTTGTTCTCCTCAATCTTCACAGGCTTCTTTTGTCCTTGGAGATTTTTCCCTAAGCCTCTTCCGACACGCCAGCCCTTTTGCAGTGTCTGTTTAACGATCATCTTAGCAGTGGTTGACAACCGAGGGGTGGGTATTCTTGATCCTTCTCCCACATATGTTGCATTCACTATCTCAAAAGCCCTGAAAGAACACTCTAACGCTTCCTCGGCTGCCTCAATGTAGGGCACAGATAAGGGCTTGGTGATCAAAAGATCTTCTTCTCCAGAGACAGAAATTTGCTTATCACCGACGACAAACTTCACTTTCTGATGCAATGATGAAGGAACAGCACCCGCCGTGTGGATCCATGGTCTCCCCAGTAGGAAGCTGTATGACGGGGAAATATCCATAACTTGGAATTGGACATTGAAAGTGACCGGCCCGATTTCAATTGGGATTCATATCACCTACTACATCCCTTCTAACCATCAAAGGCCCTCACAACCATGTTACTTGGTTGTATGTAAGATAGGTCAACCGGCATCTTTTTTAGTGTGGCCATAGGCATGACGTTTATCGATGAGCCATTATCAATCAACACCTTGGCGATCGTATGGCCCTTGCAGCTGGTAGTGATATTCAAGGCCTTAATACTCCCTCGCCCTTCCGGCGGAATTTCGTCATCGGTAAAAGATATGAAGTTTGCCGCTGTGATATTCCCCGCCAACTGGTCCATACTGTCAACCGGGATGTCATGAGGCACATATGCTTGATTCAACACTTTCATTAAGGCGTTCCGATGCGATTCTGAATTCAGTAGCAAAGATAACAGCGAAATCCGAGCAGGCATCTTATTCAATTGCTCAATTACACTGTATTCGCTGTGCTTGATCAACTTTAAAAATTCCCTTGCATCCTCATCCGACACCGGCTTTTGCATGTTTCCTCCTTGGTCTTTGGATAACGAGGCCTGTTCCTTTTCTTTCTCCGCCTGGTTGTCTTCCTCTTTCTCCTTTCCTTTCCCTTTTCGGGCCCTGTCTAACATCTCCGGCGTGTAGCATCTTCCGCTTCGTGTGATTCCTCCTACCCCACTTATGTTGGCATTATCGGGCATATCTGACTTGTCTGAGCTCATGTCGCTAGACCCTTCCATCACTGCTTTGAACTCATACTTCCAAGGGACAGCATTATTGCTCTTGTAAGGGAAAGAGCTCGGAACTTTGATTGTCATGGTCGGAGGAGTGACAAGGCTAGATTCCTCCTTCTTGGGACTCGACTTTTCTTTGTAAAAAATCGTCAGCGGTTTCCCCCAAGGGTAATCATACCCCAAAGATTCATTCGAGGCAGTGCTCACTACATCTCCCTCTTCCTCCGTATAAAACTCTATTAAGAATGAATCCATCACCGATTGGACTACTTGTCGAAAATGAAGGCAGTTTTGGATAGAGTGGCCCACAGATCCCATATGATATTCACATGCTTGATCCGGGTCGAATTCATCTTGATGGACTTTCGATTCCAACGGTGCAGGTGCAGGTGCAGGCTGAATCATCTTGGCCTTGGTTAGAACATCAAATACTAGACTCATTGGAGTCTTAACCTCTTCCACGTGTCTTTTTATGCAACACTTCCCCTGAACTTCGGTTGCACTAACTGATCCTCCACTGTGGCTGGGCAGTGGGTTAGCATTGATACTGGGTTCCACCTCCTTGGAAAAAGTTAACCTTCCTGACTTGACCAAATCTTGTACCTTATATTTCAAAGCCATGCAATTCTCCGTAGAATGACCCGGGTTTCCACCATGATAGTCACATCGAGCGCTGGGGTCATACCATCTTGGAAAAGGTGGCTTCATTGGCTCCATGTAAAGTGGTGCGATCATGTGACCTTTCACCAATTGTGGGAATAAGTCTGTGTATGACATGGGGATAGGATCAATAGGAGGCTTTTCAATAATTCTTCGAGGAGGCCTTTGGTTAGCAGCTGGGTTACTATTTGGTTGGTAAGGCGGGGCAGTAGGTGTTGGTGTATAGTACGGTGCTGGAGGACGAAAATTTGGCCGAAAAGTTGGTGGTTGTAATGGGCTTTGGCAGGGAGCAGGAGAGACATTGTTTGAGGCCGGGAAATAAGGTTGGTAATATGGGTAAGGCTGAGGCTGTGGTTGAAATCGAGGTGGGTAGGGTGCATACCCCCTATACCGAGGTGTTGTATGGGTGACTGCTTGGGTTTCAACCTCTTTCTTCTTGGATAACCCACCTTTCTTTGAATCACTGCCTTCCAACTTCCCGTTCTTAATTGCGTTCTCGATTATTTCACCCGTGATGACCATGTCAGCGAAATTCTTTGTTGCGTTCCCTATCATACGTTCATAATAGGGGGCCTTCAGAGTATTAACAAATAGCACCGTAATCTCCTTCTCAGTCAGAGGTGGCTGGACTTGTGCTGCCGAGTCTCTCCAACGCTGAGCATACTCCTTGAAGCTTTCATTAGCCTTCTTCTCAATGTTCTGCAAGGACAATCTGTCTGGGGCCATGTCCGTGACATGCTTGTACTGAGCAATAAATGCCCTAGCCAAGTCGCTCCAACTATGAATACGCGTCCCATCTAGCTGCACATACCATCTAGCAGCGGACCCCGTGAGGCTATCCTGAAACACATGTATCAACAGCTTGTCATCATGGTTATAAGCGGCCATCTTGCGACAATACATTGTCACATGAGTGATGGGGCACTTGGTCCCATCGTACTTCTCGAACTCAGGAGTCTTAAACTTAGGAGGGATCACCACATCTGGAACTAAGCACAATCCCATTGCATCCACTGACCCATAGAAATCACTGCCCTCGATGGCCCGCAGCCTTTCCTCTATAATGCTGAACTTTTTAGAGTCGGAATCGCCTTTTACCTCCGACACGCTACCCTTCAATTTCTCTTGCTCTCTTGGATCATCTAAGTCAGGGACTTGAATTGGATCCACAGGTCTTGTCCCTTGAGTGAGAGGTATAGGCACTGTGATATGAGGCTGTGCTGAGGTGCTCGGTGCTCCCGGGTACACATAAGCGTAGCTGCCCATAGGCTGTGGAGCAGGTGGAGGTGGAGGTATGCCTTGTGAGGTTTGGACATAAGGTGGGTGGAGGTATGCCTTGTGAGGATGGGGCATGAAATGGGGTAAACCCTGGAGGGTATTGGGGATCATCATCTTCTCGGGGCTGATCTGTCCCTGGGTTAGGTGTTTCTCTAGCCACTTCCTTCTCTCGGTTCATCCTTGTCATCATTTCCATCAAAGCGGCTAACTGCCCTCGGATATCTTCTTGCGCTTTCTCCATCCTATCCATCCTGTTACCATGTTCTTCCTCCATTGCTCTTGAGCGTGACCGGGTATTGTATGAGTGTTTGGGAATTTGGGCTGGAATCTTGAATGTTGAAGTTACCCTTGAATCTTGATTACCACAATAAGAAACTAATTACTACATGATGCAATATTTTATTTAAACTATATGAAGGAATGAATGAATGTGATGTTAGATGAATGAATGTGATGTTAAGTAAATGATACTTTAAGGGATATTTAAGCCATAACAATTTCAACAAAAAGGAACTTTCATTCATTCAAAAAGTCACTTGTTACATTCCGATCATATTCTGATTAAAGCCATAAAAACGACTAACTTGCTGATATTGGTCCCTAGCCTCGTCTAAAAAGTTCAGCAGCCTTTGCCCATATTTTTCTGTCGGAAGGATTTCTTGTCTCAGAGCTTCAGCTTTATCAACCATTTCCCTTGCCTTTGTCACGGCCTTGCAAATTTGAGTGGCCATATGCTCAATATATTGCTGTCTCCCCAGATTTTCTACTCTCCATGTCATGCTTGCATCCTGTGCCATGTCATATCCATAACTCCAGTTGTTTTCACTTTGTTCCCAATCTTCTATTATCACTTTGATGTGGTTCTTATGTTCTTGTAGCTGTTCCTCTAACATCTGAACCTTTTGTTGCAATGTAGCTTTTTCATCATCTACTTCCACTTGCTTTCCTTTTTTCAATTTCTCTTTTAGTTCCTCATTCTCCTTTTGGTATTGATTCAACTTTGTTGCACTTGCTGAATACATGCTTTCCCATTTTTGCCTTTGCTCCCGAGACAGATAGGCAACTTCTTCTTCACTTTTCTTTGCTTTGTGTGCCCAATGTTCGGCTCTTTTGTGCAAGTCTTCTAATTCCCTTTTCCTTTCATTTGAAGTTTGCATAATCCCTCCAACCCTCATTTCAGATCTCAACTTCTTGTTCTCTAGGTGCAGACTTCTGAGGTCCTTGCTGGTGACATTGTGTTCTTGTTGGACTTTCTTGAGCTTGGCTTCTCGCATTTCCGCATCATACCTGAGCTGTTCCATCTCTTTTCGAAGCCTCAAATTCTCTTGTCTCCACCTTTCCTCCTCTATCTTGTATTGCTGCCTAGCAATCTCAACCTCAGATATTTCTAGTTCCGGTTCAAGAGGCATGTTGCATTCTCTTGGGAGAAAGACTACCTCCCTCACTTGCTTTGTCCTCCACACCAAGTATTCTGGGGTAGCCTTATCAGAGAGGGGTCCAAGATTGACTCTTCGGGTTTGTTTCCACGATCGAACAGCTTGCTCGACTTTCTTCATTGCCTTTGATTCACCATAGGAAAATTCCACGTCATTGAGTCCATGTGTCGGAGGAATGAATTGTTTTGCTCCGAATTGTCGTAGTACCATAAGCGGTGCGTAGCTCACAATTCCCCATGGTCCCAAGAGTTGTACCCACGACTCTTCTCCGCATCGATATAAGACAGGTACATGAGGCATCCAAGGTGCCATCCACACTACTTGATTTTCCCTGAGTCTTTGCAGAAAATCGACCCATTCTTCTTTGTTCTTCGGTGTCGGCCACTTGCTGTTGCAAAACTCTTTGACCGGGGCACGGTGATGGATGAATGTTCTCTTGAACGCTTTTCCCTCGCACTTGAAATGGCTCTTCACCCAAACATGAAGTAACTGTATACACCCCACAAACCGACCTTCTTCATTTCGCCTACAATGATTCAGAGATCTAAAAGTTTCAGCTAGAATAGCAGGCGATGGATTTCCATTATTCTCGATTTGCTCAAAAAGATCTATTATTGCTATTTCAATGTGTCCTAGTACCTTCGGGAAGATAACCAAACCATAGACTGCCAAAGCAAAAACTGTCAACCCTTGCTCGTCATTAATATGCCCCTTGATGAATTCATGAAGAAAATCCCACGGCACACAGATGTTGGACCCTTTATGCTTCACATGGAGATCTACATCCTCCGGTCTGACTCCTAAAAGCTTAGCTAGCTTCTTACGAAATCCGGACTTTGGCTTCCGAACGTATATCTTATCCTATCCGGACTTTTCAAATCTATTCCCAACAAAACGGAGTATTCCTCGACCGTAGGTGTTAAGTCTAACCCATTGAAAGAAAAGCACTTGTGAGAAGGATCCCAAAACTGTATGGCTGCTCTAATCATAGGTTCTTCAACTTTCACAGCAATCAAGGATTCTATTTGGCCATATTTCTCTCGAAAATCCTTCTTCCCCTCCTCACTGATTTGATTCCATAAATTGGCTAAGTCTATTAGGTTGTTTTGTTTCAAATTCAAATTCACCTCTTGCGGTAGTGGGGACACAAAATCTCCAGTCAAACAATCTCCTTTCACTTGCTGGACTCTTTCGGACCACATTTGCACTTCTCTATAGGAATCACACGGAACATTCACGGATGATGAACAAGCCAACCTTTCTATGGATTCTGTGAAAAATTCCTCGTTGAAGAGAGCCATGACTAAAAACACCCCTTATGTGACTATGTGATGCAAGGTGATTTTATGCAAAAGAAAACAGGAAAACAAATACGAATCAGTATGTGTATAAAACATATAAACAAAAGAAATAAAAGCAGATAAAAAATGAAATGCTTATTTATGCCCTATCAAAGGTCACTCTCAAAAAGGTGGAAATGGCTCTATCCTAGGTTGGTCTCCTTACAACACACTATATGCTTGTTTGAGGTATCACCCATCTAACAGGTTCCCAAACCATTCTCTACTGTCGTCCACACTGGACTAGTAAGGAACAGATTTGAGTGGGAGTATTTCGGTTGCCATTGCGGAGGTGATTACCTCACGAGAGCATAGGTACTTTACTCCCTCCTAAGGAGGACAGAGCCCGGGTATAGAGCTCATGTTATGCCAATGCATTTATGTATGTAAAATGAATGAGCATATATTCTACTTTATTTACAATACCTTCACACACAAAGAATGTAATGAATCAAGAGTTCAAAAAAAATGGATGAAAGGATTATTATTTTTGGTTCTAAAGAAATTTGTTTCAAAATGAACAATTAGCCTTAAGTGTTAACCAAGACTATCAGATTAAAATTTAAGACACCACATAGTTAATTAATGGCTTGACCCTCTTAGCGTCCCCAGTGGAGTCGCCAAGCTGTCGTAACGGCTTCGCGCTCGACGAATTTTGAAAAAAGGCGTTTAAAAATAAAAATGGAGTCGCCACCAATCTTTTTTATTAGGTGTGATTGGCCACCTGAAAACGTTTATCTTTTCAACAAAATCTCAAAATTAATTAAGTTTTATTAAAAAGATAATCTTTTGGTCTGCGAAACAAAAATTGGGTTCGGGGGTACGGTTACGCACGAGGAAGGATTAGCACCCTCATAACGCCCGTTAGAAAACGGTACCATCCTAACTACGTGGTATCTTTTGATTTTAATAAAAGAGTCTTGATTTAACACCAATTTGCTTATTTAGAAAACTCGTGTATTGGCTTAAAAGTTGCTATTACATGTATGTTTAGAAACTTCTTTTGAAAATTAACATGAACCCCATTTACTGAAAAATTAAATCAAATACTCCAATACTTTTGGCAACGTTTGAAATAATTCTTCTCACCTAGAGATTTCTAAAGAATCACTACTTGTGACTTCTATAGAATCTCATCCTCGGAGGATTCACATTTTTTGTGTAATTGAATAAAAAGTTATTATATATTTTAAAATAAGTTTTTATTATATAATTAAAAATAAGTTTTATTTTAAAAGTAATATGAATCCCTTTTATTGAAAAATTAAGTCGAATATCCCAATACTTTTGGCGACATTCGAAGTAATTCTTCTCACCTAGAGATTTCTAAAGAATCACTACTTGTGACTTCTATAGAATCTCATCATCGGTGGGACCCACATTATTTAATTCACGTGAATGCATGCGATGTAAACAGATAATGATGCGCATGCATGTCCATTCATTTATTATTTCTTTATTCTTTATGGTATTTGTGTTTTTTTTTTTTACTTTTTAAAAAATGAAAATTCGTGTATTGAAAAATCACACTAAATATTCCAATACTTTTGGCAACATTTGGCAGACTCTTCTTACCTAGGGATCGGCTAGGAATCACTACTTGTGACTTCCGTAGCATCCCATCATCGGACGAATTCCATTCTTTAATATTAACATTTGAAGCATATGATGCAAATATATAATGCATATAGATTTTTACTTTCTTATTTGACGTATTCATCGTTTATTTTGTTATTTTACATTATTTATTTTGTTATTTTTGTCGATATTATTAATATTTATTTTTTTATTTATTATTAAATACTTTTAAGATAAAAACTTATGCATTAAAAAACCTCTCTAAATATTCCAATACTTTTGGCAACATTTAGTGAAATTTCTCTTACCTAGGGATCAATTAGGAATCACTACTCGTGACTTCCGTAACATCCCATCATCGGGCATTAGCTTTTACCTCTTATGAAATTTTTTATCTCCATAACTTCTTGTCTTCATATATTCAGATTAATTTAACTTAATCCTTTTTGTTATCTTCTTTTATTAAAATCCTCTTAACCATTTGATTTGGTTAATTTAATCATTTTTGAAACTTTGTTATTATTACTTTTTATTGGTTTAATTATTTGTATTTATATGTTTCTAAAATCCCCTTTTTCACCTATCTCCATTACCTCTTTTATATTTATTAATTTTCATTTAATTAGTATTTTTTTTCTTAAAATATTCTTTATTACAAATATATATTATTATATATTTTTTAAAATAAGCACGAATTGGATATTGAGAAATTGAATCGAATACCCCAATACTTCTGGCGACATTCGATAAATTCCTCTCACCTAGAGATATTCGAAGAATCACTACTTGTGACTTCTACGATATCTCATCGTCGGACTTCATGCTTACTTTATTCATTTATTTTACTTTTGTATTTTTATTTTATTTTTAGCTTCTAAAAATATATTTTTTATGGTAAATTGTTTAATAATAAAAGGAAAAAATTAAATATTTTATTTATTTACACATTTTATATATCCTATGTACATTTTAAAATTATGTAAATTTCCTAACTTCCTAAAAAGATTTTTATATTAAATTGAAAAAACATTTATTACACACAAATAACTATATGGTTATGTGTAATTTATATACCTATTTTATGTATTTTTATTTATATTTCTACATATGTATTATATTTCTATATCTATTTTACACACTTTATATATATTTGTTTTACATTTTGAACTATATATATATACATTTCTTTATATTTATTAATATATGCCTTTTATGTACATAAAATTTATATATTTTCTTTTGAAATTATATGTGTATTTTATTTTTATATATGGTATTACTTCCTTATTTATTATTAATTTATTTTTTTTGGCCATAATAATACATTTAAAAACACCTAAAACAAATTTATAAAACAAATAAATAAAATGGAAAAGAAATATACCCCACAGCCCAAAAAATGGGCCTAAAATCGAGCCCAAACAGCAGGGCCCAAGCTTGCCAAGGTGAACGGGCCGGAGCGGGTTGGATCGCGGATCCCGGGTCGCAGGCGGTAGAGGAGTCGGGTCGGCTCGAGGGTGGCAGAAGCGGGTCGCGCGGATCTCGGGTCGGGTCGCGGGTTGGCTCGCGGGTCAGGCCTCCAAAACGGTGCGTTTTGCACCTCTATAAAACCCAAATTTTTTTTTCAAATCGTCATTTCCACCGGTTCTTTAACAAAAAGACTCCAAAAATTCTCTCAAGCCTCCTCAGCCCCGGACGATTTCCGGCCGCCGTGCGCCGCCGTGCGCCGGTCGCCGGTGAGCTCTCCGAACCCTCCGAAACTCTTCTCTCTCCTTTCTCTTCCCGAATCTGAACTTTGTTTCCCCCAAAAATCACCCTAACCTCACAAATCTAGCTTTCCCGAAGCCTTTCCCTTCCCCTTTTTTTTTTGTTCTTTCTTATCTCTGTTTTTTGGTTGATGGTTTTGGCTATTGAGGTTGCTGTACTTTGCTTGTTTTCATTTTTTTTGCAGGTGGTGGTTTGGATCTCAGATCTGGGGGCCCCGGGGTCCTCGGATTCTAAGGTTTTCGGATTTGGGCTAAGGGGTTTGTTTTTTTTTTTGGTTAGGTTTTGGTAGATGATGTTGGCGGTCTGATGGCTTTTGAGGGTTCTGTTGTAGTTTGGTCTAGGGTATGGGGCAGTGGCGGTTTCGGTAGTGAGTGGACAGTGATGATGGTGATGAATGGCGTTTTTAGGGTTGTCAGTTGGGTGTTTTAGGGTCGCGTGATGTTGGTTGTGGTGACGGAGGTGGTGTTTGGGGTTGCTGGTTGCCGAGTGATTGAGGATCGGTGATGGTGTTTGGGGTTTCTGTTTTTTTCGTTCTCTCCTCCTTCTCTGTTTCAGATCTGGGTTTCGGTTTAAAACCATTTTCGAGCCTCCCCTTCTAGCCTTTCAGAGTCACCAAATCCATAGGTTTCTGTTGAAGCGGGATTCACGGGATGGGGAAGATGATTTTGCCGAGGGTTGCGGCGCCGGCGGCTGGAGCAGGGAACCGGCAAATCCGAAAAATCCGAAGCATTTAATGCTTCAACG
This sequence comes from Heritiera littoralis, assembly GCA_031772115.1. Classification (NCBI taxonomy): domain Eukaryota; kingdom Viridiplantae; phylum Streptophyta; class Magnoliopsida; order Malvales; family Malvaceae; genus Heritiera; species Heritiera littoralis. The sequence continues at coordinate 483,822 of JAPDPK010000143.1, read as the reverse complement.
GGACTGGTGATGATGATGATGATGATAATAATAATAATAATAATAATAATAATAATAATAATAATAATAATAATAATAATAATAAATGGGATAAGATGAATAAAATATAAACACAAAAGAAATAAAAATGAATAATAATAATAATAATAATAATAATAATAATAATAATAATAGAAATAACAATAAAAACAAAAACAAATAATAATAATAATAAAAATAATATTAATATTAGAAAAGATAATAATAATAAAACTAATAATAATAGTAATATGAATAATAACAAAATAAATAAGAAAAATGAAAATAAATGAAAATAAAAGAAAATAATAACAAAATTTTGTCAAAATAATTTGTAAAATTCGGACAAAATTAGGTGTCTACACTTCGTTGTGGGTGTAATCTCTTTTTGGACCACAAAATACTACAACCCATCACTTTAATCATCTCAGCTGCATATTTACCCTTATGATCAATACATGGCCTCAAAAACACTGCTCAAAACCGTGCTAGTGTCATCGCTATGGGTGAGTTTGAAAGTCACCGCACTTTCAGTAGGTGAGTTTCACTCACTAAAAACAAATTTGCAGGAGAATAAAATTATTTTTCTACCTTATTTTTTATTATTTTATTAAAAAAATTTATTTTTAATGATTTTTTTATCATTTTTAATTTTATCATAATTAATCTGTCTATTCAAACTACACTATATCAGCTGCCACGCTCATTATAAAGAGTGTAGTTGGTTTTTGAAATATGTGCAACTATCTAGTTTAGCAACCTAACGTTTTTAACTGCTAGTCTTGAAAGGAAAAATTGGTGGGTGGGGGTGAGAGGATGAAGGGATAAGATTGTTTAGATTCCTGGGATTATTGTAGCTTTAAAATTTGTTGAGTTCTTCCTGCCAAAATTTAATCATGAAGGTTCTGATTTTGAAAGAGTATTCTGTTGCATATGAGTTGAGGGAATAGATTGTAAATTTGTCAGGTTTTTTAATCAAAGCAAACTCCCTCAATAAACTTCAGGATACTCAAAAATTAATTCTGAATTGGTTGTTTTGAGCAAAAATCATAGTTGGTTCAAGCTACTTTTACTATATTATACCGTAACAATCAAGTGAAGATGATATATACATAATAAATATTATTTGATATGCCCTTTAAGGAATATATATATATATATATAGGATTATTATCTGAAACATTATCAAAAAATAAAAAATAAATAAATATGAGTCACTTACTATTTTAATTTTACCTGTGAAATCTAAAAATTTCACTAATAATGTATTAGATAATAATTATATATATATTATGATATATATAGACAGGAAAAACAGTATACGATTATGTTGTCTTCAATAATTTTTCCTGAAATTATGCAACATTTGGATCTTTACAAACATTATATGTTTGTGTTTTTGACAGAAATTAAAATTTTGTATGTTTTTGACAGGAATCTGACTAATGGACAATTATGTTTCCAGAATCCATTGGTTCAGCTGTTGTTTTCATTAACTGAAGCACCAAAAAAGTGTACCTCTTCCTTTTACATGCACAAAATACTCTTAAAAAATGACATAGAAATTCAAAAGTGAATGGAGGAAAGCAAAACAATCTTGCAAGAGGAGTGGGGTAAGGGGACAGTTAAAACTTTTGAATCTTGACCTCAGTCTCGCTTCAAGTTTCAAAGATTCATTTGCATGAGGGATAAGAACAGATGTGAATGAAAGATCTGCAAGATTAATTGTAATTTTTTTTGGTTAAATTGAAAATCTGTCTTACGAACTGCTTCTGTTACTATAATTTGTTATTATATCAACCCCCAAGAATCAATATTAATACCGGTGTTTGACAGGTTCTAATGAATGTTCAAAGAATTGTGATTCTCATTTACCTCTTTTGAAATTTTGGGGGTTTGATAGAGATCTTGAAGGGTCAAACAAGGCACAGTTGCATATCACTGGTAATTGAATATGAAAGCTAGCTTATTTTCAATTAGCTAAAGATATTGATTTAACTGGTCAATTTTTCTAGTAAGAACTAGGAACATGAACCAAGACAACCCATTTTCTAGATGTTTTTTTTCCAAACTTGGAACTCAGCCTAGTCACTTAAATATGTTGAAAAAGGTAGATGCCAACTACTGCAAATTTTCCCATACAACCACCCTGTTTTTTCTGAGCAGCATTAGTTTTGTACCTTCTAGTGAATGACATTTCCATGAGCAAGGTTCAGTTTAGAAATATTTTCAAGAATCTCATTCTGATGACTGAAAGGATTCCCGGTATACCTTGACAGTCTTGGCATGTGACAGTAACATCTGGGCGGACACTAAAAAGCAGGTTTTTAGCGACAAAAAAATTGAATTAGCAACGGAATTAGGCATTAGGCTCATTGAGAGTTAATGTACCCAATTCTCAATTTAATCACCCACCGCTCTTTAGTCAAATTTCAGCACAATGAAGATCTTCCCTGCAGAAACATTTAAATTTCAGCAACTTAACAACATGACTGCTTTATTAATCAAACTACAAAAGAAAAGGGTTTGAGAAAATATAAATTTTGAATTTGTCACAGCAATCCTCAAGTTCTTAAAATCATGATGGTAAATTATCAAAAATGGCTCAAATTCCGGCATTCATGTTTTGCTTGATCAGCTGTATCATTTTCAAGAGAATGCCCTTGTTTAAACAGCTTAAAGAAGTATGCATGTTGCAACTTGCATGCAAATAATGTATGATATATACCAAAATCAGGTTTTTGTGCACCATCATCACTTCTATTAATTTTGAAAAAACAGCAAGACTTCTCAGCCTATCCATGTCATTTTGGCCTTTGTTGATAAGTTTTGTCCCTATGTCGGCTTTCCTGCTTTGGTATGAGCCTGGTCGAACAGTAATTTTGTTGCCCAATTCAGTCATTTCGCGGGACCCACGGTGTAGACAAGTGAATTTAACTTTTTTGCCGTTTTCTCTTTACATTGATTCGCAATTTTACATTGATATTTTGATTTTTTTGTTTATCTTTATATTTTGTCAATCCATGTTAGTTTGTCAACAGTTTTTGGGTTTTCTTTTCTTGTTTTTCCTTATGGCAAGAAGCAAAAAAGTGGCTGAAAGAAAAAGCAGCGAAAAGAAAAATCGTCAGTTTTCTTAGTTTTGGAAAAAAACATGATCCCTTTTGTGTTTTTTTGAAGAATTTGGCTGTCGTCATTCTTTGGCCTATTGATCTATATGCTCTTTAATGATTTTGATTCTATCAAAGTTTTCAATATTGAAAAAAGTGTTTAAAAAGTTGAAAAGATAAAAAGTAATAAAGAGGGTTGACAAGGCAAGACATAGGGAAAGAGAAAAAAAAGAAGCTTGATAGATGGGATTGAAAAGAAAATTGGACAACCTATACAAAAAAAAGAACGATTTACACAAAAAATTTCTTTCTGTCTTGGTCTTTCGCGTTCTGTTCTATTTTCTATTTCTCATTTACCTACCCAATCCTTTAACCCATACCTCTTTTCTCATCAACTCCATTTTTATTCTATTCATTCATGGAAAAAACATATTTTTCTCTCTTCTCTCCCATGCTATTTATTTTTTTCTACTCACTCTTTTCACCCACGAATGGAAAGACGATGGTGCAAAAAAAAAATGGACAGCTTTTAGATTTATTTTTGTAGAATGTGGAGAAAAAATAATCGGTAAAATTTAGCATGTTGTTGCTTACATTATATTTTAGATGTTATTTTTATTTTTTTGAAGATTTGAAGGAAGAAAGAAATTTAAAAATAAAAATGAAAAAAGAGAAGGAAAATGAAGGTGTTGAGAAGATTGATTTATATTTCGATGATGAAAATGGGAAAGAATAGAAGAAAAGAATTGAAAAGTAAAAAAATATGAGAGAGAAAAAGGAAATTTACTAGCAAGATATTTGTCTTCTTCGAATTATTTTTTTTTTTCATACTTGAGTTTTTTTCCTTAGATTTTTCATGTTTTTTTGAGTGAGAAGATGTTGTCGTAATGATTTTGTCCTCGAACCAAATTGTTAAACAAAATTAAAGGAGTCACCATTAATATTTTTTTACCTAGATGTGATTTGTCACATATTTGAAATTAAGGATAAATACTCTGATTTACATGCCAAAATTGAGTTCGAAAGTATGATTATGCGTGGAGAAAGTATTAGCATCCTATAACGCCTGTTTGATCGATAGATTGTACCAATTAATCATGTTTCATCCTAAATGGGCTTAATTTAAATGATCTTTTGTTTTCATTTATTGTTTACTACTCCATTATTCAAAAATTTTGAAATTTTCTAAGGATATTCTCCAACACTTTGATCAAACTTTTAAAAAATATTCTCACCTCAAAAGTGTTCATGAGACACACCCGTCCTCTTGAAAAGGCGTCATCCTTAAACCTAATCATGGTTTGGGTTGGGCCAAGGTATAAAAATAATATCTTATGTGTATGCCTAAGCTCGACCCAACTTGAAATTTTGGGCCTGACTTTTAGTTTAGACTCGTTTTTATTTTTATAATATAAGCCCAGCCCAGTCCAACCCAACTCGAATATTTTTTATTTATTTTTTATATTTTAATTTTTTAAATATTTGTTTTTATTCTTTTATTCCTTTTAAAATTTAATTTAATTTGTGAAAATTTGATGTCAATTTTCATAATATTTATAATCATGTTTATTAATTAATAATATTTTATATACATATAATTGTGTTATACTTAGTAAATATATTAAAAAAGCTTAATTAATATTAATATTTGGGCTAGGTCGAGGTCGTGCTTTGAAAGGTCAAACTCGGGCCCGATCCGATTTTTAAACAAGCTCAAGCCTGATAATTGCATAAGATGTTTTTTTTCAAGCCCTACCAAATATTGGGTCAGCCTTCGAGCTCGGGCAATTTGCTCCACCCTTGAGTAGGTCTAATTGTCGAATTTATTAAATGTTTTACCAGAAATTTTATTAAGATTTATCTTTCATAATTTTAACCTAATTTATTTGATGCATTATTTATAATTTAATAATTTATATATTGAAAATTTCTTAAATACTTCTTTCAACAGTTTGATCAGATTTTAAAGCAATCTTCTCACTTCATGAGCATTTTAGGAAATCTATTTGTTTCCTTAAAGAGGCCCGTTTTCAAATTAGTTACGTATTGCATGAGGGATTTAATTTAGAATAATCTATCATAGTTTTAACCTAGTTTATTTTGTGAATTATTTATTATTTAAATATTCAAATCTTCTATAAAATGCCCTCCAACACTTTCATTGGGTTTCCAAAGAAATTTTCCTATATTAGGAGTATTTAAGGAAACACACTTGTTTCCTCAAAGAGAATCCACCATCGGTCATCTTTTAATATTTTATTAAAAAATTTAATTAAAATTTATCTCTTCATAATTTTAATTTATCATTAAAGTTTACCTTTATTATTGTTTTACGTAAAAACACTTGATATTAAAATTTTCCCTCCAAATTTTTCAATGCTTTGGTCAAATTTAGAGAAAGCATCTTCACACTTAAGAATTATCCAAAAATTGCACACTTGCTGTCATAATGATTTTGTCTATTGACTCGATCGCTAAATAATTTCGAAAACACAAAAGGAGTCATCACCAATCTTTTTTAATTGAGTGTGATTGATCACCTAAAAACATTTATCTTTTCAATAAAATTTTAAAATTAATTAAGTTTTATTAAAAATAATTTTTAGTTTGCAAAAACAAAGTTTGGGTTTATGAGTTCTGTTATGCGTAGGAAAGGATTAATGCTCTCACAACGCTCGTGCAAAAACAATGTCATTTTAATCATGTGTTATTTTTAATTTTAATAAAACATTTAAAGAGAATTCCCTTTATTTTGAAATCATTTTTTGTTTATTTATTTTATTTATTTTTTATTAGAAATATTAAATTTTATTTTTTATTTGAAAATAAAATTTTATTTTTTACTTGAAATATGAGCCAAGATCCATATCAAGTTCTTAAGCTTATGATGGTATATTGTCAAAAATGGCTCAAATTCCGGCATTCATGTATTTGCTTGATCAACTATATCATTTTCAAAAAACTGCTCTTCTTTGAACAGCTTAAAAGAAGCATGTATATGTTGCAACTTGCATGTAAGTGATGAATGATACATACCAAAATCAATTTTTTGTGCACCAACATGTACTTTATCAACATATTTCAGTTAACAGTTAACTACAGAAGGGTGGCAAGCAAGGGAGAACTCTAGAGATGGATAAAAATCAATGCATACATGGAATCTTCGAAGTTCGAAGGAGCTATAACTAGGATGACAGCAACATATGGATAGTGAAATGTAGGATATCATCACATTTCTGTTGCTTTAGCTTCTGCTCTGGAAATTATGGCAGTTTTGCTTTCAGGAAAACGTTTAGAACCCTCTTTTCCATTCTTGAACCCTTCTCTGTTACTTCCTCTGCTTCTATTTGCAATAAAATCTTCATACCATTTAGCAGAAAGCTTCGGAGTCCTCTTCAGAGTTTGACGATCAACGTAGTAAAGTCCAAATGTTGTACCATAACCTCTTGCCCATTCAAAGTTGTCAATCAAGCTCCATACAAAGTATCCGCGTACATCAGCACCATTGCTATCAAAATAAGAAGCCTCTTAGGTTAAATAGAGCTGCCATTTTTTGAGTTTAAGCCGTGAATGAAGAGTGAAGACCATTTTGTCTTGTATTTAGTTCTAATGTGTGATAAAAGGAAGAAACAAGTTTTAACAAATGGAGTGCATAACTTACGAGCTGGAGTAAATTGTTGCTTAACAACAGATACTTAAGTAATCAGGATTCAGATTCTTGTTCAAGAATCGAGAAGCAAAACAAATTATAGGTAAGGTAAAGAAGATAAACTCATTTACCTAATTGCTCTGGCCAAGGCAGATAGGTAGCCTTTATGGAACTTGACTCGTTTGATATCATGCAAATCTGGCACTGGTTCATTCAGTGGTGGAGAATATCCTGTAAGAGTGTAATTATGATAGTAAGTTTCTGATAATAGAACAGAATCCAAGTGATGATCAAGATGTAGTTTTCAAGTTACAGAACAGAATCCATATAATTTTTTTGAAGTAGCATTTGACCTGCAGGCTGCAACATTACTTTTACTCTTTCAAATACTAGCTATCAGTTTCTACCTGACTGATATGCCTACTGCTACCAGGGCTGCACTTGGTTGCATTGACTTGGAGCTTTAAAAATGGACTCAGATAAAAAATGACATAAACTTATATACAGTAATTGCTAGATTTAAAAGAAATCACCAAGGACAAATGTATAACTCCACAAGTTATATACCATTCTCTGTTATATACATGGGCATGTTATTGTATCTTTTTGAGACATAATCAACAGTCTTCTCAATGCCCCTTGGAACAACGAAATTTCCTTCAATACCAGTCTGCCAAAAAAAAGCAAAGTGAACTTGTAATAAACTGAGAGAACAACAAACTGAAAGGAAGCAAGTGCAAAAGCAAGAGAAGGAATTACTGGTTCTCCAATTAGAATGCCATCTCTTTCTCCGGTTGTGTGTGCAAAACCTCTGATGAAGTGATCTCCACCTAAGATGCAAGGAGAATGGATGCAGTCCTTGGCGTATAATGTTGAATAATGATTAAGGCCAATAAAATCAATACTGCTTTTCAGATACTCAGTTTCTTCCGGGGAAAACATTGGCAGTTCACGCCTATGGTATTGGCGCATTTCAGGAGGGTAATCTCCAAACACTACAGGATCTATTACCCTGCTTGATGGTAAGTTATTCATGTTATGTTGAGGAGCATATCTTTACGGCAATGCTGCTAATTAGAGGTAAAACCATGTGCAACTTAAAGCAGCTTTAGAATAGATAATCTTGATCTGTTGATCAAGAGCAAGCCTTCTTTCATGATGATATACAAAGGAAAGCAAAGATTTGATCCATGCTGATTTGCTTCCAAAGTGAAGCTGGCAGACTGGCCTAATTACCCATACATTTCCTATTGCTTCAGTTACCATAGTCATTAACCAAGACAAGGTTGGATACAGCTCATTTGAGCTTTCAACAATGGCTGTGAAAAATGAAAAAGAAATTGAAAATCTGACACGAAAAACAAAAGCCTACAGAGATGAGAGAGGGAAGGATCACATGGGGCGGTCAAAACTTGCATTCTCAAAATGGTTCAAGATCTGTTATTTTCCGTGGTCCTGTAATTACAGGCAGCAAATATTTACTTCAAGTCAATAGGATTGGACTGGTTTGTTTTTGTTCTCACAGATTGTAAATGTCATATTCCATCAGCCCCACCAACAAATATTGTGACTCAATTGGTTGCTTCTTTGAATTTTCTAAAGGCTTGATAGAGATACTGAATGATATAACATTGCAAAGTCACAATCAACCGGCCATTGAAAAGGAAGCTCAATTAACTTATATAGTTTTATCAGGTCCATCATCAAATAAGATCAAAACCACTCTTTAGTTCTGTCACTAAGCATGGCCTTGCTGCTTAAATGTTCAGTCATTAGGATTTTGCTTCTGGTATCAATAAAGTTTTAAAAGAAAGAAAGCAAAAGCAGTTTAGTGCTTTCATTGAGATTTCTTACCAGCCAACTATAAAAGCCAGAGCCCTATTTACAGCTTGCCGATCAGATTCTTCATCTCTTAGTGGTTCACACATATGTGTATGCGCAATTAACCCTATAGAACCACCTTGTTTTTGCTGCAACAGCATCAATCGAATTTGAATAAGAAAATTATCCTCTAGTAAAGTTCAAGATAGAAAATATTTACAGAATCACATTCTGTAACCTGATATTGTTCTCGGTATAGCTTAACTGCCTTGGCATGTGACAATAACATGTTGTGCACAACTATAAAAGGCTCTACATCAGAATTGCCAGCAGAACAATTTCCAAAAGGTGCAGAGCAATGAGCTGGTGGATAAATTCCCTTAACATAGGCCATTTCTGCAAACTGGTTTACCTCATTGATAGTTGTCCAGTACTTAACTCTATCACCAAAGCTCTTGAAACAAGTTTCAGCCAAAAGAACAAAATCCTCCCTGGAAGAGCACAGAAATTAGGCAACTTAACAACATACTGCTTCAGTAAAACCACAAAAGAAAGGACTTCAAGAAATAGATTTTTGATTTTGCATAAGAAAACAAAACCTTCTTTACAAATGAAAAATCCAAAATTTGTTTTGATTTTGGCCAAAAAGAAACTGCTTAAATGAGGGGAGAAATTACTGTATCAGAGGACTGAGCCAAGCCCCATATCTATCTTCCAGTTCTTGTGGGTGATCAAAATGTTGTATTGTCACAAATGGTTCAATTCCTGCTTTCAGCCACTTGTTTAATCAATTATATCATTGTCAAGAAACAGTTTTCCACCAAAAATTTTCTTCCCCAAGTTTCTGAACATCTTACCCCTGAGCAAGAGGTTGTCTATAATTTTGTTATAGAACTTGATTCCACTTGGATTGACTTCACCAAACCTTCCTCCTGTTCCACCATTGAAAGATCATAAAATTGGTATAATCCAAATATAATCAAGTAAAACTCCCGGTTTCAAAGACATACTTGGTAGGATTCTGGCCCATGAAATCGAAAACCGATATGCATTTACCCCAAGAGAATGAGCAATCTCAATATCTTCCTGGTACATCATACACGAACAAAGCCACAGTTCTACCTTTTTTTCTTCTTGTTTCTATAAGTTGAGAATAATAAAAAATGAACTTAAGAGAAATCAATTACCAAGAACAGATGGTAATCATCATCTGCAACATCTCCGTTCTCATTATTTTTAATGTTTCCTGAAAAATTTAATTGATACAATAAGTTTGACAAGGAAAGGAAATCATAATCTGCTCTGCTGCAATCAGCAATACCTGGTTACCTGGAATATGACTGAAAACATCCCAGTTGCTGAGGCCTTTACCATCATCAAGATATCCTCCTTCAACCTGTAAAATGAAAGCCAGAGGTAAAAACAAAGAAATAAACAAAGAAACAAACTATTATTATAGCAAAGAAAGAAAGTAAGAAAACTAGCATGCCTGATATGAAGATGTAGCTGTGCCGAAGAGAAAATTATCTGGGAAATGGAATCGTCTGACTTCTTGGCTTTCAATGTCAAAACCTTGAGCATCAGAACTAGAAGGAAAAGGTAGATTTAGAACAAAGAAAAACAAGAACAAGAGCTGAATTGTGGTATTAACTGGCATCTTCATGACACAAAAAGAGCAAAATCTAGCGAAGTTGGGAATTGTTATAAAGATAAATAACAACTACAAATTTGCAAATTTCTAATTATGCAAAGACCACTGGGGAGGGGCCCTGCAGGCACCAGAAGTCGATAATAAATTCATGGAGGTAGACACTAGAGAGCTTCTTTTTTGACTATTTTTAATTTTAAAGTGCAGTAAAATTTAAAGTTGAAAAACCCAATTATCTTATGCTGATTTTGATTTGATGGGTATAGAAATTGAGGTCGTATCAAATAAAATGATAAAAAAAAAGTAGTGTCAAAAAATTGTGTTTGTCAACATGATCCCATTAAATATTTATTCTTATGTTTATAGACTGTGTAAATAAAATTTATATTGACGATTTAATCAGATTTTATAAATTAATTCATATAATTTATTTTAATTTATTGAAATAAAAACTTTGATGATGTTAATAGATTGCATTGATTTGGTACTAATTTTTTAACGAGTTTCCTTGAAGCACAACTGGTGAAAGTGAATTTAAGAGGGATTTGCGTAGTAACTAGTGGAGGTAAGTTTAAAAGGGATTGGATAGAATGTGGACGGTGATTGGTGTTTGGTGTGCATTATATGTACTGTGAATTGTGTGATGAGAAATGAAAGAGTGGTCGATAGTGACAAGTGATGTGATTTGTTATAGTAAATAAAAAGAAAATGAGGACTATACTCGTTAGAGTTTTATTCGTTCTTGATGTCATCTGTTGTATTACCTGATATTTATAGTACAAAACAAACTGATAGTATAAATAAACTAAATACAAAATAAAAGCTAAAATACAAGATAAATGGACAAAATAAATATATAATATGATAAAGATGTACAAAACCCATTTATTAGGGATAACCTACACTAGAGCGATTAATAGATTGATCTTGATAATCTTAATCTATTGAACTTCAATTATCATAGCCACACAATTTTTCAATATAATTGATTAATCATCAAGAAATCTCTACTAAAAGGAAAAAATCTATTATATAAAAGTTGTAGAAATGCTGCCTCCTCATGCAATCACGTCATTTCTTTGGTTATTTGCTCATTTATGTTTTTTTTGTCTCTTTTATCTTCGTGCCCTTTTTTTATCATTTGGTCTTGCTAATATTTTTGGGTGTTTGAAAAGTCAACCTCCTTTTACATATCCAATGTCCCTTGCCAGCTTCCTTTCATCTCTCAATTTTTCCTATATCGAATTCATCATGTCTAACATAGATCCCATCCAAAAACATCATGTCTAACCTAGATCCCATCCAAATAGTAATTTCATCTGGGTTTCTTGATCTAACGTGGATTTGGAGCGTTTGGTTGCACCTTTTTTTCCTCGCCGACTCAGCTCTTCATTATCGTTTCTTCCTTACCTCGCTCCTCTTGCTTGGTCATGCTTTCTCCGTTATTCTGGCTGGTTCTCCTTTTGGGTTTACATCGATTTTTAGGTTCGATTCCTGGATAGGATTTGGAATTTCTGTGGTGTTCTTGAGGCTTATCTATTGAATGAGATCAATTGGTTTTCGATTTTGGCTGGGGTTAATTTTCTGGGTATGTGTTAATTGGGATTGTGATGGTTTCCGATATTCGATTATTTGCTGGATTGATTCACATTTTGCTGTCATTTTCTTAGCTATCTAACTACTTTTGATTGGGTTTTTCCAAAATTCTCCATCCGATTCTAATGGTCTCCTAAATCCAATTTTGAACAAATTGTACTTAATGTCTCTTTTTCTATGAATCGAAAAAAATAATATCTAGCAGCCACTTACATTGTTTTACTTTCACTGTAAAAAATATATATAATCAATTATCAACGTATTTTTTTAATGTTGTTTTAGTTTTAGCATAAAAAAATATAAAGTTCCTTATGGATGATTTTAATGTTGTTTTAGTCTATGCTTTTTGACTTTAGCTACTATCTTGCACTTTATATTTTGAATTGATACTTATGTTTTCATTTATTTTCCTTCTATTTTTCTCCTCTCTAAATTCAATTAATATAACAGGTCTTGAAAGGAAAGTAGGGTACTTGGTTGTGCTAGATTTTCTCTTTATTTTGTATTTTTTTGTTTTAATTTTTTCTACTGATCGTTTCTTTTTGTTGAACATATATGTTATTAATTTCTTTTGATTATCATTTTTGTCATATGTGTGTGTATATATAAAAACAAACTTGATTTCTTATAATTCAAGTACTTTGTTTATCTTCCTTTTTATTTTTTCTAAAGATCATTCAGCTATTTCCTCATGAGATTAGAGATTAAACTTTGTGCATATCAAAGACCCTGTTTCATATTCTTATTTTACTTTTTTTTTTTGGTTACAAGCGAAATGCTAAATAAAATGGGAGAGGGATGAGGTTACTTGGATTCAAATCCAAACCTGTTAAGAATAGATGTTTCATCCGGATCATCTTTGCATATCTCTTTTCCCATTTTAGTGTTTTTGGTGCTCATCAAAGTAATTGATGCATTTTGGTCATGGAAATCCATATGGTGTTTTATTTTATGATTTTTCTTTCAATTTAATCTAAGTTATTAAATTTACAATTTGTTTTTATTTTTTGTTTTAAATTCATGGCAACGCTTGAGTCCTACCCATGTAAGACATTTTTTCTTTATGATTATCTTAAATATCCTCTTGAAAACACATTATAATTTTTTTTGGCTTTTGTAATTAGTGAATATTCATTGTTGTTTTAACTATTTTCAATGGATCTTGGGAATTTTTTACCTTTTTAATTAATAATTATCTATTGTTAATCAGTAGAAAGAATAAATTTGTAATTTGAACTATTGCTATTATACTATAGGTATTTGGTTCCTTCTTTTGGTAGGTTGATTATTTATACACACACCCACCCCAATATTAAACATGATAATTCGTTCCCTTTTTTTTCTTGCTCTTTTGTTTTTGCAAATGTAAGTTTTCTTTACGTGTTTAAAGTTGCTTCAGAGGGCAACAAGATGGTCGGTACTTTATGGAGCTTCAAAGAGGAATTGCTACCCTTCTTCATGTGTTCCCATTTTCTGCTTCATATTGCTTTGAATTTATATTTATGCAAAAATAAGAAAATGCCAAAACCAGATATTTATATTTTTCTTACTATAGTTGTTATAGGAGAGAAAACCAAGTAAGAATATGCTTTCTTACAGTAGAGACATAGACCTGCTGTTATTATACAAAAGTAGATTAAAGGCAGGAGTGCTAGGAAAACATTCAAGAACTAAAATCATTAATTGTATTAAAATCATATAAGTATTTTGTTTTTTATTTCCTCCTCAAGTTTTAGGTATAAACTATAAACATGCAAACCAATATAATGCCTCTTTGTTTTGCTTGAAACTTGAGTCTAGAAGAACTGTAAATGGCTTAGGCTCTGGCTGCCATCGTTAGGTCAATTTGAGGATAGGGATGTTTTGGTACTTTAAGCACAAGTTTGTTTATGTTAAAGATATTCGAATGCATTAAAGTGCATTTTTGATATAACTCCTTGAAAATTTTAAAAAAGAAGGTCGATTCTTCTATAAAGTCATGGTGATTGAAGATCATCTTGCTGAAAATTATAAGTAGAATTTTGACGATTATGTGTGCTCTATTCTGAGTTATTCATAGTTCATTGGTCAAAAGATGCTTTGGAAATGACCATCTGATTGTGTTTAACTCTTACAAAGGCTCCTATCTGATAGCTTTTTGGCTTCTCTTTTTCCCTTGAGTTCATCTTCCCTCTCACATTCTGTCTTTTCTCTAATACATGAACCTTCAAAATTTTAAATTTTGCTGTGCGTGATGTTTAAATTTTCCCGTTTCTATGTTTCCTTCCATTTTTATGCCTATTTGACTGTCTTTCTTCATCTTTACCTTTTTTTTGTTTTTCTGTGTTATTTGTGTTTACTTTTGTTCCTTCCTCATTTTCAACTTTCTACGCTTTTGTTTCTCATCTCATTTCTGTACTTGAAACATTTTACAGTCTTTAAAAGAATAAAAAGAACAGAGAGAAGAACCAAGAAAACAAGGGGATGAATCAACGAGGTATGATACATTGTTTCACAACTACATGGCTCTAATAGGTAACTTATGAATTTTTTTTCCTTTGTACAATGTATTAGTATTGCAAGTTGAAGTTCACACAATTTTGGAATGATTTTATGTATAAGGATTATCCCAAGTCTACTGCATTCCCACTTCTATTCTTCATTCTCGAGTTTGCTACATGCCTGGTGGGTCAGATTTTAAGGTTCTATTTTCAATTTCAATTGAAATGGAGTGCCTACTAAAACTAAAAGAATTCAGTTTTGATTGCTTTGTGTTGTTAAGTATTAAGCTAGAAAAAATTTAAAAAATGTAACAATTAAGCATTATTTTAGTTACTGGCATTTTCTTGCAAAAAAATGCAACAATAATATAGTTTTGCTCTAACTTTGATCTCTTCTACCAATTAATTTTTTGCGGGCAATGCTTATGAAATTATATTTAATGTCATTGTTTGCCTGCAATTGCAGTATCTTCTTTTCTAAAATTGTGCTTTTTAGCCTTTTAAAGATGGATGATTTTTTATGTGATAATTCCTTAATGTGTTTTAGGGCATCTTCACTTTTCCTTTGCTTGCTGCTGCTACAAGAATTCCTCAACCTCTACAAACTTAGTAAGCTTATATTCAATAAGTTCTTCATAATGTCAGACCTATATATATATATATCCCGCACCATCTTATTATTGCATTTGGTTGTATAAAAAATGCTAAAGTAGGATTTTCCTAATCTTATGTTAGAGCTGAAGTTGCTTTGGTTTTTTTTTTTTTTTTGCATTAGGTGATAATTAATTTGTAGTTCAAGTTTTTTTTTTGATCTTTGGTGAATATCTTTTAATATATGATAGCCTTTTAGACATTCCAAGATTAGTTTTATCTGCTTGATCAATAACTAAAGCTTTGAAATATGGGCTGTCTTGGTCGCATGCCTGATTTAATTAACAACTATTTACATGAGATGGATTTTGAGAGGCAAGAAATTCCAATTTTAATGCTCAAAAATGGTAAAATAGAGCATTACATTCATCTATAGAAAGAAGAAAGCTGACTTATGTTTAGCTTTTATATTAATTTTAGTGTGTATGTCATTTATTTTACAAGTATTTTGGATTTCTTAATGGATGTCATAATACTATTTTTTTATCAAATCTATGCTCCTTATGTTGGATGCATGGCTTTGATATTATTTAATCAGGCTTTGCAAGTCCAATGCTTTCAGATTAGCATGTTTCCAATGGAAATAAATTGGTCACCACCAGGTAACAAAAATTTTGGTGAACCTTTTCTAAACTATTTATGTAATTGTTTTCCTTGATTTGTAAAGATTTGTTAATGAATGCTTTAAAGTTGTGCTCTTCACGTGAAGACTTAACTCTTACTTTGTTAATTTTATTGAGCTACCCTTGATTTTCCTCTTTTATTCAATACTTTTGCAAATGGTGATTGGAAAACAATGTGATTAATCATAAAGAATTGACTCATAAAGAATTTCTTTTGTTACTTTGATTGAAGTTAAGGTGCAGAGAGTGTTGTGTCTTTTATTATTTGAATATTATTTCATTGAATGAAGCAAGTCTTTATATATGTATTCTAGATATTTGCCTTATGATTATACTTCTCTCCATGGTCCACCCATTGAAAAACTTTTTAAAATTAGAAATTATTGTTTACTGGTCTCTAATTCTGTTGTAGGGGTAAGTAGAAAAAAAAAGAATGTCTAATAACTGTTGATACTCTGCTCTCGCGCATCTAATCCAAGCCTGGGAAACTTAGTATGACCTTTTAGCGTTACTTTTTCTATTAACTATGAAGAATGGCAAACATAAGATGCAGTTTGTGTGTTTCACATATTATTATAGTCTTTTGTTCTTTTTGTCGTTAAGGAAGTACCTTTCTTATAGGAGCAATTGTCTTATCATATATCTATTTCTTTTAGCCTTGAATATCTTGCTAGCCAATGTCCATTTTGACTCTTTTGGTAATTCTAGGATGACTATGCTATGTTCTAATGATGTCATCCAGCGCAACCATTGATTAACTCATCGTTAGATTGAATTAAGGCATAGACATAACATTTTTGGTTTTTACTACTTCATGTCCTGGTGATGGCATAACCTGACTTTAACTAGGAACCTTTTCTTGAATGGTAGATATTAACTTTAGTTCTTAATATTAGAGTTAAATACATTTTGGTGACAACATTTTGAATCATAAACACTCGCTGCAGATTGAGCATTCTTTTTTATTTTAAAATAATTGTCCTCTTTAATGTATATTAGGTATAAAGTTGCTTACTATACCCAGGAAATGTTTATGTTTGTTAAGATGGAATTAATGTTTTTATCAATTGGAATTTGAACTCCATGCAATGGATATTGTTTGATGATGTTATCTATTCAATTAAGACATTCACTTAAACCAGCTGCTGCAGACTGATGTTTAAAATTTAATGATATGGATATCCTTTCAGTAAATGTCTTGACCAGTTATGTTTTGTTTTTCTCATGGCTCACCCTTAGATCTAGCAAACCATGTTTTCTGTCAAAGATTAAAGGGAATTAATTAATGCACTATACACATGCAAGCTTAAGATCTGCCATATTCGAAGGTTCATTTCGTTATTTTTATCCATGTTTTTTGTACTTGGCTTTAATCATTTTTAACAAGATCATGAAAAGTAAATAGGTTATTATTACTACATTTTTGTTTATATTTTTGTACTAATAAGCTATGAAAAGGAAGCTCAAATTTCTATATCCTATGTTTTTACTATGTAATAATATTATGCACCTGATTGCAGTTCCGAAAGATTTGACTTTAAAAATTAAGAATTAACTTTTTTATTTCTTTTTCTTTTCAAATTATTTTTTTTTAAGATTGTAATGTAATGCATAATTGTTTTGGTTGCTTTCAGTCCTGCCTATCTTGAAATGAATTTTACTAAATTCTTATTTAGGCAATGACAACAAGAGCTATGGAGGTAAACGTTCTTGCTTTGCATTGTGTTAATTGCTCTAATTGTGTATTTTTATTCCACTATTAAGATATTCAATTACATGCAATTTATCCTAAGAGTAGGCTTTTATTTCTATTTATGCTTGATTGTTGAATAAGAGACTAATAAGTTTACTTTTTTTTTTTGAAGACGTGTTTCTTTGTTTCTTGATGTTGGGAGAGTATTTATTGGTTAAGTTTGGTTAATTTTGCTTCAAAGGGTGAGTGAGGTTTTTCATTATTCTCTATTAATTATTTTTGTTCTTTTTGAACTTTTATCTTCAACCATTTTTTGTCTTTTCAGTAGCTCCTCCCTTGCCAGTTCCTTTTCTCTTCTTTTGTTTTTTTTTTCTCTCAGAACTGTCTTTTCCCCCTTCTTCACCCACACCCAGATTTTTTTGGTTACATCACCCATGCCTAGATTACTATTCATGTATAGTGCTTTGGCCCTTGACTACAATGCTTTGGACATGAACCTTTTTTGCTCTCTACCAAGGATTTCATCGGGGAAGTACCTTGATTTTGCTCCTTCTCCCTTCCTCTTTCAGATTTCTACCATACCCATGCGTCTTTTTTCATTTCTTTTCTCTTTTTTCTTACCTAACTCATTCTCTCCAACAAATTATCCAAAAAAAAAAACCCTCATTCTCTCCAACACCCGACCCATTTATTGATTTTTCCAATAAATGTGAGACTAAACAATCAGAAGAAGCTGGAATCGGGACTGGCAGAGCTTTTGATTTAGGTTAGTCAAACAATTTTCTCATGGGTTTAAAGATTTGGGTTTTTTAGTTGATAAAATTCTCAATGTTTCAGTTTGTTGTTTAGCAAATAAAATGCTTCTCATCATGCGTCAATTGAATTGGAGTGAATTTCAATTACACATGTTAGATTTCTTACTGATAATGATATGGGTTTTTCTAAACTCTATTTCCCAGTGAGAAGCAAAAAATGAAAATGATTTTGCTTTCTCACTTTTTACTTTTCTTGTTGACTTGATTTTAAAGAATTATATCGTTTGAAGTAGAAATTTTTGTCCATTGAGTACGCACTGCTCCGAAGCATATCAGCTTTACAAGACATAGATCAAAGTAATCTATCTTTCTTTCTTTGAATTACTAATTTATATCTTAAAATATGACCATTTATATAGTCAGGTTAATAATTTGAAAAGAAAATCTATATTTGTATGATGCTGTTTGATTATAACTTTATCCCTTCTTTGAGAAAGCTTTTTTATTTTTTATGGAGACATTGAGTTTTCTTATATGAGCTAAAATAAGAGTTCATTGCATTGATGATAAATTTTAATACTGACTAGGTATACAATAATGTGTAAGAATATCATCAAGCTTGCCTCAGAAAAAAAAATCAAGCTAATGAGAGATATCGAAAAGTTTAATACAATATTTCTTTTAGGTCAATGAATACCTCAATTTGTAAGAGCAAAGATTGAAAATAACGTCATGAATAGACAATTATGTTGATAAGGGGACCATTTCCTGTGGTGGTAAAAAATGTGGTTGATCATACATGATTGTATCAGTATGCTTAATCTTTTTCTTAACTTTAAATTATAATTGTTGTATCATGAGAACTTGATACATATTCTCTTGCTCTACTCAGCATTCTCTTGATTGAGACTTCTTTCAGTTCTCTTTTTTTCAAAATCTAATTAGTCACATCCGAACTTCACTGTATATTCTTAATGCAGCTTGGCAAGTAATAATTTTTGCCTAGAGAATAGCATTATCAGTGAAGTATATTCCTGAGAAGCTGTAGGAAGAATCTGTTTTTGCAGCAAAGAAAGTCGGTGATGATGCTATAAAATGGCTGAAGTAATGTAACCAAAAAAAAAATAATTTTTGCCTAGAGAATAGCATTATCAATTTATAAAGCAGGAAATCATAGTTCAAACTGTTGTGTGCTTTATTAGAGAGCTGTGCGACTTGTAAGTACATCAAACAAGCCTAACATGCTTCTACACAATATGAAACATGTTAAACAAATAAAAGCGGAAGCGACAGGATCTAACCTCCTGCCATTGCACTCTGTAACTCTGCTGTTGAAGCAATTGCCGAATCTGACAGTCTACTCTGTGTCGATGACAGACCTTCCGAATCTTCCAAGCACTCAAAACCTCACTAGATGGTGTTTTTGTCTGAGATTAACGTACTTGGGGACCGGAAGGAGCCCTCCTTAAATAGTAATGAGAGCGTGCTAATTATGGCAATAAAATCACGTTTTAACCATCATAAAATCGTGTTTTAATAGCCAAATATTGAGTTGAGATTCACCGTGAAATTATGGACCATATCCGGAATTGGTCAACCAAATATTTATTTCCATAAATGAGGAGATATACTAACATTCTCCCACTTGGTCCATATATTTCACTTATAGAAGAAACAAATCACATGAATCATGGCGACAGTTCCTCAAGTGGCGAGTATTATCTTCCATGTATTACTATGTAAAATGTTTCTAAATCAACCCATTTTTACTTAATGAATAAACCTTATGTTTATTCTCGGTCCAAACAACAAGGATATTTCTCAAATAAAACTTTAGTGTATACAAATCAAAATGAGAAACATCATATTATTAATAAGAGTTTCAATTACAATCAAAATGTGGGACCAAGTCCCATTCTCTCTACATGATCCTTAAATTTAAACGGTGGCATGCCCTTAGTCAAAGGATCAGCTAACATCAATTCAGTGCTAACGTGTTCAATGACCACTCTTTTATCTCTAACACGTTCTCTAATGGCTAAGTACTTAATGTCGATATGCTTACTTCGACTTCCACTCTTATTGTTCTTAGCCATGAATACCGCAGCTGAATTGTCACAATATATCCTCAATGGCTTAGATATGGAGTCAACAACTCTAAGCCCACCAATGAAACTCTTAAGCCATACACCATGTGAGGTAGCCTCAAAACAGGAAACGAACTCGGCCTCCATAGTGGAAGTGGCAGTCAGTGTCTGCTTAGCACTCTTCCATGAAACAGCTCTACCGGCAAGCATGAAGATGTAACCGGATGTTGATTTCCGGGTATCAACACAGCCAGCAAAGTCTGAGTCTGAGTAGCCAATCACCTCCAACTCATCAGTCCGTCTATACATAAGCATGTAATCCTTAGTGCCTTGAAAATATCTAAGCACCTTCTTCGCAGCTCTCCAGTGGTCCATCCCCGGGTCACTTTGGTATCTACCCAACACTCCCACAGCAAAAGCAATATCAGGCCTGGTACAGACCTGTGCATACATAATGCTTCCAACAGCTGAGGCATATGGAATGTTCTTCATCTGTTCCCGCTCAAGATCATTTTTCGGGCACTGGCTCAAATTGAACCTGTCACCCTTCACAATGGGAGCTGGGCTTGGTGAACAATCTTTCATTCTGAATCTTTCCAAGACTTTATTGATATAGGCTTCTTGTGACAGACCTAATATACCTCTATGTCTGTCTCTATGGATCTTAATGCCAATGACATAAGATGCATCGCCCATATCCTTCATATCAAAGTTCTCAGAAAGAAATTGTTTCACCTCACGTAGCATCCCCTTATCATTGGTTGCAAGCAGAATATCATCCACATATAGCACAAGGAAACAAATCTTGCTCCCACTGACCTTCTGGTATATGCATTGATCCATGATGTTCTCAACGAAACCAAATGAAGAGATGACTTCATGGAATTTTAGATACCATTGGCGGGAAGCTTGTTTCAACCCATATATGGATTTCTTGAGCTTACAGACCAAATGCTCACCATTACTAGAGGAAAAACCTTCAGGTTGTTTCATGTAAACCTCTTCCTCTAGATCACCATTGAGAAATGCCGTTTTCACATCCATTTGTTGCAACTCTAAGTCAAAATGTGCAACAAGCGCCATTATGATGCGAAGAGAATCTTTCTTAGATACAGGAGAGAAGGTCTCCTTGTAATCGATTCCCTCCTTTTGAGTGAATCCTTTGGCTACGAGTCTTGCCTTATAACGTTCAATGTTGCCTAATGAGTCAGTTTTGGTCTTAAAGACCCATTTACAGCCTATAGCCCTGGCCCCATTAGGCAACTCGACAAGATCCCATACTCCATTAGATGCCATCGAATCCATCTCATCCTTCATAGCATCGAACCAAAGTTTTGATTCTTTGCTGTTCATGGCTTGTGAAAACGTCTCTGGATCATTAACGGGCCCAATATTGAAATCATACTCTTGTAGATACACAATATAATCGCTAGGAATAGCTGATTTCCTTTCCCTAGTAGACCTTCTTAATGTTGGTTCAACATTCTCCGAAGGATCATGTTGTTCAACTGGTTGCTCACTCAATTCTGGTGTATCCAGAGGAGCCTCGTCTACTGGTAAGTTATCAACTACTTGTGGATCTTCAACGATTGGTTGTTCAATGTCCAGTTGTACTGAAGGGACATTGTTCATGATAACCAATCCTTGACTCGAGGTAGAGGGTTGATCTCTCACAGAAACTAGGTCTTGAGATTGATCGCTCCCACTAACTAAGTCATTTTCAAGAAACTTGGCGTTCCTTGATTCCACAAATCTAGTGCTATGAGATGGACAATAGAATCTGTAGCCTTTGGACCGTTCGGCATATCCAATGAAATACCCACTTATGGTCCTAGGATCCAGTTTCTTTTCCTGTGGGTTGTAAACTCTTATCTCAGAAGGGCATCCCCAAACGCGCATATGACGCAAACTCGGTTTCCAACCTTTGAATAATTCAAAAGGCGTCTTTGGAACAGCCTTGGTTGGAACCCGGTTCAATATATACGCTGCCGTTTTAAGAGCTTCAATCCACAAGGACTTAGGCAACTTCGAGTTGCTAAGCATACTACGCACCATTTCCATCAAAGTTCGGTTCCTTCTTTCTGCAACACCATTCTGATCCGGTGAACCAGGCATGGTATATTGGGCAACAATCCCATTTTCTTGAAGGAACTTCGCAAATGGTCCAGGTGCTTGTCCATCTTCAGTGTATCTACCGTAATACTCCCCACCTCTATCAGTTCTTACTATCTTTATGGGTTTTCCACATTGTTTCTCTACTTCAGCCTTAAAGATTTTAAAGGCATCTAATGCTTCGCTCTTGTTATGAAGCATGTAGAGATACATAAACCTCGAGTAATCATCAATAAAGGTGATGAAGTATTTCTGACCATATGCATCAATGTCTGGACAACATATGTCAGAATGTATGATCTCTAATATGGTTGAACTCCTATTGGCACCTTTCTTAGACTTGTTGGTTTGCTTACCCTTAATGCAATCCACACAAGTGTCGAAATCAGTAAAATCGAGAGTACTAAGTATTCCGTCATTTACCAATCTCTTAATTCTATTTATGGAGATATGACCTAATCTCCGGTGCCATAACGTAGAGGAGTCCTCATTCATAACACATCTTTTAGTACCAGTTTGAACATGCAAGGCGTTATGAGCAGTGTCATTTTGCAAATCAATAGAGAAAAGACCATCACATAAGGTACCATTCCCAACAATATCACACTTAAAATATATCAATACTGATTTATTTGAAAATTGAAAGGAATATCCATAAGGTACCAGCCTAGAAACAGAGATTAAATTTCTCGAAAAACTAGGAATATAAAAGGTCTTTTCCAATTGCAAAACAAAACCACTCCTAAGAACTAAAGTGCATGTTCCAACGCCTTCAACACGCGAGCGCATCTTGTTTCCTGAATAGATGCTCTCCTCATTTCCCACTGGCTTCCTTAGGTTTGTCATACCCTGTAAGGAAGTCGAAATGTGAATTGTAGATCCAGAATCAATCCACCATGTGTTATGATTAACCTCAACCATATTTGATTCAAAACAAACATATGAGAGTGGATTACCTTTCTTAACGAGCCACTGCTGAAGCTTGGCACAGTCCTTCTTCATGTGTCCCTTCTTTTTACAGAAGAAACACTTGGACTCTTTCTTAATATCAGCTTGGGCAGGGATTTTACCTTTTCCCTTGTTCTTGGCTCGATCCTTGGTCTTTCCTTGGCTTGCAAAAAATGCACTCTCACCCGATTCCATAAGCAGTCTTCCCTCCTCTTGAACACACATGGTCATCAATTCATTGATGGTCCACTTATCCTTATGTGTGTTATAGGATATCTTGAATGGTCCGTACTGCTTTGGTAGAGTGTTCAATATGTAGTGCACAAGAAAAGACTCAGACATCTCCACCTCTAGCTTCTTGAGTTGGGCCGCTATATCTCTCATGGTCATTATGTGCTCACGCACTCCTTTGACACTGGTGAGCCTCATCGATGAGAACTTCATTATCAGGGTGCTGGCCAACGCTTTGTCTGAAGTGACAAATTGATCATCTATGGCCTTCAGTAAGGTCCTAACGTTGGTATGCTGTTCGACTGAACCACGTATCCCAGCAGATATCTTTGTCTTAATATACATGACACTAAGGCGATTGGATCGCTCCCAACGTTCATGTAAAGCTACTTGAGCAGGAGTGCTGGTCTCAGTCAATACGGGCTCGTCTTTCCTTATAGCATAGTCTATATCCATGCACCCTAATTGGAGGAGAACTCTCTCCTTCCAAACCTTGTAGTTCTCTCCATCCAGCTCGGGAACTTCTAGGTTAATACTAGCCTGAGGAAACACTGCATATAGAAAATAAACATGCTTATGTATCTAGAATTTTTGAGGCAAACTTAATTATGTCTACCAATGTAAACATATTTTATTAATGAATCTCAGACATAAAACTTGCCTGTGGGCTAAAGTTCTAATTCTAATAGATTTATTTCATAATGATAAAACTATCAAATTATATCATTTCCTAATTCCTGTGGGTAAATTAAGAAACTAATTTGATATTTTATCCTAATTAGTTATAAAATTATAATAAAAATTCCTGTGGGATAAAATTTACTATAACCTTATAACTAATCACAATTTATGTCTAATATCATTATGTGATTTTACAAAATAATTTTACTTAATTAAGGTTGCTGTGGCTAAGCCCTAATTAAATAAACTATAAATCACTTAGACATATTGGTAAAATTCTAGGTTTATTCATATTTTAAAAATTGCAATTAACACAAGGCAATTTTAATTCCAAATAATATGAATAACTTAGCTACATGTGCTTTTAGTATAAAAAAACAAAATTATACATATTCAAAATAAGCACATATGCACATTCAAAATCAAATTTTCATAATTTAATCATAATTTTATGATAATTTTCACAAAATTATTCAATTTAAAATTATAGCATTAATAAAAATTCCAAATTTATGAAAAATCCTCATAAAATCCAAATAATGAGAAGTTTTCATAATTATATTAATTTTGTGAAAATAATCTAATTATTCATAAAATTATGAAAATTACAGAATTGAAAATCTGATATAAAACTATCAAAAAATATAATTATTTGGCCTAAATTAAATAATTTAAATTTACTTAAATTAAATAAATCCTTAATGTTTAAAATAAACCAAATGACCCTTTTATTTAATCCATATGGCCCAAATAATCAACCAAAAGAGCCCAAAATAAATGGCCCAAAACTAACCAAATAAGGACCCAAACAGTGGCCCAAAACCCGAAGCCCAAAGGTTTTTTTTTTTTTGCACAGTGTCACTGCACTGTACAACAGGCGGGCGCGTGAGACTCACGCGCCCGCATTTCCTCTCCTGTCGGGCGCGTGAAACTCACGCGCCTGCATTTTCTTCCCTTGTCGGGCGCGTGTGACTCACGCGCCCGAGGCTTCTTCTTCACCCGAATGGGCGTTTTGCAGAATTTTGGGTCTTTTGACCCGACCCAGCACAAAACCCTTCAAACAGTCTCGTTTTTCATGTATTTTTCATCCCTAGAGCTTTACAACAATAGATCTAAAGTATTTGAACCAAAATCACAGGAAAACAGAATGAGTTTTATGAAATCCGAGACTTAAAGTTTCAAAATATGGGTTTTTATGGCTTTTTTCTACAGATCTCTAGCAAGACAGAGGTTAAACTACGGCTCTGATGCCAAATGTAAGTACATCAAACAAGCCTAACATGCTTCTACACAATATGAAACATGTTAAACAAATAAAAGCGGAAGCGACAGGATCTAACCTCCTGCCATTGCACTCTGTAACTCTGCTGTTGAAGCAATTGCCGAATCTGACAGTCTACTCTGTGTCGATGACAGACCTTCCGAATCTTCCAAGCACTCAAAACCTCACTAGATGGTGTTTTTGTCTGAGATTAACGTACTTGGGGACCGGAAGGAGCCCTCCTTAAATAGTAATGAGAGCGTGCTAATTATGGCAATAAAATCACGTTTTAACCATCATAAAATCGTGTTTTAATAGCCAAATATTGAGTTGAGATTCACCGTGAAATTATGGACCATATCCGGAATTGGTCAACCAAATATTTATTTCCATAAATGAGGAGATATACTAACACGACTTACTTAACAAACTAGATGAATCAATTGATTTCCTTTCTTGAAATCAGATTCAATCCAATCTAGCTCCACCATCATCAGATCTACACGTTTATTAGCATGATTGCATATTGAACCATGGAAAATCTTCTGCGTCCCAGATCAGATTTATACAAGGTGATTTCTTGCGTATACCATGCCAATGATATGTTTGTGGATATTCCACAGTGTCTAAGCTACTGTATTTTTCTTTCTGTTTCAGACAACTTTGCATTGCTAGACTGTTCTTAAGTTGCAATTGGTGGGTTCTTCGAATTGTTGGGAAATCCATTTGATTTGATTTACATAGTCATGATGTCATTTTTCATATCAATGAAATATATTTGGCCTTTGCAAATGTGTGTGTAGGTAAATATGTATGTATGTATGTATGTTTATTTAAAAAGACTATGCTTTATTCATATCTAATAGACAAGATGATTATATAGATGGTTAACAATCTGATATTTTATGTTATGCCTATTGAAAATGTATTATTAGTCAACATTTATTTCATATTTACTGAGAAAGTGTTGTTTGGCTTCTTATTATTTTTTTCGTACATGTAAGAATATCATAAAAATATTGAAAATACGATGTATGATTATGTGTTTCAAATAAACATGTTATAGAGTAGTGTGATGACACTAAGTGTCTGAATGATCTTAATTGGTCATAAATAAATTGTGACCAATTTCCATGAGTACCATTCATGCCTTGGAAATATGGTCTGTTTTCCGTCTTCACAATGTTCTTAGCTGGACATTTAAGTTGTATTGTGATTTGGTGTTATATGATACAAGGGAAAGTGCTATGAACATATATTTGCTTCTTGACTTTGGATAGGAAAAATTGCTATAGCTCTTGATATTTTCATTGACTGCAGCAACACGCGGGTTTTACTCTAGTATCATTAAGAACTCTCAAAAGAATTTTTGATACAAGAAATTGAATTGTTAATTAAAAAGTACTACACATCCATGTAGGATGCTTGTAAGGGGAAAAGACAAATTCAACAAGGATTTTTTATTGCTTCCCATTCATGGAGAATGGGGTGCCCTTGTGGTCCAATATTATATTACATGCTTGAACACAAGCAATCTACAATTGGGAGGGTAATTGTATTAACTACTTTGGGTTCTTATAAATGTATTCAATATCTAATTATTTATACGACGTGGGATTTATTGTATATTTGATTAATTAAAGTTTGATTATGAAATTGTATTTTTTATTAAAAAAATCAAATTTTAA
This sequence comes from Heritiera littoralis, assembly GCA_031772115.1. Classification (NCBI taxonomy): domain Eukaryota; kingdom Viridiplantae; phylum Streptophyta; class Magnoliopsida; order Malvales; family Malvaceae; genus Heritiera; species Heritiera littoralis. The sequence goes on along the minus strand of JAPDPK010000143.1, from coordinate 456,773 downwards.
AAAGAAGTAGAAAAAAATATTTGCAAATGTTGAAAATTGAACCTTAACTTTGTGAGAATTTGTCTCTTAATAAAATTGAGTGAATCACTGAAATCAAACTTTAGGGATTTAATAATGCTAAACTGTTCATGTTCATGACAATATATATATATATATATATATATATATTTATTAAAAGCTATACTAATTAATTATCATATTACTTTTTTTAAAAAAATGTCATCACTTAATTTCTTTGGTTATTAAAAATTTTAATAGCTACGAAAAGGTAAAATAAAAAAAAATGAAACCATTCTCAATTGATTAATTTCTTAATTGATGCTACAAAACAGTCTTGATGATATAAATTATATCATTATCAAGAAAAAACTAATTTCTCATTTAAACATTTCTCCAAGTTTCTGAAACTCTTACCCTCTTGCAAGAGGTTGTCCACAATTTTTAATAGAACTTGATCCCATAACTACACCTTTCTCTTTCTGCGATGAAGGTTTTTTTTTTTTTTAGAAATTTTTAATATATCTTGAAATCCTTTCAATCTCTAATTTCTTAACTCATTTAAAAAAGACATTACATATATAAATCCTTTCGAATCTGCAATTTTCAGAAGTGATTTATTCAATATACATGTCATTTGCTCAGTTGGCAAAGATTTATAATCTAAAATTCTTAATACCATCAACCAAAATTCCAGATTTAAAAGATGTATTAGGTAGAACCCGCTATGCATTTATCTCGAGGGAATGTGCAAGCTCAATGCCTTCCTGATATATGATACATCAAACAGAGAAAAAGTCATGCCTTTTTTATTATTTTAAAGCTTGAAAGTAAGAAAATATGAATTTGAAGTAATAAAACACCAAGAAACAAAGGCAATGATCATTTGCAACATCTCCCTTCTCATCATTTTTAATCTTTCCTAAAAATTTTAATGATCAAATGGTTAAGCTTTTCACGGTGAACAGAGAATCTATTCAAGTTTGAGTCTCACAATGCATTAGTTTCATCAAGGTTAAAACTCATTATAAAACACCATTCAAAACGTGAATCATTCTTGGTTAATTTGACAAACTATTGGATGAAAATATGTTTAGGCCTTCTTAAGGTCCCTCTCATCTTCCATTGATGGGTAGAAATTAAATAAACAATCAATTTCTTAATTTCTCCCAATTCGATTTTTTTTCCTCGTTGTTAAATTCGTTAATAGATTAAAAATAATTTGACATATTCAACCAGCTTTGCAACCCCCCTCAGAAAAAAAAAAACCCTGTGGAACAAAAAATTTGAAGAGAGCTTCTGTAATTTAGACGTATTGGATGCTTCTGGTTTAGAAAATAAGAACTATATGTAAGTTTGTATCTCAATTTGCAGAATTTATACATCTTAAGAATGAGGATATGATCATTTAAATTAATGTCCAAAATCAAAAAAAAAAAACTTTATTTTTTAATGAATAAGAAAACCTTTTTATTATTATTGAATATTTGGAGGATCATGTCACCCCGCCAATGCATAAAAAACCTACCCAATCAATATCTCTTGGTCACCTCTATCAATGGGTTTATGGAAGATAAATGTTGATGGCTCCTCATTGGGTAAATTAGGTCCAACAGGAATTGAAAGTGTTATTCATGATTACATGTGTCATATTGTTCTTGTTTTCTCAAAATACATCGGGATCGCTGATTCCAATTTGATTGAATTATTGATGGTTGTCGAAGATCTTTTTATCATTACCAAAGCAAATATCCATATAATCCTGAAGCTTAGTGTTAAAAGTGATTCGAAAGAGATTATCTTGCGGCTCAACAAGCTTTAAGACTGTCTTTGGAAATATAATAATCTGCTTAACAAATTGTACAATCTATATTCGTGCGTTGGGAATGTTGCTCTCATCAAATGGGGGATTTATCATCATTTCAATTTGATTGGGTGGATGTAATTTATTTACTGTTTCAATAAAATTTTAATTTTCAAAAAAAACGAATATTTGGGTTTTTCCCCTAATTTGACATTTGAAATTTCCATTAGTTTGGTAATGTCAAATAATTAAGTAAAGTAGAGATCACTTTTATTTACTAACAAATTAATTAATGAAGAAAAAAGTAAAAAGTTTGCTACCCATCCATGTAGGACGGGATCAACACGCCCAAAGTTGGGAGGGGGATATAGACAAATTCAATTAAGATTTTCTATTGCTTCCCATCTGTAGAGGATGGGGTGTCCTGGGTCACCAGGGCAATTGTATTCGGTACGTCGGCTTTTTGTAAATGATTCAATATCTACTTGTTTATTCAATGTGGGAATTATTTGTATCAGCTAATTAATCATAGTTTGACTATGAAATTATATATATTTTTATCAATTTTGGTAAATGAAATATGCAAACGTTATGCTAAACATGGTTTACACGTAAACGTATATGTGTTGACTGATATATTTATTCTTAGTAAGTAAAAATTAATAAAAAAATAATTTTAACACAATAATTAATCTATAATTTTTTATTCAAAGAGAAGAGTTTAAATCTATTTTTTAAAATTAAAAAAAAATAGTAGACAAGATTTTTTATCCAAACTTTAAAATCTTCAATCTATCAATTTTTTTTTCAAACAATGCATTACTTATAAAAAAAAATACATTTAATTTGTACTTGAATTAACAAAATTGTTCATGTTTAAGCCTAACCACTTGAGCTTAGGCTAGTTTGGAAGTCACCGTAACCCTGAAGTGCCCCCCTCCCCCCCCTTCCTTTTTTTTATAATTTTTTTATCATTGTATTAAAAGACTTGTATCTGGTAATTTTTCATTTCTCAATTTCATTTTAACTAATTGTACCGTCCATTCAAACTAATATTTATTTAAGTAAACTGGAAAGGGCACCCCTTTTGCTAGGAGGCAACACATATGGACAATGCAGATCTTCAAACTTGAAGATCATTTTGTAATCCATCTCTTAGTGATTTGTGCATATCAAAATTTGAAATTGTTCCTGTAGAACCACCTCGTTTTGGCTGCAGCAGTATCACATTTGGGCAAGCAAGAATATCCCTCGAACCATGTTTGAAGCTAGGAAATAATTTCAGAATCTCAATCTGTAACCTGGAAATTTGATCGGTATAGCTTAAGCACCCTTGCATGTAACAGTAACTTGTTCTGCACAACAAGAGGTTCTTTGTCAGACTTTCCATCAGAACAGTTCCCGAAAGGCTCAGAACAACGAGTAGAAAACTTGTTGAATAGCTTGTAATATAAAGCAAAGGGAATTCAAATCTCATATTCCTTGTGGATGAAGTGATTGGTATCTTTATAAGAGAAAATCAAACTCACAATTTAAGACAAAAGGATTTGTGGGTTTGTTTGCGCCTTTAAATTAATTTTAAAAGATCATAGATTGGCACCTTGAATTACCAAGCCTGTTTTCAATTTTTTTTTAATTTTTTGAATAAAAAACATTTTTTAAAAACTATTAATAGATATTTTAATAGATATGTTTGAAATAATTATGCTTGTAATGAATGATTGTTAATTAACAAACCACTATAATCATTCATTTGTAACTCTTTTAAGTTCTATATAATAAGAACAGATTTCAAGAATTGATTACTCTACTTTCTTACTTTCTTACTTTTTCATAAAAATTTTTTGAAGCTTTGTTATATCTTGAGAAAATTTGTTTATGTACACTCAAAATATATATGTATATATAAAATTTACGCATCTCAAAGCCATATGATTTATTGCTGTTTTCCTAACAAACTTTCCGTTCATATATGCCATGTCGCATCTTGGGATTCAATTATTGAAAATATTAGATTTTTCAATTGTAATTGTGCGAAAAATTGATTCTAATTTTATATTCGGATCTAAAAAAAGTCCAATAAACACAGTAATAGTAAAAATTTTTGGAAAAATTGAAATGTCTAAAAGTTTAAATGACATTCAAAACAAAACACCATCCAAAATCTGAGCCATTCTTAATGAATTTGAAAAATTATTGAATAGAGATGTGTTTAGGCCTTCTCGAGGTTCCCCCCCCGTCCTGGCTCCCATTGATGGGTAGAATTAAAATAAGCAATTTTTATATTTCTCCAAATTCAATAATTTTTTGGTTAGATCCATTTGATGATTTAAAATAAATTTGACAAATTCAACCAGCTTTAAACACCCCTTAAAAAATAGTGCAAAGAAAGCTGTTATTTTTGGTAAAATGGAGGCTTTTGATAAGAAGAATATAAATGTTAAAATTTAACTTTAAATTTGTAGAATTTACACATCATAAAAATGAGGGCATGACCATTGAAGTTAATATCCAAAGTAGAAATATTTTATTAACAAAAGAAGCCTAATTAATATACTTGAATATTTGGGTTTTCAATTAATTAGATAAAGTACAGAAAAAAAAAAACAAAAGTTTGCTACCCATCCATAGAGGTGGCAAACGGGCGGGTTCGGACGGGTTTCGGTCCGAGTTTTTCGGTTACGGGCTTTTTCGGTTACGGGTTTTCTCGATTACGGGTTTTTTTCGGTTGCGGGTTTTTTCGGTTTCGGGTTTTCTCGGTTGCGAGTTTTTTCGATCTCGGGTTTTCTCGGTTGCGGGTTTTCTCGGTTGCGGGTTTTCTCGGTTTCGGTCCAGTTTCGGGTTCGGTCCGGTTTTAATCGGGCGGGCTTAGCGGGCTTAGTCAAATTATTTTAAAATTTTATAAATTATAAATATTTTATAATTTTGAATGTAATAATTAATTTAATTTTATATAGTTAAATAAAAATATAATAAAAATGCTAAATTAAAGTTAAAATTTAATAAATGGGAATTGTATAATATATATACATTGAGAAATTTGGTTGGGATGATTTTGAAAACATTGGGAGTGGACTAATGAAGAATATAGTTATCTACAATAATAAAAGAGAACATATCATCTATAATTATTACATTATAATTAATTAATCAAAATTTAAAGTCACGTGAGATCTATCAAAATAATACATAAAGTTCGCACTTGTAAATGATGGACCAGTACATAATTTTTAATTATAATTGATTAATTATCGTAAAAAGAATTACAAGTAAAATACTCGAAGACGTAAAAGACATTGAAAAAGTTTTAAATCTTGCATTGCATTTGCAAGAAATGAAAGCACTCTTGCTATTGTAAACTTTTGCCTTGGAAGCATCTGTATTTCTGTACTAATTAATTTTTTTGTCCACAAACTCCAACTACTAAAAATCATCTTTGAATTGCCAACAACCTCTTGGCCTAGTGGTTAAAGATAAGTTGTCGCATATTATAAGTCTTGAGTTTGAATCCAACACCCCTATCTAGAGCTGTTAGTGGGCCGGACCAGGCCGGTTCTCATCGGTTCCGGCTGACTAACAACTTAAACCGGTCCGAACCGGTAGTGGACTGGTCTGAGCCGGGCTGGTTCGCATTATTTTTACTTGCGAACCGGCCCGGTCATGGACCGGTTCAGTCCTTTTTTAATTTAAATTTTTTATTTTTTTAAATTGATATTAATTTATTTTAATAAAAATAATATATATTAAATATATTTTTATAATTTAATCTAACAAATTTATTTTTATAATAAATAATGTTAATAGTTTAATTTAACAACAATTTATTATAAAGTTATTATAATTTATTTAATTAATGTAACAATAATGTAAAAATAAATTACTATAAAATTATGTAATAAAACTATTGTTATAATAAAATAAAATTATTTTATGAATATGATATTATAATAAAATTATTATGATAAAAAAATGAAATTTAGAGAATAAAATGATAATATTATAAATTTGAAATAAGAGAATTTAAGTGAATTTGAGAGAGTTTGAGTGGTTATTGAGAAAGTATAAGTGAGTATTAAAAGAATAAGAGTGGATGAGCGTTTAGATTTAAGACAAAATATGAAAAAAAATTTTAAAAAAATAAAATAAAATAAATTGATATTTATAGAGGAAAAATGAAAATTTAAAACAATTTTAAAAATTTTAAAAAATAAATTTAAAAAAAAAGGGAGGGAAACGTTCCCTCCCTTACAAAGTTGATGGGCAACGGCCAGGCCGTTGCCCATCAACATAGGCAGTAGCCAGGCTACTGCCTACATGCCTGCCACTGCGCATGCTTTTTTAAAAAAAAATATTTTGTTGAACTAGATCGGTTCAACTTCGACCCAATAACCACCTCTACCCCTATCTTCAGTTATTTAATATTTTTCTTGTAATAAAAAAATTATCTTTGAATTTCGATTATAATTAAAATGATTATAATAGACATTACATTATATTAGACTTAATAATTCGTATACATATATTTTGTATTCGTATTGCATCAAATATATTTGTATCATATAAAATATAAAAATTATTGTATTAAAATTTATATTGATATACCAAACACAATTTTTTTTCTAATTTTTATCAAAATTTGATCCAATGTCACGTTCATTTTTTTTAATTATCATATCTACATTGCATGACAGTATATTGAGATAAAGATATTTCAAAGTTTGCTTTGGAAGTTTTTTCATGTGATTCTCAAGGGAGGGAAAATGTATATTCCCAAAGAATTTGAATTTTTTTGGTAACGTGAGAAAAGCTTGTTTGGAGGGAATTGAAAAATGACAATCAAACAGATCTCATTTCACACGAAACTCTCATAAATAAAATATTATTATTCATTATTTTTAATTTCTTTTGTTGTTTTGACTAAATTTATATAAATATAAATTTTTACATTTTAATGTTTTTATTACTTGATAATTATTATTTATTTTTTTAATTTCCTGTGATATTTACATTTGTTATAAAATATATATAATTATATATGTCACGACCCGAAGACCGCGACTTTCACTTGATTCTTATACTTTTCTTAGTCTACAAATTTATGGACTAAATTTTTCTTTTTCCTTTTAAGGTTTGTATTCGGTGTCAGTGTAGTTACTATACTATCTAGGTGACCTATAGTCATTCCATTTAAATATTAAACAAACACGGAAACGGTTCTTAGTTACATCCCGACTTGCTAAATAGAATATGTACTGTGCATCAATTTAAGTCTTACATGTAAACAAGTATTTTATAAGAAACATATACCTTAGAAGACTAGTACCAAGTCCTTATACCGTCTCCGATGCCCACTGAGCAGCTCACATGGCAGATGTTAACTTCAATAATCTGAAAGAGATGAAATTTAGTGGGGTGAGCAAAACCACGGCTCAGTAAGATACTAATATAAATACAAGAGTAGGATTACACTGTCTTAAACTGCAATGCTTAAAACTTGCAATGATGCAATTACAGTTAATCCTTTCTCATCGATACATCTCATTATCACTTCTCATTTTCACTTTTCATTTCATAATCATACTTTGGTATGCTATCATCTCATATCAGATCTCATATTTACTTTTCATTTCATAATCATACTTCTGTATACTATTATCTCTTATCAAGTCTCATATTATGGATCATGATCACGGTGGTACGAAATCATATTTCTCTTCGTGTGTTTCTATATTCATGTTTCATATCATATCATGACATCATATCGATGAAATATCGCCACCACCGAGTCATGACACTCTTCATATATTCTCCATGTTCAATGCAGATATCCTATCGAATTCACTTTACATTTAACAATCATATTCCCGTATTACATCAATTCATATCACTTATCGTTTGGGAATTTATGATCACGATAGAGTGAGATCAGGATTCTCTTCATATCAATCTCATGTTCATATATCATATCTTCTCATGTCATCGTATAGATGAAACATCATTAACATCGAATCACGACATTCCTCATGGAATTCTCATGTGCTAAGCATATTATCATGTCAGGGTTTAATATGCAATTCATGTAATTTTTCTGTACAAACCGCTATCATTTCAAATCATATCATATATACTTTAGGACATGCTCAACATATGGATTTTCAATTCATTTCAAATTTGCCTTTAAGGCATGATAGAAACATATTCAATTTCAGTTCATGTATTCGTTTTCGGAGCATGTCTAAAACATGTGCGGTTTTAAAACATTTTTCATATATTATAAATCATATCAGGCTTAGAGTTCATATCAAATCAGTCTATACTCTAAACCGCATGTCATTTCAAATTCGACACAAAATCTTATATAAATCATGTAAGTGTCGAAATCATTTATCATATACTTTTAAAACATATTCTGTAAATAATATCAGGTCTAGAGTTCATATCAAATCAAACTATACTCTAGACCACATATCATGCCATGTTCGACACAAAATCACATATAAATCATATAAGTGTCGAAATCATATCTCATGGACTTTTAAAACATGTTTAAAACATGTACTGTTTCAAAACATATTTCGTTTCAAATCTGTTTCATGTACAGTATAAATCATGTCAAGTCTAGAGTTCATATCAATAAAATCATACTCTAGACTTCATATCATATCGATTAGAGACTAGGCTAGATCCCTATCATCTCTATCAATAAAGACTTAAATCACTGTAGCTAGCAGTGAAAATCATGTCATCGTCCCCTGGAAACCAACTAGGGCGCTATCTATGGCCATAGACCTCATCTCTCTCAGCCCCACTGATCAGGCGTGACTGAGACCTGTCCACGACTATTGTCGGACAAGCATATCTGCCTAATGAGCAAAGCTCCAATTAGGCGATTTCCACTATGCTTTATTGAATTTAATTCTTTTAGGGTGCCTACAGTCTCATAAAACATTTAAATCTTTAGCTTTTCGTTTTAAAATCATGTAAAGCATATGGTGAAATTCTTTAAGAGGTTTCGTATATAAAAATACGTATATATACCATATACTTTATTTTTAAAGCTAATCTATACTTTATAGCATTTATATAAATGCTATTATGACATCTGAAACTATAGCAAATTATGCTTAAAAGCGATGCTATGAAATCATCTCCGTATGTAATTTTAGTAATAGTTTCAAATGTCAATATAAGTAATACCTTCCTCTAATACGGTGAAACAATTCATTTAACTTTATCACTATCAATCGTTCGATTTCAAACTATCCTTCTGACACATCAGTAAATCAGTGTTCAAATCAATTCAATATTCATTTCATTCAGTTTTCAACTTATTCAGTACTCCGATTATTCAATAATCAGATCATTTGGTATTCAAGTCATTCAGTATTCGATATCCTTTTTCGATAGCTATAAACTATACCAATCATTTCTACCTTTCACTATTAATACTAAGACCACATCACTTGTATGAATCCTCTTAGTATTCATAAATATTTAAATATCATGTCACTATATAGCCATCAAAATACTGAAATTATGCAATATTAATATCCTCATTCGTTATCTATTCCAGAGTCGACATCGAGGATTATAGAACCACAAGATCAATAATCGCTTATCAAATCCATTTATGGTTTGACCTATAGGTACGTATTCAGAATCCTCAACTTGCGGTTCAATTTCATTTACTATCGTAGAATCAAATCACAATCCTCAATTCACTTTTCATATGGTCTGTAGAATGTAATATCATGCTAGAATTATCTATAAAACATCTTCAATTCAATTTTTTTGATTGGCAATTTACCACTTAAAAGAATTTGCCAATTTCAATTGTCAACAGTGTTTCAATCATTTAAGTCGCCTTGCGACTATCCATATTATTGCAAAAATCTCAGTTCACATCTATTTAACATCGATATCACAATCATACCACTAAAACGGTCCATTCATTTGAATTTATCAATTCTATAATCATCACCGTATCAGTGATCCGTCTAATAATTAATTCCACCTCAATCTCAACTTGATACCATTTGTGCTATTAACATCACTGGATTTATCGAGTCTTAGGGTTTAAACCATATAATTCATCACATTATCGTGTTTCAACGATCTATTTTTTCATCGATTTCAATATCAAACTTCTCCAGTAATATCATAAAGTCCTTTAAATGTATATTTTTCAATAATTATTTCCAAGATTCCATTTACGTGAGAACTTAAATCTTTTTCCTCAACGTTTTCCTAAGAATTTCGGCAGCATAACGGCTTAATTTTCCCTAACCTCCTGCAAGGGAAACACAATTTATACTTGCAGCCGTTGATTCTCACCAATTTTACCTCTTACTAAGACCCCCACCATCAGTTGTGGGTCCTCTTAGCATTTTTAGCAAATCAATTTAAATCGATGCATCATATAAAAATCACAATTCCATTTAAAATCAATTAAATAAATGCATCATATATAAAATCATAATTCCCACATACAATATAAAGCTACTAATGCTTTATAAAAGTATCTTACCTATTTGCCAAGCTTAGTGCACTTTCCGATTTTTCGAGCCTTGCCGAACTCCACCATTCGTCTCATTTCCATTTTTGCTACAATTTCAAAAATTAACATATATTTTCATTTAGAAAATAATCCGAAAATTTCCAATAAATCCAATAGACATATGGCGAAAAGACTTAAATTTTCCTTACCACATTTTTTTTTCTCTTTCTTTTTCCTTTCTTTCTTCTTCTTCTTCCTTCTTTTCTTTCTCCTTTTCTTTTCTTTTCTTTTCTTTTCTTTTCTTTTCTTCTTTCTTTTCTTTTCTTTTCCTTTTTCTTTTTCTTTTCTTTTCTTCTTTTTCCTTTCTTTCTTTTTTTTTTTTTTTCTGAACCAGGTCGGGTCGGGTTCGGGTTGACCAGGTCAGGCGGGTCGGATCGGGTCGGACCGGGTCAGGCGGGTCGGATCGGGTCGGACCGGGTCAGACCGGTTCAATCTTCTGCTGGCCGGTTCGGTCACCGGCGGCCACCCATTCCGGCGGTTCGGCCACCCAATAGCTTGCCGAGGTTGCAAGGATGCCGGATCTGGTCTCCGTTTCCCCAGCGGCGGCGCCGGCGGTGGCGGATCTGGAGGTGGGTTTTCGGTCCTTTTCTCTTCTGTTTCTTCCTCCTTCCGCCGCCCCTTTGCATCGCCGATGGTCTTCCTTTGTTTCCCCTCAGCTCCGCCGAGCTCGGGGTTGGGGTGGCGGTGGCCAGATCGGCGGCACCGCCACTTTTCCTTTTCTCTTTTTCCCTCTTTTTCCTCTCGGTTTCTCTCTTCTATTTTCGCTTCGGGCCGCCGCTGGCCGTTTCTTCTCTTCTCCCTCGTCTCGCCGGCGGCGCCCCTTTCCTTCCTCCTCCTCTCTTGGCCGGCAGGGGGCCGGCCATTCACTTGCCTTTTGTTTCTTTTACTTCTCCTCTGTTTTGGAACAGAGGAGAAAGGCTGGGAATCGGGTTATCCCGATTCCCGCCTATTTCTTTTTTTTTTTTAAATATATATATTTATTATATATAATAATAATAATAACTATAATATATAATTATTATACATATAACCATAATTACATATATATATAGATACACTATTTATAATATGTATTTAAATACATATTTTTGTATCAAAATATATATATACTTTTTACACTTTTAACACAAAAATAATATTTATATAATATCATTATATAAATATACCAAAATATTTTATTTCTTATTAAGTTTTGGATTTCTAAATATCCAAAAATTATTTTCTCCATTTTCTTATTTAATTTGGATTTCCATTTATCCAAATTAAATTTCCTCCTTCATTTCTTATTTCCAATTTGAGTTTCAATTTGTCCAAATTAAATTTTTCGGATACCTTATATTTATTTAGAAAATTCTCGGTCTTCACATTCTCCCCACCTTAAGAAATTCGGTCCTCCGAATTTAACTTATATTAAATGGTGGTACCATCCTGTACTCTTATCTTTCTTATCCTTTCAATCATCCTTTAATTGATACTGCTAGCATACCTTCAATATTAAAATCACTTTTTATACTGTTATATATCGTTTTTCTCCATATTTTATACTCCTTAAAACTTCTTATAATTTTGGGAGTCATCACTTTCATCACCTTTCACATAATAACTGTTTCACACTACTTATCATCCGTTTCTCTCATTTGGTGCCAAGTCGATATAGTTTGGTAGCCTTCATTTAAGCAATTTAATCAGTAGTATGTAATTGTCCCAATAGCTTTCAAATCTCGTGCATCCACTCTCTCAACATATCTTCGAGCGTTTCCACATTACGCTCGAATTTTCATATCAGTACGGAGCGATGCCGTCAATAAAATTTAAAATCCCAAAGCCCTTCACTATTTTCCATAAACATATGGCAATTCAAGATTCCATCACATGTAATGCTCACTGGAACTTCACATACATTCTCTCCGTTTCATATTTATAATTCGACTAAGGCATTAGAGAAATCTAGAAGTCTGAAAATGGAAAAGTGATTCAATTTGATCAACCAGTCTATAATCACTTCCATAATATCATATTTCTTTTGGGTTTCGTATGATCCCAGAACACTCATTGTCGCTTTAATAAATCAAGGCTGCACCTCATTGAAAACTTTATTGTTAATTATCTCTTCTCATAAATGCAACATTTATCAATCATCTTTTCTCTATATCTCTTTTCATGTATCATTTTCTTTCTATATCTCTTTTCATGTAGTATTCTTATTACATCTCGATGTGATAACCAAAGTGAAATCACTTCCAGTCTTAAATTCGAAAATTGCTTCATATTCGTGTTCCCTTATAACTCGAAATCATAGTTTCCAATTCCCAATAGTCCTCATAATCAGGGTAGGGTTGTACTTCCGACCAAACCATATACCTTATTCGATCATTTTCATTGGCGATTCCTTTACCTCTTCCAATCCTTTTTCAGTCCACATATCGATCATATTCTATCCCATCATTACATTATCTTCCATATAAATTGCCACAATCAATCATTCTCGATCATTCATATCATATTCCTTTAAGGTGATACACAATTCATTTATACCGTATCGATGCCGTTCATTAACGGTTTCCAGCCCGTTTCAATAGGCCATCGATTGTCATTTTTTTTGTCAAAGCCCAGCCTGTTTTAAATGGGCCGTCGACTGGTATCACCATACCAATAGCTGACAATTCTTGGTACAGATTGAAAATCAACAAGTTTACATGTAGACACTACACAGTACATGGGATGTAACACTATCACTGTCTCAACTACACCGACACGTACTAGACAAACCGTGCTCTGATACCATTAAATCTGTCACGACCCGAAGACCGCGACTTTCACTTGATTCTTATACTTTTCTTAGTCTACAAATTTATGGACTAAATTTTTCTTTTTCCTTTTAAGGTTTGTATTCGGTGTCAGTGTAGTTACTATACTATCTAGGTGACCTATAGTCATTCCATTTAAATATTAAACAAACACGGAAACGGTTCTTAGTTACATCCCGACTTGCTAAATAGAATATGTACTGTGCATCAATTTAAGTCTTACATGTAAACAAGTATTTTATAAGAAACATATACCTTAGAAGACTAGTACCAAGTCCTTATACCGTCTCCGATGCCCACTGAGCAGCTCACATGGCAGATGTTAACTTCAATAATCTGAAAGAGATGCAATTTAGTGGGGTGAGCAAAACCACGGCTCAGTAAGATACTAATATAAATACAAGAGTAGGATTACACTGTCTTAAACTGCAATGCTTAAAACTTGCAATGATGCAATTACAGTTAATCCTTTCTCATCGATACATCTCATTATCACTTCTCATTTTCACTTTTCATTTCATAATCATACTTTGGTATGCTATCATCTCATATCAGATCTCATATTTACTTTTCATTTCATAATCATACTTCTGTATACTATTATCTCTTATCAAGTCTCATATTATGGATCATGATCACGGTGGTACGAAATCATATTTCTCTTCGTGTGTTTCTATATTCATGTTTCATATCATATCATGACATCATATCGATGAAATATCGCCACCACCGAGTCATGACACTCTTCATATATTCTCCATGTTCAATGCAGATATCCTATCGAATTCACTTTACATTTAACAATCATATTCCCGTATTACATCAATTCATATCACTTATCGTTTGGGAATTTATGATCACGATAGAGTGAGATCAGGATTCTCTTCATATCAATCTCATGTTCATATATCATATCTTCTCATGTCATCGTATAGATGAAACATCATTAACATCGAATCACGACATTCCTCATGGAATTCTCATGTGCTAAGCATATTATCATGTCAGGGTTTAATATGCAATTCATGTAATTTTTCTGTACAAACCGCTATCATTTCAAATCATATCATATATACTTTAGGACATGCTCAACATATGGATTTTCAATTCATTTCAAATTTGCCTTTAAGGCATGATAGAAACATATTCAATTTCAGTTCATGTATTCGTTTTCGGAGCATGTCTAAAACATGTGCGGTTTTAAAACATTTTTCATATATTATAAATCATATCAGGCTTAGAGTTCATATCAAATCAGTCTATACTCTAAACCGCATGTCATTTCAAATTCGACACAAAATCTTATATAAATCATGTAAGTGTCGAAATCATTTATCATATACTTTTAAAACATATTCTGTAAATAATATCAGGTCTAGAGTTCATATCAAATCAAACTATACTCTAGACCACATATCATGCCATGTTCGACACAAAATCACATATAAATCATATAAGTGTCGAAATCATATCTCATGGACTTTTAAAACATGTTTAAAACATGTACTGTTTCAAAACATATTTCGTTTCAAATCTGTTTCATGTACAGTATAAATCATGTCAAGTCTAGAGTTCATATCAATAAAATCATACTCTAGACTTCATATCATATCGATTAGAGACTAGGCTAGATCCCTATCATCTCTATCAATAAAGACTTAAATCACTGTAGCTAGCAGTGAAAATCATGTCATCGTCCCCTGGAAACCAACTAGGGCGCTATCTATGGCCATAGACCTCATCTCTCTCAGCCCCACTGATCAGGCGTGACTGAGACCTGTCCACGACTATTGTCGGACAAGCATATCTGCCTAATGAGCAAAGCTCCAATTAGGCGATTTCCACTATGCTTTATTGAATTTAATTCTTTTAGGGTGCCTACAGTCTCATAAAACATTTAAATCTTTAGCTTTTCGTTTTAAAATCATGTAAAGCATATGGTGAAATTCTTTAAGAGGTTTCGTATATAAAAATACGTATATATACCATATACTTTATTTTTAAAGCTAATCTATACTTTATAGCATTTATATAAATGCTATTATGACATCTGAAACTATAGCAAATTATGCTTAAAAGCGATGCTATGAAATCATCTCCGTATGTAATTTTAGTAATAGTTTCAAATGTCAATATAAGTAATACCTTCCTCTAATACGGTGAAACAATTCATTTAACTTTATCACTATCAATCGTTCGATTTCAAACTATCCTTCTGACACATCAGTAAATCAGTGTTCAAATCAATTCAATATTCATTTCATTCAGTTTTCAACTTATTCAGTACTCCGATTATTCAATAATCAGATCATTTGGTATTCAAGTCATTCAGTATTCGATATCCTTTTTCGATAGCTATAAACTATACCAATCATTTCTACCTTTCACTATTAATACTAAGACCACATCACTTGTATGAATCCTCTTAGTATTCATAAATATTTAAATATCATGTCACTATATAGCCATCAAAATACTGAAATTATGCAATATTAATATCCTCATTCGTTATCTATTCCAGAGTCGACATCGAGGATTATAGAACCACAAGATCAATAATCGCTTATCAAATCCATTTATGGTTTGACCTATAGGTACGTATTCAGAATCCTCAACTTGCGGTTCAATTTCATTTACTATCGTAGAATCAAATCACAATCCTCAATTCACTTTTCATATGGTCTGTAGAATGTAATATCATGCTAGAATTATCTATAAAACATCTTCAATTCAATTTTTTTGATTGGCAATTTACCACTTAAAAGAATTTGCCAATTTCAATTGTCAACAGTGTTTCAATCATTTAAGTCGCCTTGCGACTATCCATATTATTGCAAAAATCTCAGTTCACATCTATTTAACATCGATATCACAATCATACCACTAAAACGGTCCATTCATTTGAATTTATCAATTCTATAATCATCACCGTATCAGTGATCCGTCTAATAATTAATTCCACCTCAATCTCAACTTGATACCATTTGTGCTATTAACATCACTGGATTTATCGAGTCTTAGGGTTTAAACCAT
The DNA here is from genome assembly GCA_031772115.1 of Heritiera littoralis. NCBI lineage: Eukaryota > Viridiplantae > Streptophyta > Magnoliopsida > Malvales > Malvaceae > Heritiera > Heritiera littoralis. The sequence continues at coordinate 440,575 of JAPDPK010000143.1, read as the reverse complement.
ATAATTCATCACATTATCGTGTTTCAACGATCTATTTTTTCATCGATTTCAATATCAAACTTCTCCAGTAATATCATAAAGTCCTTTAAATGTATATTTTTCAATAATTATTTCCAAGATTCCATTTACGTGAGAACTTAAATCTTTTTCCTCAACGTTTTCCTAAGAATTTCGGCAGCATAACGGCTTAATTTTCCCTAACCTCCTGCAAGGGAAACACAATTTATACTTGCAGCCGTTGATTCTCACCAATTTTACCTCTTACTAAGACCCCCACCATCAGTTGTGGGTCCTCTTAGCATTTTTAGCAAATCAATTTAAATCGATGCATCATATAAAAATCACAATTCCATTTAAAATCAATTAAATAAATGCATCATATATAAAATCATAATTCCCACATACAATATAAAGCTACTAATGCTTTATAAAAGTATCTTACCTATTTGCCAAGCTTAGTGCACTTTCCGATTTTTCGAGCCTTGCCGAACTCCACCATTCGTCTCATTTCCATTTTTGCTACAATTTCAAAAATTAACATATATTTTCATTTAGAAAATAATCCGAAAATTTCCAATAAATCCAATAGACATATGGCGAAAAGACTTAAATTTTCCTTACCACATTTTTTTTTCTCTTTCTTTTTCCTTTCTTTCTTCTTCTTCTTCCTTCTTTTCTTTCTCCTTTTCTTTTCTTTTCTTTTCTTTTCTTCTTTCTTTTCTTTTCTTTTCCTTTTCCTTTTTCTTTTTCTTTTCTTTTCTTCTTTTTCCTTTCTTTCTTTTTTTTTTTTTTCTGAACCGGGTCGGGTCGGGTTCGGGTTGACCGGGTCAGGCGGGTCGGATCGGGTCGGACCGGGTCAGACCGGTTCAATCTTCTGCTGGCCGGTTCGGTCACCGGCGGCCACCCATTCCGGCGGTTCGGCCACCCAATAGCTTGCCGAGGTTGCAAGGATGCCGGATCTGGTCTCCGTTTCCCCAGCGGCGGCGCCAGCGGTGGCGGATCTGGAGGTGGGTTTTCGGTCCTTTTCTCTTCTGTTTCTTCCCTCCTTCCGCCGCCCCTTTGCATCGCCGGTGGTCTTCCTTTGTTTCCCCTCAGCTCCGCCGAGCTCGGGGTTGGGGTGGCGGTGGCCAGATCGGCGGCACCGCCACTTTTCCTTTTCTCTTTTTCCCTCTTTTTCCTCTCGGTTTCTCTCTTCTATTTTCGCTTCGGGCCGCCGCTGGCCGTTTCTTCTCTTCTCCCTCGTCTCTCGCCGGCGGCGCCCCTTTCCTTCCTCCTCCTCTCTTGGCCGGCAGGGGGCCGGCCATTCACTTGCCTTTTGTTTCTTTTACTTCTCCTCTGTTTTGGAACAGAGGAGAAAGGCTGGGAATCGGGTTATCCCGATTCCCGCCTATTTCTTTTTTTTTTTTAAATATATATATTTATTATATATAATAATAATAATAACTATAATATATAATTATTATACATATAACCATAATTACATATATATATAGATACACTATTTATAATATGTATTTAAATACATATTTTTGTATCAAAATAATATATACTTTTTACACTTTTAACACAAAAATAATATTTATATAATATCATTATATAAATATACCAAAATATTTTATTTCTTATTAAGTTTTGGATTTCTAAATATCCAAAAATTATTTTCTCCATTTTCTTATTTAATTTGGATTTCCATTTATCCAAATTAAATTTCCTCCTTCATTTCTTATTTCCAATTTGAGTTTCAATTTGTCCAAATTAAATTTTTCGGATACCTTATATTTATTTAGAAAATTCTCGGTCTTCACAATATATTAATAATTATATAAAAATTTATTTTTTAAATGAGCCAAATATATATAGTAAAACTAAAAGAAAGTGAAAATCCAAAAGTATTAGCTATACAAATAAATAACTAACAAATTATAAATAAATCACACTAAACAATTAAACATTTATATAAATAGCTTTATACTCTTAACAATAACTTATTGAGTCATTGTTTTTTTTTTAGGTCAATATTGAGTCATTGGAATTTAGATACTCTTAGTTCAATAAATTTCTTTTTTTTTTTACTTTGTTTAATTAGCTTTTTTAATAATTATATTATATTTTTAATAAAATTTTAAATTTTTAAGAATCTTTTTTACATTTATTTTGTCTTTTAAATGCCAACATAATTAGTTATTAAATTAAATTTAACCGCATAACTAGTTAACTAATTCTTCAATTATAATATTGAATAAAATTATAGTATACATTAAAAAAATAATTAATATTATGAATAATTGGTCAATTAATTATCTCAATTTTATATTTATTTTGTTTTTAGTTTATACATAAATCATAATATAACATTATTTTTATTAAATATAATCATACTCAAACACATTAATTAATCAAATATCTCATTAAAAATTTAGAACGTTAAATTAAACAAGTTATATACATCAATTGACATTATATTATAAATAATAACATTCGATATAATGTACCAAAAAAAACCATTTGATATAATGATGTAAATGGGTAATATATAATCAGGTACCGGACACTACCCGACTCTATAAACGAATAATTATGAGTTCGGATAGTGTTCTTATTACCCGTATCGGATTCGGGTAGTACCCTTATGGTACGCTATACTCGATTAACTTTTGATCAAGTAGTATATGGTACCTGAACTTGTTCATCAATTATATGAAAGTAATCAAAATTATATGCTTGTACAAAGATTTGAACCATGACCTCTTATATTTATTGTTATATGTTTTAACCACGTGAGCTAAATTGAGAATTTGTTATATTTGTTGTAAATTTTATTTTTATTTTAACACAACTTGCAATTTAAAATTTAATGAAACATTGTTGGCCAAAAAAATAGTTTACTGAATAATAATAATAATAATAATAATTTATTCTTAAGATAATAAGATTTTAAAATTTTAGACATAAAGTATTAAAATTAAATTAATAGAAATTTCATAATATGTTAAGATACAATTCTTAAGATATTGATAATTTAACATATATGACATTTTATTATAATGTAAATCTTAATATATATATATATATATATATATATATAGTATATTATGTTTATTATTTTATTTGTAACTCATTATAATAAATTTAAAAAAAAACACTTTTTTGACTAAAAAAGTAGTTGAGAAGGTCAATATCTATTTAATCATCCAATATTCTGATTATTAATTGATCAAGTTAAACTAAATTACATGAATACATCATAAGAGATTAAATGTTTGAAATTAAACACAAGAGTATATTCTAAAAGCATGATAAGAAATTGGAATGAAAAATGTCTGAAATTAAAACTATAATATGCTATGAGAGATTGTTTAATTTATTCTATATTACATGGTAAGAGATTATTATAATGTAACATACAAATCATTATGATAAGATAAACATATTAATAATCTATTTTATATAATTAAGAGCTTGTATAGTTGATTATATATCACATGATAAGATATTATTTTTAAAGTTATAATAACATACAAATCATTATGATAAGGTGTTATTTATTAACTATATTATGTATTTTATTTGCTATCAAAAAAACTATTACAAATTGAGTACTAATTTTTTTTCATATTCACATTAACATAATAATATTAGATTAACATAATAATATTAGATATACACCAATTGATTGAATATCTAATTAAAATGTTAAATAATAGATATTACTAAATTAATTAATATAATGCTAGTTATTTAAATATAATTAATAATAATATTAACAAAGTATAAAAAATAAATTTGATTAAAATTACCACTTACATAGTAATACAACTTTAATATATTATTAAATTACACTTTAATTTACTATTAGAATTATTATTTTTATCCACACTTTAATTTTACATTTAATAGATAATAAATGAATTATTTTTAGTAAATACTTAATTCTATCAAAATAATACTTACACACTAAGAGATTACATAATTTATTCTTAAAAGATTATTATAATATAATATCCAAATCATTATTATAAGATACCAAATTAGTTTATTCATGTATAAGATTATTACAATATAATAAATAATTAATTATCACTAGCTTGATTTTTTAATATCTTTTGTTTTAAGGCTAAAAATAAAATTACCACTATAATTTTCTCTTTTAATGATACCCAAGTATAAAAAAATTGTACTTGTATTGTTTAATTTAATTACTTAACTTTTTCTAATTTTAAAAACTTTGAATTTTAATTTAAAGATTAGGTTTTTTTTAATCTAAATTTAATATCTTTCTATACTTGAAACTTTATGAAAATATAGTTTAAATTTAATTTTATTAAAAATATTTTTAATGTGTTGCACAAAATATCAAATTCAAAGTTTCAAACAAATATTGAAATTATATAATTTTTATATATTTGATTTATTGTTGTATTAAAATTAAAATTTTATTATAAATAAAAATAATAAAATGTTAAAATGATTTTTATAATAAAATCAAATGTCAAATTAATAATATATTTATTATTATAAATGCAGTAAGGATAATATTAAAGATTATTTGATATCATATATTATATCATATATTATGGTGTTTTAAATTAATTTAATTTAATTTAATTAAAAAGATTCAATATTTATTTTGCTGGTAATATATAATTGATAAAATTGTATAATAAATAATAATTGTTTTCAAAATTTTAAACTTTTTAATTAAAAAAGTGTATCAATTATTTATTTATTTTTAAATAATAATTATATAATTATAATTCGGGTTTTCTCGGGTTATAAATTCGGTTTTTTCGATTTTCGGTTCGGGTCGGTCTCGGTTTCGGATCGTATCGGGCTCGGGTTATGTCGAGTTCGGGTTGTGTCGGGTTCGAGCTTTTTCGGTTTCGAGCTTTTTCGGTTCCGGACTTTTTCGGTTACAGGCTTTTTCGGTTACGGGCCTTTGACTTTTTTGATCAATTCGGGTTGATCCCGGTTCGATCTCGGGCGGATTCGGGTGAGTTTTTGGGCTCGGGCCAATTTTTGCCACCTCTACCCATCCATGGAGGATGGGAGAACCCTGATGGGGCAATAGTTTTAGCAGCCCACGCATTTTATGTCCCTTGTCCAGAGCTCCTTGTGCAAAGTCCAAATTCAACTCCTCGTTAGGGTTTTCTTCTTGTGCGAGGTTTAGGGCCTAAGTCCAAGTCTATATAAGGGTTCTCCTTGTTCAAGGTCTTCGTGTCCAAGTCCAAATCCAGCTAACCAGTGACTATCGAACCGTACTAGCTTGTAAGAGGACAGACAAATTCAACAAAGAATTTTTTGAAGCTACCCATCCGTAGAGGAAGGGTTCCCTGATGGGCAACTCTTTTAGTTACTTTGGGTTCTTATAAATATATTCAGCATCTCTTGTTTATCCGACGTGGGAATTATTTGTATCATTGTATTAATCACAGTTTGAGTATTACGTTGTATTTTTTTATTAAAAAATTAAAAAGAATCAGAGAAAAAAGTTTGCAAATGGCATAGATTAAACTCAACTTTGTGAGAATTCATCTCTTAATAAAAATGAGTGAATTATTAAGATCAAACCATAAATTTATTATGGGATTTAATATTGCTAAACTGTTGATATTCACCACCAAGAAAATATAAAAAGATGTACCTAATTAATTATTACATTACTTTCTTTTTATTTTTAACCGGTCATCATGTTACTTTCTTTAATTGTTAAAAATTTCAGTAGTACGAAATTTAGATTTAATGAAACATTTTGTCTTAATCCTAATAATTTGTTTATGAATCCTGAACAAAAAAATAAAAAAAGGTTGAAAGGGATGCCTTGTGGCCTATGGGCTATTAACTAGGCTTTTTTAGAGAATTTCAAGGTCCAAATAAATTCTTCTAAATGGAGATTTTTTTCTTTTGCTACCTAATCTAAATCGAGACTGTAGATCGTGGATGGTGAATTGTTAATTAAAATTTTTGTATATTTGAGTATTTCTTTTCATTTTGGTAAGGAAATAAAATTTAATTTTCCAATTTAATTGATTAATCATCAAGAAATCTCTACTAAGAGGAAAAAATATCATTAAGAACTCTCAAAAGAATCTTTGATACAAGAAATTAAATTGTTAATTAAAAAGCTTGCTACCCATCCATGTAGGATGGGATCAACACGCCCCAAGCAACAGCTTGTGAATGGGACAGACAAATTTGTCAAGGATTTTCTGTTGCTTCCCATCAATGGAGAATGGAGTGCCCTAGTTGCCCAATATTAGATGACATGCTTGAACACAAGCATGTTCAATTGGAAGGGCAATTGTACTAGCTACTTTGGGTTCTTATAAACGTATTCAATATCTAATTGTTTATACAATGTGGGATTTATTTGTATTATCTAATTAATCATAGTTTGACTAGGAAATTTTTTTTTCTTAAAAAAAAATCAGATTTTAAAAAGAGTTAGAGGAAAACATTGAAGATAGAATCTTAACTGTGTGAGAATTCATCTCTTAATAAAATTGAGTGAATCATTGAAATCAAACCTATTAGGGATGTAATAATGCTAAACAGTTCATATTCATGACAAAAATTATGTTAAAGTATATACTAATTAATTATCATATTACTTTCTTTTTTTTTAAATAAATCATCACTCCACTTTCTTTGATTATTTAAAATGTCAATCGCTACGAAAAGGTAAAATATAAAAAAAAAAACTAAACCATTTTGAATTGATTAATTTCATAGCTGATGCTACAAAACAGTTTTGGTGATATAAATTATACGATTATATCGTTATCAAGAAACAACTAATTTCTCATTAAAACAATTAAAGTTTGGCTTAGTAATTGTTACCTCTTCTTAGGAGAGATTAAGTCCAAGGTTCGATTCCCTTCTCCCTTTACCTCATTTGAACCAAAAAACTAATTTCTCATTAAAACATTTTTCCAAGTTTCTCAAACTCTACCCTTTTGCAAGAGGTTGTCTATAATTTTTTATGGAACTTGATTCCATAACTACACCCTTCTATTTCAGGAATGAAGTTTTTTTTTTTTAAATATATCTTGAAATCCCTTCAATTCTTAATCTGTATAATTCATTTTAAAAGGACATTAGATGTATTAAATCCTATCGAATCTGTAACTTTTAAGAGTAATCTATTCAATATAAATGCCATTTACTCAATTGGCAAAGATTTATAATCTAAAATTCTTAATACCATCAAACAAACTTGTAGATTTAAAAGACATACTAAGTAGAATTCTGGCTGGTGAAAATCAAGAACCTGATGTGCATTTATCCCAAGAGAATGTGCAAGCTCAATGTCTTTCTGGCATATGATACATCAAACAGAGAAAAAGCCATGCATTTTTATTATTTTAAAGCTTGAAAGTAAGAAAATATGAATTTGGAGAAATAAAATACCAATAACCAAGCGTACTGATCATTTGCAGCGTCTCCGATTGATGTAAGTCACACAAATAAAAATAAAAAATGTCACAAAAATAAAAAATAAAAAAAAATAAAAAAATACATAATAATACTAATTGTAATGATTATATAATATATATCATTATTATTACTATAATTCTTTAATATATATTGTTATTTTTTTAATATATAATATCAGTAATAATAATAATAATAATAATTGTGCTGCAGTGTGCCCTGAGGCACACTATGTCGCAAACTGTACAATGTGCTAGACTCACACTGTGCTGCAAATGGCACAGTGTGCGACAGATGTACATTCTCCGGTGCTACGAAAGCCCAATTAGTCATTATTGGCCCAATTTTAATAGGCTCAAACTCGCGCTTGAGTTTTGATTATTTGATAATTTAATAGATTATATTTAGTGAGACTCACACATTAAATTTGAATTAATGTGGACAAAAGGAAAAAAAGAGATTACGGTTATAATCCACCTCTATATATAACAAGTCAGTTAATTAATCATTTCAATTAATATCTATTTTTCGGACTAAGACTACTCAAATTCTGACTTAAGTATAGGAGTGTGCGCGCAGAGACAAATCCTTGTGTCTCTCTGATTTCTTCCTTGCTCTGTAGAGTTCTTGGTAGATACGTGGACACGAAGATCGAGATTCTTATGACATACAAATTTATTGTTTTAAATAGGTAAACAATTGACGCCATTTGTAAAAAATCTAATATGAAAAGCTCTGTGATAAAATATGGTAAGAACACGATCAGCAGCAAAGAAAGTGAATGAGGAAGAAGATTCAGTTAACTCTCGTGATCGTCAAATGCATCAGAAAACTCAAGTTCCAGAAGCTAAACTTGTGAATACGGTCCCGAGAGCGGAATTCAAAGCTCTAATGCAAAGAAATGAAGAGACTACTTAGGCGTTAAAGGTGTTGGTAGATTTCTTCAAGGAAGCACTCCCACAAATGAGTTTGCCATCTACTGTTTAGAATCTAGTTGGAGGAAGTCAGTAATAACATACTAATGAGGCAAACCCTAGGAACTAGATCAATTTAGGAGATCAATGGCAGCAAACTAGAGTGCAGCAGATGGGTGTGCAATAGACCAGTGTGCGGCAGAGTGATATGCGACAGACCAGTATGCGGTAGAGTGACATGCAACAGATTAAAGCACAGTAAACCAGTGTGCAACAAAGTGATGTGCGACAGACTGAAGCACTGCAAACCAGTGTGCGGTAGACTAGTGTGCGGCAGACTAATGCGTGGTAGACCGGTGTGCGATAAAGTGACATGTGGTAGATTGTAAGTGTAGACTCAGGGCCACAGTCTGGGAAGCATCTGTTTAGTGATATGGGAGGTGTTGGGACAGTGAACTCCAATGAAGCAGCACGTCGAAATACCGTCAGGATTTTCGACTCGAAAACTGACTTGGCCTGGAATCCTGATATGGAAAGAGAAGAAGACAAGTGAGTTGGAGAGAGAAGAAGACAGGCACCTTCTGCTTGTGAGAAAGGGAAAAGAACTGTAAACCAAGCAGATTCTTCTAAAGTAAGAAGTCAATCTATCTTCACTACCCAAGAAATTGACGATGTGAAGAAAATGGTTGAGAAAATTCTGGAGGAGAAAAGGCTGGTGTTAACTGAGGATAGCCAGAGGAGACGAATACCGTTTAGTGCCTCAATTATGTAGAAGCCCTTACCCAACAAATTTAAGATGCCTCAAATGATGACATATGCAAGAAAGATTGACCCTTATGATCACATGCAAAATTATGAGTCAATAATGTTCCTCCACGGCTAGGTGGACGAAATTATGTGTAGAGCATTCTCAATCACTCTAACAAGTCACGTCATGAAATGATTCAATAGTCTGAAGGAGGGGTCTATTTCTTCATTCGATCAGCTGCGTAGTGAATTCTTAAAGGCATTTATGATTAACAATCAGAGGAAGAAGGAAGCAACGTACCTGCTAAATTCGAAGTAAGGCAATAAAGAATCTTTAAAGAGTTATATGGACGAATTTCGTGATGCCACTTTGGAGATTCGTGACTTGCAAGCTAGTGTCCTAGTGGCAACTATGTTGTAAGGGACCATATTCGAAAAACTAGAATAATTGCTTTCTCTAGATCAGCCAACAACGCTCTTAGAGTTGTTCACCAGAGCTAACAAATATATCACATAGGAGGATGTGTTGAAAATGATATAGACTCATGATCTCGAAGGAGGAAGGACAGGAGAGAGAGAGAGAGAGAGGTGCAAACAAGTCCAACAAGGCTCCAAAGTTAAGATATAATAATTAAACTAGACTTAGTAGTTAAAGATGAGTTGTGACATATTGTAAGTCTTGGGTTTGAATCCAAGCACCTCCATCCCCAGTTATTTAATATTCCTCTTGTAACAAAAAAAAATAATTACACTCGACTTAATGAGCCTAGAGCCTCAATTCTTGCAGCTATAGAAGGGATAGGACTGCTATAATTCCTTGGAAAGGAGACAGGAAGCATGGGAAGAGAGGCAAATTCCTATTGTGATTTATATTCTACAAATGGACATTCAACTAAGAAGTGTAGGGAGCTAATGAATCGGCATGAGAAATTGGCTTGAGAAGCGAAAATAGACAAATAACTTTAGAGGAATGGGGGAGCCTGTTATTTCTGTGAAGACCGAGAATTTCTAAATAAATATAAGGTATCCGGAAAATTTAATTTGGACAAGTTGAAATCCAAATTTAAATAAGAAACTAAAAGGGAAATTAAATTGGAAATAAGAAATGAAGGAGGAAATTTAATTTGGATAAATGGAAATCCAAATTAAATAAGAAAATGGAGAAAATAATTTTTTGAATATTTAGAAATCCAAAACTTAATAAGAAATAAAAATATGTAATTTTATATGTATATAAGGTTATTATATAAATATATTTTTGAATAAATATATACATTCATATATGGAATATATATATATATATATGTAAATTTTTGTACATTTATGTATATATATAATAATATATATATATGAAATATATATATATATATAGAATTTTGAATTAAAGTATACATATATAAAGGGTTTATATATGAAATATATACTTATATATATAAATATATATATGAAATATATGTATAGTGTTTTAAATTGAAGTATATATATATATATGGTTTATACAAATTATATATATATATATCAAATATAGTAAATATATAATTATATGAAAATAAATATATAAAAAAAAGTGGGGAATCGGTATAACCCGATTCCCACGTTGTTTTCTCCTCTGTTAAAACAGAGGAGAAAACGTAAACAAGACAGAAGGGAAGCCGGCGAATGCCGACCGGCCAAGAGAGGAGGAGGAAGGAGAGGGTCGTCGCCGGCGAGGTGAGGGGGAAGAGAAGAAACGACCGGCGGCGACCCGAAGCGGAAAAAGAAAAAGGAAAACAGAAAAGAAAAAGAGAGGAGAAAAAGGAAAGAGGGAATGCCGGTTGATCCAGATGCTGGCATCGCCACCAACGCCACCGGCGAGGACCAACGAAGGTGAAGGAGGCCACCGGCGGTGAAGGAAACGGCGAAGGAAGGAGAAGAGAGGAAGGAAAAGGGCCGAAACCCACGGACCCAGATCCGGCGCCGTCGCCGGTGATGGGGTGAAACCGAGGCCAGATCTGGCTTCCCCACAACCGTGGCCAGCTGAGGGAGGCCCGAACCGGCAGTGATGCCGGCAGGAAGAGGCCGAACCGGCCAGTAGAAGTGAACCGGCCCGAACCGGTCCGAACCGGTTCAGGCCAGAAAAAAAAACAGAACAGAAAAGAAAAAGGAAAGAAAAAAGAAAAAAAGAAAAGAAAGAAGAAAAGAAAAGAAAAGAAGGAAAAAGAAGAAAAGGAAAAGAAATTGGTAAGGAAGAAACAATAAATTGATTTATATTTATTGAATAAGTTTATTAATATGTATTTATGCAAGTGCCATTGGTGTTGTTGAAATTGTAGCGGAGGTGACAAAGACGTGATTTGGTGTCCGACGATGCTAGGAGCTCGTCAAGGCGCTAAGCTTCAACACCAAGTAAGATACTTTTATAAAGCATTAATAGCTTTATATTGTATTTGGGAATTATGATTTTTTTATATGATGCATTCATTTAAATTGATTTGTTAAAAATGCTAAGAGGACCCACAACTGATGGTGGGGGTCTTAGTAAGAGGTAAAAATTGGTGAGAATCAACGGCTGCAAGTATAAATTGTATTTCCTTGCAGGAGGTTTAGAGGAAATTAAGCCGTTATGCTGCCGAAATTTCCACGAAAATGTTTAAGGAAAAATATTAATTTCTCATCTAAATGAAATTTTGAAAGAATTATCGAAGATAAGCTTGAAAGGATATTACTGCGTCATAGGAAAAAATGGATTTTTAAATAGTTGAGAAGGTTAATGGATGAGCACAATAACGTGAGAAATTTTGTTGTGAATCTTATAGAGTTGATGATTCGAGTTATTTTAATATTATAAGTTGACTATCGAGCAGAAATTGAGGTGGAATATCGATAATTGGAGTATTGATGGAAGTAACGATGATTATACGATATTACCTTGAAGAGAAGATCATAGTTGAAAATTGATGGTTAAATGATTGGATTGTGAAGCTCTTAACGGAGTAGTGATTTCCAGAATTTATCGAGTTCGGTTTCTTGATTTTTGAAATAATTCCGAGCGTGATAATATGGACAAATTCGAGAGATCGAAATGGAGATTGAATTACGATACAATCCGATCAATTATGGATTCAAAGAAATGAGTGATAAATATGTGAAAAGATGATTGTGCTTATAACCTTAGAATAGATCTTGAATAATAAGATCGACAATTGCATAAGTTCAGATAAAACCATAAAGGCCACATGAAAATTGATTTGAGGATTTAGATACGATTTTGTGATAGTAAATGAGATTGAACCTCAAATCGGAAATGATGAACATGTATCAATAGATCAAATCATAAATGGATTTGATAAGTGACTATCGATTTTGTGATTCTGTTATCCGCGATGTCGATTCTGGAACAGATATTGAATGATGATATTATTATTTGCATAATTTCGGTAACTTGATGACTATTTAGAAATTGATGTTTAAATGTTTATAGAAACTTGGAGGATTCATACAAATGAAGCGATCCTAATATTGATGATGAGATGTATAAATGATTATTATAATAGTCGATGACGATTGAGAAAGGATATTGAATACCGAATGGTCTGAATACCAAGTGATTCGACTTCCGAATGAATTGAGTACTGAGCAAATTGAATACTAAATTAAATGAATAGTGAATGAATTAAATAGTGATTTACTGATTTGACAGAAAGAAAGTTTTGAAATCGAATAGTTGATGGTGATAAAGTTGAAGGAATCGCTTCTCTGTATTTGATGAAAATATTACCGAAGTTGCATACTGAAATGTTTTACAGCATCGCATTTAAGCATGCTTTCTTGCAACTTGAAACATTTTAATAATGTTTATATGAACACTGAAAAGTATTGATTTGTTTTGAAATGAAAGTATATGGTAGATATATATATATATTTTGATATATGAAATATCATACAGAATTTTACCATATGCTTTACATGATATTGAAAATAAAGCTATAGATTTAAATGTTTTATGAGACTGTAGGCATCCTAAAAGAATTAAATTCAATAAAGCATAGTGGAAACCGCCTAATTGGAGCTTTGCTCATTAGGCAGATATGCTTGTCCGACAATAGTCGTGGACAGGTCTCAGTCACGCCTGATCAGTGGGGCTGAGAGAGATGAGGTCTATGGCCATAGATAGCGCCCTAGTTGGTTTCCAGGGGACGATGACATGATTTTCACTGCTAGCTACAGTGATTTAAGTCTTTATTGATAGAGAGATGATAGGGATCTAGCCTAGTCTCTAACCGATATGATATGAAGTCTAGAGTATGATTTTATTGATATGAACTCTAGACTTGACATGATTTATACTGTACATGAAACAGATTTGTAATGAAATACGTTTTGAAACAGTACATGTTTTAAACATGTTTTAAAAGTCCATGAGATATGATTTCGACACTCATATGATTTATATGTGATTTCGTGTCGAACATGGCAAGATATGCGGTCTAGAGTATAGTTTGATTTGATATGAACTCTAGACCTGATATGATTTACAGAATATGTTTTAAAAGTATATGATAAATGATTTCGACACTTACATGATTTATATACGATTTTGTGTCGAATTTAAAATGATATGCGGTCTAGAGTATAGATTGATTTGATATGAACTGTAGACCCGATATAACTTATAGTAAATGAAAATGTTTTAAAACCGCACATGTTTTAGACATGCTCCGAAAACGAATACATGAAACTGAAATTGAATATGTTTCTATCATGCCTTAAAGGCAAATTTGAAATGAATTGAAAATCCATATGTTGAGCATGTCCTAAAGTATATATGATATGATTTGGAATGATAGCGGTTTGTACAGAAAAATTACATGAATTGCATATTAAACCCTGACATGATAATATGCTTAGCACATGAGAATTCCATGAGGAATGTCGTGATTCGACGTTAATGATGTGTCATCTATACGATTACATGAGATGATATGATATATAAACATGAGATTGATATGAAGAGAATCCTGATCTCACTCTATCGTGATCATAAATTCCCAAACGATAAGTGATATGAATTGATGTAATACGGGAATGTGATTGTTAAATGTAAAGTGAATTCGATAGGATATCTGCATTAAACATGGAAAATATATGAAGAGTGTCATGACTCGGTGGTAGCGATATTTCATCGATATGATGTAATGATATGATATGAAACATGAATATAGAAATACACGAAGAGAATTATGATTTCGTACCATCGTGATCATGATCCAAAATATGAGGACTGATATGAGATGATAGCATACCAAAGTATGACTATGAAATGAAAAGTGAAAATGAGATGTGATAATGAGATGTATCGATGAGAAAGGATTAACTGTAATTGCATCCTTGCAAGTTTTAAGCATTGCAGTTTAAGACAGTGTAATCCTACTCTTGTATTTATATTAGTATCTTACTGAGCCGTGGTTTTGCTCACCCCACTAAATTTCATCTCTTCCAGATTATTGAAGTTAACATCTGCCATGTGAGCTGCTCAGTGGGCATCGAAGACGGTGTATGGACTTGGTACTAGTCTTCTGAGGTATATGTTCTTTGAAAAATACTTGTTTACATGTAAGACTTAAATTGATGCACAGTACATATTCTGTTTAACAAGTCGGGATGTAACTAATAACCGTTTCCGTGTTTGTCTAATATTTAAATGGAATGACTATAGGTCACCTAGATAGTATAGTAACTACACTGACACCGAATACAAACCTTAAAATGAAAAAGAAAAATTTAGTCCATAAATTTGTAGACTAAGAAAAGTATAAGTATTAAAGGAAAGTCGCGGCCTTCAGGTCGTGACAATTTCCCTCGCAATTGGGGAGATAATTTGTAGTAGAATAGGCAATATGACAATAACAGAAGAGAGGAGGAGCATATAGAAGGAGGAATGATGAAGCAAGAGATTATCAGAAGGGCCTATAGGAAGACATTGAACTTATAGGCCCAACCATAAATGTTATCTCAGGAAGAGATTTCATGATTGGAAGTTCATCTTCACCATAAAAGGCTTATGCTCACCAGGCATATCAAATCAAAGTGATGGAAGAAAAGAAGGATGAGAAGTCGATTGTATTCACCCCTTCTGACAAAAGAGATGTGATCACTCCTTACGATGATCTAATGGTAATATCTGCAGTAGTGGCCAAGCCCCCTGTTAGTTGAATTTTGGTAGATAATTGTAGCTCAGTGAACCTCATCTATTGGAATAGCTTTGAAAAGATAAACATTAGTGAGGATAGGTTAAAATCTGTCAAGACACCATTATATGGCTTCGTAAGAGAGAAGATAGACGTAGTTAAGTCTGTACAATTGCTCGTCACCTTAAGAGAAAGCCTTAAAAATGTGACCAACAGGTGTTGTTCATGATAGTGAAGTTAAACTCCACAGCCTACAATGTGATCGTTGGTCGACTGCTGTTGAACGATATGAGGTTTGTGATCTCTCCATATTACCTATTGATGAAGTTTCCCACGCCTAATGGAATAGGCCAAGTTAAAGGAGACCAGAAGAGAGGAAGGACATATTATATCTCATCCAACACTAGCAAGGGGACTCAAAAGAAAGCAACCTATCCCATTACTAACCCCTAAATATGAAAATGGATAGGGAAGATTTGAAATGTTGATATTTTAAAGTTTCTATTAATATCAGACAGGTTATTTTGAACATTTTGTTTTTGTATTCCAGATTATCGTTGGTTATTGGTACTATGCAATAAATTAATAATTTTTGATGTAAATAATTTATTTTATTATCATGATTGCATATCTTGCAACAGTAATACAAAAACCTTATCAAGCCTGAAGCGAAAAGTGCGCATGTAGGCTATGCATGTACTTGAAGCAAAAAGTGCGCGATGTAAGTCATGCTTGAAGACCAAAGTGCGTGGGCTTAAAGCGAAAAATTCGCAATGTAGGCTACGCATATACTTGAAGCAAAAGTGCTCGATGTAAGTCATACGTGAAGACCAAAGTGCATGGGCTTGAAGCGAAAAATGCACGAGGTAAACCACGCACTCAAAGAAAAAAGCCTGAAGTAAAAAATGCTCGAAGTAGGCTATGCGTAAACTTGAAGCGAAAAGTGCGCAAGGTAAGTCATGTGTGATGATCAAAGTGCAAAAGCCTGAAGAAAAATACGCAAGATAATCCACGCACTCGAAGAAAAAAGTCTAAAGCAAAAATGAGCGAAGTAGGCTACGCATAGACTTAAAGCAAAAAATGCGCAAAGTAAGTCATGCATAAAGACAAAAGTGCAAAGGCTTGAAGCGACGCAAAGTAAGCCACGAACAAGAAGAAAAAGACCTGAAGCAAAAAATGCGCAAAGTACGCTATGCATGGAATTGAAGCAAAAATTGCACAATGTAAGTCATGCATTAAGACAAAAGGTGCAAGAGCTTGAAGGGAAAAATGCGCGAGATAAGCTACGCATAAAAAGAAATAGCTTGAAGCAAAAAATGCGTGAAGTAAGTTGTAAAATAAAAAGTCCTAAAACGAAAAATGCGCAAGAAGGGCAATAAAAAGACTTGAAGCAAAAAGTGCACAAAGTAAGTTAAGCGTGAAGACCAATGTGCCAAGGCTTGAAGCGAAAATTTTTTGAGGTAAACCACGCACTAGAAGAAAAAGACTTAAAGAAAAAAAATGAGTAACGTAAGCCATGTATGTGAAAAAAAAAAAGTGCACATGTTTAAAACAAAAAATTTCAAGATACAAATCACGCATGTGAAATATAAGAACTTGAAGCGAAAAGTGTGCAAAATAAGTCTATTTATTATAGACAAGTTTAAATAAGTATAAGATAAATGTGTGATCGCTGAAAATTTTTTTGTAAAAGACTAAACTCTTTCGCAAAGAATGAAGGAGCAATTGATGTAAGTCACACAAATAAATATAAAAAATATATAATAATAATAATTGTAATGATTTTAATATATATCAAATATGTGTGTGTATATATATCATTATTACTATAATAATTCTTTAATATATATTGTTATTTTATAATAATAATAATAATAATAATAATTGTGGCACAAAGTGCCTTACGGCTAAATGTGTAGTGGATGTACACTCTTTAATGCTATGAGGATCCAATTAATCATTATTGGCCCAATTTTAATAGGCCCAAACATGTGCTTGGACTTTAATTATTTAATAATTTAACAAATTATATTCAATGAAACCCACATATTAAAGTTGAATTAATGTGGACAAAGGGTAAAAAGGCGATTAAGGTCATAATCCACCTCTATAAATAATAGTTAAGTTAATTAATCATTTCAATTAATCTCTATTTCTCGGACTAAGACTCTACTTAGATTCTAACTTAAATATCAGAGTATGCGCAAAGGGACAAATCCACTACACATTTAATGTTTCTTCCTTTCTCTATTTCAGAGTACGCGCAAAGGGACAAATATCAGAGTACTCTATTTCTCTCTGATTTCTTCCTTTCTCTGTAAAGTTCTTAGCAAATACGTGGATACGACAATTAGATTCCTATGATATATAAATTTATTATTATAAACAAGTAACAACACCAATTATCATCATTTTTAATGTTTCCTAAAAATTTTAATGATCAAATGGTTAAGCTTTTTACGGTGGACCGAGAACCTATGCAAGTTTAAGTCTCACACAATGCAATAGTTTCTTCAAGTTTAAACTCAATATAGAACACCATTCAACACTTGAATCATTCTTAGTTAATTTGACAAACTACTGAATGAAAATGTGTTTAGACCTTCTTAAGGTCCCTCTCATCTTCCATTGATGGGTAGAAGTTAAATAAACAATCAATTCTTAATTTCTCCTAATTCGATATTTTTTCTGGTTGGTAAATTCATTAATAGATTAAAATTAATTTGGCAAATTAAACCAGCCCGAAACCCTCTCAGAAAAAAGAAAAAGAAAACTTTTTGCATAAAAAATTTGAAGAAAGCTTATGTAATTTAGAAGTAACAAATGCCTTTGGTTCAGAAAATAAGAAATGTAGGTAAAATTTGTATCTGAAATTTGCGGAATTTTTACATTTTAAAAGTAAAGATATGATGATTTAAATCAATGTCCAAAATAAAAAAAAAAAAACTTTTTTTTGAATAAAGAAGAAAACCTTTGAATATAATTGAATATTTGGAGGATGTTATTCTGCCAATGCATTAAAAAAAGGTGCTTGAATAAATATCTCTTCGTCACCTTCACTGATTGGTTTATGGAAGATGAATGTTGATGGCTACTCTTTGAGTAAACAGGTCCATTAGGAATCGAGGGTGTTATTCGTGATTACAAGAGTCATATTGTTCTTATTTTCTAAAAAAAAAATTCAGGGTTTCCAATTTGGCTGAATTATTGGCTGATGTTGAAGCTCTTTCTATCATTCTCAAAGCAAATATTCATCCAATCCAAAGCTTATTGTTGAAAGTGATTAAAGATGGTTATCTGGTGACTTAACAAGCTTTTAGTTTGTCCATGGAAATACAATAATCTACTTAACAAATTGTATAATCTGTATTCGTGTATTGGGGATGTTTTGATTTATGTTTTTATTTCTCCAAATTCAATAATTTTCTTTGTTAGATCCATTTGATGATTTAAAATAAATTTGACAAATTCGACCAGCTTTAAACACCCCTTAAAAAAATAGTGCAACAAAATTTTGAAGAAAGCTTTATTTTTGGTAAAATGGAGGCTTTTGATAAGAAGAATGAGAAATATAAATGTTAAAATTTAACTTTAAATTTGTAGAATTTACACATCATAAAAATGAGGGCATGACCATTTAAGTTAATATCCAAAGTAAAAATATTTTATTTACGAAAGAAGCCTATATAATATAATTGAATATTTGGGTTTTCAATGAATTAAAAAGTACAGTAAAAAAAAGTTTGCTACCCATCCATGGAAGATGGGATACCCTGATGGGCAATAGTTTTACCAGTCCACGCATTTTATGTCCATTGTCCGGCTTCTTGTGCCAAGTCCAAATCCAACACCTCGTTATAGGGTTCTCCTTATGCAAGGTTTAGGGCCTCAGTCCAAGTATATTAGGGCTCTCCTTGTTCAAGGTCTTAAGGTCCAAGTCGAAATTCTGCCCCATGTTACGGTGTTTTCCTTGTGCACGGTTTTATGTGCACTGTTTGTCCAGCTCCATGTTGAAAGTCCAAATTCAACTCCTCGTTAGGAATCTCCTTGTGCAAGGCTTAGGGCCTAAGTCTGAGTTCATATTATTAGGGTTCTTCTTGTTCATGGGTCTTAGAGCCAGGTCTAAGTCTGAGTTCATATTTTTTGGGTTCTTCTTGTTCAAGGTCTTAGAGCCAGGTCCAAATTCAGCTCCCTGTTAATGTTCTTCTTGTTCAAGGTCTTAGGGTCCAATTCCAAATTCTGCTCCATGTTAAAGGTTCGCCTTGTGCACTGTTTTTAGGGTCCAAGTCCAAATTCTGCTCCCTCGTTAAGGTTCTCCTTGTGCAAGTTCGGGTCCAAGTCCAAAGTCCAAATTTAGCTCTTCCTTGTTAGGTTTCCCCCCTTGTGCAAAGCCGATTAGTCCAAATTCAACTCCTTGTTAGGGATTTTTTCCTTGTACAAAGATCAGGATCTTCAACTTCGAATCCCCCGCTCGAGGGATTGTAACCTGTGATTCCATCGTCAAACCGCCAACTGGTTGTTTCCCATCCGTGAGGATGGGGTGTCCGATGGGCAATTGTTTTAATTACTTTGGGTCCTTATAAGTATATTCAACTTCTAATGTTATCCGATGTGGGAATTATTTGTATCATTTTATTAATCACGGTTTGAGTATTACGTTGTATTTTTTATTAAAAAAAATTTAAAAAGAATTAGAGAAAAAATATTTGTAAATGGTAGAGGTTAAACTCAACTTTGTGAGAATTCATCTCTTAATAAAAATGAGTAAATCATTAAGATCAAACCTTATTTTATCATGGGATTTAATTATGCTAAATTGTTCATATTCATGAAAAGAATATAAAAAGACGTACTAATTAATTATTACATTACTTTCTTTTTATTTTTAAACAGTCATCATATTACTTTTTCTAATTGTTAAAAATTTCAGGAGTACGAAGAGTATCAATAATTTATTTATCTATTTATATATTATGGAAAGGAAATTTAAATTTAATGAAACATTTTGTCTTATTCCTAATAATTTGATTATGAATACTGAACAAAAATTAATTTGTTTATGAATCTAAAAAAAATGTCAAAAGGAATGCCTTGCGGCCTGTGGGCAATTATCTAGGCCTCTTTAGAGAACTTCAAGATCAAAATAAATTCTTTTAAATAGAGATTTTTCCTTTTGCTACCTAATCTAAATAGAGATTGTAGATCATGGATGGTGAATTGTTAATTAAAATTCTTGTATATTTGTGTACTTCTTTCATTTTGGTAAGGAAATAAATTTTAATTTTCTAATTTAATTTATTAATCATTGAGAAATCTCTACTAAGAGGAAAAAATATCATTAAGAACTCTCAGAAAAATCTTATTCTATTAATTATTTAATTTTTAAATATATGAAATTTAAAAAAATTATATTTTAATTGTATTAATTTAAATCAAATAAAATTTATTTCAGAATTTGAATTTTTTTATTATCACTTATTATGTTATTTTTTAATTAAAAAAATATCCACAAATTTTGATTGGAATTACCTTAAAGTTTTAAATAATCTTATTCTATTAATTATTTAATTTTTAAATATATGAAATTTTAAAAAAAATTATATTTTAATTGTGTTCATTTAAATCAAATAAAATTTATTTCAGAATTTGAATTTTTTTGTTATCACTTATTATGTTATTTTTAAATTAAAAAAATATCCACATGTTTTGATTGGAATTACCTTAAAGTTTTAAATCTTTTATCAAAAAATTAAAATGGCTATTTAAGCTATATATTTTAGTATTGAATTAAACTTGCATGTCTTTTGTCAATTTTTATTTCATTCCTTTGCCAGATTTATTTATTTGTTCAATAAATTTTTTGGTAGAAAAAGTCCATATGAATTATCTATTAATTTGAAACGTGTATTATTTTAAATATTATATTTAATTATTTTAAATTAATTTAAATTTTAAAAATTTAAATAATAATTTATTTTATTTTTATTTACTTTTTTACTTTACTTACTTTTAATGTTTGAAACTATTATAAATAATTTTTTAAAAAACACTAAAAGATAAAGTTTTCGACACTAATTAATTTATTAAGATTAATTTGAAATCTTTTAAATTCAAATTTTAAAAATAAATCAATTTAAAATATGCAACATTAACTAATAATTTATTAATGATTAATGAAGTAAGAATTATTTTCTTTAAAATTGTAGCTTTTTAAATATATTAAGATTTGTGATATTTAATTTCTCTCTAATTTTTTAATTAGTATTTAATTTTGAATCATTCTTTAATTTGTATATTTTGTTTATGTATCAAGTTTTTAATACATTATTCAACATGTATTTCAAAATAAATTTTTTAAATTCTATATCATTTTTTAAAAATTATTATAAAGTAAAATCGTTACCGTACATCTCACGAGTTTAAATTTAGTTTTTTCATAGAGCTTGATCCAACTTAGATTAACTCCACCAAACTTTCTTTTTCACGAAAGAATTTTTTTTTTTTTGAAATTTCTTATCTGTTTTAAAATCTCCTCAATCTTTAATTTATTAAACTTATTTGAAGAGGATTGAAGACATTACATGCATAAATCCTCTCAAACCTTCAACTTTAAAGAGTAAATACATATACCATTTGAACTAATGGTCAATTGGAAAAATCTTAATATTATTATAATCTAAAATTCTTAACACCGAGCAAAATTCTGGATTTAAAGACTACTAGGTAGAATTCTGGCCCATGAAATCAAATATCCGACATGCATTTATCCCAAGAGAATGTGCAAGCTCAATGCCTTCCTGGTATATGATACATCGGGCAAAGAAAAAGCCATGCCTTTTTTCTTATTCTAAAGTTCGAATGTAAATAATAATAATAGAAGACTTAATAGCTAAATATATTTTTAATATTTTGCATAAAATAAATATAAATATAAGCTTACTAAATAAATCCTTAAATTCTTCAATAAATATAAGCCATTTTTTCTATTAAAATGATTGGAAAAACCTTAAGAAAAATTTTAATATTTAAGCTATAATATCAATTGAAAATAAAAAAAAATCAGTTTAGTATCACAAGAATATTGATATCCCCTTTTGATATTGGACAAATATTGTGAGTGCGTTCATAGGTTCCAACATTTTCATTAGTCTATAACCAAATTAAAACCTTTCTTGGTCAACAAACCGTAATCAAACTTAATTATTTTTTTCAATTGAATGAGTAACCGCATTAGATAAAATTTACGACAATTTATTGTTGCATCTAACAATAAATCGAGCTATGACACGTTATGACATTATCCAATGAAAGCTTGTCTTAAAAACCGGGTGGTTGGAAACGTTGCATCGGATGAAGAAATTTCAACACTGCTAGTCTGCTTGGTCCATCAGACAGCGACAAAATAACTTTATTAGGCACATACATTTGGAAGAAGCCCAACTGCTTCCATAAAGTCGAAAAGATGTTTATTAGTGGACTGATGTTACCCTCACTTAACAGTGAATGAAACCCTTGTTTTCTTCTTCGATTTGCCAAATTGGTTTTTGGCAGAGACGAAGAGATATCATTGTCCTTACGTGTATGAAACTAACTAACGTGTCGTAAGAAAAGGTGAATAAAAAAAAAAAGTCAACTTTTTCAAAGAAGAGTACGATCAGATTGCTTGCAACTGCTCACATATTCACAGTCATTTGTAGCTTTTATTTTTTATTAACTTGAAAAATATAAATAAATAAATGAACCTTGACATTAGTTATTCAATAACATTAATAATATTAGCATTTAAATAAAAAATAAAAATTTTCAACACCGAGAGTAATGATAATGGGTATCATATATATATATATATATATATATATATATATATTCATAAAAACTTTGAGGTTTTTGTTGGCATAATGTTTGATTGCCAAGGAACCTGTTTCAATCAAAATATTTTCATAAAAATTTTGAGGTTTTTGTTGATCCCATGATTTGTAATGAAAACCTTTGAAAATATTTTTGATAACAGTGTTTGGATTTTCATGAAAATATTCAGGCTCAACAAGAACCATATGTTGAAATTGCTGTTTTGAAAAATATTTTTGATCAGCTTTAGGACGTGGATATGTAATCACCACTCCTTGTTTTGGGAAAATAGTTTGGAGAGGTTGGGTTTTTGAAATCATGACCTCTCTATTTTTGGAAATAGATTGTACCTCTGAAGAGGTTTGTGGTAATGACTCCGAGAATTGACGAATCATTTCCAGTTGTGATTCTTCAAAATTGGATGATGACTCCTGTCTTTGGTGTTCTTGGGCAAAAATCTGTTGCCATGTTGGTATAGGGGATTGGGAGATAAGTGATTTTGATGGGGAATGAGTTTGCTTTTGCTTACCCTTGTCTTTTTTCTCTCTTTCTTTCTCTTTTTCTCTTCTTTCTCTGGAAGACATTGTGAAGGATTCTGAAGAAACTCTCTTGTGAGGAAATCTGGGAGAGAGTTAGAGTCCCCTTTTATAAACTCAATTTCAAAATCAAAGATTGATAAAATTACTTGCTATCTCGCAAAAATTTGTTTGGATGCCATATTTTTCACATCTTTTTGAAGAATCTCTTAGATGTTTTAACTCTTCAAATAAAAACCCATAATTATAAAATGAAACCAGGATCTGTACCTTTGGCTTTAGCTTATAGAATATATTATAAAGCCATGATTTCAGCTTTAGGTTCAGGAGCCTTAATCCATAGCCCAAAAGGAGAGACACTTCTTTTCCAAACAGACATGACTAGATCCACGATACATATTCCCAAACCAATTAAGTGGAATAAAGTTTCTTTTTCATATGAATGGGTTTTAGAAAAAGCAGTCCAACCTATAACACAAGAAACAACTGAATTAAGAGTTGTCTCTCAAACTGATAATGGAGACGTCAAGATTTCTTTTAATAGAACAAATTCTATAAACTTTGGACATCCCTCTCATAGTCCGATACATCTGCCATATCAAAGTTTGAGATCAAACTCAAGTTTTCAAACTCCTAGATATTCAACTCATCTATTCCTTCAACTTTACAAGATTTTCAATCTGTAGCTACTAATCTCCAATCTGTAAATACATCTACAAGTGTTCCTAAACCAATCTACCAAAGGCAAAGACAGCCCATGTCTCCCCAAACCAAATCACAAAGTGATGAAGATTTACCAATTTCCCCAACTTACTCTTCAATGACAAATAATCCAGAATTAAACGTTTTACAAAGAGAATTCTCTATTGATAAAGAAAAAATAAGAAAAGAATTTTATTCTGAAAAGAATAAAATCAAACGTGAACTATTTTTTAAAAATCATCAAGAGAGTAAACAAGAAATCCAAGAGGAATATTATGATTTCATGAATACACATAAAATTCAAATAAAATTTTTCAAATGGTATGAACAGTATTATGATAAGTGTATTAACACAAATAATACAGTTAAAGTATGGCAAACAAATAAATCTCAAGTTGAATCTCAACATCCACCATTGACAGAAATTCAATATGAACATAAAGGATCTGGATTGAAAGCATCCCCACTCAAGGTTACAAATCCTGAAAGAGAAAATTCCCAAGTCACTTATAAAGATATTAAACTCTTAATCGAGCAAAATAATTTTTCAAATCTAAATCTCCATACAATAAGCCAGCATTTAGAGAAAATTGAAACAAAAATAGACAATTCAAACATCCAAACTTCTAAAAAAGACAAACTAAGTGAAGAAAAACAAAAAACAAAAAATTCAAAACCTTTATTTAAGCCACATGAAATATCATCAAACACTCAATTAAATTTCTTGCAAGAAATTCAACAAAGACTTAATGCATTAAGCTCAGAAATAACTGGAGAAAATGAAAGATATATACCAGATACACCTGATAGAACACAACAAAGGTCAATTAATACAATAAAAGATTCAGAAACTAATAGTGAACAATTTCAATCATCTGATGAACAGATAATTCAAAAACTTCATTGGAAAGAACCACAAAAATTGTACTACCCAAAAACATCTGCACCAGATTTAGTATTAGAAGAAAAACCCTTAATCCAAAACAAATATAATACAAACACAGTTTATGAATGGAACATAGATGAAATGTCTGAATATAACATTCTCAATCTTTTGCAACAAATGACAATGGTATCAAATGTTTATAAAACTCAAAAAACAATATCTGATTGGGCAATAGCTGATTTATTAGTATCTGGATTTTCCGGACAACTCAAAGGATGGTGGGATAATTATCTCAATTCCAAAGAACAAAAAGAAATACTTAATGCAATCAAAACTGATAATGATAATAATCCAATCTTAGATGAAGAAAATCAACATATACAAAATGCTGTTGCAACATTAATCTTTGCAATTGCTAAACATTTCATTGGAGATCCATCACATTTAAGGGATAAAAATGCAGAACTTTTGTCCAATCTCAAATGTAAGAAATTAGGCGAATTTAAATGGTATAAGGATAATTTTATCACCAGAGTCATGCAAAGGACAGATAATAACCAACCCTTTTGGAAAGAAAAATTTCTAGCTGGATTACCAAATCTGCTAGGAGCAAAAGTTAGAAACAAAATAAGAGAAGACTTCAAAGGAATAATTCCTTACGAAAAATTGACATATGGTGAACTAATTAGTTACACCCAAAAAGAAGGATTAAAAATTTGTCAGGATCAAACTACAAAAACAATTGAAAAAGAACAAAGACAATCTAAGAAAGAATTAGGAACATTTTGCAAACAATTTGATATAAACTATAATCCAGAATGTTCTTCAACAAAATGTTGTAGAACAAAGAAATTTGAATACAAACGAAACTTTTCCAAAGACAAATATTACCAAAAACCCAAAAGAAATAAAATTCAAACTAAAAAGAAATTTAAAAGCCAAGAAAACAAACCTAAAAAGGAATGGAAAAATCCAAACATAAAATGCTATAGATGTGGGAAAACAGGACATATTTCAAAATATTGTAAAATAAAGAGAAGAATAAACCAAATACAACTTGACCAAGAAACAAACCAGAAAATTTGTGAACTTCTAACATATACAACTTTAGAGACACAAACTTCAGATACTGAATCACAATCTTCATCAGATATACAAGTTAATCAAATGGATGATATAGAGACATCTTCAGATCAAGACACACTCAATGTCTTAACAAAAGACCAAGAATTGATGATGGAGATAATTGATAAAATACAAGATCCTCAAATTAAGAAAGATTATTTAGAACAATTAAAAAAATCTCTCTCTACACCAACCTTTATCTCATCAACTTCAAAATCTTATAATTTAAAAGATATAATCTTTGATAAAATACAAACTTCCAACAAAGAGATCACTATCCAAGACCTCCAACATGAAATCCACAATATTAAAACAGAAATAAAATTGCTTAAACAACAACAACAGCAGCACAGTCAACAACTAAAAACTTTAGCAAACTCAAATGGAAACACTTCCAGTGAATCTTCTGATGAAGACAAACAACCATCACAGGAATTTTTAAATATCCTAACTGAAGTTTCAATCCAAAAATACTTAATAAAAATATCAATTTTAATCAATAATGAATTTTTAGTAGAAACAATTGCTCTATTTGACACAGGAGCTGATCAAAATTGTATTAAAGAAGGAATAATTCCAACAAAATATTGTGAGAAAACTTTTGAAAGTTTAAAAGCAGCAAACAATGAAAAACTCCAAGTCCAATACAAATTAACAAAAGCAGAAATCTGTAAAGACCAAATTACATTCAAGACACCATTTTTAATAATAAAAAATATTAGTCAAAATGTTATATTAGGATTACCATTTATATCCCTAATCAAACCATATAAAGTAACAAATAATGGAATATCTACAAAAATCCTGGGAACAAAATTAATATGGAACTTTACAGAAAAACCAAAGATAAGAAATATAAATTTATTAAAATAAAAAACAATTACAAATCAACAAATTAATATAATAATCAAAGACAAACAAAAACAAATATTCTATTTAAAAGAAGACATTAATTTCAAAAGAATCCAACAGCAATTACAAAATCCTCAAATACAGAATAAGATAAAGT
Organism: Heritiera littoralis; assembly: GCA_031772115.1. Taxonomy (NCBI): domain Eukaryota; kingdom Viridiplantae; phylum Streptophyta; class Magnoliopsida; order Malvales; family Malvaceae; genus Heritiera; species Heritiera littoralis. The sequence continues at coordinate 413,210 of JAPDPK010000143.1, read as the reverse complement.
TATTGCAAACAGAAATTGAGAAAACAATTTATTCTGATTTACCAACAGCTTTTTGGCAAAGAAAAAAACATGTGGTAGAATTACCATATGAAAAAGATTATGATGAAAAACAAATTCCAACAAAAGCAAGACCAATACAAATGAATCAAGAAATGGAGCAATACTGTAAAAAAGAAATACAAGAACTGTTAAACAAAAAACTTATCAGAAAAAGTAAATCTCCTTGGAGCTGTTCAACTTTTTATGTCAATAAAAATGCAGAACTAGAGAGAGGAACACCAAGACTTGTCATTAATTACAAACCTTTGAATGAAGCATTAAAATGGATTAGATATCCTATTCCAAATAAAAAAGATTTACTTCAAAAACTTTGCAATGCTCAAATCTTTTCAAAATTTGATATGAAATCAAGATTTTGGAAAATTCAAATTTCAGAAAAAGATAGGTATAAAACAGCATTTACAGTCTCGTTTGGACAATATGAGTGGAATGTAATGCCATTTGGACTTAAAAATGCTCCATCAGAATTCCAAAGAATAATGAATGAAATATTTCACCAATATTCACAATTTATGATAGTATACATTGATGATGTATTAATATATATATATATATATTATCGTCGATCTAGATTAAATAACATCAAAGTATTAATAATCTGATTTAAATAGGATCTTAGAGGGGAACTTTTATTATAATATCAAAATTTTTAACTTTATTATAAAGTCAATGTAAATACACATAATTAAATGTAAATTTAATATCATTAGATGTAAAATATGTTATTAAAAAATTTAAACACATAAGAATTGATGTAAAATTAAAATAAATAGATGTAAACACATTATAGTTTTAATGCAAAATTTGTTTATATTTATTATTACATATTTATGATACTTTTAACATATTTTACGTCTAAAAACGTTAAATTTATACTTAATTATGTATGTTTACTTTACAATAAGATAAAAATTTTTGACATATCTATGGAATTCACCGATCTAGAGTACCTACTATTAGAGTTTCAATTGTAAATAGTTTTTTATTTACATTATTTTTTAATTTATAAATTAATTAATATTAATGTAATACTTAATTAAATTAAGTTATTAATGGTTCTAATTATGATTTTTAATTTATTTTTATGATTTAATATAAAAATCTATTAATTTATTTTTTTCTTGATAATATGTTTTAAATAAATTTTAATTTTAAATTTAAAAGTCAAACTATGATTTAATAAACATATATTTAACGGTTTCAAATATGGGTATTTTTTTTAGAATAATTATTTAATACATTATCAGTGGAGTTTTTAAATTTCACAAGTGAAGTTCAGATATTGAAATATACCATTTAAAAATATCAAAATATAAAATAGAGTATGTGTTACTATCTTAATACTACTTGTGAAATCTAAACACTTCACTAACAGTTTATTAGTTAATAACTTTTTTTTTATATTATATGAATAAGATTGGAATAGTAATAATAAAAACAATAGACTTTATAAAATATAATCTAATTCAAGTATATATGAGTACTCTAAAAATAACTTGCACCCTATCTGTTATTAATAATCTGTAATCGCTATAAATGACTAAATTTGAATTATCTATGATGACTGTAACCAAAAAATTATCTATGATGACAAACCAAATAATATACTGCCTAATTTATTTAGCGTGCTTGAAAAGAAATGATGGATCAAATCATTAAATAATCTACTACCTAGCTGATATTTGGTGGTCATAAAATGCTAATTTACAATATTGAATGTTAAAAACATTTTTTGTAGAAAACGTTAACATATTCGAATCTAACCGGAAATTTATGCCTCACCAGGGTTCAGTGCTAATTTTCGATCTTACTGGTTTTTTAATTGGCAATGATTACAGTTTTGAATTTTTTATATTTTTAAATTAAAAAAATCAAGTAATTTTGTTAAAATAATGTAAAATAAATAAATAAATTTTAGTACATAATTAATATAATAAATAAATTTTATTGCTATAGGATAAAGTAATAAATAAATCTAATTATTACATAATTAATATAAATTAACTAAAAATATTTTTGATATAAAATAATTTTAAATGTTTTTTGTTATTTTATTAATTTTTTAAATATAAAATAAATAATAGAATTTCTTTGTATATAAATTTTAATATGTTGTCGTACAAAACAACAATAAAGGTATGCTGACGTCGATGTTCGTACTTAGTTTCCACCTGTCTCCAAGAAGCTTCTGTAAAACAAGAAAAGTCAGAGAGACGCAGGGGTGGTTCCTTGCGTAGACACTTCGATGCTTAAGTTAGCAAAAAGTTCTTCAGTATTGGGAAGCGTAAAAGCCAGTAGTCAAAAAATTGGGGAATAAGATTATACATGAAGCCTATTTATAAGCGAATATTCTAGGTTAATTACCTAGGGATAAGTACGTAATTTTGCTAAGAGTTTGTATCCAGATGTAATACAGATTCCACGTACAGATAAACTCGAATCTTGTTGCTGGCGAGAGACCCTCTCGCGAATCACGTTATGGTGACCATCTCGGGAATCAGGTTATGGCATCAGGGCCTATCGCCAGTCGATATACGGAATTGATGCCACGTGTCGCGCTGCGTCGTCAGGCGACAGGCTGAGAGTCTGTCGCTTAGCGACAGGTGTCATGCCGCCTAGCGACAGGTGTCATGCCGCCTAGCGACAGGTGTCATGCCGCAGCCAATGTCATCTGTCGCAAGTCGGTAGACGGACGAATGCCACGTGTCGCGTTGTGACGTAAGGCGACAAGCCTGTCACCTAGCGACAGGTGTTGTGCCGCAGCCTATGTCGTCTGTCGCTGAAGGCCACGTGGCCCAGTGATATCCTGCCATGTGGTGGTCTTTGATGAACCTTGGGCCTGGCCCAAATTTGATGTACTTTGTCATATCAATTGCTCCACACTCTTTTGTTAGATTTTTCTAACCAATAGAGTATAAATATACGTTTTTTTTGGGCTTCAGCCCAACGTGAATAGTCTTCTCTATTTTTTCTGCTACTTCTGGTATTTTTTGCAGGTGAAAGAGCTCTACTCTGCGACAGATGTGATCGGGCGCTACGTTTGGTATTCCCTGTCGCGGCTATATAAACCGCTGGGGCTCGTCGAGAGAGTTCACGAAAACCTCTGAGCAGCCGTCTGTCGCCCATCTTTCAGCTCCTCATCAAAAGAGTCTGTCGCCTAAAAGAGTCTGTCGCTCTCTCGTCAGGATCTCTCGCTCATCTCAGTGACAGTAAGTGCATATCTGCCGCCTTATTTATCACCTTTTGCATTCAGATTTAGGCCTCCCGCAGGTGTTTTTAGTCTTCCGCGTAAAGCCTAGGTCTCCTGCAGGTCTCTCGTTCGATAGGTCTGTCGCCCTAATGGGTCTGTCGCCAATTAGGTCATTTCTTCATCATGTCTTTGCTACGTCCGGGTAAAACACTTAGAACTGGTGGTGTTCTGTGTTCTTTGACAAATGCTGACTTAGAGGATTTTAGGACTCGTTTCTCCCTTCCGTCAGGTTATAGTTATAGACTTCCAGTCCAAGGGGAGGCTACACCTGACTTGGTTAAAAATGGTGTAGCCGTTCATAAGGCCTCTTTATTCTTCGATTTTCGCTTCCCTCTTCCGGAGTTTGGTGAAGCGTTTCTTAGGTATAAGGACATCGTCCCGTGTCAACTCCATCCCCATGCGTGAGCTCAGCTGGTAGCGTTTTCCATAGTGTGTTGTCATTTGGATATTGTCCCAACTGTTCCTCTTTTAAGCGCCTTTTTTAGGGTTCGTGGTTTGAAAGGGATGATAACGTTCTCTCTCCAACGGTTGAAGACTAACGAGTTTCCTAATAATAAAATCTTCATGGATCTTCCCAATAAACTGTGTGGCTTTGAGAGTGAGTGGGTCGTTGTCGAGATTCCAAGCGACCTACGGATCCGTAAAAGCTGGAATTGTGATACCTTCGACCACTCACAGCGCTTGGAAAGATTCAAAGCAGAAACTTTGAAAGACCAATTTGGTGAGCCTATTCGGCGGATCTGTTCTATCAGGGAGCGTAATTTATTCTCCCTTTTGACCTCGGAGAATATCGCCGCTGCCGGCTGGGGGGTAAGCAGGACAGTTGTTGGGAGTTTCACTGCCCCGTCTAACTTGTTTGCAACTCCACGTGCTGGTGCTGGTCCTAGTCAGCCAACTCCGGTAGTCGTAGCCGAAGCGTCCCCCCTGTAGGTCATCTTGTAGATGAATCCTCTTCGGACTCGGAGGATGAGACCCCTGAGGCTGCGGGTATTAGTGATCAGTCAGAGGAGAATCCTGAGTGGGCTCGGGCCGATGCCTTTGGGAGTCCCTTCGTCGATTTCCCCTTGGATTCATCCTTGAATAGTTTAGAGGATATTGGTGGTTTTTTTAGTTTTCTAATTTCCTTTTTACTTCTTGTATACGTGGGTGTGGCGTTTTACTTGGTAAGCTAATTCCTTCTTATATTGTACAGGTATGAATTTCCAGGAGCTTTTGCGTAGGAGGGATGCCAGTGATGCTTCTCGAGCGGCTCCGACTTCTCAATCGCAAGCTGGGGCTTCCTCATCTGGACCAGCTCGCGCTCACTCATCTGGGCCAGCTCGTGTTCCCTCATCTGTACCAGCTCATGCTCCTACTGCCCCTCCTCCTGCTGCTGGTGTATCCAGCCATCCTACACAAGAGGCCGGGAGAAATAAACGAAAGAGGCCTCTTGTCCCTGATCGTGGTTCAGATGACCGCGAGAGCTCAGAGTCCCAGAGGAGTGATTTAGCCCGTCAAGAGGGTGGATCTCGTGTTGCTGAGGATAGGTCTGTTCCTCGCCAGCCTAGGCGCAAATACAGGAAGAGACTAATTATTGAAGCCACAATGCCTACAAGACCAATTTTGCCTAAGGTGGCTGATCTGACTTTGAGGCGCTATCAAGTTTATAGCGGGGTCGTTGTAGGTGGAGAAGACTTCCAGACCTATCCCGGGGTGAATGACAATGACAGCATTGAAGATGCCGGGGTAGCATCTCGTCTGGCTTGGAGCACCATTCTCCCTCGCGATGAGGCGAGGCTTTTCACCAATCTGACTGAGGTGGAGGATAATTCAGACTATCTCTCGATGAAGGTAAGCTTTGTGCTTGTTTGGTAATTAGCTTTTTCCTTTTTGTGCTTTTTCGTCAGGTTTGTTGAGCTTTTGTTTGTTTTTTGTCTTTCAGACGGCTCAGCAAATTGCGGCTGTTAATGCTCGACATAAGGCCCTTAGGGAGCAAGCCGATAAAGACATTCATGAGCTTCGAGAGCAGAAAATGGAGCTTATGAACGAGGTTGTCCAGCTTTGCCCCTATCCCAAAAGGATTGAGGAGCTAAATAAAAAGAGCGCTGACCTCGAGCGAAGGAATGCTAATCTTGAGCGAAAGCTCCAAGAAGAGAAAGCGAATGTGGCTTCCCTTCAGGGGTACCAAGAAGCTTATAATAAGGCTGTCAATGACCGGGGAGCCAGGGAGAGATAACGGGATGAGGCCATTGAGGAGCTGCACAACGTACTGGACCGTCAGAAGGAGGTTCGGGTCGAGGCCGTTCGTGAGTACCGCTTATCCCAAAATTGCTATGATAAGAAAGCAATGTTCACGACGGGATTCATCAAGTATGGTTTTTATTTGGCTCGTTCGTGGCTGGAGAAGCATCGGCTTAGCGAGACTTTTTCTGAGTTGCTCTTTACTGAGAAGGCCAAGTACTACGCAGCTCCTTCTTGGACTAAGTATGAGCCCGACTCGCAAGGTCCGGATGCCTATTTGGAGGAAGGTGCTGGGGATGAATTGGACAATCTTGAGGGCCCATGGCCTCCTCGTCCGCCACAACGTCAGCCTGAGTCTTCTGGCGCACGTGATCGAGTCGAACCTTTAACAATGTGTGATGTTCCTGAGGCTATTGAGGCGGGCGATCAGCCTGAGTCTATCGAGGCACTTATAGGGTTGGACAGCGACGAGTTCCAGATTTCTAATTCCACAGCCGTTGATCCTGTGCCAGACTCCGCAGCTGTGGTTGGGCCTTCAAGTGATGATCCTTCATCCAGGATGGCTCCTTCGGCTCCCCAGGATCCTTGTGCTTCGGTTCCTCAAGTTCTTGATCCCCCGGTTATTGAGGGCTCTGGTGTCGAGGCGGCTTCTTCTCAGCCAGATGACTTAGTACTCAGCGTAGATTAGGATTTTTTGTATTTTCCTCTGTTTGTAAATATTCAATGAAAAGTACATTTCTTTTTGTAGCTTTTTGTATTTTCCTCTGTTTGTAAACATTCAATGAAAAGTACATTTCTTTTTGCAGCTTTTTGTATTTTCCTCTGAATGGATGTTTGTTTTTATCACAAGATTCTAAAGAGCAACATTAAAGCATAAAAATATAAAATGATTTTGTTTTCACGGTATAAAACGTACCTTTACACCATGTTGCTTCCCGAGTTCTACTTTGAGACAGCATTGTCATTACTGTTCAAAGATGAACTTTTCTCGAGCGTTGTGCCTATCTCGCGCTCTTTTGGCTCGAGGACTTATTAGAATAATCAAGACTAAAATGTCCAAGTATTAACTCTAATTCGTCAACTTATATTAATCTGAAGGATTTGTAATGTACCTCGTAACATGCAATATAATTTGTATCTTTGTGTTATTTGGATTTCGCACATGTCTATTTGCCTAGTGCTTGATGATTCCGCGATTTGTCTTTTCGGTCTTTTGCCCGTCTCGCACCTTTGTGCTTAGGGACTTTTAGATTTGCCCGTCTCGCGCATTCTTTGCTTAGGGACTTTTGATTGCCCGTCTCGCACCTCTTGTGCTTAGAGACTTTTGATTTGCCCGTCTCGCGCAGTTTTTCGCTTAGGGACTTTTGTTTGCCCGTCTCGCACCTCTTGTGCTTAGGGACTTTTGATTTGCCCGTCTCGCGCATTTTTTCGCTTAGGGACTTTTGTTTGCCTGTCTCGCACCTCTTGTGCTTAGGGACTTTTGATTTACCCGTCTCGCGCATTTTTCGCTTAGGGACTTGTTTGCCCGTCTCGCGCATTTTTCACTTAGGGACTTGTTTGCCCGTCTCGCGCATTTTTCGCTTAGGGACTTTTGTTTTGCCCGTCTCGCGCATTTTTCGCTTAGGGACTTTTGTTTGCCCGTCTTGTGCATTTTTCGCTTAGGGACTTTTGATTGCCCGTCTCGCACCTCTTGTGCTTAGGTACTTTTGATTTGCCCGTCTCGCGCATTTTTCGCTTAGGGACTTGTTTGCCCGTTTCGCGTATTTTTCGCTTAAGGACTTTTGTTTTGCCCTTCTCGCGCATTTTTCGCTTAGGGACTTTTGTTTGCCCGTCTCGCGCATTTTTCGCTTAGGGACTTTTGATTGCCCGTCTCGCACCTCTTGTGCTTAGGGACTTTTGATTTGTCCGTCTCGCGCATTTTTCGCTTAGGGACTTTTGTTTGTCAGCTGCTGCATCATTTCAATTCCTGTAACACATAATCTACCTCACATATTGCGATAGAGAATATAGGAAAAGATTGGCTGGCCTTTATTCATGAATCAGAAAAATAACATCTGTAAAGTAATGTAGCAATAGATGGGAAAGTAAAGACAAGAATAATAACAATCAGAAAGCAAAAATTACAATGTTTACTGTCAATATAGCTTAAGATGGTTGGCGTTCCAAGTCTTTGAGATCTTCTTTCCTTGCAAGGTTTCCAAGGTACATGTGCTAGGTCCGACCATCTTTTTGATTCTATATGGTCCTTCCCAATTAGCCCGGAGCTTTCCATCCTCCTTATGGGCGTTTGTGATTGTCGACTTTCTCAACACCAGTTCTCCTTCTTGCACTTCTCTGTTCTTCACCCCGTGCATTGTAATAAATAGCTACCCTCTGTTGGTAGGCAGCCAGTCTCATTTTTGCTTTGTCTCTCAGCTCGTCTAGCAGGTCTAGATTCTCTTTTAGTCCCTGAGAATTGAGTTTCTCAATGTAGGGAACCAACCGGGGTGACTCAGCTCCAACTTCTACTGGGATGAGGGCTTTAGTGCCATATACCAGATTGAATGGTGTTTCACTTGTTGACACTTTGCTTGTCGTTCTGTAGGCCCATAAGACACTTGGGAGCTCATCTACCCATGCTCCCTTTGCCTTGTCCAGTCTAGTCTTCAATCCGTGCAATATAGTTCGATTGCTCACCTCTGCCTGCCCATTGGCCTGTGGGTAAGACACAGAAGATATTCTTAGGAGAATCTTCAGGCCACTACAAAAATTTCGGAAAGCATCACAGTCGAACAGCTTCCCATGATCTGCATTTATCACACGGGGGATCCCAAATCGGCAAATTATGTCTTTCCACACCATTGCTTCCACCTTCTTCTCAGAAATTGTAGCCAACGGCTCGGCCTCTACCATTTTGTGAAGTAGTCTGTGGCCACAAGCAAATAATTCCTTTGTCCTAAGCCTAGGGGAAAAGGCCCCAGGATATCTAGCCCCCATTGCGCAAATGGAGTTAGTTGGAGTGTGTTCTGAAGAGCCGAAACAGGCGCGGTAGTTATAAGAGCGAATTTCTGACACTTTTCACATCCTTCCTCAGTGTAGGCCAATAAAACCCCGTGTGTAATATTTTCGAGGCCAGGGCTCGAGCCCCCAAATGTTCACCGCATATTCCCTCATGAACTTCAACTAAGGTGTACTCAGCCTGTTGGGGCCCTAGACACTTCAACAAGGATATTGTGAATCCCCGTTTATAGAGTTCCCCATTCACAATGGTAAACCTGGCACTTTTTAACTTCAGCCTTCGAGCTTCGTCTCTGTTAGTGGGGAGTGTGCCCTCCAGTATGTAGTCTTTGATTGGGCTTCTCCAATCACCCCCGATTTCGACATCACAGACATCTTCTTCTTCAATACTTGGCCTAGCGAGGCATTCCACTTTGACCATACCCCATTTGACCCCTCTGGAAGAAGCCAATTTTGAAAGAGCGTCTGCATGGTTGTTCTCTGTTCGATTTATCTGAGTTAGCTGGAAGTGCTTGAAAGACTGTGCCAACAATTGTACCTTCTGCAAATAAGGGACTAAAGCGGGTTCTCGTGCTTCATATTCACCCGAGAACTGGTTTACCACCAATTGTGAATCGCTATGTGCCACTAAGTTGTTGACTTCTATCTTCTCAGCAAGTCTCATCCCAGCTATCAAGGCTTCGTACTCGGCCGTATTGTTCGAACTTGGGAAATCAAAACGTAGAGAATACTCATAGGTTTCCCTTCAGGCGATATTAGCACAATTCCGGCTCCACTCCCGTCCATGTTACGAGCTCCATCAACAAATAATTTCCACCAGACTAACTCTGTTTCCTCTTGGACCTCTCGGCCAGTGCATTCTACAATGAAATCCGCCAATGCTTGTCATTTTATTGCTTGGCGAGGCTGGAAGTGAATGTCATATTCACTTAATTCGATAGCCCACTTAATTAGACGCCCGGAGTGTTCTGGTTTCTGCAGTATTTGCCTGAGTGGCTGATCTGTTAAGATAGTCACCGAGTGAGCTTGGAAGTAAGGTCGCAATTTCCAAGTTGCCATCACCAGGGATAAAGCTACTCTTTCAACTAAGGGGTATCTTGACTCGGCATCTAGCAGGACTTTGCTTACATAATAGAGCGGGCAATCTTTATCCCTTTCTTTTCTTAGTAGGACTGCACTTACAGCTTTCTCTCCTACACCGAGGTGCATAAGGAGGTGGTCTCCGGGATGTGGCCGAGATAATAGAGGCAACTCTTTCAGGTAGTCTTTCAGCCTTTCAAAAGCGTCGTTGCACTCTTCCGTCCACTTGAAGTTCTTTCCTGCCTTTATCACCTTGAAAAATGGTAGACTTCTTTCAGCTGATTTAGACAAGAAACGACTCAAGGCTGCTATTCTTCCTGCCAACCTTTGAACTTCTCTTACTGTATTAGGCGGCCTCATGTCCAAAATAGCTTGAACTTTCTCGGGATTAGCCTCTATCCCTCGATTAGTAATCATGAATCCCAGAAACTTTCCAGATTTCACCCCGAATGAGCATTTGTTGGGATTCAACTTCATCTTGTATTGTCGCAGCACATTAAATACCTTAGTCATTTTCTCGGCATGTGATTCTCCCTGTCGGCTTTTGATGATCATATCATCAACATAAGCTTCCATGGTGTTGCCCAACAAGTCTTGGAACACCTTATTTACCATGCGCTGGTAGGTTGCACCCGCGTTTTTCAAACCGAACGGCATTACTCGGTAGCAATATGTCCCACCATCGGTAATAAACGAGGTCTTCTCCTCATCATCGGGATGCATCATGATTTGGTGGTACCCCGAAAAGGCATCCAAGAAGCTAAGTAATTCATACCCACAAATTTCGTCTACTAACTTGTCAATTCGAGGTAGTGGATACGAATCCTTAGGACACGCTTTATTCAGATCTGTGAAGTCCACACACATTCTCCATTTCCCGTTGGTTTTCTTCACCATCACAACATTAGCCAATCACTCCGGATAATTAATTTCTCTAATGAATCCTGCTTGCAACAACTTCGATATTTCTTCGTTTATTGCCTGTTGTCTTTCTGGAGCAAAATTCCTCTTCTTCTGTTTTATCAGCTTTGCCCCTGAAATTACGTTCAATCGATGACAAATAACTTAAAGGTCTATTCCAGGCATATCGGCTGGAGTCCATGCAAACACATCACAATTTTCTTTTAAGCATCGGACTATCTCCCTTTTTACTTCTTCAGGCAGCTGGCTTCCTACGTACACTATTCTTTCTTCATCTTTCTCATCCAATCGGATTGCTTCCATCTCCTCATCAGGTTTTGGCTTAGGCTTTTCTTCGATTGTAAGGGTTTCTTTTCTCTGAATCCCTTTACATGTGGTAGATGCGACATTACATGTCCTGGCTTTCCTTTCATCTCTCCTCACTTGTCCAACACCGTGGGGAGTTGGAAACTTTATTAACAAATAGCAGGGATGCACCACCGCTCTCATGTCATTTAACAATGGCCGACCGAGTATCATATTGTACGCCACGAAAGTTGATCTCACCACCATAAACAACGCTTGTCGAGTGACACATTTCGGGCTCTCCCCCAATGTCACAGGTAGCTGAATTGCACCCTCCACCTTCACTTTTTCTCCTGAAAAGCCATACAATGGTGTGATTACTGGCTTCAGTCTATCATTCGATATGTTCATTTTCTCAAAGCAACACCAGTAAATCAAATTTACCGAACTCCCATTATCGACTAGGATGCGACTCACTGGGTGTTTTGCTATTACCGCCAAAATCACCATTGGGTCGTCATGAGGGAGCATTACATCACCTGTCAGCTGGCGTGAAAGTAATGGGCTCTTCATCATGTTTTTCCTCCATCACCGAATTAATTTGATAAGCCTGTCGGGCGTAGGTTTTTCGAGACGAGGAAGAAGTGCCAGCTAATGACTCACCCCCGGATATCACGTTAATAGCTGGCCCTGTGGGTTCATTGTCTTCCTCTCGATTCCTTCTTTCTACCCTTCTGTCATTATCTCTTCTTTCACCTTCATTTCGGCTAACAGGTCCTCTGTTTTCACCTCTTCTATCTCTGAAATTGTTTCCCCTGTTCTGCGCAGGATAGTTAGTTCTATCACCTTTCCATATGAAACGGTTTATTTTTCCCTCTCGTGCTAGCTTTTCTAGCTGATTCATCAACTCCCTACATTTTTCGGTAGTATGCCCATGCGCTGAGTGATAATCGCAATATGACCTTAAATCACGGCCCAAATTCCCTGATGCTTTCTTTAGAGTCTGTATAAGTCCTGATCCTTCAATAGCTGCCAACACTGAAGCTCAAGATTCGATGAGTGGAGTATAGGAATTATATTTCAGTGTGGGAGCTTTTTCAAACTTCCTCGGTTGGCTAAAAGATGCTTCAGTGACCTCTCTTCCTCGTTTCCTTCCATCCTTGGATTCTCCTATCGCCACCATTTTCATTACTTCCTCTTGGGTTACATACTTATGTGCACGGGAAAGCAGGCCTGAGATGGTTGTTGGCTGGTCTAGCGACAGTGATTCTTGCAATTTCTCAGACCTTGTCCTCTGTAACATGGCGGCCACGGCTATACCGACTTGCAGATCTCGCACCTCCAAAGTAATGTCTCTGAACCGATCCATATAACTCTTCAATGACTCCTTAGCTCCCTGCTTAATAGTGAGCAAATAGGTCGGTTCCTTTTTTCTCTGACTATTCACCGCAAACGCCTTGAGAAACTCGCTTCGCAGTTGATCAAAAGAGATAATGGACCCTTCAGGCAAGTTATTAAACCATTTCATCGCATGTCCGGACAGAGTTAAGGAAAAGGCCCTACACATTATCTCGTCTTCCCATCCGTGTAACAACATTAGGGCCTCATAGTTTTGCATATGGTCGTAGGGATCCATCTTTCCGGTGTATGCGGTCATCTGCGGCATTTTGAACTTTGGGGGCAGAGGTTTTTGCATGATGGTCGTGCAGAACGGTACTCTTCTCCTCTGGCTCTCTTCTGCGGACACTAACTTTTTCTCTTCCAGTACCTGTTCTATCATCTTCTTCATGTCCACGGGGGGAGTGAGCTGATTTCGGGCATGAGACGAATCAGGTAGGTCTCCAACTACTTCCTTGCCCTTAGCTTGAGGTACGTTTGTCCGTATCATTTGCGTACACCAAGTGGGGTCAAACTCCGACCCAGTTCCCCAAGTGCTTTGATTTTCGACATCGTTCTTTCCAGCACCTCCAACACCATGGTCTAAATTAGCACCATCAAAATTTGACAAGTCATGGTGGTGGGCGGCAAACCCTGTTGCCCGGTCAGCATCCTGTCGCCCAGACACCTGCCGCCCTACGTATGAAGCTTGTCGCCTGACCTCCATTGCAGCCTATAAACCTGCTGCTTCCTCAGTCTCTCGTTGTGTTCCTGCGACAGGCCTCCCGCTCCCCTGTCACCTTACCCATGTCGCAGGCTCCAAACCTATTGCTTCTTCAGTCGCTCGTTGGATGCCTGCGACAGGCCTACGTTCCCCTGTCCTGCCGCACCCTGATGAGCGTCATGCTCTTCCACAGGGGGGACCTCTCGCCCACGAGAGGGGTCCGCCGCTGTCGTGTCCTCCCGTCGCCCAAACACCTGCGGCGGGACACCTCTATTTGTTCCTCCTACCAAGTTCTGCACGGCGAGCGGCAGATCCAATGTCGGGAGAACTCCTTGGAACAGATCCACCATGGCTCGCAACGCCTGGGTAGTTTCTTCACTCTGTCGCCTTAGAGCCTCAAATTCTGCCGCCGACACAGTAATTCTTTCTTCCTCCCTGTTTACCTGGTTTGTCTGGCGAGTCTGTTGTTCAGGGGAGCTCACAGAGTTTTCCTCGCTTTCGGTCCTTACGTTTGTAGATCTTGTTCTCACCATCTTTGAAAATATTGATTGGCTTTTTATACGTTTCCCACGGACGGCGCCAATTGTTGTCGTACAAAACAACAATAAAGGTATGCTGACGTCGATGTTCGTACTGAATCTCCACTTGTCTCCAAGAAGCTTCTGTAAAACAAGAAAAGTCAGAGAGACGCAGGGGTGGTTCCCTGCGTAGACACTCCGATGCTTAAGTCAGCAAAAAGTTCTTCAGTATTGGGAAGCGTAAAAGCCAGTGGGGAATAAGATTATACCTAAAGCCTATTTATAGGCGAATATTCTAGGTTAATCACCTAGGGATAAGTACGTAACTTTGCTAAGAGTTTGTATCCAGATGTAATACAGATTCCACGTACAAATAAACTCGAATCCTGTCGCTGGCGAGAGACCCTCTCGCGAATCACGTTATGGTGACCATCTCGCGAATTAGGTTATGGCGTCAGGGCCTATCACCAGTCGATATACGGAATTGATGCCACGTGTCGCGCTGCGTCGTCAGGCGACAGGCTGAGAGTCTGTCGCCTAGCGACAGGTGTCATGCCGCAGCCAATGTCTTCTGTCGCAAGTCGGTAGATGGACGGATGCCACGTGTCGCGTTGTGACATTAGGCGATAGGCGATAGGTTGAGAGCCTGTCGCCTAGCGACAGGTGTTGTGCCGCAGCCTATGTCGTCTATCGCCGAAGGCCACGCGGTCCAGTGATATCCTACCACGTGGTGGTCTTTGATGAACCTTGGGCCTGGGCCCAAATTTGATGTACTTTGTCATATCATAATCTTATGTGTATAAATGACTTTTTTTTCTCATTTCATTGTTTGCATTTAAATAGATATTTAATTATTGATTTTAATCTCACAGTAATAATAAATAACTTCACTTTTATTACATTGTTCATCTAAACTAATCTTTTAATAGCAAGAAAAAAGTTAAAATGATAAACTAATTAAACTTATTAAAAATATCGTATATAACACAACTTTTTTTTAGATATTATTCATCTCCACGTTCTTGTCCTAACATTTATGTCAAAATTTATTTATTTGAATTGATAGATTTTACTTTTGAATTTATCGAATTGTTATGTATCATATCAAATATAAATATTTGACATATAATTGATGGGACAAGTGACATGACTCTTTCAAGAAATTTATAAATATAATACAATATAGTTAAATAAATATTGAATAAAAATCTATCTATTATACCTAAAATATATACGATATCTAATGCTACAACTTTTTTATGTTTAAATTTAGTCCATTTTTTTTTTTTGGTTACAAAATTTAGTCCATTTTGCTAATATATAGAATTAAAAAAATCCAGCATTTTACCTACCGAAAGAGCACATGATTGTTAGTTACCAAATTTATCCGATGAAAGTATGAAACTTCTATTATTGTCGGTATCTTTGTATATTAGGTATATTTTGTACTCTTCCGGAAAGATAAATATTTCCAAAAATATTTTTTTTTGGTGTAATTCCCAAAAATATTCTGTTATACCTCTTTCTTATTACTTATTTAAAGCTCCTGTATCAACAGCGGATATATAGGCATATATCGCACGTTAATTTCATTTAGATATAAGTTAGTATTTAAATTAAAACAGCTTAAAGTTTTGGAAAACTTTATATAAGAATTTTCATTTCAAAATTTTTTTTAGTTTTTATAATCAGATAGTTATCCTTAACAATTACAATGTCAGCAGAAGCATAACATTAAAAAAAAAAAAAAGAGCTGTGCAAGTTAAGGAAACAGTCAAACAGAGGAAACCATAAATATAATTAAGGTAACAACTAACAACCGTGACCATATCAAAAACTGACCCATCTTCACTTTATTTGCATTGAATCGGATTCGCTTTCATTTTAGTAATTATTTTATCAGCAACATGCAAAATGGTGAATCTCTTTCGTATTTCTTTAGTTCTAATGTTTTATAAATGCATGATTGCGAAGCGAGAAATAGAGACAAGAATATAAGATTTTTTTACTTTTTATTTTTTTTCTCTTTTATACAGAGTGAGAGGTTTTGGTAGTGTTAATTGGATTGAAAGCAATGGAGGAAGAGTTGGACATTGAAGCTGAAAGTAAGGCTGAAGATCACTTGGAAGCCACTGCCATCTTTAAGAATGCAAACCAACCTGTTATATTAAAGGTATATGCAGATTGTTTTTGTACATTTCATTGTATAATTAGAAACCTGAGAATCGTACTTCTTTTCAGTATGTTCTTGCCAGGTTGTGGATAAAAAAAAATTTTCCTATATAATTTTGATAGTTAATAGGCATTGTAATGAGCTCTTGATTATTGTACAGTTTGTTGATGTTGTCTATACAATCAAGCGTCGGAAAGAATGCAATTTGTTGGGAAAGAAACCGAGTTCGGAAGAGAAAGTGATCTTACATGGGATCACTGGAATTGTTCAACCTGGGGAAATGTTAGCTATGCTTGGTCCATCAGGCAGTGGCAAAACAACTCTATTGACTGCATTAGGAGGCCGCCTGGGTGGGCGGCTCAATGGAACCATAACTTACAACGGCAAGCCCTTCTCCAATTCAATGAAGCGAAATACAGGGTTTGTTTCTCAAGATGATGTTCTATACCCTCACTTGACAGTGACAGAAACGCTTGTATTCACTGCCCTTCTTCGATTACCGAATAGTTTTAGTAAAGAAGAGAAGATCATGCATGCTGAAGCTATGATCACTCAACTTGGACTAATTAATTGCAAGAATAGCATCATTGGAGATCCATTTTTAAGAGGCATTTCCGGAGGGGAGAGAAAAAGGGTTAGCATAGGTCAAGAAATGCTTATAAACCCGAGCTTGTTGTTGTTGGATGAGCCTACATCGGGTCTGGATTCGACTACAGCTCAAAGGATTGCGTCGACATTGTTGGAGCTAGCTAAAGGTGGAAGAACAGTTGTGCTGACGATTCACCAACCATCGAGTAGGCTATTTTACATGTTTCATAAGGTTTTGCTATTGTCAGAAGGCAATGCTTTGTACTTTGGACAAGGACCGGCTGCTGTGGATTATTTTGACAGCATCGGATATGCCCCATCAGTTGCCATGAACCCTTCAGATTTCCTATTGGATCTTGCAAATGGTACGTCTTCATTTTAACTGCGCACATTGATTTCATTTAGCAATTTTTTAGGCTGATGTTTATGTAGGACAAATTTTGCATACATCTTTTTTCAATTCCTTTAAATTTCATTGAAATTTCAATTGAATTTAGTAACAAATTCTGTGATAATTAACAAAAGATCTTTTATGTCTGGTTAGAGCTGGATCTTTCTGTTAGGTTTCATGTTAGTGAGCCTAGGTTTTGTTTCTTGAAAAATAAGTTCGGCTTTAGGTTTCTCTAGATTGGCTTGTCAATGTCATCAAAGACCCAGATTTTGTTCTTCTGCCATTAATTTGCCTCATTGCGCCTGAAACACCACCATTTTCCCCTGTTTTCCCAATACATGCTCAAAGAAGGATGGAAGGTTGGGGTTTAAAGACCTGGAGCAATTTAACATAGCATTGTTACTGAACAATGTAGGAGAATAGTTCAGGAGCCTGATGCATTGTGGGTGCAGTTTGCTGTCTGGTAGAGTTATTGTGGCAGATTGGGAATGGTGCAAGTTAATCCTCCTCAAGAGTAGTGAGATATTTGTCCGATCACTCAGGATAATGAATCTTATCTTGAACATTCTATTTCACATGATTCATGATATGCACAATATCTATCCTGTTGAGCATCTTGGATAGGGAGTAATATCAAAGTATAACATTTATCATACAACTTAGCTAATAGTCTCAAGTCAAAGGATCACTTATTTTTCTGCTCCAAGTTCTCTGCATGGTTTCTAACTCTGTCTTTCATTATTGATTGATACTTCGTTTGATATGTCAGCAACACAGCTTTGCCATCTAATCCCAATGACTGTTTATGTTAGTTCTTTATCAGATCTAATATTTACTCTCTTCTAAGTTGCTTCGATCCATTCAAGATATTAACTCTTTGTTAACTAATATATCTATTCATACAGAGTAAATCATCATAAATATGAAAATATGGAATGATGGTACATAGAAAAAATTCCCAAATAATATCAGACAAATTTGTAGAATAATAAAAAAAATACATCACCATTTAAATTCTTACTCAAATATACATAAACACTCAATTTCATTGAATAAGCTGCTTTGATGAGTACTACTTAGATGAATAAGCTTATGAAAGATCAGCAAATTGAATCCTGTTATGTTTCTGGTGCAATGCATTATCGTCATTTTAATATTTTTTTTTTGCACAATGAAGGTATTTCATCAAATGAGTCACTGAAGGAGCAAACCCTGGTGAAGAAAACACTAATTTCTGCCTACAAGACCAACATTGCTGAGAAACTAAAGGATGAGCTTCAGGAAGTCAGCAGTCACTCTTCTGACCAATCGGAAAGCAAGAAGTTTCCAAGGTGGGCAACAACTTGGTGGCAACAGTTCACTGCATTGCTTCAAAGAGGAGTAAAGGAAAGGAAGCATGAATCATTCTCTGGCTTAAACCTTGTTGAGGTCCTGGCGGTGTCTATCCTTACAGGACTATTATGGTGGAAATCTGATGTTGCTCACTTGCAGGATCAGGTAATTTAATACCTCCCAATCACTCTGGATCCATTAAAATTCAGCTTGCTTTCCTTTGAATGATTGCAGACACTGATAATTTGGAAACATGTAGATTGGACTCCTCTTCTTTTCTTTGGGATTCTGGAGCTTGTTCCCTCTATACCAAGCAATTTTCACCTTCCCCCAAGAACGGATCATGCTCGAAAGAGAGAGGTCTTCAGGCATGTACAGGCTTTCCTCATACTTCATGTCAAGAACCATTGCTGATCTCCCCATGGAGCTTATGCTTCCCATTGCTTATATCACAATAACATACTGGATGGCAGGATTGAAACCCACGGCAGGAAGTTTCCTGTACACCTTGTTTGCACTTCTTTTCTGTGTCCTTGTCTCTCAAAGCCTTGGACTAGCCCTTGGGGCCTTGGTAATGGACCCAAAAACAGCAGCCATTCTTGGCTCGGTGGTCGTGCTCACTTTCTTGCTCGCCGGTGGGTACTATATCCAACATGTTCCTCCTTTCGTATCATGGATCAAATACCTCTCCATTATCCATCACACATACAAACTCCTCTTGGGGTCTCAATACATGCCAAATCAAACTTACCCTTGCGGTGATCTTGGAAAAGTTTGCTTGGTTGGAGATTTTCCAGCTATAAAAAGTGTAGGCCTCGATGGGCAAGTCCTCTCTGCTGTTGCCCTGGCTATAATGCTCGTGTTTTACCGGTTGATTGCTTATTTGGCCCTCATGAGAATTGGTGTGAGCAAAAAATCCTAGTACTAGCTAAACCTTTTCCATTATGCTAAAACCAAGAATGAAACTTGAACGAATTAAATTAGATGTCACTGTCTTCATTTTTCCTTTCCATTTTAGTGGCATGTATTGTATACTATATGGATGAGAAGTAGAGCTAGAGAGAATTTTCCATCATTCCATTTGATTTAACAAGTTAAAGAAATTAAATTATGCTTTGCGGTTAGTTTTATCTTAAATTACATGACATTGTCATTACTTGTTAGATTTGTCCACGCATCTGGCAGACTATTAGGTCCGCAAGCCTACTTTGATTTGGATTAGGATTCTTTTATCGGAGGTGTATTGATATATACAATAACTACTGAAGGCCTTAGTTCTGATTGGGCCACATACTGTTAGCTTTGTATTTTCATTTCGTTGTAATTGGTCCATGGGGTAATGACTTAACCAATTCCTGTAACAGAATAATTGTTTGTATGTGGTCCACCAATGGCCTATCTATCGTTGGCTGTATATGGCAGAATGGTGCATGGAAAAGGCCTCATGGAATTTTTGATTCAACAGATTCTTTTTCCCAAATTCTGTTATTCACTTATTCTCATTTTCTTTTCTGCGTCTCTAATCTTTCTTTATAAATTCTTTTCTTGAATTTTATAAAGTTATTGGATCCTATTATCATTGGTATATAAAACACAGGCTGATGGGTGGGGAATTTCCTTTTCATGTGGTTATGTAATTTGGTTTATTTATTGCATTTCTCTTCTAACCAAAAAAAAATTAAAGGATTAGAATGATATATATATATATATATATATATATATATATATATATATATTCATGTGGCATAATCGTTTTATGCAATCTTTGTTCGGTAGTTGAATTAATACCATTAATGACCGGCTAGACACTTTATATGGTCCTTTGGACTCCAAAGCAAAACCTTTTATTTGCTGGAGATCATACTCCAACTCTATTCTGTAAATGAGTTGTTTCTCGTGACAATTAAATCTATTAACGATTTGAGTTTTTTATGGAGTCCATGAACTTCATTCGATTGAAACTTTAGATAAATTTTAGCTTTAATACCTAAATATATTCTCTAAGTTTGTCACAGAATAAAATTAAGTTTTCAATATTTAATTGCTTGAAAATCAATCCTAAACGTGCAAAATAATAAAATTAAATATATTTTCGACAAATTTTTTTAATTTTTGTTATCATTGCACAATAATAGATCTTGAATGCGTTAGAGATAGAGGGAATTACGAAAATGTTTTAATTCTATTATTTTGAAATGTTTAATATTGATTTCTATGTAATTAAACATTAAAAGTTTAATTTCATTTTGTAATAAATATAAAGAGTATGTTTGGGTATTAAATCAAAATTTTAAGTTTGAATCTAGTTTGGAACATTATTTAATCAATAAAAATTTGTTTTTTTTATTTATTTTTAATTTTAAAATATTAATAAAATTTATTTTTTAATTTTTAACTTTTTTTTTTGTATTTTCAAACTTATTCAAGTATGATCGAACGAGGTTTTAGATAGGAATCTTAAAATATCAACCGAATATGCTCGGAACAATTTTACAGACAACCACGATATTTTTATTGGCTTCCTCCTGGTGAACAAGTTTGGCCAATGCCTCATAGTCTGTCATGATTGTGGCTGTGTCATAAGCATTCCAGGCCAGATAGGCCTCAGTCATTTTTTTTTCTCTTTTTTTCATTTATTTGTGCCTTGCGTTTTAGCCACAAGTAGTTGATATTTCAGAGGAGAATGTGCTTGTTGCATTGTCAAGTCACATCATAATTTAAGCTGTAATTTAGTTTTCAGTAGGCAGTAGCATTGTCAAGTCAAAGCTTTAGCTTGATTAATATCTACATTGTCTGGTAAGCTTATTATCAATTTGTCCACTCTGTTTTAGCCTTACAGAATATGCTAATTAAGAATGCAAATTATGTTGGGGACAGTTTGATTTAGTAGCATGTGAGTTTGGTTTAATTTGGTTTAGTTATATTTTTGTTCATTAATTGGTTTGGTTGTATGATTTAATTCAATGGTTTTTTATTTGACTGCAATACTTGATTATGATGGTATTTTTTTATATTTGTAATTTCATTGATTTGTCTGCTTATATGATTTAAATCAATAGTTATCCACAATTTTCAAATCTAAAATATCCATATTTCTTTCTTTTTTTTAAAAAAATCAAAATTTAGGATTTTATCAAATTATTTTATGTAGTCTTTTTAAAAAGCGATTCCCATAAATCTGATATTGAATTTTACATTTTATCTTTTTTCTTCTAGCTTTAAATTGAAGTCTCCTTTGAATATATATATATATATATATATATATATATATATATATATATATATCACCAGTGAAATTTTTTTTACTCTACGAGTGAGATTAGAATTATGATACATGTCTTATAAAAATATTAAAAATAAATAAATAAAATAAAACATGTGTCATGATCTTAACTTCGCTTATGAAGTAAAAAAATTCATTAATGGTATATGAAATAATTGTCCTATATATATATATATATTCTTGCCGATTGTGCCTAGTTGCTTAATTTGATGACATCTTGATCACATTCAATTCTTCCAATTTATTATCGAAATCTTAGCTAACTGATATTGAATAAATTAAATATGTTACTATAGTCAACTTAGAAACCGATCAGAAATGACTCAACAAAGAACATTGACCAGAAAAATATTGATTTTAAAGTAGGCACAGATTTGTTTTAAGCAACTTGTTTGATACCATATGCTTATTCCCTATTGGACCATTGCCTGACCTCTCATATTCCAGATTTTGGACAGCTGAATATGAAAAACACCTAAAACACATCATGGCCATTGAAAAACCAATAACTAAAGCCATGCTGTAATGTCCTAAGCTACCATTTTGGTCAAGTGAAAGCAAATTATTTTATTTTGGGAGGTTTGACTGTTATTGAGGCTAGCTTGCATTCATATTAGAAAAAAATCCCAGTCTGATCTGGAATTATAATTAGTGAGTTGAATCTGAGAATATCAGTCTGAAAATCATTGAAAATTTTGATTTTTTTAATTTTAAAAAATTTCCTTAAAAAATAATGAAAGAAGATTGGCTAAAGAGTGACTGAAATCAGAATATTGTCTAATTAATGGAATCATTTAATCATTACAGCTGTCAGTTATCAGAGACTTGTGAAAGGTGTTTGAAACTTGGAAGAAAGTTGTCCAAATGGGAACGCATATAAGACATGTGGGAGGCAAAGTTTCTGATTTTTTTGACAAGTTTTTACTTAGGATTTTAGTCCCTAGTTGAGTGGTTTTGGGCTGCTAGGCGGCTACACCTTTCTCTTTTGTCTTCTTCTTTAGGCCAGTTTGATTTCTTTTAAGCAATTTGCGTAAGATATAGAAAATGGCACTAGGAAAACTTACCATGTTTCGTTGGTCAATTTGATTCCAACTATTTGGGCGGCAAAGTTTTTAGCTTTTATATTTAATTTGTAATTAATGCATTTTCTCTTTTAAATTTGATGAATATAATACTTAAACATAAAAAAAATTATATTTGATGCATTTTTAGTGTATAAATTTCTTATTATTGTTTAATTGTATAATGTATTATAATACCTTATTAATTTATAAATTTAATAATTTTGTTTTTAAGAATTTTTTATTTTAAAATTAATAAGTAACAAAGTATAATTTTATAATTCATTAACAATGCAGGAGACTTGTATAATATTAGTACATTAAATATAAATCCATATAAAAAAATCTTTTTTAAAAAAATATTTTGCTTTTTTTTTGGTACATAATAATTTCATTACGTTGTAATTGGTCCATGGGCTAATGAATTAAGCAATTCCTGTAACAGAATAATTGTTTGTATATGGTCCACCAATGGCCTATCGTTGGCTGTAGATAGCAGAATGGTGCATGGAAAAGGCCTATTGGAACTTTGATTCAACAGATTCTTTTTCCCAAATTCTGTTATTCTCCTTTTCTTTTCTGCATCTCTAATCTTTCTTTATAATTTCTCTTCTTGAATTTTATAAAGTTCTTGGATCCTATTATCAGGGGTATATAGAATTCAGGGTGATGCGTGGGGAATTTCCTTTCCACGTGGTTATCTAATTTACTTTATTTATTGCATTTCTCTTATAACCAAAAAAATAATTTAAAGGATTAGAATGAGATATAAATTCATGTGACATAATTGTTTTATACAATCTTTGTGTTGGTAGTTGAATAAATACCATTAATGACCGGCTAGACACTTTATATGGTCTTTTGGACTCCCAGGCAAAACCTTTTATTTGCCGAAGATCATACTCCAACTAGGGGCGAAAAACGGGTGGATCAGGGTGGGTGCACGGATACGGGCCTAAACGGGTTAAATTTATTTAGGCCTATTTTTAAATATGTCAAATTATATATGTTTAGTCTATTTTTAACGCAGATCGGGTCGATCCGCAGGTCAATTATTTTTTAAATAAAAATAATAAAAATAAAATAAATTTTAAAAAATAATTAAAATTCATATATAAATACAATATAACTACAATTATAATTCACTTACAATATTTTAAAATAAATAATTACAATCTTGAAAAAACATAAATTTCTATTAAATATTAAACTCTTCCAACATATTTTTTTTCACTATTATACATATAATATTATGGTTTGAATTCTAAGTAAAATTACATGAATTCATTTTTTGTTGGAATACAATAAAATCATGTCATGTATTATTTTGTAGGAAATAAAAATACATTAATAATATAATTAAAAAACTAATTATATAAAAAATTAAAAGGGCCTAAATGGGTTGGCCTGCGGGTTGTATGAATCGGCCCGCACAGGCCTCTTCATTAACAGGCCAAAAAAATTGTAACCGGCCCTTAAAAAGCCCGCGGGTTTAACGGATTGACCCGCAAGCTTCGGCCCGTTTTACACCCCTAACTCTAACTCTATTTTGTAAATGAGTTGTTTCTCATGACAATTAAATCTGTTAACAATTTGAGTTTTTTATGGAGTCCATTAACTTGATTCGATTGAAACTTTAGATAAATTTTAGGTTTAATACCCAAGTATACCCTTTACATTTATCACAAAATGAAATTAAATCTTTAAAATTTAATTGTATGGAAATCAATCCTAAAGTGTCAAAATAACATAATTAAATACATTTTCGGTAAATTCTTTAATTGTCATTACTCTTGCACATAAATAAAATTTAAATGTGTTAGAGGTAGAGGGAATTAATGGAAATATTTTTAATTTTATTATTTTAAAATATTTAGTACTGATTTTTATGCAATTAAACATTAAAAGTATAATTATATTTTGTAATAAACGTGAAGAGTATATTTGGGTATTAAATCAAAATTTTAAGTTTGAATCTAGTTTGGAACATTATTTAATCAATAAAAGTTAGTTTTTTATTTAATTTTAAAATATTAATAAAAAATTTGTTTTTTATTTTTTAACATTTTTTTTACTATTTTCAAACTTATTCAAGTATGATCGAACGAGGTTTTAGATAAGAATCTTTAATTATCAACCGAATATGATCGGAACCATAAACAATTTTAATGACAACCACGACATTTTTGTTGGCTTCCTGGTGAACAAGTTTGGCCAATGCCTTATAGTCTGTCATGATTGTGGCTGTGTCATACGCATCCCAGCCCTGGTAGGCCTCAGACCTCAGTCATTGTTTTTCTCTTTTTTCATTTATTTGTGCCATGCGTTTTAGCCACAAGTACTTGATATTTCAGAGGAGAATGTGTTTGTTGCATTGTTAAGTCACATCATAATTTAAGCTGTAATAGTTGTCAGTAGCATTGTCAAGTCAAAGCTTTAGCTTGATTAATATGTACATTGTCTGGTAAGCTTATTGTCAATTTGTCCACTCTGTTTTAGCCTTACGTAATATGCTAATTAAGAATGCAAATTACGTTGGGGACAGTTTGATTTAGTAGCATGTGAGTTTGGTTTAATTTGGTTTAGTTATATTTTTGTTCATTAATTGGTTTGGTTGTATGATTTAATTGAATGGTTTTTTATTTGAATGCAATACTTGATTATGATGATATTTTTTTTATATTTGTAATTTCATTGATTTGTCTGCTTATATGATTTAATTCAATAGTTATCCACAATTTTTCAAATCTAAAATATCTATATTTCTTTCTTTTTAGAAAAAAATCAAAATTTAGGGTTTTATTAAATTATTTTATGAAGTCTTTTTAAAAAGTGATTTCCCATAAATTTGATATTCAAAATTTACATTTTATCTTTTTTTTTCTAGCTTTAAATTGTAATCTCCTTTGAACATATATATATATATATATATATATATATAATTATGATATACACCATCAGTGAAATTTTTTGTACTTCACAAGTAAGGTTAGAATTATGATATATGTCTTATAAAATATTAAAAATAAATAAATAAATAAAATAAAACATGTGTCATGATCCTAACTTCGTTTATGAAGAAAAAAACTTCACCGATAGTATATGAAATAATTGTCCTCTCTATATATATATATTTATATATTTATATATTCTAGCCGATTGTGCCTAGTTGCTTAATTTGATGACATCTGGATCACATTCAATTCTTCCAATTTATTATCGAAATCTTAGCTAACTGATATTGAATAAATTAAATATGTTATTATAGTCAACTTAGTAACTGATCAGAAATGACTCAACGAAGAACATTGACCAGAAAAATATTGATTTTAAAGTAGGCACAGATTTCTTTAAAGCAATTTGTTTAATACCATATGCTTATTGCCTATTGGACCATTGCCTGACCTCTCATATTCCAGATTTTGGACAGCCGAATATGAAACACACCTAAAACACATCATGGCCATTGAAAAACCAATAACTAAAGCCATGCTGTAATGTCCTAAGCTACAATTTTGGTCAAGTGAAAGCAAATTATTTTATTTTGGGGTTGTGACTGTTATTGAAGCTAGCTTGCATGCATATTAGAAAAAAATCCCAGTCTGATCCGGAATTATAATTAGTGAGTTGAATCTGAGAATATCAGTCTGAAAATCATTGAAAATGTTGATTTTTTTTTAATTTTAAAAAATTTCCTTAAAAAATAATGAAAGAAGATTGGCTAAAGAGTGACTGAAATCAGAATATTGTCTAATTAATGGTATCATTTAATCATTACAGCTGTCAGTTATCAGAGACTTGTGAGAGGTTTCTGGAACTTGAAAGAAAGTTGTCCAAATGGGAAGGCATATAAGACATGTGGGAGGCAAAGTTTCTGATTTTTTTGACAAGTTTTACTTAGGATTTTAGTCCCTAGTTGAGTGGTTTTGGGCTGCTAGGCGGCTACACCTTTCTCTTTTGTCATCTTATTTAGGCCAATTTGATTTCTTTTAAGCAATTTGTGTAAGATACAGAAAATGGCACTAGGAAAACTTACCATGTTTTGTTGGTCAATTTGATTCCAACTATTTGGGCGGCAATGTATTAGCTTTTATATTTAATTTGTAATTAATGAATTTTCTCTTTTAAATTTGATGAATATAATACTTAAACATAAAAAAAATTATATTTGATGCATTTTTAGTGTATAAATTTCTTATTATCCTTGAATTGTATAATGTATTATAATACCTTATTAATTTATTAATTTAATAATTTTGTTTTTAAGAATTTTTTATTTTAAAATTAATAAGTAATAAAGTATGATTTTATAATTCATTGACAATGCAAGAGACTTGTATAATATTATTACATTAAATATAAATCCATATAAAAAAATCTTTTTTTAAAATAATATTTTGCTTATTCTTTTTTTGGTACATAATATTTTCATTATTGTTATTCTTAAGGATTGCATGATACACACTTTAGTCGAATTCTTAAGTAAATACTAACACCCACTCAGAAAAAAAAAATGGAATATATAATTAATGGTGTTTAACTTAAACACCAAGGTCCAACATTGGAGAAAAATGCAAACTAAAGAAAGACTAAAATTAATATGCTAACTACATTTGAAGACAATATGAGCAAGTGGTTGTTACCATTTTTAGGAGAGATTATGTTCAAGGTTCGAATTTTCTTTTATTCTTGTATCTTAACCTTTTTATTAATAAAAAAAATTGAAAGACAATAAGTTTTTTATTTTAAATGTACAAGAAATATATCATAGTGAAATTTCTCATATGCTGATAAAGAATGTAGTTGAAAAATAAAGTAGTAGTTATCTTTGTATTTTACACATTTAGCATATGCACATTAACATATATTGACTTTGTATTCCAAATGCCTTCAAATGACATTATTATTACATCCAAATTCAATCAGTCATCATATCATATTTTTGAAAAATACAGGAGGAATTTACAAACAATAGTATAAAATTAATTTAATTTCACACTTTCGTATATTTTTATATGATTTTTATTTTTAATTCGAATGTAATTAGCCTTTATTTTTTATTTACCATAAATCATGTATACCAAATTTGAAATTGTTAAAATGTTTGACTTTTTATTCGATAATAATAAAATTTTAATTGTTAATATATATTGAGAAAATTTGTTTTTCTTTATTGAAATGATAAATATCTTATAAACTTAAGACTTTACATGCATGATGGACATGTGTAGGTTGTTAAATCTAATGGTTAGTTTATAAAAATATCAGTCTTGTGAAATTATAAAATGATGTAAAAAAATCTATTTTACACTTATATAATTTGATTTTATATTTTTTAATAATTTTTTTGAAGTTTGCTTGGTTCTTTGTTCTTGGGCATTCATTAAAGTCTAAGATTATGGTTTAAAAGCACTTATTTTTTGGTTCATTAATTTATTAAACACTTATATAATTTGATTTTATATTTTTTAATAAATTTTTTGAAATTTACTTGGTTCTTTGTTCTTGGGCATTCATAAAAGTCTAAGATTAAGGCTTTAAAAGCACTTATTAAACCTTAGAAGAATATATATGCACGCTCATGCAGCAGACAATAGGCCAAGCGAAGTCAAAATGTAAGATGCAGATTCATATGGACTCTATCTGCCTTAATCAAAAAATCTTCATATCTTTAGGCATAATCAAAGCAAAGAAAAAGATTATTTTTGGCCAAAAACATAAAAGCCTCCAATGAAAAGCTTTCCAATTGAATATAAACAAACAACAGAAAGTTTCAAAAATCAATAAATTTTTGTTCATTCTTTTAGTTAGGCAATGAGGGTTGCTCTGCTCCCTCTTTTTAATTTATTTAAATCACATATGGGCTGCTCTCCTCTTCATAGAAATAAGAAGAGAAATTAGGAGACAGTTTGTCAATAGTAGACTTAAACATTGAAAATTGAGAAGAGAAAATTGAAAGTTTGAAACCCCATTTAATGCATTTTTCACTGTTGAAATACTGAAGCTAACAACAGAAGCAAGATGAAAAAGAAAGAGCCAAATAGAAAGAAGAAGATAAAATAGGATTATGAATTATGAATCTTATTTCTTGTTTGTATTCTGAGTAACATTTGTTTATTTATACCAATTACACTTGACTTTACCCTTTCTAACTGCTTTTAACTACTAACTAACTTTTGCTGGTATTACAGTTATGATAGATATAACTATCATAACTATCATCTAATACAACTTTGCTATTACTCCCCTTTAAACCAGGCACCTCCCCTTCGAGCTTCTGAATATTACTCCCCTTTAAACCAGGCACCTTCCCTTCGAGCTTCTGAACTCTGCTATTTGACAGGTGGGAAAAGATTGGACAGTAAGTTTAGAACGTAGCCGTGCAAAATTTTGTAAGGATAAAGGCTTGGTTAGAATGTCTGCAATCTGATCATGAGCTGGAAGATGACTAACTGTAATAACATGTTGCAACACCTTTTCCCTGACAAAAAACAGATCAAGCTCCATGTGTTTGGTTCTGGTGTGTTGTACTGGATTTGCTGACAAAGCCACTGTTGAAAGATTATCACACCAGATGTGAGGTTTAACAGGGAGTTCCAGTCCAATTTCAGATAACAAGGATTGAATCCAAGTTATCTCAGCAGTAAGGTTGGCTAGGCTTCTGAACTCTGCTTCAGTACTAGACCTGGACACAGTGGCCTGTTTTTTTGAGCTCCAAGAGATGAGATTGTCCTCGAGAAACACACAATACCCAGACACAGACCTTCTATCATCAGGATCAGTAGCCCAGTCAGCATCTGTGAAACCTGTAAGTGTTAGAACCGAGGAAGGTTTCAACAAAAGACCATGATGTAAGGTACCACAAAGATATCTGAATATCCTTTTAACAGTTTTCCAATGCTCATCCATAGGCTTGTGCATGAATTGAGACACCTTGTTGACACTGAAAGCTAACATAGGCCTAGTGATGGTGATGCATTGGAGAGCACCAACAGCACTCCTATACTGGTGTACATCCTGAATTGGAGACCCACAAGTAGCAGACAACTTCAAAGAGCTCACCATAGGAGTAGGTAAAGACTTGGCTTCTTGCATATTAAACTTGCTCAAAACATCTTTAATGTACTTAGTTTGTGTCAACAAAATACCATGAGGGAGATACTGAACTTCCACTCCAAGGAAAAAATTCAAGGAACTAAGATCCTTGAGAGAAAATGTTGTGTTCAAGCTGTGAATTAAGTCATTTACCTCAGAAGTTGAGCTACCAGTGACTATGATGTCATCCACATAGACTAAAACATAGATGCTTGATGAAGTGGACCTCTTAACAAATAAGGATTGATCAGACCGAGAAGAAACAAAACCTTGCTGTGTGAGAAATGATTGGAGCTTATCATACCAGGCCCTAGGAGCCTGTTTCAGTCCATATAATGCTTTATGTAGCTTGCAAACTACTGCTGGTCTCCCTTATGTACTTCAAAACCTGGTGGTTGAGTCATATACACTTCTTCATTAAGAGTCCCATTAAGAAAAGCATTGTTGACATCAACTTGCCTCAAGCACCAACCTCTAGATAAAGCCAAAGTCAGTACAACTCTAATAGTTGTAGGCTTCACAACAGGACTGAATGTCTCCCAAAAATCAATACCAGGCTGTTGCAAGTATCCTTTTGCAACTAAACGAGCCTTATACCTCCCAATAGATCCACTGAGTTCCTTTTTAGTTTAAACACCCATTTACAATCAATGGCAGATCTGTGAGAAGGATAAGGAACTAAGGACTAGGTGCCATTCTTCATTAATGCATTGTACTCTTCATGAACAGCTGCTGTCCACTTACTGTGTTGAAGAGCTTGAGAAATAGATTTTGGTTCATGACAATCAAGATCAGCCACATATGCTTTTGGTTGAAAAATCCCATTCTTAGATCTGGTTGTCATAGGATGTTGGTTTATAGTAACTGTTGGAGGTGGTCCTAAAAGTGAAGGTGAATCACGGATTTGTGGAAGAATAGTTTGAGTAGAGGGTACTGGTGTAGCATTAGATGTAGGTGTAGGAGAGGGTGACATAGATGACAATTGTGGATAAAGTTCATGATTCGAAAAATGAGAAACAGAGGAATCATGAACAGGAATTGATGAATTATTATTAGAGGTCCTAACAACTAAAGGAGGTGAAGGCAATGAAACTAGTTTAGTAACAGAAGTGGAAGAAGGAAAGAGACTAGAATAAGGAAATATTTTCTCATCAAATATAACATGTCTCGAAATAAAGAGATGACCATTTTGATCAAGACACCTATAGCCTTTATGACTAGGATTGTAACCCAAGAATAAACAAGGGGAAGATCGAAAACTTAATTTATTTGTATGAAATGGTCGAAGATAGGGAAAACAAAGGCATCCAAAAACTTTAAGAAATGAATAATCTGGTTTTGCTTTGTAAAGCATCTCAAAAGGAGACTTTGACATCAATGTAGTAGAAGGCAACCTGTTTATAAGATACACTGCTGAAGAAAATGCTTCTGACCAGAATTTAAAAGGTAATGCAGCTTGAGAAAGTAATGTTAGGCCTGTTTCAACTATGTGCCTGTGTTTTCTCTCAACAATCCCATTTTGTTGGGATGTATGAGGACAGTAATGCCTGAAAATGATACCCTCTGAGTTGAGAAAAGAGGTGAAACTTCTAAATTCACCTCCCCAATCTGTTTGAAGGATTTTTATAGAAGCAGAAAATTGATTTTCAACCTATTTCTTAAAGTGAATGAAAGAAGGTAAAGCTTCATATTTTGTTTTAAGAAAATAAATCCAAGTGTGCCTGGAGTAGGCATCAACAAATGATATGTAGTATCTAAAACCATTCCCAGAAAGGTATGGGGCAAGACCCCATAAGTGAGATTCAACGAGATGAAATGGAGAGTTATAGGATGTCATTGATAAAGCAAAAGGTAGTATATGGCTTTTAGCCTGTTGACAATGAAGACAAATGTAATTTTTATTGATTTTACTAGGAATATTACAAAATGAGAGTACTTTTGAAACAACAATAGAATGAGGGTGTCCTAATCTTCTATGCCAAAGTTTAAAAGTATCTATTTGTGACTCAGAACCTTCTTGAAATTCTGATGATGAAGACAATTGTGAAACATGTATTTCTTTTTGACTGTGAGCATTAGCAGCAGCAGGTGTATCTATAGACAGATTAAACTTGTACAAG
Organism: Heritiera littoralis; assembly: GCA_031772115.1. Lineage (NCBI taxonomy): Eukaryota > Viridiplantae > Streptophyta > Magnoliopsida > Malvales > Malvaceae > Heritiera > Heritiera littoralis. Next base: position 381,735 of record JAPDPK010000143.1, on the reverse strand, counting down.
CCTTGGTCAACAATCCCTTTGAGAAGTACCTGCTTGGTGATAGGGTCCTTAATAAAGCAAAAATCAGAATGAAATTCAAAAAAGACTCCATTATCTCTACAGAATTGAGAAACAGACAAGAGATTCTTTTTTATTTCTGGAACATGAAGAATATTTCTAAGTTTAAATGATTTAGACAAAGAGTTGTTAAGGATAGAGGAGTGACTTATACTTGCAATGTTAAGACCAACTCCATTTCCCATGTGAAGTTTACCAACTCCATGATACTCAGATCCAATATTGAGATTTTCCATAGCATTTGTGACATGATTTGTTGCCCCTGAGTCTGGATACCAAGCAGAATCTGTTAATGAGTTGGAAGTGGCTATCATAGCTTCTGCATTGTTGACTTGGTGTTGAACTCCAAAACCACCATTTCTTGAGTGGAAAGAAGAATTAAATGAAGATTCACCAGGGTCAGGATTACACAACAAATCAAATCTGTGAAAGCATTTGTGAACAGTATGGCCTATTTTACCACAAAGTTGACACTGTGGTTTTGAACCAAAACCACCTCTCCCTTCGAATCTCCCTCTGCTTTGAATTCCTCTGCCACCATCATTATTAAGTCTTCTAGATCCACGACTAAAACCATCAGCTTGAAATCTTTTCTGATGCATAGACAAATTTGCAGAGGCAGGGAATGCTTCTGCAAAAGAAGAATTCTGGACAATTCTTGATTCTGTGGCAAACAAGAGGGCTGAGGTTGTCTTCCAGGTTGGTAAATCTTTCTGTGTGGAAATAGCAGCCACAATAGCATCAAACTCCTGACCAAGACCAGATAGGGCTGTATGCACCAATTCATCTTCACCCATTTTACAGCCACATGACTGTAATGTATCCCAAAGAGACTTTATCTTGACGAGATAATCTTTCATACTCATAGAGCCTTTCTTAATGCTTTGAAACTGCCTCTTGTATTGCATTACTTTTGCATTTGTTTGTGATGCAAAATATTCTTCAATAGCATCCCATAGATCTTTGGTTGTTTCACAACTAACCAGGCTTGGTAAAACTTCAGTATTGATCGAAGAAAGAATCCAAGAAACAAGAAGCTGATCTTGTCGATCATACAACTCAAATTCAGAAGATCCAACAGGAGGAATAGGCTGCTTACCATCAACGTAGCCTTTCAGGCCATGCCCTCGAAGAGTTGCATTTACTTGCTGTTTCCATAGCAGATAATTGTGATCTTCCAACTTTACTGTGATTGTTTGTGAACTAGGATTAACCACCGAGAGAGAAGAGGATTCTTTACCATTCGTTGAATCATTCTCATTTGCTGGCTCTGGTACCATGTTGAAATACTGAAGCTAACAACAGAAGCAAGATGAAGAAGAAAGAACTAAATAGAAAGAAGAAGAGAAAATAGGATTCTGAATTATGAATCTTATTTCTTGTTTGTATTCTGAGTAACATTTGTTTATTTATACCAATTACACTTGACTTTACCCTTTCTAACTGCTTTTAACTACTAACTAACTTTTGCTGGTATTACAGTTATGATAGATATAACTATCATAACTGTCATCTAATACAACTCTGCTATTATTCACAAGTACAGAATCTGTTGCATTTTACTTTTCTTTGTTCAAATTGACAATTAATTCAATAATTCAATCAAGTGGACTTACTGTTCGTATTTGTTTCTAATTTCATACATATTCTGCTTTTGTGTTCACTTTGCAACAAACAAGGATTTCAATTAAAAAAATAAAAAGAAAATAAACTATTATGAAACCCTCGACTCTAAGCCTAAATATTTAATACACCTTTATTGGAGTTTTAAAAATCTATTGTATTGGTAGATATTTATGTAAGGTATATTTTAAAAAATGAATAAAAATAAAAAACATGTAACAATCTTTTACTATTTTTCGTGAAGGTTAAAAATTTTACTAATGATCTATTAAATTAATAAATCTAAATTGTTTCTTATTAGTTGAATTTTGATTTTTTAGATATTTTATAAATCAATACTAATACTACTATTTACTAGTAAAATGAGCTATTAATTAAGTTCATATTCGACATGTGCTGTAATTTTTTTTATTCTCTTTGTTTCAATTTTTGTCAAAATTGTATTTCTAGAAATTACTTATATTTTCTTAGTCAATGATTTTCTCTACAAAATTTTCTCCATTCAACTTATTTTGTCAAATTTACATATCAACTATGTAAAGAAATTCAATATTTAAACTCAAATTCTAAATTAGTTCTTTTTCTTTATTCAATTTATTCTTTTTCTTACTTTTCTTCCCTTTGTTTCCAAATTAAGAAATAAAAGGAAATGAAACCCACTTCAAAATTTCTAAACTGCATAGAATATATTAACTATAACGGCCATGCATGACTAGACCAAAGGAGTAGTTAGACAGTTGGATTATCATTAAATTACAACTAAATGGTGGTGATCATAGAGAAATGCTTACTATCAAGTTAGTTTAAGTCTGACTTTGAGTATTAATTTTAATGATCATATCTGTATTGTTTTTTAGATGTAAAAATTTTACAAATCTAAAATTTGATACTCAACATCCACATTATTGTACTAACTTATGAAAATCATCATGTACAAAAGGTTCAAAAAGAGAAAAAAAATTGTTCAATATTCTTTGGTAGCTCTCGATTCCATTTCCTCCCCATCTTTTGTATACTTCAGTTTCACCTGATGGGTTGGACAGACATCACTTTTTTCGTCTATCATAAAAAGGATTAAATAAAATAATTATTCCCTAATTAATGGTAGTTCAAATGATAAAACAATAAAATATTCCTTTATATTGATCATTCTAATTCTAATATATAAAAACACGTAGTTTTCAATTATTTTAAAAAAGTCTATTAATAATTAGATTTTTTATCTAAATCCTTAATTCACCATTTAATTTTCAATAATCCTTTTCAATAAACATAATTTCACTTTTCCCACGTGTCAATCATAGAAAAAAGGTGCTTATTCTTGCTATAATTAAGAGAAGGATACACTTGAACTCGCCCAATCAAAATACCATTTGTAAAGCTCTGTTTGGCTAAGAGAAAAGAAAAAGTAACCCTTTTGAAATAACAGCTCAAAAAACAGAAAGAAAAGCTGGAAAAAGAAAGCCCTAATATCCTGCCAAACCCCGAAAAGGAAACTTAGTTTTCTTAGCCATGGAGAATTGTACAAAGTGAATTAAATACAAAAGCAGCCCTATTATTCTTTCTGCCTTCAACATCACATCTTTCATTCTGCGTGTGTAGACTGTAGAGAGGTGACCATTGCAGTGCGCAAGCTTTTACGGCCCTCACTTGAAAATGGTTTGTTTTTCATTTGTCTTTTTGTTGGTTTTGTTTTGTTGCTTCGAAATAGAAGGGCAATTATTGAGAGAATAGAAATTACAAAATAAGGTGGAGCGCCAAGAGTATTTACTGCTTGCACTGATGGATAAAACTATTTATTCAAAAGAAAATGAAAACCCGGTTTTGTAAGAGAAAACTGTCATTAAGTGTGGCTGCCATATGAGATACTCAAACCTGATTAAAATTAACTTCATATAAGTTTGATTAAAAATTAATACTAATATCTGATCTGATTAATCATATTTGCAAAAAATGGAAACATGCATGACATATTAAATCAAAATAACATGCTTATTGGTGATAAAATCCAACTCGAACCTAAATTTGGAATAAAAATATTTAAAATTGATTTTTATACATTAATTAATGAAAATTAAATTTAACTCTTAAAACAAATTAAATTTAAATCCATATTTAGAACAATTCATAAATTAATTTAGTAAATATTACATGAATAATAGATAATTAATATATAGATAAAAATAATATTAAATTAAAATTTAATATTAAAAATTATTATTTACAGTTGACTCAAATAATACAAAAGTATGCGATTATAAAGTATCCATTGTCATCTCTAATAATCATTATTATTTCACCTCAAGTCATATATATATATATATATATAATATATATATATATATGTATGTATGTATGTCCTGCAATCTTATTGCTTGTTCCAAGATTGGTAGAGCTAGATCTAACCATTTGAGACTATTTTCGAGTGTCAAAGATCAATTTGTCATTTGTGTTGTTTGTATTTTAAATTAGGATTAAATAGTTGGATACCACCATCGAGGCAAAAGAATTAATCCAAAGTAAATTTGATGATTTAAGACTGATAATAGTCCCAAACTTGTTGGATCTAGCCAAATGAAATGTTTTCGGTTAAAGATGAAGTCAATGGAGAGTTGATAAGGCTAATTAAGGGCACCCTAGCTTTTCCAATATATCTCAATTTTACTATTGAAGTTGTATTTTTGCATGTAATCTTTTTTTTTGTGTAAATCACATGTATCTTCATCCGTTTTAATAGTGTGTAACTAATTCTACTTAGGGTTTCGTTACAGTTAAGGCTCCTCACTTTTCTCCAAAAGTGTGTTTAGTAGAGATCGAATCCAAAAGTTCCCACTTACAAACTCAACTTACGTTACCAATTAAACCTCAACCTATAGGTCATGTAATCTTTTTTTTTGGTTACGGGTCATGTAATCTTTACTTTAGCCTTCCCTAGGTTTTAGAAACTATAATATCTAAATAAACCCTCAAATTTTATAAGAAAAATGAAATTAAGCCAGTGATATTTATCACATGACATTAAAATTATGAGTTTTTGTTTCATTGTATTTATACCCATTAAAATTTGAAAATAGAAGAATAAAATCTATTTGCTAGAATAATTGAAATAGTATTTCTTAATGTATTTTTCATCTAAAATACAAACTCTTAAATGATGTAATTGATTTTTTAAAATATAAGTATATCAAAATTCCCTTTATAAATGATTATCTTGTTATATTTTAATAAATAATATTTTAATTAGTTACAACTTTTACAAAATTACACTATAAAAATCCATCTTTTTATTTTGCAAAGAGTCATGTGCACTAACTACTACATCAAACACTGCAATGCACCAATTCGTGTATTTTCATGTTAAAGTTTAATTTTTGTTTTTTATTCAGTCTAATTGATTAATTCAAGTTTTTGGTTTGAGTTTTTCTTCAATATTAACTTGCATTTTTAATTGAAATATAAAATTTACATTTTTTAATCAAAATAGTGCAAATTATAAAATATTAATCAATAAAATATGCGATTATTATTCATATTCAAATCAATGCATGTATGAACCAATTTGAATTTATGTAATCTGATGATTTTATTTCTAAAAATTCAAATTAATTTTTTTATAATTTAAATCGAACCAATCCAAAACCTCTCAATTTTATTCGATTGTTTAAACTCTAGTTCTGAATAAAGTATAATACTAATCTTCCTTTTATGCGCATGATTTGACAACAAAATCTTTAGAGTTTGAATTGTGTGCTCAGCTCGTCAAAATCCATTCCTGATTCCTCTCATTAAAACCTAATGTCACTTCATTTATGTGAGCTAAACCTCCCTTAGGTGCCCTTTTGACCCACCAAAAACTTCAAATTTTATGCCATGCCGTACCCATAACTTTCTTCTTTTGTTTTTACTTCTGCTATGAGTCTCCACGTATACAAATTTTTGAAAAAGACAAAAAGGAAAGAGATGAGAAAGAGAACTCAATTTTGCACATTCGTGGCAATTCGACTTCACAAGTTGAGTCTTTATCAATCATTAATCACGTTAATTTAATACTTTCTATTTAATTGTGATTTAAAATTCGATCAATTTAATTTTTATTAATATTAAAATATGATATGACGATGATAGGAAAGAAACATTAAACATTGGAAAATAAGTTAAAAGTATAATACTTTATGAATTAAGACTCTAAATCACAATAATTGGATAAAAACTTAATTTTTGAGTTAGATTGAATTCATATAATTATGACTTCATAATCGCATCACATTTGAAATTAGTAGCAATGAATTTACATTTTTGTGTTGTCTATGTTTAAAATTGACAAAACTTATCCAAATTCAAATAAAATGCTTAAACCAAAATGACATTAATTTTTTTCAATCCAAATATTCAGCCTTAAATGATTCAACTCAAATCTTAAGTGACCTGGTCAATTATCATACTTGAAATTAATAAATGATTTACATTTTTGTGTTATTTATATACTTTTTGGTTCATAAAGTGATAAAAACGAAATAAAAGAATCGAAATTTTAACTTAAATTCTCCTTCGTAAAATTATTCAAAAGAAAAGATTAATCCAAGAACATAAAAACTCTTTTCTATCCAAAATATTCAACTTCAAATGATTCAATCCAAATCTTAAGTGACCTGTAATCAATAATTTCTTGGATATAAAAGTGCAATCGAATAATCAATCAACAGCAACTTTTATGAGCATTAAAGAAAAAGCTAATGAAAGAAGAATCCAGTTCTTAGGAAAACACTCAAAAAAACAGTTTGACCAAGTTATAACAACCAATCAAATTTCTTACAATTCCAAATGGTCCAAACCCATGTAATGCTTTAAAACTTGTAAGCTGGCCAGTCCACAGCATAGAAGTTCTTGAGTGAAAGAAACCCTAATCCAACGTATAAAAGCAAGAAACCCTAAAACAAAAAGTCAAGAAACGTGTCGCTATAATAAGCTGCCACCTTATTTTCCTCTCTTTTCTCCACAATAACTCTTCTCTGTTTATTTTTCTCACAAAATTCTGGCCGACTTACGTACACGTGTTCGATTTCCGCCGCCGACGTGACCTCCTCCATTCTTAGCGTGAAAAACGTTAAACTTATGGAAAAAAACCAATAAAAAATTAATATTATCGGGCTTAATAATTTTATTACTATAATATCAAAATAACATTAATACACAAAAATTTTGTATTTTAAATAAATCGATATAATATAATCGTAAATAAATATACGAATCATTGGTTAATTTTTTAATGTTTTTCGTGGGATTGATGAAAGCTTTGGTACAACCTTTTGGGAATTGGGGTTTTAGAAAAAAGAATGAAAAATGGACACGTGTCGGAGAAATGTTGACTCACATTTTGTGATTTTTCGTGACGGTTCATGCACCCTCTTGGTCGGGATAAGGAAGGCCGCGTGACGCTCAGCACGTGGCATACTTTTGACGGTGATAAATATAAAATGGGTCCCATTTAGCCAACAGTAGCACGAGGACGACCGTGCTTTCTTTCTCAAACACTATCCATTATCATCCCTTCTATTTAAACGCCCCCCATTTCCATAATGCTCCGAAGAGAAAATAGAAAAAACCAAAACAAAAACAGAATCATTTTTACAATCCCATTTTCTCTCTAGCTAGAGTTTTTTGTTTTCTTATTCAAATTCAATTCAATTCTTTTGTTTGGCTGCCAAGAATATCTTGAACATGGGAGTGGCAGAGACAGACCCATTGGCCCAACTGAGCTTGCCGCCAGGATTTCGGTTTTATCCAACTGATGAAGAGCTTCTAGTCCAATACTTGTGCAGGAAAGTTGCAGGGTACCATTTTTCTCTGCAACTCATTGCCGAAATCGATTTATACAAATTTGATCCCTGGGTTTTACCAAGTAAGCTAATCAAATCGAACAAAAGGGTAAATTTCTCTTACAATCTTACTGATTTTGCTGATCGAAATGTTTGGTTTTGATTTAGGTAAAGCTCTGTTTGGTGAAAAGGAATGGTACTTCTTTAGTCCTAGAGAGCGGAAATATCCCAACGGATCACGACCGAATAGAGTTGCCGGTACAGGGTATTGGAAGGCTACCGGAACTGACAAAGTTATTACAACCGAAGGCCGTAAAGTTGGTATCAAGAAAGCTCTGGTTTTTTACATCGGAAAAGCTCCAAAAGGCACAAAGACTAATTGGATTATGCACGAGTATCGACTCATTGAAGCATCCTGTAAAAATGGCGGCTCCAAGGTAAGATAAGAGTTAAGTTATTTAGTGGCTCCAAAATAGCCTTAGGATACTAGAAGGTTTATACAAAAAAAAAAAAGTAAAGATATTTAGTTATTAATAACTATTTAAGTAGTTTTTTATATAACGTTGTATTATTTGTAATTGAAATTTAAAATTTTCATTTTCATTAGATTTGGCAATATTAAAAGTTACATATAAACGACATGGAAATAATATAAAAAAGTTATGAAAATGACAAATATTTGGGTTTTGACTAAAATTATATTAGAATTTGACAAAAAAAATTTATTTTTATTCTATTTTGTTGTACAAAGAAAATGAAGAGTCAATCTTTAATCTAATCATTCATAAAGAGAAATAACAACAGTAAGCTTTAATTTGTTGTTAATTTTATTTTGTATTTGATGCGTAAACATGATAATTTTTATGTTTCAAACATGACATAAGTACACTAATTTTCAAATTTAATTTTAATCATATAACAAAATTGCGCTAAATAATAAAATCTTCAAAAAGTTTGTATTTAAATTAGACGAATTGAAAAAAATATCACATTAAACGCGTCGATGAATTATGAGATTGATAAATTTCAATACGATATAAGTATACCAATTGTGAGATTTAATTTTAACCACGTAATTAAGTTGCCTGTAAAATAATGACTTAATGAAGAATTATTGTTAATTGTTTTTTTTTTTTTTCATTTGTCGCAGTTGGATGAGTGGGTTTTATGCCGGATATACAAGAAGAATTCGAGTGCTCAAAAACAATTGTCAGGCGTTTCAAGTAAAGAGCATAGCAATAATGGCTCATCTTCTTCTTCCTCTTCTCAACTCGACGATATGCTTGAGTCATTGCCAGAGTTAGACGATCGTTTCTCTGCTTTGCCACGCATGAACTCGTTGAAAACGCTTCAGCATGATGAGAAAGCGGGGTTTCACAATCTGGGTAGTGGGAATTTAGATTGGGCGAGTCTCGCAGGGCTTAACTCGGGGTCCGACTTGGTAACGGGTGGACAAACTCAGACTCAGAGTCAGGGGATTCCGAGTTATGGAAACAATAACGTATTTGTCCCTACAATGCCGGCTACACTCTGCCAGATTGACACATCAAATAATGTTGGTAACTCGGTGGAAGAGGAGGTGCACAGTGGATTCAGAACTCAGCGAGTTGATAACTCAGGGTTTTTCCAACAAAACTCGAGTGTGTTGACTCAGAACTTCTCTAACTCTATTGACCCCTATGGATTTCGGTACCCGACTCAACCGGGTGGCTTTGGGTTAAGACAATAAAAAAGAAAAGAAATAGGATAGGGACAGAAGAGGAATTTCAGAAATTTGTGTAAATATTTGAAATTCTTTGGACTAACCTTTTGGGATTAGATACCAAAAGAGGTTTTTTTTTTAGTGGGGAATTATTAAGAGTTGTGAAGTGTGACAAAACTGAATCAGATTGATATTGAGTTGGGTTGAAATTCAAGTGTTAGTATTTATATATAGTCTTAAGTTAGTAGTTTTCATAATATTAAGGCTTAATACCCAAACATATCCTCAATGTTTGCTATAAAATAGAATTAAGCACTTAACGTTTAATTGCATGGATATCAATCTAAACGCTTCAAACTAACATAATTAAGTACATTTCTGTTAAATTTTGTAATTTCCGTTACCATTGAAAATAACTGTAATAAAACTTTACCGCGTTAGAGGGAGTTAACGGAAAGGTCTTTAATTCTGTTATTTTGTAACGTTTAAGACTGATTTTCATGCAATTAAACATAAAAAGTATAATTCCATTTTGTGGTAAACATGAAAGGTATATATGGTATCACATCCTGAATATACAGTATTTTACGCTTTTTCACACTTTTCCATACACGTGAATTGGTTGGGCTGTCTGCGATGCCTTTATTTCTCACTTTTAATTAACTATGAACAGTAATAACCCTAATTTAATTTAATTTACGAAAGTATGATTATTTTAAAAACAATATTTGATTAAATACTTACATCCCCTGCCTATAATACAAAACTATAGTACTGTAAAACAAAATCTGAACATATAAAAGAAAATAATATACCTCCAGGATCTAAACAAGCTACCTTAGGGTACTCAATACGCAGCCGGTAATCCTTGGATGATATATCTCTCGGTCATTGAAAATACTCTGGAGAGATGAAAATAAAGGGGTGAGCAAACCACGACTCAGTAAAAGAGTTGTATGCAATCTTGATATCACAAAAACTATCTGCAGTTAGTTTCCTATCGATATGCTAGGCACACTAAAAGAAAGGATACTATAATCGGCCAGGTAATCTAAATGGAGCATGGAAGGTATTTTGAAATACCTGTCTTGTCCTGAAAACCCAGAGCGACTATAGGGAGTAGAAATTTAATTTAAAGTAAAATTTATTTAAATATTCACTGCATATCAATATTTTCCATATCTGAGTAAAATAACTCATTAAATCGTATAAATCAACACTTGATGTGAGATCCCCAATTTCCATGTAATTCCTCCATGTTTGTAAAGTATTTCAATCAAGATGATTAAATAAATATGAAGTTTAATGTATGAATGATGTATGAGATGTAAGTAATATGGAAGAACTAATAAAGTGGATGTCAATAAGTCAAATGATTTATTAGGTTGATATCCGAAAAATATTAAGAGTATGAGACAAGAAATTAAATCAGAAATTTAATTGGAGATTAAATGGATGAGTCATATGGAAGAGGAATTAAATGGTCAAATGGGTCAAAGAGGGTCAAATGGATTGGTGAGATGATTAAAGGGGTGAGCATGCAATTAATGCAAGTGCATGACTCATCATCCCCATCAGCTATCACCAATGTCAGCCACTCTTCCCAGCTCTCCCTCTCGTGCCATCTCCAATCTTCCAAGTTTCCATTCCAAGCTCCTTGCTAAACCACCTCATCCTTCCACCAATTCACTAAGTTCGTAGAACGAAAAATAATCCTTGTCGTTAGACTAGGTGATATCCAAAGTTTGATAGATTGAATCCAAGTATTGGAGAAGATCTTAACATCTGAAATTCTGGTCTCTAGTGAAGGTAAGAGAAGAAAATGATTTAGTCAATTTCGTTCATGGATTTGAGTTGTACTGAGTTGATATGGTATGTGTATGTAGTTTAATTTAAGGTTTGATGTGGTATGATGATTTCAGATTTGAAGGAGTGAAAGCTAGGGTTGACGCATCAAGTGATTTAGCGTTTCCGAAGGAATCGAGGTAAGGAATTTATGTAACGGACGTAAGGCGGCTATGTCCGCATGTTTTATAATGTTTTTATGTGGTTTGGAAGAAGCACCAGTTGATTTTATGCAGGAAAAGATGCACTTTCGGACTTGTTTCCTAGTACCAATTAGGCTAGGGGCAGCCGACTGCCTTGAAAGGGAAGTCGACTGCCTAGAGACAACCAGAACGTCGTTTTTCGAAAACCATTGCAAACCAGTCGACTGCTATGTAAGCCAGTCGACTGCTATTTTCCCAGAAGCATTCTTTTCAAACCAGTCGACTGCTATATGGGACAGTCGACTGCTATTTGCCAAAATACATTCTGTTTGAAAACCAGTCGACTGCTATATGGACCAGTCGACTGCCCCCATGTATTTTCAAATATGAAAATATCGAAAAATTTAAATGAAATTATTTCGATAAAAGAAGTTATGAAGGAGCAGTCGACTGCCCTATAAGACCAGTCGACTGCCCTATAAGACCAGTCGACTGCCATGTATGAAAAGAGCTTTCAAAGCTTATTTGATTTAAACACAAAAGTGTTTTCTGAAAAAGTATATTATAAATGTTTTGAGACTATGGACTGCGTAATGATTATGCATTTCTGATGGCTGAGAGACTTTGATCAAGTCCTCAGTAATATGTATGTTAAGCGAGGAACCCTAGTCCGGTCCTCAAGACCATAAGTGACACCTGACTAGTGCTCACTGTGGTATTATTAAGGCAGGAGAGAATCCCTGACCTCTACATGGTATACCAATGTACTAATGCATGATTAGAGTCATATAAATGGGAAAGAACGGTTTATATGACGATACAATCGCTTAAATATTGTACATAGTCTCCATCTATTTCAAAGTACAAGATGTATGTATGAAGAACTGTATGATGTATGTTTTTAAAGTATGTTATGAAGTATGATGTTTTAAAGAAAGAAGTATGATGCATGTTTTATATGTATGCTATGTTTTAAAGGAAGCATACAAAGTATGATTGCCATGTCATTTGAAATAAATATGCATGGTTGCAAACAATGCATGAAAGATGTTTAAAATGCATGCTTTATAATGCTTTACATGACATTATAGAGCCAAGTAGGAAAAGTACATATAGAGGCATAGCACGCTCTTTTACATACTTTTCTTACTGAGCGTAAACTCACCCTTTTACGACCATTTTTCCTACAGATTACCTGAAGTGAACCCCGCTCCGACTAGAGGAGCTTGTTTTGAAGAATCGAAGTGTACCTTCTCAATACGCTTCCCAGTTAGTATAGAAGGTATACTCATATGTTTATGTATAGCAAATTTTAATTCAGCTACGGTACAGTACAAGTAGAAATTTGTGTATGTAGGATATCGGGGATGTAAGATAAGATGATGTATGAGATCTTGTGGAAATGGAATGATAGTTATATATATCATTTTTATGCTTATGGGAAAATAATAAAATTTTATGAGCTATTAGATAATTAGCTAATATATGAAAAGATGGATGACATTGATGAACTAAATCTAAATAAAGAAGGAAAAAGGATAAGTGATAAGATGTAGTGACGGGGACGTCACACTTGAAAACAATTTGATTTCCACCATTGAAATCATCACCTTTACACGTGTAACAGTAAATAAACTGTTTAATTTTAATACTAATTTAGTGACAAAATATTTCGGTGAACAGTACATTTCAATAAATATCATAAGAACCGGTAATAACACGTGAAATAATAGTGGAGACCAAGCAACAACCTAATAATATCATGCTATAATCCTCGTAGGGAGCAGTAATAATAAACACGTGAGATCTATGACCATAGTCTATAAATGTCCTCGGTCATACACTGAGCAAGTGTCAACCGAGACACTGAAGACAGGCTCAATGTCAACAGCTTCACACAGTAACTCTAACACATGAACACGTGACATGTGAGCATGATATGGGACCTATCAGTCTCAAAACAGTATATGTGAAATCTCGTGACCTTTATGGAATTAAGTAAAATCAATGATATCTTTCAGAAAATTCATAAAGGTATAAATCACAGTATCTTATACGATGAAAATAGTGTTTTAAAATAATTACACTGTTAGTAATAAATCTCATAAATATTCTATTTCAATGTAAACACATATATTCGTATTTCCGCACTTTCCTTTCAAAATTCAAATGTCAAGATTACTGGAAATCATTTTCCGGTAGTTTCATACTTTATAGAAAATAGTAATATTTATTTTCCAAAATTCATAGTGATTTCATAATTACATTTTTCACTATGGAACACATGTAGAAATATTTTAGTTTCGAAACAATATTCACACAATAATAAAGCCTTTATGGAAACCATTACACGTGATAAAACTCCAGTTAGTCTATAAAGGAAAATCATAATAAAATAATGAATATTATACTAAAAATAGTTTATAAAATATTCACTATTCACCATTTCACTTTACACATCACATATTCCACTATAAAACGCGTGGGAAGAATTTTCGATAATTTAACTTTCACCGAAATCAGTAGCATGAATATTTAATAAATGATTTTCGGTAAATTCATAATTTATGAAAAATAATAAATATTTTATTCTCGAGGCTAGGAAAATATTTCCAAATGCATTAAAATATATTTACAACATTTTTAGAAATATTTCTACGAAATTCCGATAGCATAACAGCTGTTAACACCTTAGCCCCCTGCAATTTCAAACACAACTCAACCAGCCAAAACAGCCACATTTTCACCACATTCGAATCCATTCACTTTGAAATAATTTCATAAAATTGATAGCATGAAAAACATACATTCAGGATATCCTTACAAATAACAAACGCATCCCTTACCTGTCCTGTATTATCGACCCTTTCAGTAGCACTGCACGAAATCCAATGCTCCTGGCTGCAAAACAATTTTACCAAAATTTTTCATTAATTTTCCTCTAATTTTTGAACTATCATTGATCACTAAATGCAGCCACATTGGATCCTGCTCATGTATAATCAGTGTAATTTACATCGGTAGTAAAACATAAATTTCCCATTTTAGCTCCGATTTCAGATTCGATTTCACCGGTCTTCTTCTCTTAATTTCTACACTAATTTGGCATATCAAAACCATGAAATGCAGTCTCTTAGGCTGCCTAAACCCTCATGGCTGAATGCTCTTTATGCTTCCCTTAATGATTTTCATAAATCTAAGGCTACCATATTGTTTATCTAAGCCTATTGTGCATTTTGGCACCAATTCCATGCAAGTTTCACCATGATTCCACCATGCTCTCGTCCACGCCAAAACCCCAAAGTGCCCTTTCATCATGTTCTAATGAGATTCAAGCAAAAACAATGCTAGATCTATGCTTAGCATGTTAAGAAACATAGAAATCTACCATTGAATGTTGAAGAAACCAATAGGAAAGCATGGTCTTACCTTTGACCGAACCTTCTTGGTTTTTTTCCTCTTGTTTTGCAGCTTATTTGATGAACCAATGGTGTAGATGAAGAGAGGAGGATGATAGGAATAATTTTTCTATTTTAATCTAGGTAAAATAAGCTAATTTTGCTAAGGTTTTCTTTTCTTTTATTTTCTTTCTCTTTTTGCTTGGTTATGGCGTGAAGGTGCTGTTGGGGAGATGATGAATAGTGGCCAGCCTTCAACTTGGTTGAGTGGTAATGATGTTTCTAGAAGGTGACAAATTACCATTTTGCCCCTAATTATATAAAATTTAGACAATTTCGCCTTTAACTTCCGTAATCATAAAAACTGTGTAATTGTACTCCAAAATTTCAGATTCCACTGCCAAATAATCATATTTAATGTATCTTGATGATTGGAAGTGGTTTCGTTGACATGCGGTGCACGGATAGTGAGAAATTATGATTTTACCCTCGTGACTTGCCGGTGAATTTCTCTCACTTCACCATCTTTTCGATAAATCTCCTGACACTATTTTATTCTCCTTTTTATGTAGAATATCATGGTATTTTTGCTTCATCCCAACTCATTTTAGTTTAGGAGTAATTTACAAAAGTACCCTCATGACGTATCCATTATTTTCCAATTTGTTTACCATACTTCACAAAACAATGCAATTAGGTTATTTTGGCCTCCAAATTTCCATAATATCATTATTACACCTTCCATACATTATTTTCTCAATCATATTGTCATCCAGGCATTAAAATCCAAGTGGGGCCCACATCTCTATTCACTTGAAATTTTACAAAATATTCCAAAATAAATCAAAATTACATATAAATACACATGTACATTATCAAATAATTGGTTCTCACATTTGGGTATTAAGCCTTACATTAAAAAGAGCAAATTTGCTCTAATTTTTTTGTTATATAGTTGATTGAAAATATTTTGTACAATTTATTTCTTTGGAATTTAATTTAGAATGTGATTTCCTTAATTGCAAATGGTTATAAGTTTATTTTAAATGATACATTACATGAAAAATTACAATTATAATCTAGTATTACATTTATAGAACTTGTAACCATAAAAAAATCACTTAATCAACTAACTAAACTAGCAAAAAACTAAATTAAGCTCACACATGATAATTAAATAAAATTCACACATGATAAGACTTGATCATGAGTCCTCAAAGCCTTCTCCTTATGACTTTTTTTTTTTATTTTTGATGTTCTATGTACCAATTTGAAGATGAGTTGATATTTTATTGTACAACGTTGATAAGGTTTAATTGTAGATTAAATTAATAATAAAATATCATTTAAATTAAGATTATTTAAGATAAAATATGATTAATTGATACTGATTAAAGATACGTATATTTAATTTTAAATAGACGATCAATCATATTTAGATTAAAAAATTAATAAAGACTCATTTTTTTTTGGTGATAATAAAGACTCAATTTTAAAGTAGCCTTTAAAGTCTAAAACCTAAATATTTGCAACAAACATTATAACAAGAAAGGATCCAAACTGCAAAAATGAAAAAGAAGGCAAGGACAGAGAAATTTAGATGGCAGGGAAAGTGCAGGTGTTTTTTTATTTTTATCCAACGTTTGAAAACAACAAAAACAAAGTCAACATTGTTAAACTACCCAAGTGTCAAACAGTTGTTGGTTGCAACAAGTGAAGTGATAAATACTAGGTTTTGTCAAGTGATAATGTCCCAGATCTGCCGCATCAAACAGTGTGTTCAAGATATGCATCAACTGTTCGTTGTTTTTTTGTGGACTGTTTGTTGCTGTTCTCACCCACTTCCTTTTATTAAGAATTTATTTGATACATTCGCAGGAGGGTTTGCTACATCCAAACAGATGAAATTGGTACGGTGAGGCATATCTTTTAATAATTTTTTTGAACGGTTAAAAAAATAAGTTTATATATGATATATTGATAATATATAGTTTTTATACATTATCAATACATCAAAAATTAACACCTCATCAATTTATAAATTAAAAAATATGTCAAGTTCTTAAAAATAAATATAAATAATTTTTTTAAATTTGCTCATAAGAATTTATTAATGGAGTCTCAACCTCTAGTGCACAGAGGCGGATTGTAATAGAAGCTAGTATATAGTTAATTGAAAATATTTTGTGCAATTTATTTCTTCGGAATTTAATTTAGAATGTGATTTCCTTAATTGCAAATGGTTATAAGTTTATTTTAAATGATACATTACATGAAAAATTACAATTATAATCTAGTATTACATTTATAGAACTTGTAACCATAAAAAAATCACTTAATCAACTAACTAAACTAGCAAAAAATTAAATTAAGCTCACACATGATAATTAAATAAAATTCACACATGATAAAACTTGATCATGAGTCCTCAAAGCCTTCTCCTTATGACTTTTTTTTTTTTTATTTTTGATGTTCTATGTACCAATTTGAAGATGAGTTGATATTTTATTGTACAACGTTGATAAGGTTTAATTGTAGATTAAATTAATAATAAAAATCATTTAAATTAAGATTATTTAAGATAAAATATGATTAATTGATACTGATTAAAGATACGTATATTTAATTTTAAATAGACGATCAATCATATTTAGATTAAAAAATTAATAAAGACTCATTTTTTTTTGGTGATAATAAAGACTCAATTTTAAAGTAGCCTTTAAAGTCTAAAACCTAAATATTTGCAACAAACATTATAACAAGAAAGGATCCAAACTGCAAAAATGAAAAAGAAGGCAAGGACAGAGAAATTTAGATGGCAGGGAAAGTGCAGGTGTTTTTTATTTTTATCCAACGTTTGAAAACAACAAAAACAAAGTCAACATTGTTAAACTACCCAAGTGTCAAACAGTTGTTGGTTGCAACAAGTGAAGTGATAAATACTAGGTTTTGTCAAGTGATAATGTCCCAGATCTGCCGCATCAAACAGTGTGTTCAAGATATGCATCAACTGTTCGTTGTTTTTTTGTGGACTGTTTGTTGCTGTTCTCACCCACTTCCTTTTATTAAGAATTTATTTGATACATTCGCAGGAGGGTTTGCTACATCCAAACAGATGAAATTGGTACGGTGAGGCATATCTTTTAATAATTTTTTTGAACGGTTAAAAAAATAAGTTTATATATGATATATTGATAATATATAGTTTTTATACATTATCAATACATCAAAAATTAACACCTCATCAATTTATAAATTAAAAAATATGTCAAGTTCTTAAAAATAAATATAAATAATTTTTTTAAATTTGCTCATAAGAATTTATTAATGGAGTCTCAACCTCTAGTGCACAGAGGCGGATTGTAATAGAAGCTAGTATATAGTTAATTGAAAATATTTTGTGCAATTTATTTCTTCGGAATTTAATTTAGAATGTGATTTCCTTAATTGCAAATGGTTATAAGTTTATTTTAAATGATACATTACATGAAAAATTACAATTATAATCTAGTATTACATTTATAGAACTTGTAACCATAAAAAAATCACTTAATCAACTAACTAAACTAGCAAAAAATTAAATTAAGCTCACACATGATAATTAAATAAAATTCACACATGATAAAACTTGATCATGAGTCCTCAAAGCCTTCTCCTTATGACTTTTTTTTTTTTAATTTTTGATGTTCTATGTACCAATTTGAAGATGAGTTGATATTTTATTGTACAACGTTGATAAGGTTTAATTGTAGATTAAATTAATAATAAAATATCATTTAAATTAAGATTATTTAAGATAAAATATGATTAACTGATACTGATTAAAGATACGTATATTTAATTTTAAATAGACGATCAATCATATTTAGATTAAAAAATTAATAAAGACTCATTTTTTTTTTGGTGATAATAAAGACTCAATTTTAAAGTAGCCTTTAAAGTCTAAAACCTAAATATTTGCAACAAACATTATAACAAGAAAGGATCCAAACTGCAAAAATGAAAAAGAAGGCAAGGACAGAGAAATTTAGATGGCAGGGAAAGTGCAAGTTTTTTTTATTTTTATCCAACGTTTGAAAAAAACAAAAACAAAGTCAACATTGTTAAACTACCCAAGTGTCAAACAGTTGTTGGTTGCAACAAGTGAAGTGATAAGTACTAGGTTTTGTCAAGTGATAATGTCCCAGATCTGCCCCATCAAACAGTGTGTTCAAGATATGCATCAACTGTTCGTTGTTTTTTTGTGGACTGTTTGTTGCTGTTCTCACCCACTTCCTTTTATTAAGAATTTATTTGATACATTCGCAGGAGGGTTTGCTACATCCAAACATATGAAATTGGTACGGTGAGGCATATCTTTTAATAATTTTTTTGAACGGTTAAAAAAATAAGTTCGTATACGATATATTGATAGTATATAATTTTTATACATTATCAATACATCAAAAATTAACACTTCATCAATTTATAAATTAAAAAATATGTCAAATTCTTAAAAATAAATATAAATAATTTTTTTAAATTTGCTCATAAGAATTTATTAATGGAGTCTCAACCTCTAGTGCACAGAGGCGGATTGTAATAGAAGCTAGAGGGGGCCTTAGCCCCCCCCCCCCCCCCCCCCCCCCCCAAATTTTTGGGATCCCTTAGTTAGAGGTAGATGGCAAGGCTCTCCAACATTTTTATATATTAAAAAGCTTAAATTGGTCCTTCCAAATTAAAAAAAAAAATTTATTTATTTTATCCATAAATCATTATTAATAAATACTTAAAATTAATTGATTTATTATTATTATTAAATCAATCATTTGAATTTAAAAAAAAACCAATTTAACTTTATGAATTTTAGATTTCTTACCACAATAAAAAAAAAAGGCAAAGAAACCTACAATATTTTTCTTACCCACCGGTTATAACTTCTTTTATATTTTAATTTTACAATTTATTTTATACTTTTGCCTGCCACTCTAGTTGTCTTAGGACTTGCCAGCCATCCCCTTAAAGCAAGAATAAAAAAATTATAAATCTTTGTGTCGTAACTGCTTCGCGCTCGACGATTTTGAAAAAGTGTTTAAAAACAAAAATAGGAGTCGCCACCAATCTTTTTTTAACTAGGTGTGATTGGCCACCTAAAAATGTTTATCTTTTTAACAAAATCTCAAAATTAATTAAGTTTTATTAAAAAGACAAATTTTTGGTCTGCGAAACAAAAATTGGGTTCGGGGGTACGGTTACGCGTGGGGAAGGATTAGCACCCCCACGACGCCCGTTAAAAAACGGTACCATAATAATCATGTGTTATCCTTTTTGTTTTAATAAAATGATCTTAATTTAATATTTAAAATTAATTCCCTTTTTTATTCCATTTTTGAAGCATTTTATTATTTATCGAAATTATCTTTTCATTTTTAAAAAAGAAACTAAATTTTATTTTTTTTTTTGAAATTGAATGTGAACCCTTTTGTAATGAATAATTAAATCGAATACTCCAATACTTTTGGCAGCATTTGAAATAATTTTCCTCACCTAGAGATTTCTTAAGAATCACTACTTGTGACTTCTACAGAATCTCATCTTCGGAAGGGCTCACATCTTATTTCGAAAAATTATCATGAATGCATTTGATGCAAACAGATAAAAATGATGCAAATGAATTTTTTTATTTCAAATTTCATTATTTATTTAATTTTCTTTGTTTTTTTTTAAAAAAAAACTTATTCATTTTCATTCTTAATAAAATTTAAACTATTGAAAAATCATACTAAATATTTCAATACTTTTGGCAATATTTAGTACAACTTTTCTCACCTAGGGATCAGCTAGGAATCACTACTTGTGACTTCCATAACGTCCCATCATCGGAATTTTATTTAATTAAATTTAAAATTTATTATTAATTTTCTTTTTCTATTTTTTTTAAACTCATTTATTTTTATTTTTAATAAAAAAACTAAATTATTGAAAAAGCATACTAAATACCTCAATACTTTTGACAATATTTGGTACGACTTTCCTCACCTAGAGATCAGCTAGGAATCACTACTTGGGACTTCCGTAGCATCCCATCATCGGAATTTCATTTTAATTTAAATTTAATTTTATTATTAATTTTAAAAATTCAATTTTAATTTCAAAAATTTAAATTATTGAAAAATCATGCTAAATACCTCAATACTTTTGACAATATTTAGCAGACTCTTCTCACCTAGGGATCAGTTAAGGAATCACTACTTGTGACTTCCATAACGTCCCATCATCGGAACAATTTGTTTAATTAAATTTTATTATTTATTTCAAAATACGTTTTCTAATCAATAATAATAATTAATGAAAATGCTAATAAAAGAAAATTTTTTCAATTTCTTATTTTGTAACATGCACTAATAATAATAATAATAATAATAATAATAATAATAATAATAATATCAACACAATAAAACAATAATATTAATAATAATACCACTAACCAAAATTACTAAAATTAAAATAAATATACCTAAATGGTCTTGGGCTTTAGAAAACCCAAGAAGAAACTTGCAAAATGGCCCAAAAAGGCAGCCCAAAACCCAAATGTTGGACTGGGCCTCGGGTAGTAACGTGGGCTGGTAGCTGGGCTGGAAGCGGGTCGCAGGTCGGGTCGGACGCGGATCTCGGGTCGGGCGATGGGGCGACGCGCGGATCCTTCTCCCACGGGTCGGGCACGCGGATCCGGGGTCGGATCCGGCTCCGCGCGCGGGTCAGGCCTCCCTCTATAAAACCTTCTCCCTTTTTTTTTTCTTTCACTTTTTCCTTTTTTCACAAAAAAAAATTCAGAGCTTTCCAGAGCTCTCCCGGCCAGGCGATTCCCGGCCACCACCGGGCCGCCGTCCTCCGCCGCCGGCTGCCGTTCGTCGGCGGCCAAATGCGAAAAGCTTTCGACTTTTCGAAAGCTCTTGCTCCCGTCAAACCAAATCCGGCCTTCCTTTTTCCTGAAAATTCCCCTAAGCCGCCGGATCTGGCTTTACCGAAGCCTCCTCTCCCCTTTTTTTATATTTTTTTTTGATGGTTTCGGTTGTGGTTTTGGTTTTCTGTGGTTGTTGGCGTGTTTTCTTTTTGCAGGTTCTCAGATCTGGTTTTTGGCTTCGGGTTTGGGTTTGATTTTGTTGGTGTGTGTGGGTGTTTGGGCGGCTGTGGTGATGATGGCGGTGGTGTTGGGTTTGTGCTTGGGGGGGGGGGGAAGGGGTTTCGGGTGTTGGGTGAAGATGATGTTGTGTTGATGGTGAGATGAGGATGGGGGGATCCGGCCTTTGTGTTTTTTTTTGGGTTCTTTTTTGGTTCCGAAAAAGGGGCCTTGCAGATGGGGTTTTTGGAGGGAATAAAGTTGGCTTCAAGGGCTGGTGGAGATGGGACGGGGTGCCAGGGTTGGTGACCGACGGGGAAGGCCGTGGCAGGGGTCCTGGACTGAGGGGACGGGACTGGCAGGAGATTAGACATTAGACAAATAAAAATAATAAAAAAACAAATAATAAAAATAAAAATAAATAAAGTATGTAATAATAATAAAAATAAAAATAAAATAAAGATAAAAATAAGAAATAATATATATAAAAACAATAATAAGAATAAAAATAGGACAAAATTTGGTGTCAACAGCTGCCCCTCTTTGCTCATTACTGAGGATCAGGAATGGAGCAAAGACAATAGACACACTAATTTTGTCCGACTTATAACCTAATCTCTTTCTTCTTGTTTTTCATTTTTTTATTTTTGTTGTTTTTGAAATGTGCTCCTCTTACCACAAAGGCAGTGAAACTTTAAATTCCTCTCTTGAAAAGTGCTCCTCTTGCAGCAGAGGCAATGATACTTTAAATTTTTCTCTTTTTTTTTTGAAAGGTGCTTCTCTTGCAACAGAGGCAATAAGACTTTAACTTTTTCTTCTAAAATGTGCTCCTCTTGCAGCAGAGGCAATGAAACTTTAAATTCCTCTCTTGAAAAGTGCTCCTCTTGCAGCAGAGGCGATGAAACTTTAAAAATTTGCCCGGAGGACTTGAAATTTGTGCCCGGAGGGCTTATGATTTGCTGGAAAGTGCTCCTCTTATAGCAGAGGCATTGAAACTTTTAAATTCCCCATTTTTTTCTAAGAAAGCTCCACTTGCAGTAGAGGAGTTGAAACTTTAAATTCCTTTTTTTCTTCTTTTCTTCTTTTTTTTTTTAGAAAGCTCCTCTTGCAGTAGAGGCGATGAAACTTTAAATTCCCCTTTTCTGAAATTGAGAGATTTCACATTTAAAGATTTGATTCGGAGATTCACATCCGAAATTTTAACTTGGAGGTTCACACCCAGAATTTTAACTTTGTTTTGGAGATTCACATCTAAAATTTGATTCGGAGATTCACACCCGAAATTTTGATTTGAAGATTTAGAGATTCACATCCAAGATTCTAACTTTGATTGGGAGATTCACATCTAAAATTTTAACTTTGATTTGGAGATTCACATCCAAAATGTTTGACTTGGAGATTCACATCCAGAATTTGAAATTTGATTTGGAGATTCACATCCAAAATTCGATTCGGAGATTCACATCCGAAATTTCAACTTTGATTTGGAGATTCACACCCAAAGATTTGATTCGAAGATTCACATTCAAATCGAATTTCCCTATCTTAAAATTCCTTATCTTGATTTTTCCTTCAATTTCATCTTTAGATCTTATGTTTAATCTCATTTCAAATTTAATCTCGAACCTCCTCTTTAAAATATAGCTCTGAACCTTCTTCTACTCCCCTCTTTTTTTTTTTACCTTCTTCTTCCTCTTGTTTTTTTCAACTTCAAGATCTTATTCTTCCAACCTCATATTTTAATCTTACATTTTCTTGACAAGGACACATTCAAGAACTCAGTTTGAGGATTTGGATTGAAAATTCCAAACGTAAACTTTAATATAGAGATTCGCATCTTAAATCCAGAAATTCTCATTTAAAATTTTGAGTTGGAGTTTCACATCCGAAATTTCAGAGATTCTCACATGAAATTTTGAGTTGGAGTTTCACATCCAAATATTAGATTCGGAGATTCACATCCGAAAATTTGACTTAGGGATTCACACCCAAAATTTTGATTCGGAGATTCACATCCGAAAAACTTAGAAAAAACGAAAATTTTTTAACTTGGAATTCAGAGATTCACACCTGAAATTTGACTTAGGGATTCACACCCAAAAATTTGATTCGGAGATTCACATCCGAAATTTTCAACTTGGAATTAAGAGATTCACACCTGAAATTTGATTTGGAGATTCACATCCAAAAATTTGACTTAGGGATTCACACCCAAAATTTTAATTCGGAGATTCACATCCGAAATTTTAACTTGGAATTAAGAGATTCACACCTGAAATTTGACTTAGGGATTCACACCCAAAAATTTGATTCGGAGATTCACATCCGAAATTTTCAACTTGGAATTAAGAGATTCACACCTGAAATTTGATTTGGAGATTCACATCCAAAAATTTGACTTAGGGATTCACACCCAAAATTTTAATTCGGAGATTCACATCCGAAATTTTAACTTGGAATTCAGAGATTCACACCTGAAATTTGACTTAGGGATTCACACCCAAAAATTTGATTCGGAGATTCACATCCGAAATTTTCAACTTGGAATTCAGAGATTCACACCTGAAATTTGATTTGGAGATTCACATCCAAAAATTTGACTTAGGGATTCACACCCAAAATTTTAATTCGGAGATTCACATCCGAAATTTTAACTTGGAATTCAGAGATTCACACCTGAAATTTGACTTAGGGATTCACACCCAAAATTTTGATTCGGAGATTCACATCCGAAATTTTAACTTGGAGATTCACATCCAAAGATTTGATTCGGAGATTCACATCCGAAATTAACTTGGAGATTCACATCCAAATATTGATTCGGAGATTTACATCCGAAATTTTGATTTTGTTTTGGAGATTCACATCCAAATACTCAGCTTCTTGATACATCATCCTTTTAAAACTCTTCACTTTGAAAATCTTACCATCTTATCCTGAAATTTCAAAATCCCGCTTCCTTTTTCTTGTGTTTTGCCTCTCTTTTTTGACCAAAATTATACCAACTTTGTTACTTAAAGGTGAAATTTTCATTTGTTTTTTTTTGTTTTTTGAATGTATGTGATGGATGCAATGCAAATGTCGAGAAATAAGAAAAAGAAAAGGAAAAGAGAAAGAAAAAGACAAGAAAAAAAATCAAAAGTTGCAGTAACAAGGTTCACAAGACCACCATCCCCACCTTTTTTGAATCTTTCCAAAACATAAGCTTCCGTGTATCCACTAATTCTACAAAACACCATTAATTCTTGTTCATTTTTCACCATTTGATCATACATTCATATTTCTTTGGCGCACTTGTAACCCTTCCCATGGTTCTCATCTGTTCTTTTTTTCACCCCATATCATGTTCGACTTTCCTCTCTTGTAATGCATTGGGCTTTCTCAAACATTGTCAATCACTTATTTATCATCATTTCAATTTTATAATGGATGCAATACCATCACATTTCTTTCAATAATCATAAGTATGTAGATTGGTCAAAAATTGAAGGATGGACGTTTATGATGAAGTCAATTAAGAACAAATTTAACTAAGAAAAATAGGCAATTTCCAGAGGCCAAGGGAGGTAACAATATCTAAACAATGAATATTCAATCAATCTTGATAAACTAATCTAGGATTTTTCCCAAAATTCTATTTGATTGACATTCTAATCATTTTGGTTCCATCAATGCTTTGCCCCCCGCTTCATGAAATCTTCGAACAGTACTGGTTTCCCTTATAAAAGGCTATCTTCCCAAGATTTTAGCCAAATCCTCCATTCTTCTCTTGACTCAAATCGCCCTTTCGGGTTTTCAACTTAAGCCCCTTCTTATTCTCCTTCCTTTCTTTTTTTCTCTTTCTTTTTTTTTTCTTTCTCTTTTTTTTTAGCTTTCTCTTTTTTCATTTTTCATTTTTCTTTTCTTTTTCATTTTTTTTTCATCATTTTCCTTTTTACATTTTCATTCTTTTTCAAGGACCATACTTATCCATAATGAACACACTTATCAAGCTCCCAATCATGAACTTGTAACATGTCTAGGCTCAATATATGATTCCTTAACTCAAGCATTCAAATTCGATCAAAATGGACTTTTTAAGGTACGTAATGTAGGCCATGGTTCAGGGTTTTGAAAGAATGGATACACAGGCTCAAAATACGTGTTTCAAGGGTTTCAAGCCACAGGATCGTTTCTCATCATATTAAGAATTCTAGCATTCTACCCCATTCGTTGTTTATTCTTCTTCGGTTTCTTGTTTCTCTTTCCATTCTTTTTTTGTTCACTTCCTTTTTTCTTTTGATTCTCTCTTTTCCTCATGAAGATATCTTTTTCTTTATCTTGCCCCCTAGATTTTTAATGACTTGAAAATTTTTTGTGGGCAAATCTCAATTCATTTTTCTCAATTTTGCCCCCCAATGTGGAGGGTGATCCTTGGCGGGTTTCTTTAAAAAACATATATGACTATAAGGCTCAAAAGGGGTAACAAAGGATAATTTTTCACATATGTGAAGGGTAAACCAAAGATGGCCATTTCTCATTTCGAACGTAAATACTCTTATCAAAGAAATATTTATTGAGCCATTACAACCTTGTGAAAAGTCTACTTTCCTTGTGTACACTCCATCAGTTGATTCAACATTCCCATTGATCATGGGGGACAAAATTGTCAATACAAGTAGAATTTTAGAGTTTTATCTCAGATTATTTTCAAAATCGACATCATATTCATCATTTAACAACAAAATTGGGCAAAGAATGAAAATTAATCAAAAAATGGTAAAATATAGGCAAATGCACAAAAAAACATAAGATTTCGAAGGGGAGAGAAAAATGTAATGCAAATGCATCAGTTACTCCGTTGAAATGACAAAAAATAAATGAAAGTCAATACACAAAAAGCACTTTTCAGTTCATGAGCATTACAAAAAGAAACAACTTTATACCATCATGAATAACCAACCAAAAAGTCTTCTTTTGCAATCATACTGCAGCATGGTTAACCCGTTCCTTCTTTTGTCCCAAAGTCCAACAAACCAGATCTAATCAAACTTTGCACCTTGTGCTTGAAAGCAGGGCAACTTTCTATCGAATGACCCGTATTTCCACTATGATAATCACATCGAGTATTTAGGTCATACCATTCTGGATATGGAGGTTCCAAAGGCTTTAATTGAACTGGGGTAACAAGTTGGTTCTCAAGAAGGTATTGAAATACTTCAGTGTAGGACCAAGGAATCGGATCGATGTCGATCCTCCTCCGTTTGTTTCGAGATCCTCTTTGGTTACTTTGGGTAGGCATAGGTGTTTGGAGACCTATTTGCCAACTAGATTGGGGGATTTGATGACGGGTATTTAGGCTTGGAGAGATATGATTTATGGTGGGGTAATGGGTTTGGTACATTGGATAAGGATAATATGGAGCAAAGTCTCCCACATGTTGCCCCTCATAATTCATAGCATGAACATCTCCTCCATTCCCCGATGTATCACCTTTTCTTGCATTCATGGCATCGTCTCCTACAAGCTTGCCACTCTTGATTGCATTCTCTATTATTTCGCCAGAAATTACCATATCTGTAAAATTCTTGGTGGCATTACCGACCATCATTTCATAAAACGGTGCCGGGAGTGTATTAACAAACAAGATGGCAGTTTCTTTCTCTGTGAGGGGAGGTTGAACCTGGGCAGCTACATCCCTCCATCTTCGAGCATAGTCTTTAAAGCTCTCCTCATGTTTCTTCCTCATGCCCTGTAAGGATAGGCGGTCTGGTGCTAACTCTTCAATGTGCTTGTATTGAGCAATAAATGCTCGAGCCAGTTCTTTCCATGAGCGGATATGGGCTCGATCTAGTTGGGTGTACCACTTGGCAGCTGATCCGGTAAGACTGTCTTGAAATATATGCACCAATAATTCATCATTCTGAGCATAGGCAGCCATTTTCTGACAGTACATCTTGATATGAGTTGTCGGGCATTTGGTTCCATCATACCTTTCAAATTCTGGAACCTTGAACTTTGGTGGGATAACTACGCCAGGTACCAAACAAAGCTCGCTTGCATCCAAAGAACCATATAAATCCATTCCTTCGATAGCTCGTAACCTTTCTTCAAGGAGATCTAACTTCGTCCGAGGCTCTAAGTTCTCTTTCACTGTTGATGCACTCATCTTCAATTTCTCTTGTTCTCTAGAATTATCTGAATCATGGATATAGATTGGGTCTGATGGGTTCCTCCTGGGGTTTGGAATGCCGTGCCTCGAAAACGGCATATGCTGTGAAGTATAGACTTGGGGTGGAATGGGACTATGTGGATATGAACGTTCACCTTCTTGTGCCCACCTTTCTTGAGCAGTTACTTCCTGTGCTGGTTCTTTTCCTTTATTCATTTTGGTCATCATCTCCATCATTGCAGCCAATTGCCCTTTCATCTCTTCTTGTGCGTTTTCTATTTTCTCCATTCGGCTAGCCTGTCCTTCTTCCATGGTCTAAGCTTGTGAGAGTCCTGAATTACTTTGTAATCTTTGGTGGTCGAGAAGCCTTGAACCTTATTACCACAATTTTCTAATTAGAAAAACCTTATCTTATTTCTTTCAAAATTTTGGAACAAACAAAATTTTCTTTTTCTTCTTTTTTTTTTTTAAAAATGAAGAGTATTGACATATTTACTGAAGTATAACAAGTGTATGATGTGAATTTTATGAAAATCATGTTATTTGTATATGTATGCAAACGACATGCATGACAAAATCTATGAAATGGAATAATTTTTCTCCTTTTTTTTTTCTTGCTCTCTCTTTCTTTTTTGGTTTTTTTTTTAGTTAGTTTGCATAACTTTCTTGATTTTACATGTTGGGTATTTAAGTCTTCACTTTAACCAAATCTTAGGGAGGAATAATTTCAATGAAAATAATCAATCAATAACATCTGTGCATAAATTTGATAGAAAAGAAGATTGAAAGAATAAACAAATTCAAGATTGTAAAAGACTTAGTCTAGTTTCTCAAAGATTTATTTACAAAATGTGGTGCAACAATTGTAAAATGCATACCAAAGTTCAAACTAAAATTTGCCCCTTACTTATCATATTCACTTATTAACTTAAGAGGTTAAGTCCGAAACAAGTAAGAGAAGTTGAAGAGTAATCTTAGACCATACCAAACTTGTTTCAAAACTCTCTCTCTTTTTTTCCTTTGTTTTTAATTTTCTATGAGAAAGAACATATTCTTTTTTTTTCCTTTTTTATGAAATGCTATGTAAAATGTTTAAGACATGCTACAATAACAAGGCATGATGAAGTACATGTTTATACAAAATGTAATTTATACACAATGCAGTGGTAATGAAAATCAAATTTTGTTTTATTTCACCTAACTTTCATGATTCTAAAATGCAAATGACATGACTATCAACATATATATACAATGATGATGAGATGAATTAAAATGATATATGTCCCTAACATGCTTGAGAAAAACGAATATTTGTATTTACAATACCTAGACACTAATCTTATTATTCCTTAATCCAACATGCAAGAAAAACGGAATTCCTAACTAAATCTGAACATTCTTCTTATTTTTTCTAAAATCATTTTTCTTTTATCACCAAACATTTATTTACATTTTTTTTATTTTCTATTTTTCCCAAAAATTTTCAAGTGTCCTCCTAAAATTTTTTTTATTTTTTTCATCTTTATTCTGGATCAAATTATTCTTTAAATTCTTTCCCAATAAATTCAAGGATAATTTTGTTGACATCCCTTTTTTATTATTCAACCAAGTGTTCTGCAATGAGATAATCAAGAAAAGGAAAGCAAAACATTTTTTAAGCCCCCCCTTTTTTTTGGAGCATTTTTAAACTCTCGTTAAAATTCCTACACAATCCAAAATTTTTTTTTTGTCAACTCATTCTTTGAAAATTCTATACAGGAAAGTCAATTATTCATCTCTCCCTTTTTTTTTGACTTCAAAAAGAAAGAAAGAAAAATTTCATTCATTCTTTCATTTTATTCTAACTCATTTTTGAAGAGATATTAATTCATTTCCTACTCAAAATCCCTTTCACTTTTATTTTTATGTCTTTATTTTAAGAACATTTTCCAAGAATAATAAAGAATAAAGAATTTGTTTTTTTTTTAAATTAAAAAAACTTAATTGAATTTCTTCTTATTATTTTTAGTGAAAAGAGACATTTTTTTTTTAACAAATTTTCCATCTTTTTGTTGTAAAAAGAAAAGTTTATCCACATTTTATCATTTCATATTTTTATTTTAAAGAAAGAAAAATAAAAGAAATTAAAACCTTTTTTTTTTGTATATAAACATCTTATAACTAAATATACATAAAACTTCTTTTTCTTCCTCTTGTTTTGGAGAATGTACTTTTATTAGTTCCTATTTTAATGAACCTATTTTCAAAACAAAATTCCCCTTTAAAAAAAGGAATAAAGAATCATTTGCATCTTTTTTTTAAAAAAAAGTTACATGCTTGTTCTATTATTTTTATTACCCATTTTTATTTTTTTTAAAATATAAGTGGATTTTTTTTTGAAAAGATCTTTCATAAAGAAAATATATTTTTTTCATTTTTATTTTACAAAATTCCCTTTTTTAGAAAAAATCAAAGACTTAAATTATATACAATTCAAATTAAAATCGATTGTACCTTTATTATTGACATGAGAAAATGGGTCGAATTGTGTTCCCTCTTGTCCTAATTTTGGGATAATTTCTACAAAAATTGGACATGGCTCTACCTAAGGCTGGCCTCTTAGGTTTTTCTATATGCTGGGTTGGGATATAAAGATCTAAAGGTTCCCAAATTATACCTCACTGTCGTCCATACTGGACTAGTAAGATTTAATTTGAGTGGGAGTATTTCGATTGCCATTGCGGAGGTGATTACCTCACGAGAGCAAAGGTACTCTACTCCCTCCTAAGAAGGACAGAACTCGGGTATAGAGCTCATGTGATGCAAGTGCAAGTGTGTGCATGAGGGAACATGTCAGACTCAAATTAAATTATTACCTCTATCCTAAATGCCTCAACAATTTATTAACAACAAGTATATACAAATATAAAACATAAAATAAATAACATAAAAAGCAAATGCAAACAAAATTATTTTCAAAATCCATGTGAATTAAGTTTAAATATCAATCAAGACTATTAAATTAAAACTTTGGATAACACATGATTAATGAATGGCTTGACCCTCAAAAAAAGTCCCCAGTGGAGTCGCCAAGCTGTCGTAACGGCTTCGCGCTCGACGATTTTGAAAAAGTGTTTAAAAACAAAAATAGGAGTCGCCACCAATCTTTTTTTAACTAGGTGTGATTGGCCACCTAAAAATGTTTATCTTTTTAACAAAATCTCAAAATTAATTAAGTTTTATTAAAAAGAAAAATTTTTGGTATGCGAAACAAAAATTGGGTTCGGGGGTACGGTTACGCGTGGGGAAGGATTAGCACCCCCACGATGCCCGTTAAAAAACGGTACCATAATAATCATGTGTTATCCTTTTTGTTTTAATAAAATGATCTTAATTTAATATTTAAAATTAATTCCCTTTTTTATTCCATTTTTGAAGCATTTTATTATTTATCGAAATTATCTTTTCATTTTTAAAAAAGAAACTAAATTTTATTTTTTTTTGAAATTGAATGTGAACCCTTTTGTAATGAATAATTAAATCGAATACTCCAATACTTTTGGCAGCATTTGAAATAATTTTCCTCACCTAGAGATTTCTTAAGAATCACTACTTGTGACTTCTACAGAATCTCATCTTCGGAAGGGCTCACATCTTATTTCGAAAAATTATCATGAATGCATATGATGCAAACAGATAAAAATGATGCAAATGAATTTTTTTATTTCAAATTTCATTATTTATTTAATTTTCTTTGTTTTTTTTTTTAAAAAAACTTATTCATTTTCATTCTTAATAAAATTTAAACTATTGAAAAATCATACTAAATATTCCAATACTTTTGGCAATATTTAGTACAACTTTTCTCACCTAGGGATCAGCTAGGAATCACTACTTGTGACTTCCATAACGTCCCATCATCGGAATTTTATTTAATTAAATTTAAAATTTATTATTAATTTTCTTTTTCTATTTTTTTTAAACTCATTTATTTTTATTTTTAATAAAAAAACTAAATTATTGAAAAATCATACTAAATACCTCAATACTTTTGACAATATTTGGTACGACTTTCCTCACCTAGAGATCAGCTAGGAATCACTACTTGTGACTTCCGTAGCATCCCATCATCGGAATTTCATTTTAATTTAAATTTAATTTTATTATTAATTTTAAAAATTCAATTTTAATTTCAAAAATTTAAATTATTGAAAAATCATGCTAAATACCTCAATACTTTTGACAATATTTAGCAGACTCTTCTCACCTAGGGATCAGTTAAGGAATCACTACTTGTGACTTCCATAACGTCCCATCATCGGAACAATTTGTTTAATTAAATTTTATTATTTATTTCAAAATACGTTTTCTAATCAATAATAATAATTAATGAAAATGCTAATAAAAGAAAATTTTTTCAATTTCTTATTTTGTAACATGCACTAATAATAATAATAATAATAATAATAATAATAATAATAATAATAATAATAATAAAACAATAATAATAATAATAATAATAATAATAATAATAATAATAATAATAATATCAACACAATAAAACAATAATATTAATAATAATACCACTAACCAAAATTACTAAAATTAAAATAAATATACCTAAATGGTCTTGGGCTTTAGAAAACCCAAGAAGAAACTTGCAAAATGGCCCAAAAAGGTAGCCCAAAACCCAAATGTTGGACTGGGCCTCGGGTAGTAACGTGGGCTGGACGCGGGTCGCAGGTCGGGTCGGACGCGGATCTCGGGTCGGGCGATGGGGCGACGCGCGGATCCTTCTCCCACGGGTCGGGCACGCGGATCCGGGGTCGGATCCAGGTCCGCGCGCGGGTCAGGCCTCCCTCTATAAAACCTTCTCCCTTTTTTTTTCTTTCACTTTTTCCTTTTTTCACAAAAAAAAATTCAGAGCTTTCCAGAGCTCTCCCGACCAGGCGATTCCCGGCCACCACCGGGCCGCCGTCCTCCGCCACCGGCTGCCGTTCGTCGGCGGCCAAATGCGAAAAGCTTTCGACTTTTCGAAAGCTCTTGCTCCCGTCAAACCAAATCCGGCCTTCCTTTTTCCTGAAAATTCCCCTAAGCCGCCGGATCTGGCTTTACCGAAGCCTCCTCTCCCCTTTTTTGATTTTTTTTATGGTTTCGGTTGTGGTTTTGGTTTTCTGTGGTTGTTGGCGTGTTTTCTTTTTTGCAGGTTCTCAGATCTGGTTTTTGGCTTCGGGTTTGGGTTTGATTTTGTTGGTGTGTGTGGGTGTTTGGGCGGCTGTGGTGATGATGGCGGTGGTGTTGGGTTTGTGCTTGGGGGGGGGGGGGGGAAAGGGGTTTCGGGTGTGTGGTGAAGATGATGTTGTGTTGATGGTGAGATGAGGATGGGGGGATCCGGCCTCTGTGTTTTTTTTTGGGTTCTTTTTTGGTTCCGAAAAAGGGGCCTTGCAGATGGGGTTTTTGGAGGGAATAAAGTTGGCTTCAAGGGCTGGTGGAGATGGGACGGGGTGCCAGGGTTGG
This sequence comes from Heritiera littoralis, assembly GCA_031772115.1. NCBI lineage: Eukaryota > Viridiplantae > Streptophyta > Magnoliopsida > Malvales > Malvaceae > Heritiera > Heritiera littoralis. Next base: position 348,405 of record JAPDPK010000143.1, on the reverse strand, counting down.
TGACAGACGGGGAAGGCCGTGGCAGGGGTCCTGGACTGAGGGGACGGGACTGGCAGGAGATTAGACATTAGACAAATAAAAATAATAAAAAAACAAATAATAAAAATAAAAATAAATAAAGTATGTAATAATAATAAAAATAAAAATAAAATAAAGATAAAAATAAGAAATAATATATATAAAAACAATAATAAGAATAAAAATAGGACAAAATTTAGTGTCAACACTTTGTTTGTTATTTTATTTTTTTTAGTATATGTTTACATAATCTTGTCATTATATCTTAGGTAATGTTAAAATTTTGGAATAATTATATTTTAATTTCTAGCATACAGTGGATGAGATAACCATTTTTGACGAAGTTAAGAGCATTGAGAATCGAAAATTAGATGTGTTTTAAATCTGTTCAGTAAAAAGTAAAAACATGATAAATCTTAAAAAATAAAAACAAACATTTAAAAAAAAGGCAAAATATCCTCCAGGTCAATATATATTATTTGATTCTTATTACTAGTTGAAAACCATCTATGTCTTTATATTCTGCATATATATCCTCCAACACTGAAATGTTGACATTTATATTGCATAACGTTATAATTATTATACTTTTCTTTATAAATTAATAAAATTTACAGCTTTATGAACTTATTATTTCTTATTGATATATTACTTGCATATATGTTTTAGGTTAAAAAACATAGTAATGAAACTCAAATGAAAAAATATATAATTTTAAAATTTTAATTGGCCCCCTCAAGATTCACCGTCAAGATCCGCCACTGCTAGTGCATTAACAATGTATAGAAACTATACACTATCAATATATCATATATAAATCATAAAAAATTGTAATATATTGTAAAAGTTGAATTCAATCCATATAATTTTAATCTCAATCCTCCAACTATTAAAAAAAATGTAACACACATCTCTTACATTACATTAAAAAAAATTAATTAAAAAAAATGTGACAATCTTTTAATTAGATGTGTTTATGGACTGGATTTATGCAAGATATTAAAGTAGTGATAGATAGTCTAAACTTGGTTCGACTTGAATTTCAAGCTTATTTTTTTTTCTTAAATCCATTTTTACATATATGAATAAGCCTCAACTCGTCCAAGCCTGATTCAGTCTGATTGTTTAAGCATATTTTTTTATCCAAACACATTTTTATGTGCAATGGATAAGCTGAAACTCACCCAAATACTAATAAAAAAAATTATAATAAAAAATAAGAAATATTAAAAACACATAATAATTAATAAGTATTACACAATAAATTAAAATAAATTCTTAAAAAAATTACAATTTTACAAGAAACATAAAAATTTAAAATTAAGGTCTTTAAAAAAATATAAACTCAAAATTAAATTGCAAAAAAAAAGTAATTAAAAAATAAATTAATATAAAAATTAATAAAAATGATAATTATTGGACTAAATTGAGTTTGGACTTCAAATAGTAAACCCAAGTTTGATCCGATTTCTTAATAGACCTTTGATTTTCAAATCCAGTCCTATTTAATGGGATTAATTTTTTTGTTCAATCGCATCCAAAATTTAGGTGAGCCTTTAAGTTTAAACAGATAACCCAACCCGTAAAATGTCTATTCTTAATCTTACTTGCGTGATTAAAAATTTCAAGTGTCAATGTTTCAAACGCAAACTCTTATTTCTTGTACCTTTTTACTTGCATGCATGTTTGGTCAATAATATGGATGAAAAGAAAACCTTATTCATCCCCATTTACAAAGTTTTTTGAATTTTCAACAATCTTGTTTTGTTAAAAAAAAAATCTTGTTTTGGTAAAGACATATATATATATATAAGTAGCTTCTTTGATAATATTGTTAAATTATCCCACATTTAAGTCATCTTTTATGCATTTTTTCTTCATTCAAAGTTGTTATTAAAGTCTAATATTTTCAATTAATCTTAAATTAAAAGTTGAAGCATTACACAATGGATCGAGGGAAAATTTTAGGGAAGAGGACGTAAATAGCATTATGATATATGAATGTTTGTGGAGTATTTATTTGTTTTTGTTTTGTTTTTAATTTTGATTCAACATAGACTGTTTTTAAGCGAGTTCATTTTCAAGAGAGCCTAACTAATGCGGGTTTTCTTTCATCAGTCCAAAAGTTTTTTAATGTCCGAAATTATCATAATTGTATGTAACCTATAGAATTAATAAATTATAATAAAATTTAGTTTAGCATTGCTTTTGCGATCGAAAAAAAAACCCTTGGGTTGGAAAAAATATGTTTAAAAGTTTTAAAAATATATGACTTAAGAATTTTAATTGTTTGATATTGTTGTGAAAAAAATATTATGATAAATTGAAATGTAAGAAATAATAAAAGTTTAGGACACGGGATAATAAAATTATATTACTCATTGAACTGCAAAAAAAAAAAAAACCCTTTTTAAAATTGTTTTTATTTGGGTTTGGGAATCAAACTTTTAGATGGAAAAGTCATTTTTTTATTGTTTAACATTGAAATTGAGTAAAAAATATGTTTAAAAAAATCATTTTCAATTTCACTGCTATATTGAAAAATCAATCAATTAACAGCTTTTGATTTTCAAAGCTATTGAAAATCTTGCGAGGGATAGTATATTCCAATTTTGATATATTCCTCAAGAAATTAATATATTATTTTTTTGGTACAAGAAACTAATATATTATTATATGAATGGAAGTGATGCAAGTAATTTCTTGACTTTTTTCCGTTCTTTTTAATTGTGTGATCGCATTAAAAAAAAGGGACATGGAATCAAACGTAATAATACAATAAAAACTTATAAAGGAAATTGGCTTGCTCATAATTCATTTAATGGAGACTGGAGACTTATCAAATTATAAAGTCATCTTCAAATAAATGTATGGAATAAGACATTTTTTCCCCTTAATTATTTCTGTGAATGCAATTGAGATTCGCAGGCAACCAATAAAAAAAAAGTACAAAATGAAATAAAGATGAAATTTCAATTTTCTTTTTATGTTTTGGCTGATCGATATTTTTTAAAGAGCTTTTATGGCTTCCCGTATCCAAGAAAAAACTAAAAATGAAAAGAAATATAATTCACAAAGAACAGCCCCACTTAATTATTGAGTTCTCTTTTATAAAAGCAAGTACAAAATGGAGAGCCATTCATTAAGTAGTACACTCTTTTTTAATAGTTATAATTCCAAATCTAATAGACAGATTATTCATTAAAAATTTTGGGCCAGGGCAATCGCAATTTAAAAATTACCCACTAATTTTTTTTTAATAGCAGAAGTTGGATTTAAGTTTTATAAATGAGGTGGACAATTTTTATCAACTTAATCAACATCAGTTGGCAATTATCCATTTGAAATTATTATAAGTTTTTTTAGTAAGAGAGCAAGGATTACCGCTTTAGTGATGCTCTTTACTCAATTTTTTTTTTCAAGATTTGACAATTAATTTATATTATTATTTGTGTTTGTATTAAATTAATTTGTATTTGTACGATATAAGATATGAAAATGATTGTTTTAAAATTTATTTTGATAAATTAAATATAAAATATTTTTTAATTTTTAACAAATTTATATATAATTTTTATTCAAATTTTAATCTGAATAACATTTGTGTTTTTTTTAACTATTTTCTAATTTATTAGTACATCATACCTAAAATTACTAAATTTGATCTACCTTTATCACTTGAATTGAGCTCATGTCACATTGTTTTTCGTTTCCTAATTATTCTAGCTAAAATTAATAGTAGGGAAATGATAGAGACAAGTCACTTTTAACAATAATTTTTTACATTTTTACTCTCATAAAATTACGTCATATTATTGGTACCGGTAACTTATTATAACAAATGACTTACTTTCTCTTCTATCAATAAAAAGCATATAGAGTACTAATAAAAGCAACAATTTATCAGTTTCAACTTTCACATTTAATGTGATGTGACTTTTTGATATTGAGAGTGTTAAAAGTAATTATCAAAAATAATTATTGTTAACATTTCTCTTAATGGTATGGTCGATTGCCTTCATCACTAAGGGTGGGTGTGGCAGTGATTCAAAAGGTTGCCCTTCATATTTTTTTAACTCCTAGCAATAGCAAACAACAAATAGTGAAATACCATGTCAAATTGTACAGCAATCATCTGATCTTTTCTATTTTGCTTTGATATTATGCACTCTCTTTTCGATTAATCGCATATATTTCTTTTGAGAAGATCGGGCGAAGGGCGAATTAATTGAACTTTTAAACATGCTAGAAGGATCGCTTTCAAGCAAGAGGACGCTTTTTGACAATAGACATTTTACCCTTGAATAATTGTTCCTTTCTCTCCCTCACCCTATTTTTTCCCTTATTGAATAAAAAGATAAAAGAATTTTGTTGACACCTAATTTTGTCCCATTTTTGTTATTATTATTATTATAGTTATTATTATTATTGTTATTATTATATTTTTATTTTTATATATATTTTGTATTTTTTTTATTTTTTTATTATTATTGTTATTTATATTATTTTTATTTTTATTTATTTTTATTTTCTTTATTTTTATCTTTTATTTTATTTTTATTTTTATTTTGTTGTTGTTGTTATTATTATTATTATTATATTTCTTTCTTTCTTTTTTTTGGTCCAATCTGTCTCCCATCAACCATCCAATCTGCCGCCAGCCACCCCTGCCAACCCATCTCCCCAGGCCGTCCCATCTCCACCGGCTAGCCACCTCTCCTGTCTACTCGTCCCATCTATGCCTAGCTTACTCCCTCTAAAAACCCCATTTGCAGCCCAACCAGGAGGAACCCACCAACAGCCTCAATCCTCACCCAAAAAACCGGAGCATCATCTTCACCATCCTCGGCTCACCAAACCCCCATCACCACACACCACCATTCCCTGCCCAGAACCAATCCCAAACAGCCCCAACACCAAGACACCACCACTGAGACACTGCTTTCATCATTCTAACCACCACACACCACCGTCATCTCTAGGCCTCCAACCCCGAGCCACCAGACACCATCACCGAAGCCAAAAAAAAGAAACCCAAACCCGTGAACAAAAACCAGATCCGAGACCTCTTTGATACCTGCAAAAAGAAAAAAAAACAACAAACAACAACCACAGACTTCCCAAACCATCAAACAACCAAAAAACAGAAAATCCAAAAAAAAGGGAGGAAATCTTTTTGGTGAAGCTCAGATCCTTGGGGTTAGAGGGCTTTTTAGGAGAAACGGAAGCCGGAATCGGAAAGAGGGTGGGAAAAAGCTTCAGAAAGCCGCAGCTTTTTAGGTTTTCGGCCACCGGCGACGGCGGCCGGCGGCTGCCGAAAATCGCCTGGAGAGGGAGGTTGAGAGAGCTCTGGTTTTTTTTTTGGAAAAAAGAAAGAAAAAATGAATTTAAAAAAAAAGGTTGGGCTTTTATAGTGTAAAGAAAAAAAAAAGCCGCGACCCGCGTGCGACCCAGGATCCGACTCGAGATCCGGGAGCTCGCCCGGCTAAAGGAGTGAAGATCCGCGCGCGACCCACTGACCCTACTCGGATCCGCGCGCCGACCCGCAACGACCAGCCGACCCGCGATCTGGCCCATCCATGGTCTGTTGGGCCTTCAGATTTGGGCCCACTCCAAGTTGGTTTTTTGGGCTATTCTAAAAAGGTTTCCTTTGGGCTTTTAGCCCAAACCAATTTAGGTATTTTTTTTAGTCTTAGTAATTTTTTTTATTATTATTATTATTATTATTATTATTATTATTATTATTATTGTGTTCTTTTTATTTATTTTTTATTATTATTATTATTATTATTATTATTATTATTATTATTATTATTATTATTATTGTTATTATTATTATTAACGCATGTTATAAAATAAAAGTTTTTGAAAAATTTTCTTTTATTTGCATCTTCATTAATTATTATTAATTAAAAATCATATTTAAAAATAAAAATTAAATTTAATTAAATATTTGTCCGATGATGGGATGTTGTGAAACTCACAAGTAGTGATTTCTTAACTGATCCCTAGGTGAGAAGAGTCATACTAAATGTTATCAGAGTATTGGGATACTTAGTATGATTTTTCAATAATTTATTTTTTATTAAAAATAAAAATAAATAAGTTTTTTAAAAAAGAAAATTGAAAAAGGAAATTAATAATAAAAATTAAATTTAATTAAATATTTGTCCGATGATGGGATGTTATGAAACTCACAAGTAGTGATTTCTTAACTGATCCCTAGGTGAGAAGAGTCTACTAAATGTTACCAGAGTATTGAGATATTTAGTATGATTTTTCAATAATTTATTTTTATTAAAAAATAAAAATAAATAAGTTTTTTTAAAAGAAAATAAAAAAAGGAAATTAATAATAAAGTTCCGATGATGGGATGTCATGAAACTCACAAGTAGTGATTTCTTGACTGATCCCTAGGTGAGAGAAGTTCACTAAGTGTTACCAGAGTATTGGGATACTTAGTGTAATTTTTCAATAATAAAAATTTTTATTTAAAATAAATAAAGAAATGGTTATATAAAAAATTAAAAAATTCATTTGCATCATTTTTATCTGCTTGCATCATGTGCATTCATAATAGTTTTGAAGCGAGTGTGAATCTTCCAACGATGAGATTCTATAGAACTCACAAGTAGTGATTCTTAAGAAATCTCTAGGTGAGGAAATTATCCGAAATGCTACCAGAGTATTGGGGTACTTCGGAATAATTTTCAATACGAAAGATTTTCACTTATTTCAAATAAAAAATAATATTTAAATGTTTCAAAATTAAAAGAATAAAATTGATTGCAATAAAATAGGAATTATTTTTAAATATTAATTCAAGACCATTTTATTAAAACTAAAGGATAACACATGATTATTATGGTACCATTTTTTAACGGGCGTCGTGGGGGTGCTAATCCTTCCCCACGCGTAACCGTACCCCCGAACCCAAATTTTGTTTTCGCAGACCAAAAATTATCTTTTTAATAAAACTTAATTAATTTTGAGATTTTGTTAAAAAGATAAATATTTTAGGTGGCCAATCACACCTAGTCAAAAAAGATTGGTGGCAACTCCCTTTTTGTTTTTTAAACGCTTTTTTTTGAAATCGTTGAGCGCGAAGCCGTAACGACAGCTTGGCGACTCCGCTGGGGACGCTTTTTGAGGGTCAAGCCATTTATTAATCTTGTGTTATCCAAAGTTTTAATTTAATAGTCTTGAATGATATTTAAATTTAATTCACTTGGATTTTGAAAATGATTTTGTTTGCATTTGCATTTTTTGTTATTTATTTTATGTTTTATATTTGCATATATATTATTCTTAATAAATTGTTGGGGTAGAATAAGGGTTATGGGTTGATAAATGTTCCCTCATTCACACACTTGCACGTGCATTTGCATAACATGAGCCCTATACCCGGGTTCCGTCCTTCTTAGGAGGGAGTAAAGTACCTTTGCTCTCGTGAGGTAATTACCTCCGCAATGGCAAATGAAATACTCCCACTCAAATTATTTCTCTACTAGTCCAGAGTGGACGTCAGTAAGAAATGATTTGGGAACCTTTAGTTTCTTAAAACCAAGCTCAGCATATAGAAAGCCGCAAAAGGCCAGCCTTAGGTAGAGCCATGTCCAGTTTTTGCAGAAATTATCCTAGGATTAGGACACATAAGGGAACATTTTTACTATCTTCTTCATATCATAACTCGAATCATTTTTCAAAAATGCGTATTTTCATAAAATCAAGATATATATATATTTTTTTTATGTCATTCTCAAATAAAATTTCATAATTTTACAATTTTAAAGAATAAAACAAAGATTTACTCAATCTTTCTTCTTTGTTTAAAAACAACATGAAAATATCTCTTCATTCTTTAATACCACAAAAAAATATATTTCTTATTTTTTTTTGGAACTTATGCATATACACAATTTTTTTACATTATCACATTTCTTCAAAAAATAAAAAAAGGAAATTAAAGAAAATAAATTGTGGTGTGAACATAAGATTTTTTTTTTAAAAAAAAAAAGAGAGAGAAAAAAATCTATTCTTAAAAAAAAAAGAAGAGGAAATCATAAAAAAAAAAAATTCATTCACTGAACTTAAATAAGATAAAATTTTGATTCTTTTATTCTTAAATTTTAGCATGGCATATCTCATTACATTAATGCATTCACATCACATAATAAGGAGGGCATTTATCTTTTTAGGTTAAAAGAGGTCAAAGACATGGGAGATCAATTGGAAGCTAGACTTACTGCTTTGGAGAACAATCAAGAGGAGTTTGGACATGATATACGAGAGATAAAAGGAAAGCTAGCTAAGATAATGAAGATGCTCGAAAGCTTTGGTGAGACTAAAGTGATCCATCCTCAAGGGTCGCTGTCGTTTCCAGAACAATTACATGTTGAATCATTAGCAAGTGGAAACCGATCGACTTTTCATGAAATGGTCAAACAGGAATCTACAATGCTTGATTTGTTTTTGAAAGACTTTGAGTGTTGAGGGCATTAGAATAAGGGAGAGTTAGTAAGGAATTTTTGGATCTTGTAAACAATTCTTGTATGAATATGAAGGTTACAAGATATTATATAAGTTTGTATTCACTTCATTCATATGTGTATAACATGATTTTGACAGAAAATAATAAGGCTAGCAATAATTATTTCCTCAAAAAAAAATGAAAAAATGAAAATGAAGAAAATAAATAAACGGTAAAAAAAAATTTTGTTTATAATTTTTTCATTTTGGTGTATAACTTGTGATATTGTAATATAATAACAAGATTGAAATTTCTTTTACATGTAGATATACCATTTCAATACAATAAAAGCTTCACATTAGCATGGCAAGCATGACATCTAATTTTAGGTTGTGACGAACTTGGTGTAGATATAGCTCGATCATTGAAAAACTTCGGAGATAGTTTTGGACCATGGAAGAGACAGAAATGAGTCGAATGGAAAGGATGGAAAAAGCTCAACAAGAGATGAGAGAGCAATTGTCACAGATGACAGGTTTGTGGGAGAAGCTGAACAATGAAAAATGGGAGAACTAGCTACCCAAGATGGGCATCGGTTCCGAAATACTGAGGATTCTTTTTGTCCACTTAATATTGGCTCACGAGAAACCCAAACATCTCAGGAGCCACAAGCAATACCCACCAAAGATTTTGTATGCCTTAATATGCCATCTTCAATTCACCCTAGTCGGTTTCAAGGGCATGCAACTCCTACAATGAACCCCCTCGAACCAATTCATGTTGCTAATTTGGATAGTCACAAAGAACAAGGGATGCCACAAGTAAAAGAAGGCTCAAGTTCCCGACAAAAGATAGAGCTTATAGAAGAAAGGCTTCGGATTGTTGAAGGAATGGATTTCCATGGATGTTTAGATGCAGCCAAATTATCTCTAGTGCCTGGTGTGGTCATTCCTTCAAAGTTTAAAGCTCCAGAATTTGAGAAATATGATGGGACCACTTGTCCGAAGGCCCATATCACTATGTACTGTAGAAAAATGGCAGCGCATGTGCATGATGACAGGCTGTTGATCCATGTTTTCCAAGACAGCCTCAAAGGATCTGTTGCTAGGTGGTATACACAATTGGGCAGGGGCGATGTTCACTCATGGGAAGATTTGGCAAGGGCATTTGTCGCCCAATATAAGCATGTTGTGGATCTGGCCCTAGATCGTCTATCTTTGCAATCCATAGAGAAGAAAGCTACTGAAGGCTTTAAAGAATATGCCCAGAGATGGAAGAATGTTGCCACCCAGATCCAGCCTTCCCTCACAGAAAAAGAGACTGCGACTCTGTTTCTTAGTACCCTCCAAGCACCATATTATGATAGAATGATTGGGAATGTTACTAAGAATTTTGCCAACATGGTGGCCTCCAGAGAGATAATTGAGAATGCAATCAAGAGGGGCAAGATCAAGATAGATGACATTGCTGATAACAAGTCAGAAAGAAGGGAAGAAGAGGTACAAGTTGTAACACTTGAGGGGCAATTTCCCAAAAACACCGCTCCATCTCATCCCTGTTTGCCTCACTTATTATACCGTCCAACCTCGAACAATGCTTCCTGTGATCCTTATCTTAATTCACCAATCTCGCAACCAGGATTTCCAGCAAACTCTTACCCTCCAATAGTTGCTCAAGCGCCTATCTTTATGCCTAGGCCAGTAGCTCAACCTCCTCAACAATCAATGAACAACAGAAAAAGATCAAGAAGCAACTAAGGAAAAATCCCAATTCCAATCTCCGATCTTTTGCCCTTTTTGGTAAAAAACCAATATTTGGCCCCTATACCTTTGAGAACAGCACCAAACCCGTTGGCCAAGAGCTATGACCCGAACAGCAAATGTGACTATCACATGGGGGCAATTGGGCATGCAACAGAAAAATGCAGACAGTTGAAGGAAAGGATTGAAGAGCTCATCAATGGTGGAATCTTGACTCAAGAACTCATGGAACAATGGAAGTCCACTTTGGTGTAAAATCATGGCATTTTGGCAGATCAATCTGGAGGAAAACGAAGATTTTGAGATTTTGAAGTCTATATATTGTTGGAAAAATGCTTGTCATCTTCGTTGGCCTAGGTGACAATTGTATGAGCACGACTTTTTGCATAATTTATTTTCCAGTGGCATGCGACAAGAATGTTTCTCTTCTTCACAATAATGATAAATGATTATAAGAAAATCGGTGATTACGGTCAAAGATGAACGTCTTAAATCATTTTTGGATCATGTCTCCATAAAATCTAAGTCAGTCGAGAGCTAAAAAGCTAAATTGGGGCATAAGATTTTGAAAGTTCTATTTTGTTTTCACTTTGACCATGACAGGGTTTCATTGTAAATAATTTTCAAGGAAATAACCAATTTGCAAAATCTTTTGAGAATAATTTGGAGATCAATGACAATATCTAAATATTCTTGATATTGGTAATTTTACACTCGACAAGATCATTTTGAAATACCTTTCCGCCTAAATTCTTGTACAAATCCCAAATTCTTTAATCCTATATTCCCGAGATGCCTTTTGCCCATGTTTTGGAGCAAAAAAAAAAAAGGGAGAGAACCAAAGTCGAGGATTTTTCCCATCAATGTCCATCTGCATAATACCTCGAGCTAGGCATCACCTGTTTCCTTAAATGAAGGTGTGGTGTGTGAGGTCAAGTTCTATCATATTAAAGTGGTACATTGCAAGAAAATAAAAAAAAAGGCAAAAAGAAAAAGACATCGAAAAAATGAAAATGGAATTGATTGTGACACCATGCAAACATGATATTCAGAGGATTTCAAATGCCAAAAGAAAAACTTGTCCTAAGAATTGCTTTTCAATATAAGCATCTTAATTTGAGATGATGAATGGCCGTCTTTCATATTCCATCCACAAATATAAACGTTATCCTGTTACTACCCTTTTTGAGTCTGATAATTTCTTTCATAATAAACCTCCTCCAAGGATCACCCTCCACACTTGGGGGCATGTGCAGAAAATATCTCTTCAAAGAAAATGGATGATTCAACTTTTGTTTTTGATCAAATAAGATTTATTATGTTTTTGAAATCTTGGATATGAATCAATGAAAAAAGAAAAGAAAAAGGAAAGAGAAAGGAGGAAGGATACATGTGAAAGTATACAAAGAAAGATGCTTCAAAGGATGAATAGGATGTTGAAAAGAAAAAAAAGAGAAGAAAAAAAAGAAGAAGAAAAAGAAAAGAAGAAAAAGAAAGAAAGAAAAAGGAAGAAGAAGAAGGAGAAGAGATACATGGAAAATTGGGAAAAGAAAGATGCTTCAAAGTGTGAAAATGATGGAATACCATAGGAGAAGAAATGATCCTTGGATTGATCACCTTCAAACACATTTTGGGCCTATTTATCCATTCTTTCAAAACCATGAACCATGGCCTACATTACGTACTTAAAAGTCCATTTTGATCAAGTAGGGATGCTTGTATCGAAGAGCTCTTCTTTGAAAATTCTCACCTTTCTTTGGTTTGAATAAAATCTGAATTCTTGAATGCATGGTGGAGCAATCAATCAAAAAAAAAGAAGAAAAAAGAAAAGAAAACAAAAGAAAGAATGAGGCTCTAGGGTGAAAACCCGAAAAGGGCAGTCTAGAGCGAACAATGAACTTTTCATGCAACCAAGTCAAGCAGTGACATGAACTGAAAATGTGGAAAAAGAATTAACAAGCCTTGAGAGACCCTCCAAATATCCAAAGATTTTGATGTCATTCGATTGCTGACATTTTTCTGAAAAAGTTCGAACCTTCCTTCTTGTACATACCCTTCCTAAAATAGAAAAGCCTTCAGTCATTCATGCCCGATCTTGGCATTTGTAGAACGCCAGTATTTGAGAATTTGAGAGATTGTCAAATCAAGTTGTGAATATTTTGTTTCTTTTCTCATTCAAAATTTTGTTCAAAAAAGAAGGGAAGAAAAACGATGGTATTTTAAGAAAACCACTTTGAATCAAGAGAAAAACCATTGTTTTTTGGATAAGTGGCAAAATGTTCCCCAAATAGAACATCCGGGTGCACCAAACTTTAAATTGTCCAGTTGAAAAGATCCGAACAGGATTTATGTCACTCATCTTGAAAAGTAATCACTAATTTTTCGAAAGGATCAGGTATCACTTGTGAAATTTAGATTCATTTCTCCTGAAAAATAGTTATGAGGAAAATTTAGTGCTATTAGTCAAAAGGCTGTGATGAGAATGCAAGAACTCTGCAAAAATGGAAAATAGGAAGGAGGTTTCATGGTCATGTTGGGGGCAAAGAAGATAAAAAAAGCAAATGATGTACCTCTTTGGCAAGATAGGAAAAAGATCTAAAGTTAGAGAATGTACAAGATTGAGTGTCATGCATACATGCATACATACATAATATCATACAGCATCAACATTGAAAGTTTTTGTGCAAAATTTTGAGATTAAAACATGTTTCTCAAGCTGAAGACTGAACACCATTTAATCTAGATTTTAAAGGTTATGCAACCTTTTCCAAGATTAAAAAAAAAAGGAAAAAAAGAGAGTAGAGAGAAAAAGAGAAAAAAAAAGAGAGAGAAAGAAAAGAGAAGAGAAAAAAAGAAAAAAGAAAAAAAAAGAGAAAGAAAAGAAAGAAAGAAAAAAAAAGGGGGGAAAAGAATTTAAAGTTTCATTACCTCTGCTGCCAGAGGAGTTTTTCCAGAAAAAGAATTTAAAGTTTCATCGCCTCTGCTGCAAGAGGAGCACATTTCAAAGAAAAATTTTAAAGTTTCATTGCCTCTGCTGCAAGAGGAGCACTTTCCAGAAAAAGCATTTAAGTCCTCCGGGCACAAATCATAAGTCCTCCGGGCACCAATCATAAGTCCTCCGGGCACCAATTCTAAGTCCTCCGGGCACAAATCTCAAGTCCTCTGGGCAAAACTATATTTAAAGTTTCAATGCCTCTGCTGTAAGAGGAGCACTTTCCAGAAAAACAAATCACAAGTCCTTCGGGCAAAATTATTTTTAAAGTTTCATCGCCTCTGCTGCAAGAGGAGCACTTTCCAGAAAAAGCATTTAAGTCCTCCGAGCACAAATCATAAGTCCTCCGGGCACCAAATCATAAGTCCTCCGGGCAAAATTTTTAAAGTTTCAATGCTTCTGCTGTAAGAGGAGCACTTTCCAGAAAAACAAATCACAAGTCCTTCGGGCAAAATTATTTTTAAAGCTTCATCGCCTCTGCTGCAAGAGGAGCACTTTCCAGAAAAAGCAATTAAGTCCTCCGGGCACAAATCATAAGTCCTCCGGGCACCAATTCTAAGTCCTCCGGGCACAAATCTCAAGTCCTCCAGACACAGATTTCAAACACTTCAGACAATTTCAAGACCTCCGGGCATCAATTTTAAAACTTTTCAAGTAAATCCCAAGTCCTCTGGGCACCAATTTTAAACTCTTCAAATAGAATCTTAAGACCTCCATGCATAATTCTAAGACCTCCGGGCATAAATCTAAGTCCTCCGGGCATAATCTTAAGTCCTCCGGGCACCAATGCAAGTCCTCCGGGCACCGTTTTTAAACTCTTCAGGAAAGATGCTAAGTCCTCCGGGCACTAATTCTAAATTCTTCAGATAAAACTTCAAGACCTCCGTGCACAAATTCTAAGTCCTCCGGGCAAAATCTTAAGTCCTCCGGGCACAAATCATAAGACCTCCGGGCACAAATTATAAGTCCTCCGGGCAAAATCTCAAGTCCTCCGGGCAAAATTTTTAAAGTTTCAATGCCTCTGCTGTAAGAGGAGCACTTTCCAGAAAAAGCATTTAAGTCCTCTGGGCATAATTCTAAGTCCTCCAGGCATAATTCTAAGACTTCCGGGCACAAATCAAAGACCTCCGGGCATAAATCTCAAGTCCTCCGGGCAAAATTTTTAAAGTTTCAATACCTCTGCTGCAAGAGGAGCACATTTTCAGAAAGGAATTTAAAGTTTCATTGCCTCTGCTGCAAGAGGAGCACATTTCAGAAAAAGAATTTAAAGTTTCATTGCCTCTGCTGCAAGAGGAGCCATCTCGAAAAAAAAAAGAAAAAAGAAAAAAAACAAAACAAATTTAAATTTAAAGTTTTATCGCCTCTGTTGCAAGAGGAGCGCATTTCGAAAAAAAAAAAAAGAAAAACAACATTTTAAGTTTCATTACCTCTGCTGCAAGAGGAGCTTTCTCGAAAAAGGGAAAAACAAAAAAAAAACAAAAAAATGGAAGATTTAAATTTAAAGTTTCATCGCTTTTGCTGCAAGAGGAGCACATTAAAAAAAAGAAAAGAAAAAAAACAAAAAAATGGATGATTTAAATTTAAAGTTTCATCGCCTCTGCTGCAAGAGGAGCACATAAAAAAAAAGAAGAAAAAAAAAGGATGATTTAAATTTAAAGTTTCATCGCCTCTGCTGCAAGAGGAGCGCATACAAAAAAAGAAGAAGAAAAAAAAGAAAAAAAGAGAAAGAGAAAAAAAAAGAAAAAAGAAGAAAGAAAGAAAAAAGAAAAAGAGATTAGGTCATAAGCCGGACAAAATTAGTGTCTATTATCTTTGCTCTATTCCTGATTCTCAGCAATGAGCAAAGAGGGGCAGCTGTTGACACCTAATTTTGTCCCATTTTTGTTATTATTATTATTATAGTTATTATTATTATTGTTATTATTATATTTTTATTTTTATATATATTTTGTATTTATTTTTATTTTTTTATTATTATTGTTATTTATATTATTTTTATTTTCTTTATTTTTATCTTTTATTTTATTTTTATTATTATTTTGTTGTGGTTGTTATTATTATTATTATTATTATTATTTTATTTTTTTCTTATTATTTTTTTTTTGGTCCAATCTGTCTCCCATCAACCATCCAATCTACTGTCAGCTACCCCTGCCAACCCATCTCCCCAGGCCGTCCCATCTCCGCCGGCTAGCCACCTCTCCTGTCTACCTGTCCCATCTATGCCTAGCTTACTCCCTCTAAAAACCCCATTTGCAGCCCAACCAGGAGGAACCCACCAACAACCTCAATCCTCACCCAAAAAACCGGAGCATCATCTTCACCATCCTCGGCTCACCAAACCCCCATCACCACACACCACCATTCCCTGCCCAGAACCAATCCCAAACAGCCCCAACACCAAGACACCACCACTGAGACACTGCTTTCATCATTCTAACCACCACACACCACCGTCATCACCGTCATCTCCAGGCCTCCAACCCTGAGCCACCAGACACCATCACAGAAGCCAAAAAAAAGAAACCCAAACCCGTGAACAAAAACCAGATCCGAGACCTCTTTGATACCTGCAAAAAGAAAAAAAAACAACAAACAACAACCACAGACTTCCCAAACCATCAAACAACCAAAAAACAGAAAATCCAAAAAAAGGGAGGAAATCTTTTTGGAGAAGCTCAGATCCTTGGGGTTAGAGGGCTTTTTAGGAGAAACGGAAGCCGGAATCAGAAAGAGGGTGGGAAAAAGCTTCGGAAAGCCGCAGCTTTTTAGGTTTTCGGCCACCGACGACGGCGGCTGGCGGCTGCCGGAAATTGCCTTGAGAGGGAGGTTGAGAGAGCTCTGGTTTTTTTTTTGGAAAAAAGAAAGAAAAAATGAATTTAAAAAAAAAGGTTGGGCTTTTATAGTGTAAAGAAAAAAAAAGAAGCCGCGACCCGCGCCACCCAGGATCCGACCCGGGATCCGCGTGCCCGCCCGGCTAAAGGAGTGAAGATCCGCGGGTGACCCAATGACCCTACCCGGATCCGCGCGCCAGACCCGCAACGACCAGCCGACCCGCGATCCGGCCCATCCATGGTCTGTTGGGCCTTCAGATTTGGGCCCACTCCAAGTTGGTTTTTTGGGCTGTTCTAAAAAGGTTTCCTTTGGGCTTTTAGCCCAAACCAATTTAGGTATATTTCTTTTAGTCTTAGTAATTTATTATTATTATTATTATTATTATTATTATTATTATTATTATTATTATTGTTGTTGTTGTTGTTGTTGTTGTGTTCTATTTATTTATTTATTTATTATTATTATTATTATTATTATTATTATTATTATTATTGTTGTTGTTGTTGTTATTATTATTATTATTAACGCATGTTATAAAATAAAAGTTTTTGAAAAATTTTCTTTTATTTGCATCTTCATTAATTATTATTAATTAAAAATCATATTTAAAAATAAAAATTAAATTTAATTAAATATTTGTTCGATGATGGGATGTTGTGAAACTCATATGTAGTGATTTCTTAACTGATCCCTAGGTGAAAAGAGTCATACTAAATGTTACCAGAGTATTGGGATACTTAGTATGATTTTTCAATAATTTATTTTTTATTAAAAATAAAAATAAATAAGTTTTTTAAAAAAGAAAATTGAAAAAGGAAATTAATAATAAAAATTAAATTTAATTAAATATTTGTCCGATGATGGGATGTTATGAAACTCACAAGTAGTGATTTCTTAACTGATCCCTAGGTGAGAAGAGTCTACTAAATGTTACCAGAGTATTGGGATATTTAGTATGATTTTTCAATAATTTATTTTTATTAAAAAATAAAAATAAATAAGTTTTTTTAAAAGAAAATAAAAAAAGGAAATTAATAATAAAGTTCCGATGATGGGATGTCATGAAACTCACAAGTAGTGATTTCTTGACTGATCCCTAGGTGAGAGAAGTTCACTAAGTGTTACCAGAGTATTGGGATACTTAGTGTAATTTTTCAATAATAAAAATTTTTATTTAAAATAAATAAAGAAATGGTTATATAAAAAATTAAAAAATTCATTTGCATCATTTTTATCTGCTTGCATCATGTGCATTCATAATAGTTTTGAAGCGAGTGTGAATCTTCCAACGATGAGATTCTATAGAACTCACAAGTAGTGATTCTTAAGAAATCTCTAGGTGAGGAAATTATCCGAAATGCTACCAAAGTATTGGGGTACTTCGGAATAATTTTCAATACGAAAGATTTTCACTTATTTCAAATAAAAAATAATATTTAAATGTTTCAAAATTAAAAGAATAAAATTGATTGCAATAAAATAGGAATTATTTTTAAATATTAATTCAAGACCATTTTATTAAAACTAAAGGATAACACATGATTATTATGGTACCGTTTTTTAACGGGCGTCGTGGGGGTGCTAATCCTTCCCCACGCGTAACCGTACCCCCGAACCCAATTTTTTTTTCGCAGACCAAAAATTATCTTTTTAATAAAACTTAATTAATTTTGAGATTTTGTTAAAAAGATAAATATTTTAGGTGGCCAATCACACCTAGTCAAAAAAGATTGGTGGCGACTCCCTTTTTGTTTTTTAAACGCTTTTTTTCGAAATCGTCGAGCACGAAGCCGTTACGACAAATTTTATTGGTATAATTGGCTATTCAATAAATCTTTTTGTTAGATGTGTGGGGTCCAGCTCACATTAATTATTAGAGTCCTACTTGGAGTCAGTTAGAGATTTGTTTTTTCTCTATATAAATTGTTGCATAAATAATTTGTAGAGAGAGAGTGAGAAGTCTATTTTGGTGAGAGGCGACACAAAGGAGAAAAGTAAGCTTTAGGTTTTATGATATTTTTCTTGTTCCATAGAGAGAGCAAGGGGAGAGATAAGCTTGTACAACAATTGGGTATTCTTTGGGTAGATTATCTTGGTGAATCCAAAGAGGTAAACTTTATTGTTTTTAGGCCAATTGTTGGAACCCTTAGCTTTGGGCAAAAAGCCTAGGTATTGGAACTTTGTAATTTAATTATTTCTCATAGTGGATTTTTATTCGGTTAGTCTTGTGGTTTTTCTCTTTACACTGGAGAGTTTTCCACATTAAACTTTGGTGTCGTTTTATTTACATTTTATTGCCTGCGTATTATTTGTGGCTTAGTAGCTTGATTTATTATTATTATTATTGGCTTGGGAAATTGCTGTTGATTGTTGTGGGTATTGTTATTGTGACATTGCTTCCGTGTATTTGTTGTTTGAGGCCCAACAACTGGTATTAGAGCTCAGGTTAGAGCTTCAGGATCATGGAAGGAGATACAGGATCCATGATAAAATTGACAGTTTGAAATTATTCAATTTGGAAGCCAATGATGGAAGATCATCTATACTGCAAAGATCTGTATGAGCCAGTATTAGGTGATTCTGGTAAGCCAACAGATATGAAAGATGATGAATGGAAAAAGTTAGATAGGAAGACTTTGGGAACCATTAGAAGATGGGTAGACATTAGTGTTTTTCATCATGTTGCGCAGGAGACAAGTGCTTCTCGTGTTTGGGAAAAATTAGCATCACTATATGAGAGAAAGACTGCCTTGAATAAAGTTATGCTTGTTAAGAAGCTTGCTACTCTACAGTTTAAGGAGGAAAGATCTATCTCTGAGCATTTGAGTGACTTTCAAGATTTGTTCAATCGGATGACCACTATGAAACTGCAAATGGATGATGAGATGAAAGTATTGTTTCTTCTAGGCTCATTGCCAGATGTCGTAACGGCTTCGCGCTCGACGATTTTCGGAAAAGCGTTTAAAAACAAAAATGGGAGTCGCCACCAATCTTTTTTATTAGGTGTGATTGGCCACCTGAAAATGTTTATCTTTTCAACAAAATCTCAAAATTAATTAAGTTTTATTAAAAAGATAATCTTTTGGTCTGCGAAACAAAAATTGGGTTCGGGAGTACGGTTACGCGTGGGGAAGGATTAGCACCCCCACGACGCCCGTTAAAAACGGTACCATAATAATCATGTGTTATCCTTTAGTTTTAATGAAATGGTCTTGAATTGATATTTAAAAATAATTCATATTTTTATTACAGTCAATTTTGTTCTTTTTAATTTTGAAACATTTAAATATTATATTTTATTTGAAATAAGTGAAAATCTTTTGTATTGAAAATTATTCCGAAGTACCCCAATACTCTGGTAGCATTTCGGATAATTTACTCACCTAGAGATTTCTTAAGAATCACTACTTGTGAGTTCTATAGAATCTCATCATCGGAAGATTCACACTCGTTTCAAAAATTATTATGAATGCATATGATGCAAACAGATAATAAATGATGCAAATGAATTTTTTAATTTTTTATATAAATATTTCTTTATTTATTTTGAATAAAAATTCTTATTATTGAAAAATTGCACTAAGCATCCCAATACTCTAGTAACACTTAGTGAACTTCTCTCACCTAGGGATCAGTCAAGAAATCGCTACTTGTGAGTTTCATGACATCCCATCATCGGACAAAACTTCATTTAATTAAATTTTATTATTATTTCCTTTTTCTATTTTCTTTTTTTAAAAAAAACTTATTTATTTTAATAAAAATTTAAATTATTGAAAAATCATACTAAATATCCCAATACTCTAGTAACA
This sequence comes from Heritiera littoralis, assembly GCA_031772115.1. Lineage (NCBI taxonomy): Eukaryota > Viridiplantae > Streptophyta > Magnoliopsida > Malvales > Malvaceae > Heritiera > Heritiera littoralis. Next base: position 328,518 of record JAPDPK010000143.1, on the reverse strand, counting down.
TTTAGTACGACTCTTCTCACCTAGGGATCAGTTAAGAAATCACTACTTGTGAGTTTCATAACATCCCATCATCGGGCGAATTTCATTTAAATTTAAACTTTATTATTGAGTTCTTTTTTTTATTTTCCTTTAAAAACTTATCTATTTTTATTTTTAATAAAACAAATTAAATTTTCTATTAATCTTTTTATTTTCTTTTAAAAACTTATTTATTTATTTTTATTTTTTTAATAAAAATTTAAATTATTGAAAAATCATACTAAACATCCCAATACTCTGGTAACATTTAGCACGACTCTTCTCACCTAGGGATCAGTCAAGAAATCACTACTTGTGAGTTTCATGACATCCCATCATCGGACAAACATTTAATTAAATTTAATTTTTATTATTAATTTTCTTTGTTTTTTATAAAAAATAAATTATTTATTTTCATTTTTAATAAATTTAAATTATTGAAAAATCATACTAAATATCCCAATACTCTGGTAACATTTAGTACGACTCTTCTCACCTAGGGATCAGTCAAGAAATCACTACTTGTGAGTTTCATGACATCGCATCATTGGAAAAAATATTTAATTAAATTTTAATTTTATTATTAATTAAAAAAACTTATTGATTTACTTTTTAACAAAAATTTAAATTATTGAAAAATCATACTAAATATCCCAATACTCTGGTAACATTTAGTAAGACTCTTCTCACCTAGGGATCAGTCAAGAAATCACTACTTGTGAGTTTCATGACATCCCATCATTGGAAAAAATATTTAATTACATTTTCTAGAATACACTTTATAATAATTAGTACTAATTGTTTGTTTGTTTGTTTTTTTTTATTAAAACTAAATTCATGAAATTAAACCTAAGATTATTATTTTTTCCTAACAAACATTTCATATGTATATATTTTATATGACATGGAGATATAAAAATACATAACATAAATAATCAAATAAATATATATGAATTTATGTATATAAAAAATGGAAAGATAAGAGTGTACCTAAGTGATTTAAGTGATTTGGACTTAAAGCCCAATGAAGCTTTTCAAATTCAACCCAAACAACATGGCCCCAATCCTTTGTTGTACATGAAAATGGGCCTGGAAATGAGTTTGGCCTAATGAAAAGTGATGGCAGACCAAGTGAGCTGCTAGTGGAGTGGGCCGGGTCCCTTTTGGCGAGTCGGATCGAGTGGGCTGGAGCGGGTCGCGGAGGCGTCGGGTTGGGTCGACAAAATGAGCCTTTTCCTTGGCTCAAAACGCAGCCGTTTAGGCTGCTTATAAATATCCAAAACTTTTTTCATATTTTAATTTTTCTCTAAAAGAAAATTTTTTTTTTCTCTCTGCCTCTCTCTGCTTTCAGACGGCGGAACTGCCGCCGGCCGTCGCTAGTGGCCTCGTCGGATACCACAACGGAAAAAAAAAAAAGCTTTCCTTTTCCGAAGCTTTTCTGCCCGTTCTTCTTTCCTCTTTCCTCTGTTTTCTTCAAATTTCCTTCTTCTTTCCTAGATCTAGAATTTCAAACCGATTCTAAAAATCCCAAAATCCCTTTTATTTGTTTCGGATTTTTTACTCTTTACTTTTTTTCGCAGGCGAGGCTTTTCTGCTCCAGCCGTTGCTGCCACCGGATCTCACAGCATCGAGGACCACCAGCTTCTTTACTGCCGTCGGTAGCCGGCCCTCTTCCTTCCTTGTCCTTGTTTGCCTTTCTGATTTCCTTTAAAAAATCTGAATCTCAACAAAATCCAAAACCCATTTTTGAGTTGTGTTTTGATGTTTGATTGCTTTGCTCGTATGTTTGGGATTGATGAGTTTGGTTTTTTTTTCTATTGATTTTCTGGTATATAAGAAATGGGTATGTTAAGAATGTGCTTGCTGTTTTTGATATCTCTCTCAAAGTGGTTGGGTTTTGATCTTGGCAGGAGATCTATGGCGATTTGGGGCTTCAGAGGGGTTTTTAGTGAGGTAGTGGTGTTGTGGTGATTTGGGTTTTTTGTGGTTGTCGGTGAACAGAAGATAGATGGGCTTAGGTCGAAAATGGTGGGTTATGGGTTGCTGCTGTGCTGGTTGTTTATGGTGATTCTCGGGTGGCTGCTTTGTGTGTGTGGGGCTGTAGTGGTGGTTCTCGGGTAGAGGTTTTACGGGTTTGCAGAAAATGTTGAAATTCTTTGGTTCCCAATTGTTCCTCCCCCTCTTTTCCAGCTGCCGAAAAATCCTCCCTTTTTGTAGAGCAATAATCTCTCTATCTACTATTTTCCATCTGCATTGAAGAACCCGAGTCAACAAGGGTGGGCTAGCAGCGTGATTTTGGCTGCCAGCCACCCTATGTTGGTAGGCCGGTGCACGGCGCCAACTTTGTCAGAGTTTTTTTTTTTCTTTTTTTTTTACTAAAAAAAAGGACATAATAAAATAATAATAACAAGTAAATAAATAATAAAATAATAAAAGAAATGAAAATCAAATACAGCCCGTTTTCTTTGGGACTTGAAGCCCATAAATTTTAATTGGACTTTGAAAGTTCAATCGAGCTTATTTTCACATATTATGGTCCCATATAAGTTTAGAAAAAAAAATCTCAAATTTTACTCGAAATGAATTCATTATTTAACAATATTCGATCTAAAATTTTTGAGCAATAATATTACCAATTTGGACAAAATTAAGTGTCTACAACTGCCCCTCTTTGCTCATTACTGAGGATCAGAAATAGAGCAAAGACAATAGACAACAATTTTGTCTTGCTCATTACGTAATCTCATGTTTTTGTTTTTTTTTTTTTTGAGAAAGTGCTCCTCTTACACCAGAGGCATTGAAACTTTAAATTTCTTCCTGAAATGTGCTCCTCTTACGACAGAGGCAATGAAACTTTAAATTTTTTTTCCTGAAATGTGCTCCTCTTGCAGCAGAGGCAATGAAACTTTAAATTTTTCCTAAATGTGCTCCTCTTGCAGCAGAGGCAATGAAACTTTAAATTCCTTTTTGTTTTTTTTTTTTAATTTTGAAATGTGCTCCTCTTGCAGCAGAGGCGATGAAACTTTAAATTTTTTCCCTTTTTTTTTTGAAATGTGCTCCTCTTACAACAGAGGTAGTGGTACTTCAAAAACTTTGCCCGGAGGTCTTTGATTTGTGCCCAGAGGTCTTTGAATTGCTTTTCTAAAAAGTGCTCCTCTTGCAGCAGAGGCATTGAAACTTTAAATATTTGCCCGGAGGACTTGAGGTTTGTTGCCCGGAGGACTTATGATTTGTGCCCGGAGGACTTAAAATTTGTTTTCTAGAAAGTGCTCCTCTTGCAGCAGAGGCGATGAAACTTTAAAAATTTGCCCGGAGGACTTGAAATTTGTGCCCGTAGGACTTATGATTTGTGCCCGGAGGACTTATGACTTTCTGGAAAGTGCTCCTCTTACAGCAGAGGCATTGAAACTTTAAATATTTTGCCCGGAGGTCTTAGATTTGGTGCCCGAAGGACTTATGATTTGTGCCCGGAGGACTTATGATTTGGTGCCCGGAGGACTTAAATGCTTTGTGCCCGGAGGACTTAAGATTTGTGCCCGGAGGACTTATGATTTGGTGCCCGGAGGACTTAAATGCTTTTTCTGAAAAGTGCTCCTCTTGCAGCAGAGGCGATGAAACTTTAAAAATTTGCCCGGAGGACTTGAAATTTGTGCCCGGAGGACTTATAATTTGTGCCCGGAGGTCTTTGATTTGTGCCCGGAGGACTTAAAATTCTTTTTTTTCTTAATAGTGCTCCTCTTGCAGCAGAGGCATTGAAACTTTAAAATTTTGCCCGGAGGACTTGAAATTTGTGCCCGGAGGACTTATAATTTGTGCTCGGAGGTCTTAGAATTATGCCCGGAGGACTTAAATGCTATGTGGAAAGTGCTCCTCTTGCAGCAGAGGCGATGAAACTTTTAAAATTTTGCTCGGAGGACTTGAGATTTATGCCCGGAGGACTTATGATTCGTGCCCGGAGGACTTGAATGCTTTGTGAAAAGTGCTCCTCTTGCAGCAGAGGCGATGAAACTTTTAAAATTTTGCCCGGAGGACTTGAGATTTATGCCCGGAGGACTTATGATTCGTGCCCGGAGGACTTGAATGCTTTTTCTGAAAAGTGCTCCTCTTGCAGCAGAGGCGATGAGACTTTAAATATTTTGCCCGGAGGACTTAGATTCATTTTCTGGAAAGTGCTCCTCTTGCAGCAGAGGCGATGAAACTTTAAAATTTTTTTCTGGAAATCAATCTTTAATCTTGATTAAACATGGCACTGGTAAAACTGGATTTGAAATTTTCTTTATCATGAGCAAACTTACCCCTCTTTTTCTTTCTCTTCTACTTTTCTTTTCTTCTTCTTCTTTCTCTTCTCTTCTTTCTTCTCTTTTCTCTCTCTTTCTCTCTTTTTCTCTCTTTTCTCTTCTCTTCTCTCTTCTTTCTTTCTCTTCTCTTTTCTCTTCATTCTTTTTTCTTTTTTTTTCTCTTCTTTTTTCTTGGAAAAGGTTGCATAACCTTTGAAAACTTGATTGAATGGTGTTGAGTCTTCAGCTTGAGAAACATGTTTTAATCTCAAAATTTTACACAAAAACTTTCAATGTTGATGCTGTATGATATTGTGTATGTATGCATGAATGCATGGCACTCAATCCTGTACATTTTTCGACTTCAAAACTCTTTCCTATCTTGTCAAAGAGGCACATCATTTGCCTTTTTTGTCTCCTTTGCCCCCAACATGATCATGAAAGCTCCTTTCTGTTTTAATCTCATTTCTGCAGGGTTCTGGTGCTCATCATAGCCTTTTGACGAAAAGTACTGAAAAGTTTCTCATAGCTATTTTCCAGGAGAGAATTGAATCTAAATTTCACAAGTGATATTTGATTCTTTCAAAATATTAGTGATTACTTTTCAAGATGAGTGACATAAATCCTATTCGGATCTCTTCAACTGGACAATAGAAAGTTTGATGCGCCAGGTGTTTTGTTTAGGGGATACTTTGCCACTTATCTAAAAACAATGGTTCCTTTCTTGGCTCAAAATGGTTTTCTTAAAATACCATCGTTTTTCTTCCCTTCTTTTTTTTTTGAACAAAATTTTGAATGAGAAAATAAACAAAATATTTTCAATTTGGTTTGACAATCTCTCAAATTCTCAAATAATGACGTTCTACAAATGCCAAGATCGGGCATGAATGACTGAAGGCTTTTCTATTTTAGGAAGGGTATGTACAAGAAGCAAGGTTCGAACTTTTTCAGAAAAATGTTGGGCAATCAAGTGACATCCAAATTTTTAGGCATCTCGAGGGTTTCCAGGGATTAATGGTTCTTTCAAGTGACTTCAGAATCTTTGGATACCTCGAGGGTTTCTCAAGGACTATTGGTTCTTTTTCCATGTTTTCAATTCGTGTCACTGCTTGATTTGTTGCTCTAAGAGTTCATTGTTTGCTCTAGACTGCTCTTTTCGGGTTTTCACCCTGGAGCCTCATTCTTTCTTTTGTTTTCTTTTCATTTTTCTTCTCTTTTTTTGTTTTTTTTTTGATTGATTGCTCCACCATGCATTCAAGAATTCAAATTTTATTCAAACCAAAGAATGGCGAGAATCTTCCAAAGAAGAGCTCTTCGATACAAGCATCCATACTTGATCAAAATGGACTTTTAAGTACGTAATGTAGGCCATGGTTTAGGGTTTTGAAAGAATAGATAAACAGGCCCAAAATGTGTTTGAAGGTGATCAATCCAAGGATCATTTCTTCTGATATGGATGTCTATCAATTTCCTTCTTCGAAGCATCTTTCTCTTTATACTTTTCCATGTATCTCTTCCTCTTTCCTTTTTTGTTTTTTTGTTTGTTTTTTTTTTCATTCTTTGAAAGCACCTTTCTTTGTGTACTTTCGCATGTATCTTTTCTTCTTTCTCTTTCTTTTTTCATCATCATTTTTTTTTGATTTATGTCCAAAATTTCAAAAACATAGTAAATCTTATTTGATTGAAAACAAAAGCTTAATCATTTATTTTCTTCGAGAAGATACTTTTTGCACATGCCCCCCAGTGTGGAGGGTGATCCTTGGAGGAGGTTTATTATGAAGGAAATTATCAGGCTCAAAAAAGGTAGCAACAGGATAATATTTATATTTGCGAATGGAATATGAAAGACGGCCATTCATCATCTCAAATTAAGATGCTTCCATTGAAAAGCAATTCTTAGGACAAGTTCTTCTTTTGGCTTTGAAATCATCTAAATATCATGCTTGCATGGTGTCACATTCAATTTCATTTTTTCTTCTTCCCCCTTTTTTCTTCTTCTCTCTTTTTTTTTTTGATTTTTTTTTCTTCTTCTCTTTTTTTTTGATTTTCTTGTAATGCACCCCTTTAGTATGACAGAGCTTGACCTTACACACCACATATTCATTTGAGAAAAAAAGTGATGCGCGACTCAAGGTATTATGCAGATGGACATCGATGGAAAATCTTCAACTTTGGTTCTGTTTTTTTCTTTTTTCTTTGTTTTTTTTTTCAAAACATGGGCAAAGGCATCTTGGGAGTACAAGGTCGAAGAATCTGGGATTTGTACAAGAATTTAGGTGGAAATATATTTCACAATGATCTTGCCACGATCGACCGCCATTGTCCAGAATCTTTGAGATTGTCATTGATTCCCAAAAATTCTCGAAAAGTTTTTGCAAATCAATCATTTCTTTGAAAATTATTAACAGTAAAGTCCTATCATGGTCAAAGTGAAAACAAAATAGAACTTTCAAAATCTTATGCCCCAATTTAGCTTTTTAGCTCTCGACTGACTTAGATTTTATAGAGACATGATCCAAAAATGATTTAAGACGTTCATCTTTGACCGTAATCACCGATTTTCTTGGAAACATTTTTATCATTATTTTGAAAAAAAGAAACATTCTTGTCACATGCCACTGGAAAATAAATTATGCAAAAGGTTGTGCTCATACAATTGTCACCTAGGCCAACGAGAATGACAAGCATTTTTTCAACAAAATACAGACTTCAAAATCTCAAAATCTCCGTTTTCCTCCCGATTGATCTGCCAAAATGCCATGATTTTACACCAAAGTGGACTTCCATTGTTCCATGAGTTCTTGAGTCAAGATTCCACCATTGATGAGCTCTTCAATCCTTTCTTTCAACTGTCTGCATTTTTCTGTTGCATGCCCAATTGCCCCCATGTGATAGTCACATTTGCTGTTCGGGTCATAGCTCTTGGCCAACGGGTTCGGTGCTGTTCTCAAAGGTATAGGGGCCAAATATTGGTTTTTTATCAAAAAGGGCAAAAGATCGGAGATTGGAATTGGGATTTTTCCTTGATTGTTTCTCGATCTTTTTCTGTTGTTTATTGATGGTTGAAAAGGTTGAGCTACTGGCCTAGGCGTGAAGATAGGCGCAGGAAAAATCGTTGAAGGGCAAAAGTTTGTTGGAAATCCTGGTTGTGGGACCGGTGAAAAAGGATAAGAATCATAGGAGGCACTGTTCAGGATTAGACGGTATGATGGGTGAGCCAAATAGGGATTATGTGGAGTGGGATTTCTGGGAAATTGCCCCTCAAATGTCACAGCCTGCACTTCTTCTTCCGTTCCTTCAAGTCTGTTATCGGCCATGTCACCTATCTTGATCTTGCCTCTCTTGATTGCATTCTCAATCATCTCTCCGGAGGCCACCATGTCGGCAAAATTCTTAGTAACATTCCCAATCATCCTATCATAGTATGGTGCATGAAGTGTACTAAGAAACAAATTTGCAGTCTCTTTTTCCGTGAGGGGAGGCTGGACCTGAGTGGCAACATTCTTCCATCTCTGGGCATATTCTCTAAAGCTTTCAGTAGCTTTCTTCTCTATAGTTTGCAAAGAAAACGATCTGGGGCTAGATCCACAATATGCTTATATTGGGCGACAAAAGCCCTTGCCAAATCTTCCTATGAGTGAACATCGCCCCTGCCCAATTGTGTATACCACCTAGCAGCAGATCCTTTAAGGCTGTCTTGGAAGACATGGATCAACAGTTTGTCATCATGCACATGTGCTGCCATCTTTCTACAATACATAGTGATATGGGCCTTTGGACAAGTGGTCCCATCGTATTTCTCAAATTCTGGAGCTCTAAACTTTGATGGAATGACCACACCAGGTACTAGAGATAATTTGGCTGCATCTAAAGATCCATGGAAATCCATTCCTTCAACAATCCGAAGCCTTTCTTCTATAAGCTCTATCTTTTGCCGAGAATTTGAGCCTCCTTCCACTTGTGGCATCCCTTGCTCTTTAGCAACATGAATTGGTTCGAAGAGGTTCATGGTGGGAGTTGCGTGCCCTTGAAACTGACTAGGGTCGACTGCAGACGGCATATTAGGGCACACATAACCCTCGGTGGGCATTGCTTGTGGCTCTTGAGATGATTGGGTTTCTCGTGAGCCGTTGTTAATTGGACAAAAAGAATTCTCGGCATTTCGCAACTGATGCCCCTTTTGAGTAGCTAATTCTCCCATTTTTCCATTGTTCAGCTTCTCCCACAAACCTGCCATCTGTGACAATTGCTCTCTCATCTCTTGTTGAGCTCTTTCCATCCTTTCCATCTGAGTCATTTCTGTCTCTTCCATGGTCCAAAACTATCTTCAAAGTTTTTCGATGATCGAGCTGTATCTACATCGAATCCGTCACAACCTAAAATTAGATGTCATGCTTGCCATGCTAATGTGATGCTTTTATTGTATGGAAATTGTGAAATAAAAAGAAAATTCAACCTTGTTGTTATTTCAGAGTATCACAAGCTGTATACTAAAAAAAAGCAAAAAGGGGAATTATAAACTGAAAATTGTCATTTGTCCCTTCCTTTGTTTTGATCCACTATTTTTCTTTCTCTCCTTTTTTCTTTATATTTTTTTCTTTTTTCTTTAAGGAAACAGTTATTGTTAGCCTTATTATTTTCTGTCAAAATCGTGTTATGCACACATGAATGAAGTGAATGCAAACTTATAAACTCTTGTAACATTCATATTCACGAAAGAATTGTTTACAAGATTCAAAATTCCTTACTAACTTTCCCTTCTTCTAATGTCCTCTACATTCGAAGTCTTTCAAAAACAAATTTCACAATAGCGGCCACCTTTTCCAATTTCCAAACTCTAATCAAGCATGGTAGATTCCTGGTTGACCATTTCATGAAAAGTTGATCGGTCTCCACTTGCTAATGATTCAACATATAGTTGTTCGGGAAACGACAGTGACCCTTGAAAATGAACCATTTTAGTCTCTCCAAAACTTCCAAGCATTTGCATTATCTTAGCTAGTTTTCCTTTCATCTCCTGTATATCATGTCAGCAAAATTCTTCTTGATTATTCTCCAAAGTAGTAAGTCTAGCTTCAAATTGATCTCCGATATCTTTGACTTTCTTTAATCCAAAAAAGGCAAATACTCTCCTTATTATGTGATGTAAATGCATTAATGTAATGAGATATGCTATGCTAAAACTTAAGAATCAAAATTTTTTCTCATTTATATTCAATGAATTCTTTCTTTCTTTCTTTTTTTTCATTTTAGAATTTGATTATTTCTCCTCCCATTTTCTTTTTTTCTCTCTTTTTTTTTAAAAAAATATTATTTTCACACCACAATTTATTTTCCTTTAATTTCCTTTTTTATTTAATCTATTTTTAAAAGAATGTGACAATGCACTTACCTTTTATTTTCTCATCAAAATTCCTCTTTTTTTTTTTAATGTCTATGCATTAGTTTTAAAAAAAATTATTGTTATTTTTGCAAATTGTATTAAAGAACGAAGGAATATTTTCATGTTATTTCTGACAAAGAAGAAAAACCGAATAAATCTTTGTTTTATTCTATAAAATTGTAAAAATGTGAAATTTTATTTGAAAACAAATATCTTTTGTTTTTATGAGAGCATTAATTAGAAAAATCAATAGAGTTCTGATATGAAAAAAATGGGTAGTAAAATGTTCCCTCATGTGTCCTAATTTCAGGATAATTTTTACAAAAATCGGACATGGCTCTAGCTAGGTTTGGCTTCTTAAGGCCTTTTCTATATGCTGGGTTGGGCTATAAAGATCTAAAGGTCCCCAAATTATACCTCACTGTCGTCCACACTGGACTAATAAGATTTAATTTGAGTGGGAGTATTTCGCTTGCCATTGCGGAGGTGATTACCTCACGAGAGCAAAGGTACTCTACTCCCTCCTAAGAAGGACGGAACCCGGGTATAGAGCTTATGTTATGCAAATGCAAGTGCAAGTGTGTATGAGGGAACTTTTATCAAACCGTAACCTTATCCTACAATGCCCCAATAATTTAATAACAATAATATATACAAGATAAAGAATGCCATAACATAATAACTTATTCACACAAATGCAACAAATTATTCAAAATTAAAGAAATTAAATTTAAATATTGATTAAGACCTTTAAATTAAAACTTAGGATAACACATGATTAATAAATGGCTTGACCCTCAAAAAGCCTCCCCAGTGGAGTCGCCAAGCTGTCGTAACGGCTTCGCGCTCGACGATTTTCGGAAAAGCGTTTAAAAACAAAAATGGGAGTCGCCACCAATCTTTTTTATTAGGTGTGATTGGCCACCTGAAAATGTTTATCTTTTCAACAAAATCTCAAAATTAATTAAGTTTTATTAAAAAGATAATCTTTTGGTCTGCGAAACAAAAATTGGGTTCGGGGGTACGGTTTCGCGTAGGGAAGGATTAGCACCCCCACGACGCCCGTTAAAAACGGTACCATAATAATCATGTGTTATCCTTTAGTTTTAATGAAATGGTCTTGAATTGATATTTAAAAATAATTCATATTTTTATTCCAATCAATTTTGTTCTTTTTAATTTTGAAACATTTAAATATTATATTTTATTTGAAATAAGTGAAAATCTTTTGTATTGAAAATTATTCCAAAGTACCCCAATACTCTGGTAGCATTTCGGATAATTTACTCACCTAGAGATTTCTTAAGAATCACTACTTGTGAGTTCTATAGAATCTCATCATCGGAAGATTCACACTCGTTTCAAAAATTATTATGAATGCATATGATGCAAACAGATAATAAATGATGCAAATGAATTTTTTAATTTTTTATATAAATATTTCTTTATTTATTTTGAATAAAAATTCTTATTATTGAAAAATTGCACTAAGCATCCCAATACTCTAGTAACACTTAGTGAACTTCTCTCACCTAGGGATCAGTCAAGAAATCGCTACTTGTGAGTTTCATGACATCCCATCATCGGACAAAACTTCATTTAATTAAATTTTATTATTATTTCCTTTTTCTATTTTCTTTTTTTAAAAAAACTTATTTATTTTAATAAAAATTTAAATTATTGAAAAATCATACTAAATATCCCAATACTCTAGTAACATTTAGTACGACTCTTCTCACCTAGGATCAGTTAAGAAATCACTACTTGTGAGTTTCATAACATCCCATCATCGGGCGAATTTCATTTAAATTTAAACTTTATTATTGAGTTCTTTTTTTTATTTTCCTTTAAAAACTTATCTATTTTTATTTTTAATAAAACAAATTAAATTTTCTATTAATCTTTTTATTTTCTTTTAAAAACTTATTTTATTTATTTTTATTTTTTTAATAAAAATTTAAATTATTGAAAAATCATACTAAACATCCCAATACTCTGGTAACATTTAGCACGACTCTTCTCACCTAGGGATCAGTCAAGAAATCACTACTTGTGAGTTTCATGACATCCCATCATCGGACAAACATTTAATTAAATTTAATTTTTATTATTAATTTTCTTTGTTTTTTATAAAAAATAAATTATTTATTTTCATTTTTAATAAATTTAAATTATTGAAAAATCATACTAAATATCCCAATACTCTGGTAACATTTAGTACGACTCTTCTCACCTAGGGATCAGTCAAGAAATCACTACTTGTGAGTTTCATGACATCCCATCATTGGAAAAAATATTTAATTAAATTTTAATTTTATTATTAATTAAAAAAAACTTATTGATTTACTTTTTAACAAAAATTTAAATTATTGAAAAATCATACTAAATATCCCAATACTCTGGTAACATTTAGTAAGACTCTTCTCACCTAGGGATCAGTCAAGAAATCACTACTTGTGAGTTTCATGACATCCCATCATTGGAAAAAATATTTAATTACATTTTCTAGAATACACTTTATAATAATTAGTACTAATTGTTTGTTTGTTTGTTTTTTTTTATTAAAACTAAATTCATGAAATTAAACCTAAGATTATTATTTTTTCCTAACAAACATTTCATATGTATATATTTTATATGACATGGAGATATAAAAATACATAACATAAATAATCAAATAAATATATATGAATTTATGTATATAAAAAATGGAAAGATAAGAGTGTACCTAAGTGATTTAAGTGATTTGGACTTAAAGCCCAATGAAGCTTTTCAAATTCAACCCAAACAACATGGCCCCAATCCTTTGTTGTACATGAAAATGGGCCTGGAAATGAGTTTGGCCTAATGAAAAGTGATGGCAGACCAAGTGAGCTGCTAGTGGAGTGGGCCGGGTCCCTTTTGGCGAGTCGGATCGAGTGGGCTGGAGCGGGTCGCGGAGGCGTCGGGTTGGGTCGACAAAATGAGCCTTTTCCTTGGCTCAAAACGCAGCCGTTTAGGCTGCTTATAAATATCCAAAACTTTTTTCATATTTTAATTTTTCTCTAAAAGAAAATTTTTTTTTTCTCTCTGCCTCTCTCTGCTTTCAGACGGCGGAACTGCCGCCGGCCGTCGCTAGTGGCCTCGTCGGATACCACAACGGAAAAAAAAAAAGCTTTCCTTTTCCGAAGCTTTTCTGCCCGTTCTTCTTTCCTCTTTCCTCTGTTTTCTTCAAATTTCCTTCTTCTTTCCTAGATCTAGAATTTCAAACCGATTCTAAAAATCCCAAAATCCCTTTTATTTGTTTCGGATTTTTTACTCTTTACTTTTTTTCGCAGGCGAGGCTTTTCTGCTCCAGCCGTTGCTGCCACCGGATCTCACAGCATCGAGGACCACCAGCTTCTTTACCGCCGTCGGTTGCCGGCCCTCTTCCTTCCTTGTCCTTGTTTGCCTTTCTGATTTCCTTTAAAAAATCTGAATCTCAACAAAATCCAAAACCCATTTTTGAGTTGTGTTTTGATGTTTGATTGCTTTGCTCGTATGTTTGGGATTGATGAGTTTGGTTTTTTTTTTCTATTGATTTTCTGGTATATAAGAAATGGGTATGTTAAGAATGTGCTTGCTGTTTTTGATATCTCTCTCAAAGTGGTTGGGTTTTGATCTTGGCAGGAGATCTATGGCGATTTGGGGCTTCAGAGGGGTTTTTAGTGAGGTAGTGGTGTTGTGGTGATTTGGGTTTTTTGTGGTTGTCGGTGAACAGAAGATAGATGGGCTTAGGTCGAAAATGGTGGGTTATGGGTTGCTGCTGTGCTGGTTGTTTATGGTGATTCTCGGGTGGCTGCTTTGTGTGTGTGGGGCTGTAGTGGTGGTTCTCGGGTAGAGGTTTTACGGGTTTGCAGAAAATGTTGAAATTCTTTGGTTCCCAATTGTTCCTCCCCCTCTTTTCCAGCTGCCGAAAAATCCTCCCTTTTGTGTAGAGCAATAATCTCTCTATCTATTATTTTCCATCTGCATTGAAGAACCCGAGTCAACAAGGGTGGGCTAGCAGCGTGATTTTGGCTGCCAGCCACCCTATGTTGGTAGGCCGGTGCACGGCGCCAACTTTGTCAGAGTTTTTTTTTTTCTTTTTTTTTACTAAAAAAAAGACATAATAAAATAATAATAACAAGTAAATAAATAATAAAATAATAAAAGAAATGAAAATCAAATACAGCCCGTTTTCTTTGGGACTTGAAGCCCATAAATTTTAATTGGACTTTGAAAGTTCAATCGAGCTTATTTTCACATATTATGGTCCCATATAAGTTTAGAAAAAAAAATCTCAAATTTTACTCGAAATGAATTCATTATTTAACAATATTCGATCTAAAATTTTTGAGCAATAATATTACCAATTTGGACAAAATTGAGTGTCTACACCAGACAGCTGGGAGACACTAGTTGTGACTGTTCTTAATTCAGCTCCTAACGGCACGGTGACCTTGGAGATGGTAAAAGACAGTATGTTTAATGAAGAAGCAAGGCGAAAGGAGACAAAATCTGGGAATGAAGCTCTTGTCACAGAGAACAGGGGCAGAACTAAAGACAGAGGTCAGGACTCTAGAGGTCGTGGTAAGTCCAAGAACAAACATAAGTCCAAAAATAGGGTGAAGTGCTTTCATTATGGCAAACTTGGTCACATAAAGCGGAACTGCAGGATCTTGAAGCAAGAACACAAAGGAGAAAAAGTAAGATTTAGGCTTTGTGATATTTTTCTTGTTCCATAGAGAGAGCAAGGGGAGAGATAAGCTAGTACAACAATTGGGTATTCTTTGGGTAGATTATCTTGGTGAATCCAAAGAGGTAAACTTTATTGTTTTTAGGTCAATTGTTGGAACCCAGAGCTTTGGGCAAAAAGCTTAGGGTATTGAAACTTTGTAATTTGTGTATTTCTCATAGTGGATTTTTATTCGGTTTGCCTCGTGGTTTTTCTCTCTACACTGGAGAGTTTTCCACGTTAAACTTTGGTGTCGTTTTATTTACGTTTTATTGACTGCGAATTATTTGTGGCTTGGTAGCTTGATTTATTATTACTATTGGCTTGGGATATTGCTGTTGCTTGTTGTGGGTATTGTTATTGTGACACTGCTTCCGCATATTTGTGTTAGGTGCTATTAGGCCTTCTCACTCCAAAAGCTAGCTCAAGAGGTGAGGCTTTTCCTCACACTTATAAACACACACCTAGCCCCTTCCACAACCGATGTGGGAATATCCCAACAATCTCCCCCTTCACACATTGGGCCTTGGAGGAGTACTTTTCTGCCGGAACCGTGAACACCGGGAGATGTTGGGAACCCCAACAATCACTTCCTTCAACTACCGGGCCTTGGGAGAGCAGGGGGAGCATTTTTTTATTACCCGGAACAGAGAAAGAGATGTTGCTAATCCCGGCTCTAATACCAGTGTTAGGTGCTATTGGGCCTTCTCACCCCAAAGGCTAGCTCAAGAGGTGAGGCTTTCCCTCACACTTATAAACACACACCTAGCCCATTTCACAACTGATGTGGGAATATCCCAACACTTTTTATGGGTTGAAGCCTTGAAGGTTTGGTTAGACTAGAGCTTAAAAAAAAAATCGAATTGGAGACAATATTTAATTAATAAAAAATATTTTTATTTAATTTTAACTTTAAAATATATTTGTAAAATATTTTTTTTAGTATTTTTAAACCGTCATATCGTGGAATTAAATTTGAACAAAATTTTCAAAATATCAGCCCTACCCAATTCCATCAAACAATGAACATCATCTCTACTTTACATCACTTTCAATATTTGGTGAAATGCACAAATTATTTTTGGCGAGACCTTTATCTACTTGAATTCACGTGAACAACAATCAAGAAATGAATTCAGACAATGAGAAAGACATGTAAAATACGGAAGATAAAGACATATTCGATGGCATGAGGCATGGTATAAATCATTATAAGATACATGACTACTTTTTCTCCCATATTGTTCATGAGAATGAAGATATCTTTATTCTTTGTTAAAATAGTTGTCCTCTAAGAACAAACTATCATCTTTTAAGGCATATCAATATTTTTAGGGCCAAATTCATAGAACTAATAAATTGTGCATATATTTTGTGTTTGTGTTGTATCAAATAGTGTTCCTGTCATGTTAAATTTGAAAATTACCGTATTAAAAGTTGTGTCAACTCATCAAACACAAAATACTTTTTTGAGTTATCTTAAATAATTTTTAAAGTTTGCATGATATCTTAAATTGGTACCTAAACTTTAAAAAGTAACATATTAGTCTCCAAAGTTGCGAATGCAGCTCATTTAAGTGCTTTCATCAAGAATTTCGTTAATCTCAACATTAAATTCCAATTGGCATGTTGATGTGTATTATTCAATAAAATATTATTTTTTAGTTAACATCATGAATGGTCTCGAAGTATGCACGTTAGTTTAAATTGACCTCCAAACATAAAAAATAATATATTGATCCCTAAATTGTAATAAGCTAAGAGAATTCAAATACCCTTAATAAGGAATTTGAATATCCTTGCTAACTCTGTCCTCTCAAGAGGGAATTTGAATTGACATTAAATGTACATATGGCCATAAAACAATGTACATATTTTAGTGTTGCTTGGAACATATAGGTTTTCAAATTTTTTCAAGGTATTCGAATTCTCGTAAGTAATCTTCTAATAGAAGTTTCTATCTGAATGGAATTTGATTAGTCTAGATATGATTATTGAATTATTTTAAAAACTACATAATGATTCCTGCTAAACTAGGAGAATTCAAATACTCTTAGCCACGTCAAGAGAACAAAAAATAATATTAAGAATTCGAATACCTTTTTTTAGGCACTCAAATACCTAAATAGATGAACCTATGTACATTTTGTGATAGCGATATGTGCATTCATATGAACATATATATATATATATATATATATATATATATATACACACACACACACACACTCGTTTCTTTCTATTCAAAAACTAATCTAAAGAATTAAAATACCTTGAATCTAGCATTTGAATACCTATCTTGACAAAACTTTGTTACAGAATAGAAAATAATATTAAGAATTTGAATACATGTAACTACAAACCTATAAAAGGATATGTACATTTTGTGATAGCAATATGTACATCCGATATGTATATATGTACATTTCTTTCAATTCAAAATCTGATCTGGAGAATTTGAATACCTTTTTCATGTATTTGAATATCCACACATGCAAAGCTATATAAAGATGTGTTTTTGTCTTTCAATATTGAAGCAAATTTGTAGAATTTTAATACCTTTTACTCATAAAATTAAATACCATATGCACAGGAAATGTAAAAAAAGTTTCGTGTGTAGATTAATTTCTTCTAAATATGTAATACCCTGTTCTCTGTAACCCTAAAAACCCATTATTCGAATGCCTTTTTTTTCTCTCTAAAACCCACATATATTTGACAACCTTGGCTAACTCTTTGCTATGATGATACTTCCTATTCTTATTTTTCTCATCAGCATCTTGTTTTTGTGGTAAGCTTCTTGTTTTTGTGAACTAGTATGTCAATTTTTGAAAGTAATTTGATTACCATACATGGGTTAATCGAATTCCATTCAGACAGACAAAAGCTTTTATTTAGAGATTACTCATACTTATATGTTGCAAAGCAATAATGAGATATGTACATCTAATATCAGAATATGTGCATTTCTTGAAAGAGAAGAATTGCAAAGGGTATTCAAATTTCCTATTAAGGGTATTTGAATTCTCTTCGTTTATTGCAACTTTGGGGGACTAATATGTTATTGTTTTGAAATTTGGAAACAAATTTAAAATATCATGTAAATTTTGGAGACCAATCAAGATATTAACTCAAGAAGTAATATTTTTTTGGTGAAGTAATATTTTTTTGGTGTAAACCACAAGGTGTTCTTATACCACAATGGATATGAGACTAATTCACGCTCACTCTACGTAGCTGGAGTTGGCCTAAGGGAATTTGACCTGATGAGGATTCAAACACAAGACATCTTGTTATGGATTATCCTCACTTAAGAACTCAATGGGGCCTTATATATATAGTTTTGACCCGTGTCTCCTTTGTATCTTTTTCTCGTGTTGTTTTTGTGTTGTATCATCTTGTCATCTCTAAAATTGTCAATTACATATTTAGGGAGCTTATGCAGTGGAGCTTACTACTTGTTTACCCAAATGGTGTCTCAGACTAAAACTAATATTTCTACTTAGTACAATGATTTGTGAATAATCTTCTTTTTTTTTGCTCAGCTAAAAGTCAATTTTTATTGATTAAATGGTATTACAGCTGATAAATTCATGTATATCAGGGTCCAACAACAAAGAAATTGTTGAATCACTAATAACTAAAACTGTAGAAGGGAAGAATAGAGTAAACCGCTAGGAAAACAAGATGAAAATATAAAGATCAAAGTGACCCATCAGGGAAAACATTACGAAACCTTACTTTGACATAACATCTTGCAATGATTACTTGTAACACCTTAAACCAATAGCCTATCCAAGTGCATGTAACGGCAAACTCATTTCTTAAATCACCTCAAACCAAGAGCATAGCACCACCTCTGACTCCACTCTAGCAACTTGAATGAAACAGCCATGCCAAAACCAAACAAGATAGAAGACCAATCTAACAGCCATCACTAAACAACCATAGCCCTTTAAGAAAATTTCACAAACACCTGGGTGCAGCAGCTGCCTACTTACAGAACCAACTTCCACACCAACAGAGAACCTCCAAAAATCAATCAACATGCAATAAACATACACAAATCGTTGCACATCAAACACAATCATCAGAGAAAGTCATTCCATGGTGCTAATAGGATCTAAAACAAGCTTGATAGAGGAACCCTTGACACACAAAGTAGTATAATGTAAACAGAAAAAACACCTAGTGAAACACTCTACAACCAACAATGGAATAGCAATATAATCGCTTAACTTGGACACCTCTTTCCAGATTCGAACTTATCCCCATAGAATCTTCTTTTTTCCAACAAAGAAATTACATTAATAAAGAGAATTATAGCAAACAAATCCTAACATAATGGAGACCTAAGCTAACAATCCTCGAACCAAATTGTAGCTGCCTCTGGGCCTTCAACTGACAAAAATAACAACTGGTTAAATGGATCGCTCTTCAGAAAACAGAAAATTGCCACAAGACCACAGATAACCACGCCCAAAATGAGATACCAATATAAATCATAAAAAGGAACCATTAGGAACAAAGAAAACCTTCCTCTCTCATCATTCAAACTCAATTCATTAGAGACTATCCTTCCTATATTCTATATCCTCTACATAATGCCAACCAGCTACCCTCAAAAACTCATTTCCAAACCTTTCCTGCATAGAGCTTATCATCAAAACATCAATCCCACAACTTTCATTTTGGCAAAACATAGCCAAACAATCAACAACTCCAAAAGACAAAACCCAAAAAATCATGAAATCACTCCAACCACTGATGTAAACCCATATGCAAAAGCCTGAACACCCTTAGCTAACAGGTACACACCCTACCCTTGAAGCCAAATGAATTCCTATCCAGTTAATCGATATGGATCAATGTATGACCAATCCCATACTGCATAGAAGAATTCAACTCTATCCACTCCCATTTTAGCAAGCTTATTTGCGAATGGATTGGCTTCCTTGAAGATGTGAATCACATCCACCCTTCCAATCTCACTCATCAGACTATCAATCTCCTTAATTAACCTCCATTCCCAGCATGGTCTTAACAATTTATCAACACCTAAGACACTGCCACCATTGAATTTGATTCAATAGTCAGTTGCTTACTTCTCGCCCATTCAAAATTGGCATACAATTGCAACGCCACTTTAAGAGCTATTACCTCTGCCATATTAGAGTCCAAACAATCCAAGGATCTAAAAAATAAACCATGAATTGTTCCCTTTGAATTTCTTAGTACACCACCACATACAGCAGGTCCCGATTTCCCTCTTGCAGCACCATCGACATTAAACTTCAATTCATTTTCTTTAGGACAAACCCAACAAATTCCATTTCTTTGATTTTTCAAAACTTGCTTTTGAGGATTATCCCTTGGGCAAACCCATTATAAGTGATCCTCCAATAAGTTATCTCACTCAATTGCTTTCACCCATAAAATAAATCTAAGTTTCATCTATAATTTATATATGGAAATCAAGCAGGGATTTACTTGTACGAGTATAAAACCAAATTAATTTTATACTATTTTATATATTTTTATACAATTTATGTTTTTTTAATGTGGCCTTTGAATTTTATGTTTTATTCATGTAGATCATGCATGTCAAATTTTAAGTAAATCAAAAAAGTCTAATTATTATTATTATTTTATAATAATAAAATTTCAACCGTTAATATATATTGAAAAAGATGTCATTTTTGAATGAAATGATAGAGATATCAGATCGACTCGAAACTTTACATGCATGACAGATACAAATAGATTATTAAATCTAACGGTTGGTTACTAAGAATATTAATCATATATGAATTATAAAAATAATGTAAAATAATTCATTTTCTATTAATATAACTTGATCCATTCTCATTAAAAATTATCTCATATATTGTTTTATTAGGATATGTTAAAAATTACAAAGAATTAGTTAAAAATTAGGTAACCATATTTTAATATCGTTTTGAATTAAAAAGAATTCAAAAATGAATATATATATATATATATATATCAATATTATAATTTTTTAATTTATAGGTTGTGGCTCAGTTGGCAACTCAAGTTGAGTTTGTGAGAAGAGCTCTCGGGTTCGACTCTCACTAAACACACCTTTGGGGAGGGGTGAAGAGCCTTAACTGTGACTAAGCCCGAGCAAAATTAGTCTCAGACCTTTAAAACGGACGAAGATACTTATGATTTACATAAAAAAATATTATAATTTTTTAGACGTCTAAATCAACTTTTGCACTTATCCGATAATTATTTGAGATTTTTAGATTTTTAATTTCATCTTTTTGTTGGAAATTATAGTTTGTCTTAATCTCTTCATATTGAAACTAGAATTTTCTTTGCGATTCTGACCATAGAGAAAAGATATGAGTCTTATCTTGACTACTTGTCACGCATGCACTTGCGTCATCAAAAAAACTCACGATGCCGACGATGAAAGGAATTAAAGAGAGTTTCACAATTCGATGCTTTCCAGCTGCATTTTGTGCTAAAGATTGTTGACTTCCAATTTTCTTTCTGTTTTTGTTGGTCGACTTTCATTAATGTGGTTAACCTCATTTTTCTTGATGAAGTTGCAGTACTCTCTTTTTTTTTTTTTATCTTTCTTGTCAATTTTGCCTAGTGGGTTTTTTTTAGACTTTATTTTGAATATTATTCCTTCTTTTCTTAAAATTAGTAAGAAATTTATTTATTTTTTTATCAAATAAAAAATTTCATTAATTAGATAGTAAAATACCAATGTTACAAATAAAAAGAGATAAATTGTTTTCCCATACGTCATATATCACTTTCGTAGATTATGAGCCAGCGAATTAGCCATCCTTTTGATAAGAGAAATTTATATAATTAGATATAAGCATGCAAATTCGTATTATATATTTGTGTATACATACGCATGTGCATAAACACATATTTATAAAAGTAATTTTATGATTAAGTTTGTAAAAATATGAATTTTAAACTTAAAATCTTATTTAAAGAGATAAAGAGTGCTATAATTGAAAACCATGCATCTACCAGGTAATATTTTTAAATGTTGTTATCAATTATTCGTCTTTGAAAACTCGATATATTAGGATATATAGATCGATATTGAGTATATTAATTTTTTTTTCTTTGGGAAAATAATAGACATTTATCTAGATTTTATAGAAGATTAGAATATAACTTGGGGGAATTTTGAGACAATTTGTATATGTTACTTGAAATTTTGGATGACTCTGTTCACAGGTGAGACGTGGGTTTGGGCTATGGCTTAAGTAGCTCAGCCATCTTCATGGGC
This sequence comes from Heritiera littoralis, assembly GCA_031772115.1. NCBI lineage: Eukaryota > Viridiplantae > Streptophyta > Magnoliopsida > Malvales > Malvaceae > Heritiera > Heritiera littoralis. The sequence goes on along the minus strand of JAPDPK010000143.1, from coordinate 306,817 downwards.
TCAGCCATCCTCATAAGTTCAGCTCCAATTTCAACTATAAACTAGAAGCTTACCCGAGCCTTAAGCCTAGCCAGCTAGAAAGGCTGATAGGCTTGTTTTATTTAGGACCAACCCAATTACACATCCTACAACAACATATTTTTGTCCTCAATCACTTTTTTATTTTTTGTTTTTAGGTTTCTAATTTGAATTTTGAGATAAGAAATGTGGGATTTATGAGATGGGAGAGAACTATCTTCTATTATGTAGCCAAATATCATGTGTATAAAAACAATAGAGCATCATTGCGTTTTTCTTTTTTTTTGGTGTAAGCACAGGTATCTTCATCCGTTTTACAGTCTGAGATTAATCATGTTCGGACCAGGAGTGGTAAATGGTAAAGCCCTCCCAACAGTGAGAACTCTAAGACTCGAACCCTGTCCAAGTATCTGAAGAAGAAGTTCACTTCCATTTCTTCCAATTACTTGTTGGTTCATTTCGTTTTTCTTTGAATGATAATCTTTCATTGTTTTTATTATTTTGTAGTAATTTATTTAATTGAGAGTTTTAATCTTCATTTTATACATAGTTCTTTTTATTCGAAGATTTTAATATTGCTGTTTCAGTTGGCAAAAAATTCGGGTTGGAAAAGTGTGGTGAGAAAAAAAAATTTAAGAATTTTAAGTGTTTGGCTTTATTATGAATTGTGATGAATTAAAATGTTGAAAAAAACATGTATAAAATTTAGAAATATAAGGGTAATAAAATCATTTTACTTAGGAAAATTACGATTGAACAACAAAAGTGCCTCTTTATGAGCTTTTAGTTTCGTGTTTACAAACCAAACTTTTATATCCAAAAATCATTATTTTTTAAAATTGAGATTGAGTAAAAAACAAGTTTTGAACGCTAAAACTACTTTCAAGTGAAATGCTAAATTAAGCTTTAGAGGCATTCAAAATGTTTATCCCTTAATTGTCCATATCAACTAGAATTAATTAGAATTACAGGTAAATAATAATATAACCAGAAAATTTTCATAATTATAATCAAATTTTTAATTATAAACATGACACCTCGTAATATCATCATCCTTGTCAATGACTAACTAGAGTAAACTTCATTGTTCACATAAGCTTAGATTTATGTGTACTTTTCAAGCTCAAATCAAATGGAATATACTTCATTCTAGATGGAAAAGTGGTCAAGATGTAACCTTATTTGCACTCGCCTTTACAAAAAGTAAATCTTAAGATCAACCCTTGCCTCCTTTCGTACATTTGCATCATTTCTCATAAGTAATTAGTGCATTAACAACTTTGCATTTGATCCATGTATGGAGAGAGAATTAAAAGATCCTCCTATTTTATTTTCTTTTTTGTGGAAATTAATAGTATTATATACACGCGTGATGTGTCAACATCAAAAATTAATTCTCTTTGTAGAATTACTTTAATTTTTTTATACAAGAAAAATCATAAAAAAAAAAGTTTACAAGTGTTAAAATTTGAATTCCAAACTTATTAAAAATTATCTCTTAAAATATTTGAATGGATTAATTGAACTGAATTTCGACTTTCTAGTATGAAATTTCATCTTAAGAATTTCAAAATATTGATCAGATACTTAAACTTTTATTGCAAATGGATACTTTAGAGTTTGTTAAACCGAACTTAAATTTAGGTTGAAGTTTTTTTTAAACTCTTTATTCTCATATATTGCTATTATTTTGATTAATTTTTCCTTTACTTTTTTTTTATGATATCTCGGATGCCTTTTATCTTCTAAATATATAAAATTTACTTGGCGTCGCAAAATAAAAATAATTCTTTAAAAAAAATTCTTCAGAAACACTCAATTAATTGTATGATCTTGTAGTACTAGATGTGGTAACTACACATCCAATAAGCCCTCATGTCATCTTACACCATTAATACCACATTCATGCATAATGCATAATAGTTATAAGGATATAGATAAAGAAAAAGATATTGGATCTGTGTGGCTGCCAGATATATAGATATACCACTTGAGATATTTGTGGTGGCCAGCTTCAGGTAAGCTTTCAATTTTGTGATGCTTTAAATTATCTTTGCCAAATTTGTTGGTCCATGACAGAGACTAAAAATTTGTCGTCTTGTTCAAAAATGGCAAGTGATTGTATTTGCAATTTGATTACCAAAATCAGCTTGCACCCAAGCACAATAGAAAGCAACTACTAAATTCCACAGTGCAAAATTCTTTATCAAGCAAAGCAAAAGCTGGCCCCTAATCCAGCCTTGTTTGCCTTTGTTGAGCTCTACTTGTTAAGTCGCACCCTATATCTTGTTCATCTGTAGCTTTCCAATATGAAAATGAAATCCAATTTTATGAAATTGAAAGGGTAATATGACGATACCATTACTGTAGGCTCTTAATATGCCACCTTAGACCCTCTGGCAAGGTTAAATTGAATCGTAAATTGTTTCGAAAGAGATCGATGTGAAGAGATTAGATAATTTGAATCAGAGCAATTAATGCCTTTTTTTTAATTAATGTAGTATGTTAGGTTTGGAATTCATATTAAGTTCTATAGGGTTTGATTTATCTGATCAGAAGAATTTTATGTCCATCTTTTGCTATAAAAATGTAAAGAAAACAATCTAGAAATGCAGGGTAGACCACGCCTTGTTAAAGTTAAATTATATCTGCTGAAATTGGCTGCCATAAAACATAATTCAAACAAGAAAAGGAAAGCAAGAAACTGTTATATATGTTCCTTTGCTTATAAATGCACTTAATTTCTTTGCAATTTAAGTGCATCTTGTAAGAATCTTACCTGATAATCAGACACCAATAATTATAAGCAATTATAAGAATAGGCTAGTCTTCTTCTTATTGCACAATTATCAAAATCCCATAAGATGCGCAAAACTCATATAATGTATGATCACAATAAATCACATTGAGAGCATTTGCATATTTTATATATCAAAAAAGTTCAAAACTAAATTATTACTCAGTTTTATTAAACCATAAAATATCAATTAATAGTAATCCACTTAAAAATTTTTCAACACATTTTGCGTGCCTGATTTGAAATTACAATATGAAACTAAAAAATTAGGCAATAAATTGATGCGATCATGCGAAGGCTTGTTCTTAAATTTTCTGTTACACATACAAATTGATAATTAGTTGACATTCAGCTTTGTTCATGATGGAACAAAATTAACAAAGCTCATTTAGTACTGCAACAATTTAAATTAAACATCTAAATAACGATTGATAAGATCAATTTTGCCCCAATAATTTTTCGTGTTCAAGATTCAATCGTTCAAATCATCTCTCCTAGATCATGCAACAAGGTAATATCCAACATATTTGGATTCATTACATCTTTTTGACATGGAGTCTAGCGTGTAAGCATCAATTTGGGGCTTTAGGCCTCAAGAACAACGTGGGGAAATTGAAACTCTCCCTGCACTTTTCATGTTAGAATCTTTATCCTGAGTTTATGCAATCACTGATTAAGGAAGATGAAACCCACGTTGCATTTCATGCGAACCTTATGTTGCCACGTTCAGAAAAATTTGCTCCATCGCTTCACCATTCATATCATCAATCGGCTTTTGCAAAAGGGTGTTGAAAATTTGGTCATTTCAAGTTATCCAAGACCTAGTTGTCTGGCTAATATTACTCAGATTCATGGAATTTCGTATAGAAATCAAAACAAACCCTAGCCACTTAGCCATATTTTCTCCAAGTTTTCATATTTAAAACGCAAGCTCTCAGTATGCTTTCATTTTGACATTTTTGGGACAGTGATGGATATTATGAGTAATAACAAACATAAAAGTTTACGTCATCAGGGTTTTCTCTTGCGGTTTCAAGCTAGGGTTGACACATGAAATTTGGGTTGCTGAATTTGGTTTACTGTACCAAACCGATGATTATATATAAAATTAAGTTTATTTTTCGGTAGCTTATTCCGGATCATAATTATAACAACCTCTATTCTAACTAACAGATTGTAAAATCCATCACATTGATAGGGTCATGTAATTGTGACTTTGCCGAAATCTGTTAGGAGGAGGAAATTAGGCCTTTCTTGTTGCGTAATGCTTGGTGATGGTGTCGATATGAACTTGTTTGGCACCAAACCCCCATGGGAAAGGATGATAGAAGGGAAAATTAAAAAGGCCATGCCAAAAATATTGAACGAAAATTTGTATCCAATTTGAGAAAGATAATGTGTTAAAATACCCAACAAGTAATGCAGGACTTTTTCAAAGTTATATATCTATTATTCGGTTCTAAAGCAAAGGGCGCTATCATGAAAAATAAGGCATGATATGTAACTACATCCAAGAATAAAATGGAGAATTGAAAATTTTCTTAAATAAGACAACCTTAATAAAACCCCATATGAAATTTAAAAAAAAATTTGAATCGAGACACAAAATCTAATTAATGCCTATCTTATACATACTTGTACAAGTAACTAATGATGGCTATAATTTGTATTAGTAGTAATTACTTCATTAGTTACAACACCTTTTTTTTTCTATTTGTTTTTCTTTTTTTGAATTACAAGAAATTTTTAAACAAGTTAAAATTCATTAAACTAGATCATGCATCGTACATACGATTTGAATGTTGACATTTGAGATAAGGAATTGATTTTAAGACGTATGAGTTTGTGCTATATCATGCTTTCTTGCTTAATCAACTTGAGTCAATGACTGCAAAAATGTTTGAAATATAGGATGGCTTCTGTTTAGATGATCTTAGAAGAGGATAAATTATGGCTGCTGGTTTGCTTTGGTTGAAACTTTCAATAGTACTCGAAGAACCATTGGAGAAAATAAAATCGAAATATACCAAAACTATAGTGTAAATAGAAGGCGATAACGGGCAGATTATGAAACAAATCTACATAAGCACGTGGAGATTTACTCTTTTTCCACACAGACCAAAGGGAATGTTAGGTTTACCATCGAGAGAGAAAGAAGACGACTGGTAATGTAATTTGGTAAGATTTCATCTCTGGCCATTAGTTTAAGGCTTATGCAACTCACATGGGAGACTATAGCAAGAATATTGACCACCCCGCATGTTCTGAAAAAAAGCTTCCATTACCTTAGCAACAAATGCATTTTGTTCAAGGAAAATGACATTCTTCGTCATAATAAAATCAAGATGTGTTCTATAGTTAAAGTTTGCTATCGGCATGATTTCATTGAGAGCGTAATCCTGTTTATCTATAGTTATTCTATTGTTCCTTTTTGCTATTTAATTTGTTTTTGGAAGAAAAACACAAAAGTATGTTTGATTATATAGAAATGAAAATATCTGAAAGAATATTAGAATTTAAAAATTCAGTTTAATTTTGTGATTAGCACTATATTTTAGTTTATTAGAAATTATTATTTTTTAAAGCGTGTTACATTAATTAATTACCACCATTTGCTTAAATATGAGTTTATCTTTTTTCTATCTACTATTACATTTTTAGTAACTTATTAAAGATCAAAGTAAAGCCCTACTATTGTAACCAAAAAAAAAAAGTAAAGCCCTACTATTGTAACCAAAAAAAAAAAAGTAAAGCCCTACTAACTACTAAAAAAATACGCTAATGATAATATTTTTAATAACATTTAATTAATTTCAAGATTTTACTAAAAAATAAATTTTTTAAATGACCAATTGTGGCTCACAAAAAAAAAAATTGATGGTGATTCTTTGTGTGTGTGTGTGTTTGTTTTTTTGTTAATTATCAAAGGATAGAATTCTGGGGAGAAATCTTTATGCCAATAATATTTACCGAAATTATTCATCTACAAATATCTCCTCATCTTTTCAAAAACAAAAAATCCTTCAAATGTTGAGTAAATGTGGGATCCACAAAATCAGACAAAATATTAGAAAATAAATTTAATTGAGGGAGCATTGAGATTTTCAATGTCACCTCTAGGAATTTTAAGGGTAAAGTTTTAAGGGTCATCTTACGTTTGTTTTATATTTTATAATTTTAAATATGATAAAATGACATGATATGATACGATAATTTTTGAAATTTTATGTATTTGATACAAAATAAACACGATACGATACATGAATATCATTTATAATTTCCTTACATTTTTGTCTTTTTACATTTTCAGTAATGATTTTGGGAAAATTAGGAAAAGATATGTGGCTGCTGAAGAAAAAAAATTCCAAATACGGCAACCCATTCTTTAACCTACGTGGCTACGCCAATGTTTGGACCACTGAGTCATTTTTGCAAACACCAGCTGCGGATAATATTTTGCTCCTTTTTATTTTTTTTTTTCTTGTACTAAATTGTTCATTAGGATAATTATCCTATTTTTTTAGAACAGTTTATTGTTGTTATTATTATTATTATTATTATTATTATTGATTTATATATAATGCACTTATAGTTTATAATTTTTATAATACATTATTAATAAGCAAATTGGAAAAATATCAAACCTTAAAAATAAATACCCATATAGATTAAAATTAAAAAAATCAATTATCTTTTTTCAATTTCATTAAAATTAAGAAAATCAATTATCTTTTTTCAATTTCATTAAAATTAAGAAAATCAATTATCTTTTTTCAATTTCATTAAAAGTATTATTTTAAATTAAAATTACATATATATATATATATATATATATATATATTATCTTACATTCTTATTATATAGATTAAAATTTAAAAAAATCAATTTATCTTTTTTCAATTTAGATGGGTAAGAAATTTTCTTATTTTACTACATTGAAATATGCAAAATATATACAAAAATTTTACCAATATATATTATTAATTAAAAAAATGTTTGGGTTGCTCATTAATTTAAAAACTTTATTATAAAGTTTCAAATAAAAATTATATTATATGTGAATTTACTAATATATAAATGTATTTTCATGCATCACACAAATATAAAACTATAATAATAATAAAATCGTATCAAGATATTAAATATTCAATCATCAATTCAAATGTTAAAAATCAAATAAGTAAAATCGTTTTTTTTCTCTTTATGGAAGAAGGATTGCGTTTTAATTTTCACTGTCCCAGCTAAAATGTGTGTTTATGCTATTAATTTTTTTGACTTGTTCATGCGGTGAGGTTTTTGTTATGTCTGTGTGGTGAGTTGCGCATTAGGTGTTCGATGTTTTGCAACTTTGAGTTTCTAATTTTGAATTATGCCGCACGACAATACCGTCGTTGTAGCCTGAAGCTTTCAGGATTTGTTGCAACTTCCTTTGAAATAATAAATTTTGCTTTTCAAACAAAAAATTTATCGATCAGATAAAAGGATCACCTTTTTGGTGTTGGTATAGTGTTGACCAAATCCATTAATTTATGAGAATAGAATATTAAAAAAGTTTTGGAATCTTTATGAGCAACATATTAAACATTTAAAACAATTTTTGGTGGTACATAGAACATTTTGAAAAGAATAATTCTTCTAACAATCAAAGCTTAGCCCAATAGTTGTTATTTTTTTAAAAAAATTAATTTTAAAGTTTGATTTCTTCATTTCTCCATTGTACCCCTATGAAAAAAAAAAGAATAATTCTTCTTGGTAAATTCTAAGTCATGCATGGACTTATGTAGTATGCTCTCTCCTCTTCTTTATTAACCCTCCTCTTTTCTCAAAAAGAAAAAAGGAAAAATACCACAGGGGACCCTTTTTGATTCAGTTATTCCACATCAATGTCTAATCTTTTTACGGTGAATTAAGTAAAGATGAGGTAGAAAAATTTAGAAAGAAAAAATTTAGGCGAGTAGCCCTAGATGCCATAGAATTATTTTCCCCTTTCCCTATATAGTTTCTAAATAGCTCTCTAATGTGAAGATGAGGTAAAGGAAAATTGCGATGTGAGATTGTGATCTCTCATGATGATAAGAAAATGGACTACAAGTGATGGGGCCCTTTGGTGCATCATGAAACCAACATTTTGTCCCCATTTAGCCACAGTTCCAATGCCTCCTTTGAGATTTTGGCCATGCCCAGAGGCTCCGGTAGAGATGGAGAGAGAGAGAGCTTTTGGCCATTGAAAAAGTAATTAAATAGCATTTTGATTCTCCACTAGTTCACTAGCTATATAGTAATATTGGTGTTTAGTACTTGTCAAAGGCACTTGAGCCTCCGAACCGTGATTTCACCAGCAGTGGATCACAAATATAGCTTCAACCATTTTTGATTACCTCCCATCACTTCTTCCCATATATGAAAGAATAAGGACCTTGTTCCTTAATATTATTGCCATGGAACAATGTCTAGGGAAAGATTAGGGTTTATAATTCACAAATGCATCTTTTTCTTTTCTTTATAATTATTAAACATCCTTACATACGCAATGTTATTTCAAATTTAGAATCCAAAATTATGAAAAGACTATTACTAACAAACATCCATTATATTCAAGTTTCATTCGTTTATTACGTATTATGTGATATGATCATCCATAATCGTACATTAATTCGATTAGATCGATAAACGTGTGGCTGGGTTCGATAATGTAGAAAAATATACAATAAATCTGACGTCTAAGTTCTTGAATCTCAATCAATGTAAACGTGAAAATGGTCCCGCATTGCGACAAAAAAAATAGATAAAAAGAAAATAATGAAGAATAAGTAGCTGAAAGAAGACAGGCAATTAGCAGGCAGGCCATGACTTCCTGTTCGTTCTAAGTGGTGTGCTTTTTGGTGGTGGGATTTGCATAACAAAAGCATGACATCTGAAGCGTAAAGCTTGATCCCACCCCACACTTATCCGTCCATATTATCTTTTTGTTGCCTTGTGTGGGCTGTGGTCCCCACCCCAATCCCCTTCCCACGTGTCAGTCCCTCGCAACTTTGGAATTACACGTGTCGGTGAATCGATGGCCCTAGGAACTTACTTCTGCTAACCACTGCATGTCCTTTGTCAACCTTGCTGTGTATGGGTTCAGCTAATTAAAAATGGTTTGGCGACATGAGAAATGACTAAACTCGCCCTTGAACAGCCACGTGGCTTGTTGGGATAGGTGATTAAATAGTAACAGAAGCAAAGTTTGTTGTACTAAATCCTAGCCCACCTTTCATAATCTTGTTAGGTGCCCATTTAAAAGAATGGTCATGCCAACTCTAAGCAGCATTTTTCAGCAGCCTCTCTCAAAATTCTATGATGTTCTTTTTCTCTGGTAAACTTTCAGAATTCAAAGTAAAAAGCTGTCAATTTCATCACTGAATTATACATAAATCTTAAGGTGCAGCAATGGAGAGCACGGGCTCATCGACCGGCTCGCAGCAGCCCAACCTGCCACCAGGTTTCCGGTTCCACCCCACGGATGAAGAACTTGTAGTACACTATCTGAAGAAAAAAGCAAGCTCAGCGCCTCTTCCGGTTGCAATAATTGCAGAAGTTGATTTGTATAAGTTTGATCCATGGGAATTACCAGGTTTGTATGCAAAATTTATTAAAAAGGGTATACAGGAAAAGAGAAAAGAAAGTGAAAAGTGCGTGTAGATTTAAGCGTCACACATGTATCATAAATAATCTTGGATTCTGTTTGGGTTTTCAGCTAAGGCGACGTTCGGAGAGCAAGAATGGTACTTCTTTAGTCCTAGAGATAGGAAGTATCCGAATGGAGCGCGGCCTAACAGGGCAGCTACTTCCGGTTACTGGAAGGCGACCGGAACTGATAAGCCGGTGTTGACCTCCGGAGGGACTCAAAAGGTTGGCGTGAAGAAGGCGCTGGTTTTCTATGGTGGGAAGCCCCCTAAAGGGATCAAAACCAATTGGATCATGCATGAATATAGGCTTCTTGATAATAAAGCTAACAACAAACCCCCTGGATGTGACTTGGGCAACAAGAAAAACTCACTAAGGGTAATCACTTAATTTATTCGGATTAAGGTTTTATCAGGAATTGACTGTTTGAAATCTGATTTGTTTATTAATGAGAAGTCTTTTGTTTTGTTGCTTTTGGTTTGTAGCTTGACGATTGGGTGCTATGTCGAATCTACCAGAAAAACAACGCGCATAGACCTCAGGATCATGATAAAGATGACTCAACCGATGACATGCTTGGGCCTGTGGCTTTAACATCGATTGGTAGCCAACATAATGGAAAATTTCAATTCCCAACAAAGACCACAAGTTTTGGCACATTGCTCGAAAACCATGAGCATAGCCTGTTTGAAGGAATGATGGGGAGTGATGGAATTAGCAGTGGTTCGGCCATGTCTCAGTTGGGATGCTCAAGCTCAAAACCTGATCTGTCTATGTTTAACCCTCTCAAAAGGACGCTCCCATCGCTTTACTGGACCGATGAAGACACAGCCGGGCCTTCAACAAGCAAGAGATTTCAAGGGGATAGCAATGATGGAAGCATGGAGAAAACAGAAGGGAATGGTTCAATTGCCACTCTGCTCACCCAGCTGCCACAAACCCCTCCATTGCAGCAACAGACAATGCTGGGGTCAATGGGAGATGGGATTTTCCGGCCTCCTTATCAACTTTCAGGGCTGAACTGGTACTCTTAATGCAATTCCAGGTAGTGGGTATTCAATAGATAGACCATATATGACTTAAAAAAGATCAAAATCAAAATTTTCAAGTAGCTAGGAAGCTGTCAGCGTCAGGTTACATGCTTATTGATACAGTTGCCATTAATAGTGATGAAGCATTTTGATTGGGATAAAGATTGAGATTTTGGTTGTTAGAAAAGAGATTAGATCAAAAGACTTCATTAGATGAACCAGTCAGCTGCCAAATTTCATCTCTTGAGGCCATATTCATATAGGTAAAATTTTATAATATATATTTTGTATGCATATATTGTATACATATAGTTTGTTGTTTATTATGTAGGGATGCAAAGAGGAAAAAAGAAAAAGAAAAAAAGAAAAGGGTGAAATATGGGAGACTTCCTGTAGAAAAAAAAATAAAACTGATGCAAGATAAAATATTTTGCTTTAGGAATACAACAGTGAAATCTTGTATAGAAATGCTTATTGTTGTAGAACGTTATTAATGCTGATGATGCACATTTTAAGAATATATTGGTTATGGTTTGTTTACATCAAATTCTGTTTCATCTTTGATAATCTACTCAGATATATTGTGCCAATATGGTTTTTTTTAACCACTCAAGCATGCTTTGCATTTAAAGCCATAATGCCCTTTTAGGTTACTCTTCATAAACCCTAGAGAGTAAAAGCTTAATTTCTTTTTTCAGTCTTTTTTCTTCTTCTTCTTTCCAGCCAGCTAGTGTGCGTATATATATATATACATATAAATAAATAAAAGAAAGTAGGATAATCCTATGATTCAACTAGTCTATGCATATAAACATCGAAAATATCGTTACTAAGTAAATTTCAAAATCTATCGAGTGAACTTGAAAATTCGAAAAACTTAAATTTTCGAAGAATCTTATATTTATATATTTATATGCCATCAAGAGCATGTAATGTGATTAATTATATGTAGTGTTCAACCAAAAAGTAGCCACTAGGTTAGTGTACTTTCCTGATGCTATATAGCATGATCCAAGGGGGATATGGGAATCTCATATCCAAAGCATTTCCACTACTTAAAAAAGGATACATGATTAACATCATAATATACATCTTATAAAATAGTATAATTTGATATATTTTCTTATTCAATTTCTTTATTGAAGATCTCTACAAAAATAATAATATTTTTGACTAATAATATAATAGAACAATCATCATTAGAATTAATATGTATGAATTCCCAATAATTGGTTCATAAGAGTAAAAGCATATGGGGCCATATTACTTTATATATATATATATATATATATATATATATATATATATATATATATGGATTATTATCTTATTCACGATCAGTGAAGTTTTTTTAACTCTACAAACGAAATTAAGACGATAACATGTGTCTCTTAAAAATATTAAAAAATTAAAAATAAATAACATAGGACACATGTCATCATCCCAATCTTGTTTATGGAGTTAAAAAACTCTACTGACAGTGGATAGAATAATAATCATATATATATAATATTATTATTTCCATCATTTATTAATATAATCTGATATACATAACATTTCCTTTTATAAAAAAAATACCCCTGCCCATCACATTATTTAATTTATTTCTAAGCTATAGTCTTCCTGTCTATTGTTTGGCTTTGAAAAAGAATATTAATCCTTAATTAATTATCTCTTTTCTGATTTCAAGCTGCGGTTCTTTTCCTTTCTGTTTCTCTTTTTCACTTGACAAAGATGGTTGATCTCCTCGACAACGAAAGTTAACAATTTTAAAGTGTTTGAATAGAGAAAGAAATTATTCTTTAATTTTCTCTTTCTTTTTTCGAAACAAGGTGAGAATTGGGTTGAAGATATTATAACTTAGTCCTTAAGTTTTGAGAGCAAGCTAAAGCCTGAGAGTAACATGAAATAAAAGTTTCAAAGCATTAACCATTTGCTGAGAGATACATCTCTCTCCCACAACTAGATGCTAGATTTGGTAATTCGTGTATTTAATTTGTACTATTGTTATGTCAAATTGTGTTCATGTTATATATAAAACACAAAAATTTTGTGTTAAAATTTGTATCAATATGTTAAATACAAAATATTAAATTTTTTCAAATTCATATATACAATTTTTATTAAATTTTAATTCATATCACTTTAGTATCATTTTATATCATATTATTAAATCATATTAAGATTGTCAGATCTACTAATACTTGAACAATTGCAAAGAAAATAAAACTTTTTTTCTTTTTCTTTTTTCTAAAAAAACAAAAGAAACTACAATTTGAGAGTAAGAAAAAAGATATAAATGTCGAAATATTCTCATCTTAAATCTATTAGAAGTCGCATCTTAAAAAAACTATGTGAATTATTATGCTAAACTTCAGCCTTTTTTTCTTTGAATTTATCTAAAAAAAATTGAGTCTAAAATATTTGAGTGTGGATGTTATTTTCTTTTCATTGGATTGATAAGACATAACTAAGTATATTCCATAACCTAGAGGGTCACATGAATTGACAACAAGAGGCTACCTCACAAAATTAAATGGCTTTTTCCCTTTGAGACCAAGGGACCATTTCGCTATCATCAAAAGGAATCATTATCTTAAAGCCACACAAATTAAAAGCCCTTTAATTACATTCCTTTCCAGGGAGAGTGTACAAAACATTTTTTTAAAATTTCGTATCATATAGTGAATAATTTACGAATAGATGTTGAAAATTGATGATAATGATGATGTATGTATGCACTATCATCTTAATATGTGGACAATGTTATTACACAATTAAAACCTTAGAAATCTAAACAATCATGGTTTTATTTAATGGATGTTAATATTTTTTAGAAGAGATTAAATTCAAAGTTTAATTCTTTTTCTCTTACATCTTATGAAAAAAACCCTAAAAATCTTCACAAATATGAGATTATTCTTTCATGATAATCTCTTTTAACATGCTTAAGCAAACTTGTTATTCGGGTTTTTGTATACATACACATACATGTGTATATACATACAAATGCAATGTATATACAAATACATGCAATACATGCATATGGTTACGTACACTAGGTTTGATTATGAAAAAACTCACTTAACAAAAATGTATTAACCGATAATCTTATATATATATATATATATATATATATATATATAAAAGTCAAAGTAGTTGACTCAAAATAAAATATTTTATGTGGATATTTTAAAATTTTGACATGTCTAATATTAAAATAAAAAATAATAATTTTATTCAATTTTCTAAAATATAGAAATCTATAAACATTAAAATTACAAAATAAATTAATTATCTTTTTAAATCAATTATTTATTTCAATTTCTAAAAGATAAATATCTATATTTAAATATATTAAAATTAAAGAAAACTTCATATCATTTATCAATTTCTTTACTCCTCTTTTATCAATATATATGTATTGTTGTTATATACAATAAAAATATATTTATAGAAATAATTAATTTTGGTATAAATTTTTTAATTGGATGAACTTTTTCAAAAAACGAGACATATGTATTTTATATGAATAAGTGATATTTGTAATGAGATGAATACTTTTTTATTGTTAAAGTATAAAATGTTTATGAAGAATCACCTAATCTTATATAAATATATAAAAGCCAAAACTCTTGGAATAATAAATTTATTTTAATTTTTTATAAAAATCTTATTCCAGTAATTGTTTGATTTTAAAATATATGAAATTTAAAAAATATATATTTTAATCGTACTATCTTCATTTAAATCAAATAAAATTTATCTCAAAATTTGAATTTTTTGTTATCACTTATTTTGTTATTTTTAAATTAAAAAAATCCATATATTTTGATTAAAACTACTTTAAAGTTTTAAATCTTTTATCAAAAAATTAAAATGGGGTATTTAAGCTATACATTTTAGTATTAAATTAAACTTCCATATCTTTTTTCAATTTTCATTTCATTCCTTTTTCAGATTTATTTATTCAATCATTTATTTATTTATTTGTTCAATAATTTTTTTGGTAAAAAAATCCATGTGAATTATCAATTAATTTGAAACATGTATTATCTTAAATAATTTATATAATTATTTTAAATTAATTTAAATTTTAAAAATTTAAATAGTAATTTATTTTTATTTTTATTTTTATTAACATTTTTACTTACTTTTAATGTTCGAGAATATTATAAATAATTTTTTAAAAAACCCTAAAAGATAAAGTTTTCAACACTAATTTTTTATAAGATTATTATTTTAGAATCGTTTAAATTCAAATTTTAAAAATAAATCAATTTAAAATCTACAACATTAACCAAAAATTTATTAATGATTAATGCAGTAAAAATCATTTTCATAAATTTCATTAAAATTGTAGCTATTTAAATATATTAAGACTTGTGATATTATTTAATTTTGAATTATTTTTTAATTTGTGTATTTGTATATGCATCAAGTTTTTTAATACATTATTTAATATATATTTCAAAATAATTTTTAAATTCTATTTTAATTTTTTAAATTATTATAAACTAAAATCATCACTGTGTATTGCATGGGTTTAAATCTCATTTAGATTAAATTTTACTTTGAAGTAATATTTATATCTTTACACGCGTTCGGTTAACTGAAATTTTACACATTAAATATTGTCATTGCATAAGAAAGAGAAAGAGAAGGTTGTTGGATGATGAATGTTAATAATGCAACACACTTTTTATGAAGAGACATTACCGGGATCTTTATCTAAAGAAAAGACTTTTTTTTTGACAAATAAAGGTGTGAAATGGGGAGCTAGGTTTTCATTTTCTTCCATCAATGAACCTACCAAAAAGAATAGGGTTTTCCTTGATGAGGCAGTATCTAGCCAACTGAAATTCTTTACAAATCGTAGGCCCATAATCCATTATTGAACTGGAAAAGCAGTCAAGTAGCATTAACAACCTAATTAGGAACTGACCCACAAATAGACACTTGATTTCTGAGCAGTTGCAGGATCAAAAAGCTCCCTTGGACCATGGAGAATCTGAATTATGACTCTAATCCAAGGTTGCTCATGGCCCATTGTTTTAATTTCTAGCATGGATCAGTGTCAATTAGCAAGCTAATTATTGCAGATTAAGCAAAATAATTAATCAACTTGATAATTAATCACTTGTCACGAGCAAGATCTAGCTGTACAATTTGCAAAAGAAAAGCAAAGGCTATATAATTTAGGGTGAGGGCAACAATTTTAATTTTTCTTTTAAATCCTTTGAAATTCAGAAACAGATGCTATGGGTTCCCATAGAAAAACAAAAAGAAAAAGAAAGGAAAAAAAGGGTAGATTCAACATTGTCTTGGAATTGGAAATTGAAGAAAAATAAAGCTAGGATTTGGACAGCTGCAGCAAGCTGGCAATGGGTTCTGCTATGTGTTTTGGATGGATTTGTGGCCAGGTCCAACGAGGACCCAGCTTAAATGATAATCAAAATTAAAGCTTAATATAATTCCAAAAAAAAAAAATGATCTACAAACATCAAAACAAGGCAGACAGGCTAGGGTGGGGGATGAATCTTTGCTGCCGTCATTGATGGGAAAGTGAGACAACCCAAGAGTACTCACCATTAACCCCATGGAATATGACCGATTTATGTTCCTAAAGAGAGCTCATCATTTATTAGCAATGTTGAATTTTTTTTCTCTCTTTTTAAGAAATGAGTTGGCCTAAGTTCAATGCTTGATGATTAGATTCCTTTACTCATTTTCTTGTGAAAAAAAATAAAAAAAAATAATTTTAAACACTGGTTCAAACGGTAAAATTTAAATCTCAAACGTATATTAAATTCAATATCGAGAATCTCAATAACATATTATGTTTTCGAAAAAATATTTTAAGGGTTAAAATTAAAAAAATTAAAATTTCATAATATAATTGATCATATGAAGGTATTTATCTTCTATTATATAACTCGGAAATGTTATCCCGTGAAAAAACAATTTAACGAGAAACTATAGTAAAAAGCCAGAATTAGATGAGAAATTTGCTGTGGAAGTCAAAAATTCAGTAGTGGGGTTGGATTGGATTAGTGGTCCAACTCACTGACAGGGAAAAAGTAAGGCGTGTAAACTTTTTCTAGAACATTGTTGAAATCTAATCAAACACACGTCGATTTTACTGGTGAATTTGATAGAATCAAAAATGAATTTGTGGCTCAAAAATCACATGCTAATTAATATCCTGCTAAGCGTATAATCATGCCGAGTGGCAATAAGCGGAAAGCTATGGCAAAAATTAAAGATCAACAGTCAAAATGTTATGGCCGTATACACTATTTGGTCAAAGTCTCCCAACCCCATTTCTAAGAATCAAAGAAACAGCCTTCCAAGAAATACCAAGTCAAAAAAACAATGGCATCTATATAAACTTGACGATTCAAATCAAACCAGGCATGACCGATTCATCCGATCAATTACGTCGCTCAAATCGCCTACTTCACAATATGCAATTGACCATTCCTGAGAAACAAACTACAGAAGGTTCAGAAATTCCGGTTACGGCGGGAGACACGGCGGAGGAGAATTGGGGTGGTAGAAAAAGTTACATGGCATCATCATCTTCGCCGTCCTCTTCATCTTCTAGGCCCCGTCCGAGGTGTACATGCTCAAACCATCCAGGTTCTGCGCCTTGTAGGAGGCATGGTTACTTGGTGCCTAGGCAGAGCTTGAGGAGATTTAGTGGTAACAAAGAGATATTGAGGAGGGCGTTGACACCGCCAAATCGGAAGATGACACTTCGGTGGTGGAACTTCAGGCCGACGCCAAGCCGGCTTTCTAACATGTCTATGGCTTAAGGTGCAGATTCTTTCTTCTTGGTTTTACCAGTTTTGACAGCAGGAAATTTCTGATCAGTTGAGGAATATAGAGGGTATATGTAAATGATTTGATTAGATGGTTGAACTTTGGTTGATCTTGTATATTTTAGAATGGAATTTTCAGCTTTTTTGTTTGGATTTTGGATGGTTAATTACATGTTCATAAATTGGTTTGGCTGTCTGAAAATTCATATAATTTTTGTTCATTTCTCTTTAGAAACTTTAAAATCTGCTGATAAAATCAACTCCAAAATCCATTGCCATTATGGCCTATAAATCAAGTGCAGAAAGAGTTTTTGCATATCTCACGAAAATGAAAATCTGCTTTGCCTATATGCTTCAGCCTTCATGTAAATCCAGCTGCTTGTTTCTGCTATGAAGTAGGAAAGTTCTCCTTCTCTGCCTTGCATAGCACTCGCAAAATCTGAACTGCAAATCATCCTGGAAACTGCTAGTGATTTGAACAGATAAGCAACTATCATTGAAACTACAATATATTTAATCGAATTGAAAAAATCAGGCATTGCAAAACCTTAAACCAGCAATCATTTTACCAAGAAAGCAATGATAAGCTTCTTTTGACAAACTATATGATTCCAAATGAAGCAGCAATACTAAAAAATTTAGAAAATGATCACCCCAAATGGGATGAAAATCCATCAAAAAACTTGAGTATTGGTTCAAATTGAATCCAATTTTTCAGTTTTTCAAGCTTCTGATGGGAGATGGAGTTGCCTATATGATGCTTGGTGTTGATCTGGATGGTTTTCATACATCAGTTGGGCTAAAAACAGAGGAAAGCAATCCATGTTCAAAGAATGCCTCAAATTGAAATCACAATATGGTAGCATCAAGCGTATTTGAAGCAAAATCCATCAGTATAATGTAATTGCCTCGTATGCAAGCAACATGATCAAAATATAACAGACTACGCATGGAATTTCCTCTTCAATTCAGGCACTAAAAAAGTTAAAAAGTCTTTTAATAAGACACTGCTTATAGTACATCAGCATGGCGAATTTTACATTTGACACGACATATAGTTGATGTTAGTACAAAAATAACATAAGCGATTCAGTAAAATGGAGAGGCTATTCACTCTAAATGAAAACGTCGCAATGCATGTCATGTCGAAAATGCAGCTCCAAAAAGGTCTGCATCTGCACAAGAAAGAGAACTTAATGCTCCGATGGCCCTTGTATCTCTACCAGGTTCCTTCCTTATGACCCTGCAAGAATTCAAAAGAAATATTTTTCAAATAAAAAAGAGAAGATAGCATTGCAGAAATTGTGCATTCAGATACAAAGCACAAACATAGCTTCTTGGTTTACCACTGACAGCGAAAAACAAGTACAAACGCGCCTACTACATGAAACAACGTAAGGAATGTAATAATATTTGATCTTCAAAGAATAAGCATGCCCAAATGCGTGAACACATGTACATGTGTGAAAAGAGGGAAGAATACTTCAGCTGTAAAAAAAAAAGGCAAACTGATCAATGTGCTTTTCATTTTTAGAATCTGATACAGGTTATAAATAATAATGAAAGTCCAAGGCAGCTTTTCCTGATCTGTTAAGGTTTTTCTTTTATAATATTTTTTGCCTATAAACCATGAAGACACCCTACTTTATATTGGACGTTCTACTACCAGCTAGAAAGGAAATTTATTTGAGAATATACATGTCACCATTCTTTAGGCAATTGGTTACGGACAAGAAGCATAGCAACTATGCCACTGCTATTAGATCAACTGAATTTAATATATGTAACATAAGTTATATATCAAGCAAACATGAACACAAAATTATCTTGCCTACTCGGAAGGATTCTCATGAAAATATCAGAAAATATTTTCTATAATCTATCAATAAGATGTTAGAACAAGCAGATCCAATGAACAGAGTTTTCCTTGTTTCTAGAGCTTTTCACTCATTCTTGATATCCATGGTCAATTTAACAATCTACCTAAGGTAGCAATGCTAATAATCAATTGTATCAAATCTTTAGTCAATTAATTAAACTAACAGAAACTGGGGTATGCACAAAGTTTTTAACCCAAGCTTGAATTTGACATTAAACAGCTGAAAAATGAAAGATGATGCATCACTTAGAAATACCAGATAGCTCTGAAAATAACAGTTTATGTCATTTCACTTTCTCCCTCGTTATGATGAATCATCATTAACACTGTCGCTATCTACCCCTCTATCAAGTAATAACAGGCTTTCCACGTAACTGTCAACAAATGTATCCTTTGCCTTAATTCCAAGATGCTTGATCTCTTGGCAGTTCATTTCCACCGAACCATCTCTCCACCCTCCAATTGCAGTAAAACTTCCCCATTCTTCCTAAACCCCAATACCCTTGGGAACCGTAAATCTTCCACTTTCATCCTAAACCCCAACATCCTTGGTAACCCTCTGACCTTGATTCAAATGTAATACCATAGTCCATGACTCAACTACACCATACTCCTTCATGACCGACATATCAAGCCGGTTAGAATTTATCCGAACGTGCTTAAGCACTGCAATGGAAGATTCTTCATATTTCATAATTGAAAAATCGATAGGGCTCAAACCATTTAAACAATTCGGTAACCTTATCACAAGAAATTTCTCAGTACTAGTATCAAACCCCAAAATAGTATTCTTCACTGCATTATCCTTTCTTATCCGATATCCCAGCCAATCACTACAAAAAAACTAACTTTTACCGGCGCTGACCGCCGGCTAGGTGAATGCCGGTGAAGGTCTACCGGCGGTAATGTACTCCAATGCCGGCAAAGGTTTAACAAATTGCGGCATAACTTTTTCCAGCGCTTTTAAATGCCTTTAAAAGTAAATGATTTTTACCGGAATTTTAAAGTGCCGGTAAAAGTTCTATTTAAAATTTGAAACTTTTATAATTTTTGAGCTTTATTTTAAATTTAAAAGCTTTTACTGATACTATTAAATACCGGTAAAAGTCTTATTTGGAAATTGAAAATTTTATATTTATTGAATTTTATTTTAAATTTTAAATTTTAAAGCTTTAAAGATTTTATTTTAAATTTTAAAATTTTTATATTTATTGAGTTATTTTAAATTTAAAAGCTTTAAAGATTTTATTTTAAATTTTAAATTTTTATATTCATTGAGTTATTTTAAATTTAAAAGCTTTTGTCAATACAACTTAATTATTGAATTAATAATTTTTTTTTTGTTGAAATGCCTTACTTATACACGCATATTAAATAAGAGGTAACTTATATTCCCATGGTAAACATTGAAAATCATGTGTAAATTAACACAAAGTAATATATATAAATACACATGCAAACACACATTCGAGTAATTTTCTCTTGTATTCGTTTATGATAAGCTGGAAAGGTACATCAAACAAATGACAAATCAAAGAGAATGGCAATATATAAGCAAAGTGAATTCAAACAGATACTAGCAAAGTTGTCTAGTTGATAGTATCTCGCACCAATGACTGTATCATATACTTAAAACTCATTAAGCTTCCAACTGTCAGGCATTGGAGATGGCTTTACTCGATCTTTCGAAATAGTCATGATTGTTCCTGATTAAAAATCCACGGTGAAGTTAATATTTATGATGCCATGATGTTCCTGATTAAAAATCCAAAGAAAGGCTGTCATAGAGTGGAACATTACCATCATTAAGGATTTCGATGATCAAAACCATGAAAGGTGGGAAGTCATATTTCCATATCCAAGCTAGAAGCACAAAACCTAGCTGCAGTGGTACAGTTATTGATTAAAAACAAATCAGTATTTGAAACCTTAAGTAGTAAGTCCATGGAAGTGAACAGAACAGTTGGAAGTGTGATAGAAATATAACCTACCACAATACGAATTGTTATGGAGACTGCATATATCTACACATTCAAGCAGGCTAGTCAGTTTTATCAATTTGAAAACACGGTATCAATAGAATAAAAAGTTTTAACTTCTGGCTTTTTCTCCAAAATTGAGGTTTTAACAAGTTTGTAAGAACAAACTAGGCTATCCTTTCTTTGGTAAGTAGTATCAATATGACAAGAGCCCTTGTAGTATTTTAGCTATAATGCCTCTTATCTTAAATTCAGACCACGATTAAATTACTCTTGATTATTAAATATTACTTGTGATCTCGGTGAGTAGTTTTTCTGTGGCCAGATTTTCATTACTAAAGATATAAGCTATTGGTTTTGTTCAGAAGAAAAGATTGGTACCGTAAAATTTTTCATCCTTTGGAATATAGCTCTGCTAGTCAAGACAGCACTGACTATCATACTGAAGCCTGGCTCAATCAAGACAATATCTGCAGCACTCCTTGCAGCATCTGCCACTGCTATTCCAATGTCTGCTTTCTTCAAAGCAGGTGTGTCATTCACACCATCTCCAGTCATTCCCACCACATGCTTCTTTTCTTGTAAAATCTTTACAATTTCATACTTGTGTTCTGAAAGTTGTATAGAAATGTAAACGGAGTCAGGGGATGAAGTCGTAAAAATAAAAGTGTATCTCATCCATTTGTAAGCTACTGATCTAGTCATCACTCCATCAGCAAGGTTATTATTCTTTTTCTAACTGGTCTGCTAATTGTAATGGCAAAAAGATTCTTCATTTCTTGATAAATACCAGGGTATACTCCAGCAAAGCCATCTGCCTTTTCAATATTCAGAACTTTTTTCTTTTCAAGGTTTAGCAGGCTAGTAACTGCTGTTAGGGACAACATTTTACATTCCATTAGGCGATAATATTCAGAACTTTTTTCTTTCAAGCATTGGTAGCTTATAGATGAAAGTCGTTCAAATACACAAATCGAAACAAATGTAGTATATACTGCTAGAAATTGATGATTCAAACCAAGCAAGTCAAATGTACCTGTAATCATCTTTACGCAAACTCCAAGGTTTGAGGCCCTGTGAATGGTCTCAGCACTGTCATGTCTTGGAGGATCAAATAAAGGCAGCAACCTGCAAAATGGCCAGGGCTCTCCTTTGTTCTTTCTGGAACTTCCTGAGAAGATGATTATGCAAGTTAATGAACAGGTTAGAAAAGAATCTAAAGGATAAGTTGAAATTCAAATCATTGTCATTTGTTTCCATTTCAGCACCGATATCGTTGATGACAAGTGTGAAATCCCCAAAATTCTGTAAATTTTCCATACTTGTACAGTTTTCCAGCATGGATTAAGGAAATATATGTGAATTTCTGATTTTATAAATGATGCATGGGACATAAAAGGAATTAAGGCAATTGAATGGTCAAAGAATCAATGGTCAAAAGGGTCAATGGATGGTCAATGGCTGAGATAGGATGATGAGGGGATTAGGATGCATTAATGGGCATTAAATGAGATAACATGACTCATCATCATCATCTCTTGCATCCCACGTACCAGCCGGTCTTCCAGCCTTCTCCCTCTCGTTGCTTCCATTTTCCTCTAAGTGTCCAAGCTTCTCACCTTGACAAACCACCATTTCAGGTCATCGATTCGTTAAGCTCCTCCAAAGAAAAACGATCCTTATCGATAGCCTAACCTATACCTTTAATATGAAAGGTTGAATCCAAGTGGTTAAGGAGATCTTAAAATCTTAAAAGTTGGTGAATAGCAAAGGTAAGAGAAGATATGGTTTATGTTGATAATTTTGATGGTTTGGGATTATATGAAGTTGATATAGTAGGTTTATTGGGTTTTTAATTGTTATGATGTTTACAGCTTGAAGAGTAAAGAAAAAGGACAAGTATTGGTGCAACCAACTTGAGGATTAATTGCTAATTGAGGTAAGGAATTTATGTAACGGACGTAGGGTGACTATGTCCGCATGTTTTTAATTATTTTAACTGTTTTGGAGAGAAACAACAGTTGCTTGAAGTGTAGGAAAAAGGGGCAAATTGGGTCCTACTCCTAGTACCAATTAGGCTAGGAGCAGCCGACTGCCTAGAGACATCTAAAACGCCGTTTTTCGAAAACCGACTCAAACCAGCCGACTGCCATGGGAGCCAGTCGACTGCCATTTTCCAGAAACCATTCTGTTTCAAACCAGTCGACTGCCAGGGGAGCCAGTCGACTGTTATTTGTCTAGAAGCATTCTGTTTCAAAACCAGCCGACTGCCAAGGGGGCCAGTCGACTGCTAATTCTCGGGAAACATTCTGTTTCAAAACCAATCGATTGCCATTTGGGACCAGTCGACTGCCCTATTTGTATTTTAAAAAAATATATAATAATTGAATTTCAAAAAAGGGAAAGAAATTCAATAAGGCAAAACATGGAGTAGCAGTCGACTGCTATATATGACCAGTCGACTGCCTATTTGAAAGAAAGGTTTTGAGAACCTGTTTTAAGAAAGGATATTCATACTTGTTTAAAACCTATATGAATAAGGTTTTGGAGACTATGAATCTCTCAAAAGAGCATGCACATTATTTGTTACTTGTATTTGACTGAGGAGCTCTAGTCCAGCCCTCAGACCCACGGTACGGCACTTGACTAGTGAAACTGTGGGCTATAGACGATGGCCATGAGTCTCTTATTTGATTCGGCTTTGGGGAGGATCCCTGGCCCATACGTGGGTACGCCATTTATTTGATATCTCTCAGGATTATCCCTTATGGGGTATATTTGCGGTATCCTCATGAGATCCTTATATTGGATTATCCCTTATGGGATATATTTGCTGTATCCATTATCTCTCTGGATTATCCCTTACGGGATATATTTGCTGTATCCATGATGAGAATTATTTGGTGCATGAATCTGTTGGATATAAATTGTCTCCCATCTATTTGAAAATATTTGTACTTGACTACTTGATTTCACGTGATTTGAGATCCGTGGAAATATTTAAAAGTATGATTTATTTGTATTTGGTATTTGCAAAAGAAACATACGAAATATGCTTTATAATGATTTTACATGACATTATAGAGCCAAGCAGGAAAACTGCATATAGTGATATAGTACGCTCTTTTACATAAGTTTCTTACTGAGCGTAAACTCACTCCTTTACAACTATTTTTCATACAGATTACTTGAAGTAATTCCGCTCCGGATAGAGGAGCATCATTTGGGATTTTGAGATACCTTCGGGGCACGCTTCCTAATTATCCCGTGAAGGTATATTTAGTCGGCCGTTACTTCGGCTAATGTACAGTACGATACTACAGTTTTGTATATGTGGGGGAAATTAGGTTGTATGAATATTTGAGATCCTGATGTATGTGGTGTAGACACCTAATTTTGTCCGAACAATTTTTTTTATATTTTTTTTATATATAATCAAAAAAATCAAAAATCAAAAAAATAAATAATGATAAAAAAGAAATAAGTCAATTTTGGTCAAATCTCATGTGAAGCACATGCAAAATTCACATCTTCAAGAGTTGACTAAAGTTGATATTGTTGCCAAAAATAAAAGAAAAAATAATCAGCTATTAAATCAATGAATAAATCAACAAAAGGAAGGAAATTGGTTGAAATTAAATCTGAAAATTCATTGCCAAAAAAAAATATAAAAAGGAAATAAATTTAAAAAAAAAAGGAGAAAGTCAAACAAAATAAATGAAAAATCCCATAATCATGGGATCAATTATAAATTTTTTATTTCTTTCCATGAAATTTTGACAAGTATAAAAGGAGGGAAGGAGAAAACCCTAGAAAAAAGGACCCTAGAGAGAAAACCCTAAAAAAAAACCTAGAGGGGGGAGGGACAAGAGACGGGATTTTGACAGCAAGAAAAAAAAAACACAAGAGTTTTTCACAATTGATCTGACAACCACTGTATTCACTTTCACCGCCTTCTGACTCTACTTATCATGTGAAGACCGAGAATTTTCTAAATAAATATAGGTATCCGGAAAAAAATTTAATTTGGACAAATTAAAATCCAAATTAAATAAGAATAAAATTGGAGAAATTAATTTGGATATTAGGAAATCCAAAATTAAAGAAATAAAAAAGGTATATATTTATATAATTATAAAAGTATATTATATAAATATATTTTTAATGTTAAAGAAATAAAAATGTGAATAAAAATATAATTATATAAATAGATTATATAATATATTTTTACTCGTTTTAAATAAGTGTATATATATATATATATATATAATATATATACTAATTAGATCAAAGTGTATATATATACATATAATTTAAGATAAAGTATGTATATACGTATATATATTAAAATTTAATAGTATATGATATATATATAAAAATCTAATTTTTATATATTAAAAAAAAAAGAAAAAAGAAAAAAGAAAAGAGAAGTGGGAATCGGGGAACCCGATTCCCACATTTCCTTTTCTGTTAGCCAAAAACAGAAGAGGAAACTAAAGTGGAAAGAGCCGGACGACGCCGGCCACCGGAGAAAGGAAGAAGCGGGAGGAGCGACGTCGCCGGCAAAGGAAGAAGCCGATGACGGTAGACCGAGGCGGAAAGAGAAAGAAGCGGTGCGAAAACAGAAGAGAAGACCGAAGGAAAAAGAGAGGAAAAAAAAAAGAAAAGAGGGAAGTGGCGGTGCCGGCCGGTCTAGGCACCGCCACCCCAACCCCGAGCTCGGCGGAGCTGAGGGGAAGCAAAGGAAGACCGCCGGTGAAGAAGAACGACGGCGGAGGAAGGAGAAACGTGGAGGAGAAGAGGTCGAAACCCACGGTCCAGATTCGCCACCGCCGGCGCCGCCGCTGGGGAAACGGAGACCAGATCCGGCATCCTCGCAACTTCGGCAAGCTGTGGAGTGGCTGAACCGCCGGAATGGGTGGCCGCCGGTGACCGAACCGGCCAGCAGAAGCTTGAACCGGCCGAACCGATCCGACCCGATCCGACCCGCATGACCCGATCCGACCCGATCCGAACCGCCTGACCCGGTCGACCCGATCCCGACCCGGCCCGGTTCAAAAAAAAAAAAAAAGAAAAGAAAAGAAAAAGAAAAAAGAGAAAGGAAAAAGAAGAAAAGAAAAGAAGAAAAGAAAAAGAAAAGAAAAGAAAAAGAAAAAAAAAAGAAGAAAAAGGAAGAAGAAGAAGAGGAAGAAATAGGTAAGGAAAATTAAAAGCCTTTTTCGCTATATGTTTGGAATTTAGTAGAAATTCTTGGATTATTTTCTAAATGAAAATATACGTTAATTTGTGAAATTGTAGCAAAACGAAAATGAGACGAATGGTGGAGTTCGGCAAGGCTCGGAAATCGGAAAGTGCGCTAAGCTTGGCGAACAAGTAAGATACTTTTATAAAGCATTAGTAGCTTTATATTGTATGTGGGAATTATGATTTTATATATATGATGCATTTATTTAATTGATTTTAAATGGAATTGTGATTTTATATGATGCATCGATTTAAATTGATTTGCTAAAAATGCTAAGAGGACCCACAACTGATGGTGGGGGTCTTAGTAGGAGGTAAAATTGGTGAGAATCAACGGCTGCAAGTATAAATTGTGTTTTCCTTACAGGAGGTTAGGGAAAATTAAGCCGTTATGCTGCCAAAATTTTTAGGAAAATAATTGAGGAAAAAAAAAATTAAGTTTCTCACATAAATGGAATCTTGGAGATAATTATTGAAAATAAATATTAAAAGGATTATATGGTATTACTGAAGAGTTTGATATTGAAATCGATGGGAAGATAGATCATTGAAAACGATAATGTGGTGAATTATATGGTCTAAACCTTATAGAATTGATAAATCAAGTGATTTTAATATCATAAATGGTATCAAGTTGAGATTGAGGTGAAATTATTTATTTGACGGATCACAGATAAAGGTGATGATAATTATATGATACAACTTAAAAGAGAAAAAAATCGAAGTTGTGATTTAGATGGTCGAATGATAGAATTGCGGAATTATCAATCGAGTGATGATTATAGGATTGATAAATTCAAATAAATGGACCGTCTTAGTGGTATGAACTGAGATTTTTGGCAATAACATGGATAGTCGCAAGGCGACTTAAATGATTGAAATACTGTTGATAGTGGAAACTGGCAAATTCTTTTAAGTGGTGAATTGCCAATCAAAAATTGAATTGAGGACGTTTATGGATAATTTTAACATGACATTACATTCTACAGGCCAGATGAAAAGTGAATTGAGGATTGTGATATGATTTTTACGATAGTGAATGAAAAATGAACCGCAAGTCGAAAATTCTGAATATGTACCAATAGGTCAAACCATAAATGGATTTGATATGCGATTATTGATCTTGTGGTTCTACGATCCTCGATGTCGACTCTGGAATAGATAACGAATGAGGATATTAGTATTTCATAATTTCAGTATCCTGATGGCTATATGGAAACATGATATTTGATGCTCATAGATACTAAAAGGATTCACACTGATGAGGTGGTTCTAGTATCGGTAATAAAAGTACAATTGATTATTATAGTCGATAATTATCGAAAAAAGATATTGAATACTGAATGATTTGAATACTGATTTATGATGTGTCAAAAGGATAGTTTGAAATCAAATAATTGATGATGATAAAGTTAAATGAATTGTTTCAAAGCATTAGATGAAGGTATTACTTATATGGACATTTGAAACTATTACCAAAATTACATACGGAAATGATTTCATAGCATCGCTTTTAAGCATAATTTGCTATAGTTTCAGATGTTATAATAGCATTTATATAAATGCTATAAAGTATAGATTAGCTTTAAAAAAAGAAAGTATATGGTTTATACGTATTTTTATATACGAAACCTCTTAAAGAACTTCACCATATGCTTTACATGATTTTAAAAAGAAAAGCTAAAGATTTAAATGTTTTATGAGACTGTAGGCACCCTAAAAGAATTAAATTCAATAAAGCATAGTGGAAACCGCCTAATTGGAGCTTTGCTCATTAGGCAGATATGCTTGTCCGACAATAGTCGTGGACAGGTCTCAGTCACGCCTGATCAGTGGGGCTGAGAGAGATGAGGTCTATGGCCATAGATAGTGCCCTAGTTGGTTTCCAGGGGACGATGACATGATTTTCACTGCTAGCTACAGTGATTTAAGTCTTTATTGATAGAGAGATGATAGGGATCTAGCCTAGTCTCTAACCGATATGATATGAAGTCTAGAGTATGATTTTATTGATATGAACTCTAGACTTGACATGATTTATACTGTACATGAAACGGATTTGAAATGAAATACGTTTTGAAACAGTACATGTTTTAAACATGTTTTAAAAGTCCATGAGATAGGATTTCGACACTCATATGATTTATATGTGATTTTGTGTCGAACATGGCATGATATGCAGTCTAGAGTATAGTTTGATTTGATATGAACTCTAGACCTGATATGATTTACAGAATATGTTTTAAAAGTATATGATAAATGATTTCGACACTTACATGATTTACATACGATTTTGTGTCGAATTTAAAATGATATGCGGTCTAGAGTATAGATTGATTTGATATGAACTCTAGACCCGATATAACTTATAGTAAATGAAAATGTTTTAAAACTGTAAATGTTTTAGACATGCTCCGAAAACGAATACATGAACTGAAATTGAATATGTTTCTATCATGCCTTAAAGGCAAATTTGAAATGAATTGAAAATCCATATGTTGAGCATGTCCTAAAGTATATATGATATGATTTGAAATGATAACGGTTTGTACAGAAAAATTACATGAATTGCATATTAAACCCTGACATGATAATATGCTTAGCACATGAGAATTCCATGAGGAATGTCGTGATTCGATGTTAATGACGTTTCATCTATACGATGACATGAGAAGATATGATATATGAACATGAGATTGATATGAAGAGAATCCTGATCTCACTCTATCGTGATCATAAATTCCCAAACGATAAGTGATATGAATTGATGTAATACGGGAATATGATTGTTAAATGTAAAGTGAATTCGATAGGATATCTGCATTAAACATGGAGAATATATGAAGAGTGTCATGACTCGGTGGTGGCGATATTTCATCGATATGATGTCATGATATGATATGAAACATGAATATAGAAACACACGAAGAGAAATATGATTTCGTACCACCGTGATCATGATCCATAATATGAGACTTGATAAGAGATAATAGTATACAGAAGTATGATTATGAAATGAAAAGTAAATATGGGATCTGATATGAGATGATAGCATACCAAAGTATGATTATGAAATGAAAAGTGAAAATGAGAAGTGATAATGAGATGTATCGATGAGAAAGGATTAACTGTAATTGCATCATTGCAAGTTTTAAGCATTGCAGTTTAAGACAGTGTAATCCTACTCTTGTATTTATATTAGTATCTTACTGAGCCGTGGTTTTGCTCACCCCACTAAATTTCATCTCTTTCAGATTATTGAAGTTAACATCTGCCATGTGAGCTGCTCAGTGGGCATCGGAGACGGTATAAGGACTTGGTACTAGTCTTCTAAGGTATATGTTTCTTATAAAATACTTGTTTACATGTAAGACTTAAATTGATGCACAGTACATATTCTATTTAGCAAGTCGGGATGTAACTAAGAACCGTTTCCGTGTTTGTTTAATATTTAAATGGAATGACTATAGGTCACCTAGATAGTATAGTAACTACACTGACACCGAATACAAACCTTAAAAGGAAAAAGAAAAATTTAGTCCATAAATTTGTAGACTAAGAAAAGTATAAGAATCAAGTGAAAGTCGCGGTCTTCGGGTCGTGACATATCATCTTCGTTGCGCCAATATTGCATCGTCCAAAACCCGAGCTACACTGCACCATACCCGTTGGAACCGAATATAGCAATTGGTTGTTCATTAAAGTAAATCGTGGTGCTGAGGGACGCTTTGCTTCCAGGTTGTTTTTATTTTGCTCATATAAATGCTCGAATTAAATGCTTGAATTGATTGTTTTGCTTTGTTACTTTAATCTCTACTTGTACGTGTAATGATAAGCATCTCCATTTTATTATTTGTTTATTTGTTAACTATTCATTTGCTTACTTAACAGTTGAAGTCGACTAAGATGGGAAAACCTTTTGATTGTTATGTCCACGTGTAGTACTTGATTGGCTATATTTTTGTTTAGATGATTAATTGAGTGCTTGTATGCTTATTGGTTATATGACTAATATTTACACTTTGCATTATTAATTTGTGTTTGCTTTATTTAAAAGATAGGATTGAATTAAGAAATAGATAGAAAGACTAAATTAGGTTAAGATGAAAAAAAATGCTTTTTTGAAAATTGAATTAATAACGAATATAAATTATCTATAGATTATAAAAAATACAAATTATCCGACGATGGAACTCCGAGGGGATTGCGATCGAGTAATATTCTCGGAGATCTTGAGGTGAGGAGATCCTTTTTAAGTCTTACCAGCTTGATGGAAGATTTAAAAAGTCATTTCCGATATTTAAAAGTCAAATTTATTAAAAAATTGAAATAAGAATTAATTAAAATTAATTACAAACAAAAGAATTAGCAATCAAATTAGGAATTAAAAGTCATAAAAATTTTTAATATATTTTAGATAGAATAAAATAATACAACTACAAATATTCCGACGATGGAATTCTAAAGGGACTGCGCTTGAGTAGTACTTTTGGATATCTTGAGGTGAGGAGGTTTCTTTTAAGTCTTGCCAGCTTGATGGAAGATTTATAGGACATTTCCAAGATTTAATAAATTAAATTATAAAAATAAAAATTAAATTAGATTAAAAAATAGTATATTAAAATTAAGTTTATTATAATAAAGAATAAAGATCAAATTAATAAATTAGAATTAAAATTAGAAAATAATTAAAATATATAGAAATTAAATTAATTTAAATATTTTAATAAATGTGAATTATTCCGAGGATGGAATTTAAATGGAATTGCGCTTGAGTAATTTCTTTAAAAATTCCTAAGGTGAGAAAGTTTCTTTAAGGTCTTACCAGCTTGATGGAAGGTCTTTAAGAAAATCTTCAATATCAAATAATTCATGTTTATTTAAAGATATAAAAATATATGAAATAATAATTTATATAAGGAAATAATAATAATAGAATAAAATAAGATAAAATAAATAGTATAAAATCAATAGAAATTGGATAGGAGTCTAAATAGGGATTGGATAATTTATTTAAATATTCGACGACGGAGCCTCTTCAAGAAAGGCGATTGGTCCTACTTGAATACTCTTGAGGTGAGAATAACTTTTAAGTTGTCCAACCAGCTTGATGGAGGAGACTTAAAAGATTTTTCAATATTATATCGAAATTAAAGTAAAAGGCAAAATTAAGATAACCTTAGATCACTTGGTACCATTTTAGGATGGGCGTTGTAAGGGTGCTAATCCTTCCTCACACGTAACCGTACTCCCGAACCCTAGGATTCTTAACGTAGACCAAGCCTTATCCTTAGTTTGAATAGGTGACCAATCACACCTAGGTTAGAATGGTTGGTGGCGACTCCGTAGTTTTGTGTCTAGCTATTAGGTTTCCCGAAACTTAATACGTTACGACATGTGGCACATGTTTATAAATGAAAAATTTTATACATGTGAATTTTAATACGGCTCTATGATAATAATGCATCATGCATAACATGAGGAAGATTGACATCGGATAAACTAGTCGATTTAATTGTTATTTGAAATAAAAGTTAGTTGTTATTTGGTTAGTGACGAGGACGTCACAACAAGTAGTTTCTGAAATGAACATATTGGCTTAACCATGACAAATACTTGAAATGCTACTCCAAGAGACCTCAAGCCCCTTTCAGCAAATTTGTCAATGATAGCATGCACCTTTCCAGCAATGTCATTTTCTCTTGGCAAAGACTTACTATCTGATTTTGAGAAGAAAAAGAAGAGATGAGTAAATCTCCTGTTCTGTGGCAACTTCATTTACCATAACAAAACAGAATTAAGGCACCTCAAACAAACTTTTAGGTATAGCAGTATAAAGTTTATTGATGAATACTTACCTTAGTACACTACCCCTTTGTATCATTTCTTGAGATTTACTTAGAACCAGTTTTTATTTCCCGTTTGCTACAAGATGTTGTGAAGAAGTGACATAACGTTGCATAAAGATTGAGTATCATATTAAAGCAAGTGAAACAATTAAACAGAGTTCTACAATAAGCAGAGGTAAAATAAAGCTATGGAAGTTATTAACAAGATTAAAACAAAAAGTTTAAATGAAAAGGAGAGTTTTGAAAATTAATTGGTTTCTAACCTTAAATGACAATGTAATAAAATTTAAATTAGAAAATTCTAGTCGACTATAACTTGATTTTAAAGTGGGCAGGAAGATAAAGATTTATATATGAAGAATGATTTAACATTATCGAGGAATAATGTTTGCAATGTGCCTAGAAGAGTACTAAACACCAAATAGCAACTGCTACTAGACATGCATAAGAAAACATTAAATGAACAATTAAGACAAAGGATTCTCAAAGTGAGAATGCTAGCACCAGATGAGATTTTCAGGTGACCTAATAGAAAGAGGGTTTAGTGGATTAGCATAAAAGATGACTTCTTCAAGCTACTTAAAAAGTAAACTTACATCATGCTTCTTTGTTTCTTTCTCCCAACAATCGGAGCTCCATTCAATAACCCCCTTGGCTCCATAATACTATTCAACTTCCAAACTTGTACGAATCTTTATATATTCAAATTGTTGAAAAAAAAAAGAAAACAATTTCAATTCTGTACATTACCAAAAAAATTTTAAACTTTCCAGGACTAAATGCATACCTGATTAACAAGATGAACACTGCTATTATGTTTCTTCTCTTTGCAACTTCATATACCTGCAATTGGTACCTACAACACAAAAACAACACATTAATGACACTAAAAATTCCCAAACTCAAAATAGAATGAAAGACAAGGGCAAACCCTCTAGGATTTAAGTCTTTAGGATCTGAAGATGAAGAAGGGTCTTCCTCAGCAGGATCATTATTGTCTAAAACCATAAAATCAGCAGGATATTCTTTTTCGAAAACGGCCATTGATGAGAGTAAACGTTGAAAATTTCATGATCTTCGATCAACTAAAAGAGGAAAAACTAGATAGAAAATAAAATGAGCTTAAATAACTTACCTTGAAATTGATTTGGTAAAACCTTAATCCTTTGAAGGAACAAGAAAATGATTAATCAGGAAAAATCCCTAGCCACTGAAGCAACAAGAAACCGATTGATCTGAGAAATCCCTAGCCTCCGAAGGAACAAGAAGCAAATATTAGAGAAATATAAACTTTCTACGCGGAAAGAGAAAGTTTGAGCAATCAAAAATTAGAAAAAAAATGAAGCTAGAAAGGAAGGAACAATATGAGAAAGCCAGCGGAAGGGAGGGAGAGAAAGAAATTGGGAAATTTTGAGAGAGGAAACGTTGGAACAATGAAGAGAAGAGGAAAGTGTACTTGTGAGAGATTTGATTTGTTAAAAAGAGAATCAAAGTCCTAGTGCGGTAAAAACCTTAGATTTTAGCGACGGGTAGTTTTACGCCGGAAAAACTTAATTGAAAAAGATGAAATTCCGGCGGTTCGTAAAACTGCCGAAATAAAAATGTCAATAAAAACCATATATTTTGTAGTGAATGGACAGTCCCGTTAACAAAGGTGTTGGATGAATTTTCTACAGCAGTAGAATACTTGGGAGATGTAGCAGTAACCCTCTTCCAAGAATTTCCATTAAGCGAAAACACATAAACTTCCATCAAAATTTTACCTCCTTCACCGACGACTACAAGAATCTTGTAATCATTAGTTCTTGAATCAAACCAAAATCCAAAATTTGAAAAGGTATAATAACTCAAACCGTTGATGATAGGCTCGGGCAACGTGATGTACTTATTAATGGAAGGACTCCAAAGAATTATTTTTAAAACACTTACTGAAAGAAAGCGAAGGCAAACTAACCCATTACAAGAACCAATCATTGCAAAGTAAAGCAAAAAAGAAGTGAAGATACTTGAACTCATCAAAGCCATCATTGTCAATATGTAAGAAGTATTTTTCTTTGTCATTTTTTAGGTGCCTGAGAAAGAGGAGTTTAGAGTTGGGTTTGGAAAGCACTGTTTGTAAATGGGTTGAAATGAAAGATGGGTTGTTGATGAGGCTGTTCCAGCTTTTGCAAACTGACCTGAATCTCACTAGGGATTTCACAGGAAGTCTTCTAAGGATTTCCAAGATGACTTCTGCCCCCAAATAGTCAGACATTGTCTTTTTCCTTTCTTGCTTTGTGAAGTAATGAACTGTATCCAGGGAAAAGAAAGTAAAAGAGAATGAGAAGCCTTGGAACTCTTGGTGGAAAGAAATAGAAACCTTGGATTGACTGATTTCACAACATAGAGAAATTTTATTTTTACTGCAATTTTTACAATTTTTACTCTTTATGCTATGCTCTTATGCTTTGTGAAGATCACGCCTCACAGAGAAGTAAAGAAGAAGAAGAAGAAGAAGAAGAAGAAGAAGAAGAAGAAAAGAGGAAGAAGAAAGGAGAAAAAGATGAATTCAAGAATGGACGATTTCATTGATTGCTACACTCTGTTTTGATTACAATGTATTTATAGCACAACTAGAAAATAACTACCAGTCAGTTGTGTCAGTTAGCCAACTATATAACTAACACAACTAAGTACAGTAAGCTTAGCTGGCATTACTACTTATACTCCCCTGTAATTCCAGCTACTCCTTCTCACTGCTATCTGTGGTCAACTTGGTATGTAGTGGAGAAGAGTGGACTGTGAGTTTAGCTCTCAATCTAGCAAAATTGGTCAACGAGAGAGGTTTTGTTAGAATATCAGCAACCTGATCATAGGCTGGGATATGACTCACTGTTATGAGCTTCTGGATAACTTTTTCTCGAACAAAGAACATGTCAAGTTCCATGTGTTTAGTTCTTGCATGTTGAACTGGATTAGCTGAAAGAGCAACAGTAGACAGGTTATCACACCAAATGTGTGGTCGAACAGGAAGTTGAACTCCAATCTCTGATAGAAGGGCCTGAATCCAAGTGATCTTTGCTGTCACGTTTGCCAAGCTCCTAAACTCAGCTTCTGTACTTGATCGTGAGACAGTAGATTGCTTCTTGGAACTCCATGAAATAAGATTTGAGCCCAAGAAGACACAATATCCAGATATGGATCGTCAATCATTAGGATCTGATGCCCAATCAGCATCAGTAAAACCAATGTAAGAACTGGAGAACACTGAATGTGAAGAACATAGTTCAAAGTGCCACACAAATACCTCAAAATCCTTTTAACAGCCTTCAAATGTGTGTCTAAAGGCTTGTGCATAAACTGAGACATCTTACTCACACTATAAGAAATTTCTGGTCGAGTTATAGTAATGTACTGTAAGGCTCCAACAAGACTTCTGTACTGCTGGACATCTGTAAGTGGTAAACCTTCTCTAGCTCAGAGTTTAAGTGAACTGACCATAGGAGTAGGTAGAGAATTGGCTTCAAGCATATTAAACCTTTGAAGAAGATCTCTAACATACTTTGCTTGAGTTAACAGAATGCCTGAAGATAAATGAGTAACCTCAACACCAAGAAAGAAATTCAGATCCCCAAGATCTTTAAGAGAGAAAGCTGCATCAAGGATTTTAACTAGGTTATCAACTTCAACTGAAGAGCTGCTGGTCACTATAATATCATCTACATAAACCAGAATGTAGGTACAGATAGAATCTGATCTTCGAATAAAGAGAGAATGATCTGCTTTGGAGGAAACAAAACCTTGTTTATGAAGAAATTGTTGCAGCTTATGATACCATGCCCTGGGTGCCTGTTTAAGACCATATAAGGCTTTATAAAGCCTACAAACAAGCTTAGAGTTATTGTCTTCAACTTCAAAACCAGGTGGTTGACACATATACACCTCTTCATGAAGACTGCCATTCAAAAATGCATTATTTACATCAAGCTGTCTGAGTGACCAACCTTTGGATAGAGCTAAGGTGAGAATGATTCGAATGGTGACAGATTTAACAACTGGACTAAACGTCTCACCAAAGTCAATACCAGCTTGTTGTAGATACCCCTTAGCTACTAGCCGAGCCTTGTACCCTGTAATTGTACCATCAAAATTTTTCTTTAGCTTAAACACCCACTTGCAATCAACTACTGACCTGTCTGTAGGTTGAGGAACTAAGGACCAAGTGTTATTCTTTATCAAAGCAGCATATTCAGCCTTAACTGCCTGTTTCCAGCTAGGATGTTGCAAAGCCTGAGTGATATTTTTTGGTTCATGATAGGTCAGGTCCGCCACATAAGCCTTTGGCTTAGAAATACCAGATTTAGATCGAGTCTGCATAGGATGCTGGTTAATGGCAGCAAGAAATGGAGGTGGACCTAATATGGAGGAGTGATCACTCGACTGAGGCACAGAGGATGAGTTAGGTGAATTGTTGGATTGAGAGGCTATGACAGGTGTATCTAAAGGTAGAGAGGAAGAGGAAGAACTGACAGCAGGAAAGGATGAGACTAGTGGTGGTGGGGTAAAATTGAAAGTACTAGAAGACATGGTTGTATTGGCTGCTTTGGAAAAGAGTTCACTATATGGAAATTTAGTTTCATCAAATACAACATGTTGGGAAATAAAAAGCCTATTATTAGCATCTAGACACTTATAACCTTTGTGGTGAGAACTGTAGCCAAGAAATAGACAAGGTGCAGATCTATAGTTTAGTTTATGTCTTTGATATGGTTTAAGGTAAGGAAAACATAAGCAGCCAAAAGTTTTAAGGAATGTGTAATCTGGCTTTACCTAGTAAAGAACTTCAAAGGGTGACCTTGAATGCAAAGCAGTACTAGGTAACCTGTTAATCAAATATACAGCTGATGAAAAGGCTTCAAACCAGTATGTAAGGGGTAAGGAGGCTTGAGAAAGTAGTGTTAGACCAGTTTCTACAATGTGTCTATGTTTCCTTTCAACTAGACCATTTTGTGGAGAAGTGTGTGGACAAGGATGTCAAAAAATGATGCCTGCTGAGTTTAGTAGTGAGGAAAAGCTTCTGAATTCTCCACCCCAGTCTGTTTGTAGCATTTTAATGGTGGTCGAAAATTGTTTTTCAGCGTGTTGTTTGAAGTGAATAAAAGACTGTAAAGCTTCATTTTTTGATTTCAGAAAATATATCCATGTGTATCTAGAATAGGCATCTACAAAGGATATGTAATACCTAAAGCCATCTCCAGATAAGTGAGGTGCAGATCCCCAAAGATCAGCTTCAATTAAAGCAAGTGGTGAATTATATACAGTGGTAGACAAGGAGAAAGGAAGTTTTTGACTTTTGGCCATTTGACAATGAGGACAAACAAAATTTTTATTGACTGTAGTTGAAACATTACATGAGGAAAGAATCTTAGAAACTACATTAGCATGTGGATGGCCTAGACGCATATGCCACAGGACATAGAGGTCAGGTCTTGGTACAAACTCTTCTAATGAAGGAGATGAATTAGAAAACTTTGAAACAAGGGCTTCTGTTTGGTTCTGAAGATCACCAACAGTAGATTGATTGAAAGGCAGGTTTAATCTGTACAAGCCATGCTCAAGTGTCCCCTTTAAGAGTACTTCCTTGGTAATAAGGTCCTTTACAAAACAAAAGTCAGTATGAAACTCAAAATATACATGATTGTCTTTGCAGAATTGAGAGACTGATAGCAAGTTTTTAGTGATTTGAGGAACATGCAAGATATTACTAAGTTTAAAGGATCTTGACAAAGAATCAATGGTTGAGTGACCAATACCTGAGATATTAAGTCCATCTCCATTTCCAATGTGCAATTTTCCAGAACCATGATACTTCGATCCAACATTCAGATTTTGCAGGGCATTAATAACATGATTAGTGGCTCCAGAATCAGGAAACCAAGCTGAATCAACTATTGTGTTTTGTGTTGCTATTAGGGCTTCTGTAACATTTGCTTCTTGATGACCATACTCAGATCTTGGATATCCAAACTCAGACTTTGGATAAGCAACACTGTTTGTTCTTGAATACAAGAATGACTCACCAGGGTCCGGATTGAATAAAATATCAAACCTGTGATAGCACTTGTGCACAGTGTGCCCAAGTTTCCCACATAGCTGGCACTGAGGTTTATTTCCACTCATTCCTCTGCCTCGAGATCTCCCTCTGCCCCTAACACCTCTATTGTCACCAAGAAAACCTCTAGTTCCTCTTCCATTGTCAAAGAAAGAAGGTTTTCTGTGATGGATTGCAACATTTGCTACAGACATTGAAGAATCTGTGAATGATGAATTCTGAAAGTTCCTTGACTCAGTTGCAAATAAAAGAGCAGAGGTTGTTTTCCAGGTAGGTAGTTCTTTCTGAGGTGATATGGCTGCCACTATAGCATCATATTCTTGGCCTACGCCAGCTAGAGCAATATGCACCAATTCATTTTCTGGCATCTTGCACCCGCAAGATTGCAGAGTGTCCCATAAAGACTTCACCTTCAACAGATAATCTTTCATACTCAGGCTTCCCTTCTTGATACTTTGAAGCTCTCTTCTGTATTGCATAACTTTTGCACTAGTCTGAGATGCAATATACTCATCTATGGATTCCCATACTTCTCTAGTTGTTTCACAACCCACAAGATTCGGTAAAACTTGATTACTGATGGATGAAAGAATCCAAGAAACCAGAAGCTGATCTTGTCGATCATAAACCTCAAATTCTGGTGTGTTCCTTGCAGGTACAGATTGACTGCCATCTATGTAACCTTTCAATCCATATCCTCTTAGCGTTGCCATGACTTGCTGTTTCCAAAGCAAGAAATTGTTATCTTCAAGCTTCACAGTAACACTTTGTGACCCTGGATTAATAACAGAAGGAGAAGATGAATCTCTTGAGGTTGTCGGAGTGCCTTCCATCGCCAGCTCTGATACCATGTGAAGATCACGCCTCACAGAGAAGTAAAGAAGAAGAAGAAGAAGAAAAAGAAGAAAGGAGGAAGAAGAAAGGAGAAAAAGATGAATTCAAGAATGGACGATTTCATTGATTGCTACACTCTGTTCTGATTACAATGTATTTATAGCACAACTAGAAAATAACTACCAGTCAGTTGTGTTAGTTAGCCAACTGTATAACTAACACAATTGAGTACAGTAAGCTTAGCTGGCATTACTACTTATAGTTTGATAGGGTGAAAAGAAAAATAAAATGATAAAAAATTAGAGAGAAAAAAAATTAGATAGATGAAAAATATTATTTTTTTCTTTAGGTATGTTTGGTAGGAAAGATGAAAAAATGGATGGAAAATCAATTTTTTTCTTCTATTGTTTGTTAAAATGAAAAAGTGAGAGAAAAGAAAACTAATGTGTTATTTAGTTCGCAGAATTTAAAATTCCATTTGAGAATCATTTTACCCTTAAATCATTGTATTGATAAATTTCACAAAATATTAAATTTTCATGGTTGGTTGCATTAGAAGGAATATTTGATTTCTATGTTTGGTTCAAAGAATTTAAAATTACTAAATGTTAAATTTTACTATACTACCTTTTTTGTATTAAAGTGAATAAATAGTTGATTTAAAATGAATGACACTTTTTTCACTTTGAATAACCCTTTTACATTGAGCATGGTGAATTTCACATTGAGCATGACATGTGGTTGATGTTAGTACAAAAATAACATAAAGGCGATTCAGTACTATAGAGAGCGTATTCAAGCTGAATGAAACCGTCGCAATTCATATTGAAAATCCAGCTCCAAATAGGAGGTCAGCACCTGCAAAAGAAAGAAAACTTAATGCTTCAATGGACCTTAAATCTATGAGTTTTCCTTCCTTATGGCCCTGCAAGAATTCAAGAGAAAATATTATTCAAATAACAAAGAGAAAATAGCATTGCAAACATTGTGCATTTAGATACAAAGCACAATGATAGCTTCTTGGTTAGTTGGTTTACAACTGACACAGAAAAACATGTAGCATATACTACATGAAACAATTTAAGAAATATTATAATATTTGATCTTCAAAGAATAAGCATGCCCGAATGTGTGACAAATGTACACGTGTGAATATGTCTCAACTTGTAATGACCCGTTACCATATTTTTCACCTTATTTTACACAATTTATCCGGTTGGGCTGTCTGTGATACTTCACTTTTACTAACTGTTAAACAATTTCATAAAATATTGTTTATATTACATACATCTCCTATCTTACTTAATAAGCAAGTAGTACTGTATACATATCTAAATACAGAAAATAAATGATCGTACCTCATATAAATCAGTCGGTCTGTCACATTGTCCTTTATGTGCAGCCGTAATCCACAACCATTAGATCTCACAATCATTAAAAACCTGAAATGTTTAAAATTGGGGAGTGAGCAAACCACGGCTCAGTAAGAGAGTTATATGTCACACTTGATATTCAGCTATCTATATGCTGAAAATATTTTTTTTCTTTAAAATCTTCCTAGCTGGCTCTAGGCTCACATGTAGGAAGGATACTACAGTCGGCTAGGGATCCAGATAGAGTAAGGCAGGTATTTTAGAATACCATACTTGTTCCGGAACCTAGAAGCAACTGTAGAGAATACTAATTTCGTTGTTTTCAAAACGATATAATTTTCGTTTTTCCACAGAGTAAACCACTTATATCTTTTTCACTTCATTATACTTTAAAACACGTGGCAGTGCAGTAATAAAAATAGTGGTTTACTGCTCTTCTCTTATCTTCAGTACAGTAAAAACAGTACAGTCCAGTGATTTGTAAATATCCAATCATTGGATAATTACTTCTTCAATTATTTCTATCTTAGAAATAATTCTTATGTTATTCTTTTAGAATAAACATTTATTTCTCTTTTCACATCAATAACCGTATCGTACAGTTCAGTAAAACAGTATATTCAGTAAAACAGTAATTCGATACGGTTCAATCCGTAATAGAAAA
Source organism: Heritiera littoralis (assembly GCA_031772115.1). NCBI lineage: Eukaryota > Viridiplantae > Streptophyta > Magnoliopsida > Malvales > Malvaceae > Heritiera > Heritiera littoralis. The sequence goes on along the minus strand of JAPDPK010000143.1, from coordinate 265,565 downwards.
CAGTAGCTACCAATTCAGTAAATAGTATAAGGTAGCTTTCAGTTCAGTAAACAGTAAATGGTAGCCTTTAGTTCAATAAAATAGTAATCAATGGCTACCATTTCAATATACAGTACAGTTCTGTAAATACAGTATTTTGGTACGGTTTTTCATCAGTAAACAATAACCAGTGATCAGTACAGTAAACAGTACAGTACAGTAAATAGGATTCCGTAAATCTTTTCAATACACAGTAATCAGTGTGTGAGACCAGGCATCAAATAAATCATGCTATCATCGTTCCCCCTCCCCCTTGCGAGAACGGAATTTACCGCTATTGGGGTGCACCCGTAGGCCATCGCCTCTCACGGCTATCTCTGCTAGATCTATGGCCATAATCTATAGGTGGTCCTCGGGTCCACTTGCCAAGTGACCTCGAGACCGCTGATGACTTGGCGGGTCTATCAGCCCTATGACGCCCTGAGGTGCGCCCGTAGGTCCATCGACCCGAGCCACCGCCCCAGGTGGGTCACGCAATTACATGAATAATAATGCATGAACTCAGGGCCTATAGTCTCAAAACAATATAAACCGTACCATAGCCTTTATGGATTTTTAAACACAGTAGTGTAAAAAAAACATTTCATAATTATCCATAAGGCTCACATGTATAAATCATCACCTTTATGAAATTTATAATTTAAATCACATTTCTCAAATTATTTCATAAAGGTATAAATCATATTTCTCATACGGTGAAAACAGTTATAAAATAGTCACACTGTAAAACAAATCTCATGACAGTGTCTTTTTCACCGTAACACATGTATACATGTCTTTCCGTGCTATCCATCAAAAACATGGTTTTTAAAATCATCGGAATTCAATTCAAATATTTTTGTAATTTATGGAAAAGTAAAATATTTATTTTCCAATTTCAATAATTCCGTCACCATGTTTTCTTCTAAAACACGTGTAGAGACCTCTAGTCTCGAAATCAGAATTTTTCATCATTTCTTAACCTTTATGGAGTTTATTTACTTAATTATTTCCATCATTAAAACCATAAAGGTTTTATATAAAATCAAGTGAATATTTAAGAATATTTATAAAAATATTCACTTCAATCTCTTTTTCATTTTCATCTCGTTTCACGTGAAATATCACCTACTGGGTAAATTTTCAGTGATTTCCTTTTCGCCATTCTCGAAAACATGAATATTTTAAAATCAAATATCATTATATTCATGTTTTATGAAATTTACTTGTTTTCTCGATTTTCGTACTTGAAAATCGTTTCACATGAAATCAAATCATTTATTATGGTTTTCGGTGATTTTCGGTAAATTTTAGTAATTTTTCGGCAGTATAACGGCTGCCGATTTGGCTAGCCTCCTGCACGAAAATACAGTTTATATTTCTCAACTAGTATTTCACCGCAATTTAAAACCGATAAATCACCAAAATTTCAAAACCAATCATTATAAATTGCATTTATAATTTAAATGCATAATTTAAAACATGTGGCCGAATATCCTTACAGGCGACACATGTCTCCCTTACCTGTTTCGGGTCGGCGACTGCCTCTCGAAGGTCGCGCCCGTGTTCAGCTCGCCCGATTCCATCGGCTCGGTTATCGAGGAAATTTTTCTGGAATTTAAATTCTAAAATTTAGAATTTTTTCATAATTATTTAAATAAATAAATTATTTAAATAATTTAATACTTTTCGGGATTTTTTACCGATTCTCGTAATTCCCGAGATTTTTCGTAATTTTCGAATTCTCGAAAATTTTCCAAATTTCCGGAATTCCTTTCTCTTTCTCTTTCTTCTTTTTTTTCTCTTTTCTTTTCTTTTCTTTTCTTTTTCTTTTTCCTGGCCAGACCGGTCAACCCCCCTTGCCGACGGTTCTCCTCCGGTGACCGGTTCTCAAACGGTTCGGCGGCTCCTTAGCTGGCCGACGGCACGACGAACCTACTGGTGGTCTCCTTTCGGCCTGGATCGACGACACGACGGAGGATCTACTCGGTTTTGCCTCGGTTTCTTCCCCTCCTCCGTCGGCCTTCCTCCGCCATCGTTGGCCTCACCGGTGGCTCTCTTCTCCTTCCCCTCACCTCCGTCGAGGTCGAGGTGGCTGTGGAGTGCCAAGACCGGCCGAGACCGCCGTTTTCTCTTCTTCCTCCTTCGGTTTTTCCTTCCCGACTTTCTCTCGATTTTTCCTCTTTTTCCGTTTCGGGCTACCGCCGGTCACCTTCCTTTTCTTTCTCCTTCACCGGTGTCGCCTTCCCTTCCCTTCCCTTCTCTCTCGACCGACCGACCACCGTCGGCCTTCATCGGGAAGAATCGGGATTCTTCTCCCGATTCTTTCCTTTCCTATTTCCTTTTTTTTTTATATCTTATATTATATTTATAAACTATATTATAAATATAATGTTAATATTATATTATATAGTATTCTACTATATAATATTATATAGATATGTTTATATATATTTATATTTTAAATCATGTATATATTACATATCTATACACAAAATTTAAAATACTAATTTGTATTTTCTTTGTATACATCTTTATATATTATATTCTTTTCTCATTTTCTTATTTAATTTGGATTTCCATTTATCCAAATTAAATTTCCTCCATTCTTCAATTTTCCATAATTTCTCATCTTATACTTATTTCCGATTTAATTTTCCTTCACTCGAATTTCCCGATCCGTCACTTCCTCAATTCTCGGAATATTCCACAATATTCCGATCTCATATTATATTTATTTATTCATTTCACTAAGTTTCCAATATTAATAATTTTCCATAAATGAAAAATTTACGGTTATCACACAACTTTAGTCAAAAAATAAAATAATACAATATACTTTTCATTTAAAGAGTCTGATACAGGTTATAAATCAATATAATAAAAATTGTAGAGATTTTCGCTTCCCCAGTGCACCACGTCGCTCACCTCACTTTTTACAATTTTTGTCCTCGTTTCATTTTTTGGCTTCAAATGGTTCTTACTGTGTTCGTGGGTATTTGAAAAATTTTGCCTTCCTTTTTGTCCAGTTTTCCATCTTTCCAGTCCCCAAGGTTTTGTCTAGGCTTCAAAATCGTGTGAGATGCACCAAAACACACTTCTAAATGCCATGTGGGTCCTGCTACTTTTCTCCCCTTATCTCTCTGCCTCCTTCACCTTCCCTATTTAGTTTTTTGCCGCCATGCCTAACCTAACTCTCTCTCAAAAGAGTTTCTTTACCAATTAACATTTGAGGGCAGTTTATATAAATATGCCATGTTTTATTTAACATATATATTTATATATAATGCATAAAAAAATAAATTATAAAGATAAAAATAAATTGTCGCTTGATTTAATAGTAGTAATAATATTGGATATCAAAACTTTAAAATAAACTAATGATTAGTAAAATTAAATTAAAATTACAAGATAAATACAAATCTTATGCACACTAATATAAATCTTTTTAAGAATTATATTATTGAGATTGACTACCAAATTAGGTTCTGTGTCTGCACTTGGTGGGTGCTTTATAAATCAAACATATATTTTTTTTTTACTTTCAAAATTGTTATTTGCTTAGTCTAGGCATCGTTGCTATTTAGTTTTTTGCTTTGGGTTGATTCTCAAGAGACAAATTATATATACTTGATTGAAATCCTGGCATATATTCTTTCTAGAGATCAAGTAGACTTTGATCTATTATGCTTGGATGATTAAATTTCATTTTTCTTCCAAATGAAAGTATTGGTGGATATTATATATACATGTATTTTTGTTATTAACATTGTGTTATTTGTCATTATTTTGAATATATAACTTTTATATGTTAAACTATCAATGGATCCCACAGCAAAGCGTGGGTTTCATTCTAGTAATAATGGAAATCCAAGCCCAAGGCAGCTTTTCCTGATCTGTGGAATTTCTTTTTATTGATAATTTTTCTGCCAATTAACAATGAAGACACCCTACTTTATAACGGATGTTCTAATACCAGCCAGAAAGTAAATTTATTTGAGAATATATATGTCACCATTTTTATTCATTTGGTAATGGACAAGAAGCATAGCAACTATGCAACATCTATTAGATCAACTGGATTTAATACATGTAACATAAGGCATATATCAAGCAGACATGAACACAAAATTATCTTTCCTACTAAGAAAGATTCACATAAAAATATCAGAACTTGTTCTCTATAACCTATCAATAAAATGTTAGAACAGATCCAATGAATATAGTTCTCCTTGTTTCTAGAGCTTTTCGCATGCTGATCTCCATGGTCAATGTAACAATCTCCCTAAGGTAGCAATGTAAATAATCGCTTGTATCAAATCTCTAGTCACTTAAGCGAAGCAAGGATATGCACAAATTTTTTTAACTAAGCTTCAGTTTGACATTCACAGGGACAAACTGAAATAAATACCAAGTCCAAACGAATTATAAATATGTTAAATAACAAGTGATGCATCAACTTAAAATATCAGACCTGTTTGAAAATACCCGTTGTGTTGTATGTCACTTTACTCTCTCCCTCATTCTGATGAATCAGAATCACTAGAATGATTCACATAATTCACACTGCCGCTACCAACAAATGATAGCCCTTTGTCAAGTAATACCAGGCTCTCCACATAACTATCAACAAATGAATCCTCTGCTTTAATTCTAAGCTGCTTCATTTGCTGGCAGTTCAAATCCAATGAAACCATCTCTATACCATCCAGTTGCAATAAAACTTTCCCATTCCTAAAACCCAATACCCTTGGTAAAATTCCAGATCCACTTTGACTCAAATGTAATACCTTAGTCCATGACCCAACTACACCATATTCCTTCACGACCCACATGTCGAGTTGTTGACCACTGTCCCAACCTCTCTTAAGGACTGCAATGGAAGATTCTTCATATTTCATAATTGACAAGTCCATAGGACTCACAGCCATTAAACTCTTTGGCGACTTTATCACGAGAAATTCCTCAGTACTTACATCAAACCCCAAAAGAGTATTCCTGATTCCACCATGCTTACTTCTCCGACATCCTCGACAATGGACAGCCCCATTAACAAAGGTGTTTGATGAAATTTCTCCTGCAATAGCATACGTGGGAGACAGCGTAACCTTTTCCAAGAATTTCTATTAAGTGAAAACAAATGAGTTTCTGTTAAAATTTTACTACTTTCACCCACGACCATAAGTAACTTGTAATCGTTGGTTCTTGAATCAAACCCAAATCCAAAAATTATATAGGCAGTATGTAATAGTCGTAAATTCCACCTTTTTGGTGATTAAATAAATAAACAAATTTAATATTAAAATAAGATTAATAGTAAATGATGGACAAATATATATATATATACTAGATATAAGCCCGCGCAATGCTGCGGGTTTATTTTTATTTTATAATTTTTAAAGTTAGTTAAGTTGATTATTAAAAAAGAGTTATTGGATATAAGAAAAATTTATTTCCTTCATAATGTTTAGTACAAAAAAGAAACATGTTTACTAAAGAAAGATTTATAAAAGAAACGTGTTTATTAATGATAGAGTTTATATATCAAACAACATATCCAAAAATAATTTTTTGAAAAATTTAGATTATCTTGGATTAAAAAAATACACAATACTTAAATTAAATAGTATGACAAACAGATAATTTGTGTTAGAAACAAACAAATTAAGATAATAATACAACAACAATAAAAACTAAAACATTAATATATATATATATATATATATCTTTATATACGACATAATGGTTCAAATAATTTAAAAAAGAAGTAAGAAAAAATTAGGTAAGAATGTTTTGTTCATATTATTAATTATGTGTAAGGTTTTAAACCCATCTGTAAACATTTTTATTTTAAGAATAACTAATTGAATTATTTATATTTACTCCAAAGTACACTATGTAAAGTAAAACTATTTTTCCTATAAAAGTTAGAGAAAAAAAACTCTTTCATATAATAATTTTTATTTCAAAGCAAAATTTGGAAAATACATAATTTATATGTATTTGAAGTATTATTTATTTTTAAATATTTGCCATGTGTCGGTTAAATAATATATTTGAATATTGTTTTTATATTTTTAAAATTATTATCATTATTAATAAATATAAAAAATGTTTTAAAAAATTTATTATGAGGCGAGAGAATAACCTATTATTGTGATTTGAGATTGATTTTATATAGCTAGTATATTTTTCGTATTTAGTAAGTTTACATTTGCTAGTGGAGATATAATTTTAAAAAATAGATTTAGAGAAATTAGATCTAAACTTTTTTAATTAAAAATATCTAAATTAAATAGCTTTTGTGTTGTTAGATTTTTTTTCCTTGAATAAAAATCAACTCAAAGATAAATGAATTATTTTATTTTATTTTTTATTAATTTTTTATATTTAGAATGCATCATTTGTTAAACCCTCTATCATATTTTTATTTTGAATTTTTTTAATTTATGCACCGAATCATATTATTGCTGGAGAAAAAAATTGAAGATTTAAAAATAGATTAAAAGGCATAACAAAAAAATTCAAAAATTAAATAAAATTAAAGAACTTAACTAAAAAAATGAAAACTTAAAAATAAATTAAAGGGCATAATAAAAAAACTTAAAAATAAATTAGAGGGCATAATAAAAAAATATTTAAAAAACAGAAATAAAATGCTAAATCAATTAAGACACGACACATGGCTCGTATGGGAGATAAAACATTGAATGGTATGGGTTAGAAAGGTGAAAGAAAATGAGTGAATGACAGAACCAATGTCAAGCTGGACGTGGAGCAAAAAAAAGTGATTTTGATATAATTTAAATAATATTAAAAATTATTAACTTTATTAATTTTTAAAATGTTTTAACATATATATTTAATATTAAAATATTTTTATTTTATTAATTATCAACATTAAATATATAAAAATTAATGATCTGCAAAATATATACTATAAATGCATTTGTAAATGTAATATATCGTTAAAAAAAATATACTGTATATGCATTTGAAGAATTATTTAATTATTGAGTATTTGTTAATTGTTATGTGTTACTTAAACAATATTTTTGGAGATTGATTTTATATTTTTAAAATTTCTATAACTATATATATTTTTGTCTCTCAAACCCTCCACATGTCAAGCTTTGGCTTTTTTTCTTTCTTTTTTTTTTCAATTTTTCCCTTTTTTTGTTTTTCAATCTTTTTTATTTGTTTTTTTTTTCATAAATTTAAAGAACAAAAAAAAGTTATTTATATGTGAATTTTATTTTTAATAGAGAAAAAAATAAACAACATAAAAAATTGATCTTTAAATTTTATATATTTATTTTCATAAAAAATTATTCGTTCAAATAATAAATTTTTATATATTTATTTTAATATTTATCAATAATGAAATTTATTATCATTATTGATAAATATTAAAATAAATATATAAAAATTTATTATTTGAACGAATAATTTTTTATGAAAATAAATATATAAAATTTAAAGATCAATTTTTTATGTTGTTTATTTTTTTCTCTATTAAAAATAAAATTCACATATAAATAACTTTTTTTTGTTCTTTAAATTTATGAAAAAAAAACAAATAAAAAAGGTTGAAAAACCAAAAAAGGGAAAAATTGAAAAAAAAAAAGAAAGAAAAAAAGCCAAAGCTTGACATGTGGAGGGTTTGAGAGACAAAAATTCATTATTGATAAATATTAAAATAAATATATAAAAATTTATTATTTGAACGAATAATTTTTTATGAAAATAAATATATAAAATTTAAAGATCAATTTTTTATGTTGTTTATTTTTTTCTCTATTAAAAATAAAATTCACATATAAAAAACTTTTTTTTGTTCTTTAAATTTATGAAAAAAAAACAAATAAAAAAGGTTGAAAAACCAAAAAAGGGAAAAATTGAAAAAAAAAAGAAAGAAAAAAAGCCAAAGCTTGACATGTGGAGGGTTTGAGAGACAAAAATATATATAGTTATAGATATAATAATCATAGTGGAGAATAAAATATATTAGGTAAAGAATGGCTTCTTGAAGAAGCCTCACAAAAACCAATGCCACTAACTTTTACCATTTTTCATCCGGCCATTCCAACTCCATTCACCACCGTGTATCATCACCATCATTGTGACATTCTCTTACTGTTCTCTTTTTTTCTGCTAGAACCAAAGACTACACCTCACGATCTTGTTGCCATTACACCCCCATCCTGCATCGACAGCCAAGAAAAGAATGAATCTTGGTTTCGGGAGCCACAAACAGAAGAAAAAGTGAAGTGTTGGCTGTTAAGCAAGAGCTGAAAACAGAGCATTTTGAAAAGAAAATGGCTTCTAGATTTCGGTAAAATGGGGCTGAGCAAGGGGGAGAAAAGAGAGCAAAATGAGGGCTGAATTATTGATACAGTAGAAGAAGGAAGAGTGGAAGCTGAGAGTGAAGGAAAAAGAGAAGACCAAAGTGCAGCAAAAGAAGAACAAGAGCTGCTATTCCTTCGATTTTTCTACAGCAGAAAGGAGCTGCATTTTCCCTTCAAATCTTTCAGGACAGCAAGGGCTCTCTCTTCGGTTTGGATGGCAGCTGGAGGCGTGACAATCTCCCTTGTTGTGGGCTGCTATAGTCACGTGGAAGTTTATCAAAGGAGGTACTGTCAACCGAGAGGTAAGATGGGTTAAGGAATTAGAGTGAAATAAATTTAAATTAAAGAATTAATTCAGGGAAATAAAAGATGATAATTGCGGGCTGAATTGTGGCAGAATTGTATCATAATTAGGCTGCTCCAATTTCGTTGGAATTGAACAAAAGAAAAAGAGACAAAGGAGCTTGTTGGACGAAAAGCAAAGGCGTGGGAGAAAAAAAAAAGGGCTAAACAAAGGTGACTTTTAAAGCAAAAATAAGGGCTGTTGGAGAAGAAAATCATATGAAATGAAATTGGTTGTCGAAGATCAAGAAGCTTGCTTCATAAATTGAAGACGATTCAGCTACAAATTTGTGAGAATCAAGGTTGCTAGAGAAGCTCTCGGTGTTGACAAATAATAAAAGGTAAGAACTAAATTGATTTTTTGAATATTTAAAGTATGATGGTAGAGTGAAATGGGTGATGAAATATTATTGTTAATGTAGGTTTGATTGCGAAAAGAAAATTTAAGTGAGTGAAGGAGTCTTTGGCAGCCAAGGAAAATGTTGCAAGGTAATGCACTTAAAGGGGACTTTAGAAATATACACTTCCTTAAGGTGATGTAAACTTACTCAAGATAAATCCATAATATAAATCCTATTATTTTTATGCTTTAATGTAGGAGGAAATGAGACAAGTAGAGGACATTAGGCACTCCAAATATTAAAGCCCAAAGAAAAAGGAATCAAAAATGGTGAAAATTCAAGAAGTGCAAGAGTGCAATATCGACACTTGTGCTGCACATTAAGGTGAGGGATATATATCGGAAACGTAGGGGATACTAAATAAATATTAAAATCAACTGCTTGTGGTTTATAAACTGTATCTTCTTTGCAGGAGGTTTTTACTAAAATTAAGCTGTTATGTTGTTGGATTTTTGTATAATATTGATTTATAAAATGAGCTAGAGTTCATGAAAATGATTTGGAATAATACTCCTCTAACTAGTTTTGTTTTGAAAATAAGTACGAAATGGCAGGATTTTGACTACCTTGGAAATCATATTCAGAAGCTCCCATTTTCGTAGAAACCATTGAGCTTCGTATTTGTTTTGGAAAGTATATGTACGGAAATGTTTTGAGACATGGTTAATAATCATAGTAGTAATGTTTTGGACTACTGTGGGACCTTGATCCAGTCCACAGTAGGTAATGTTTTGGACTACTGTATGATTTTGATCCAATCTACAGTAGAGTTTCGATTGCTGTGTGACCTTGATCCAGTCCACAGCGGGCCCAGTAGACACCTGATCAGTGTTCATTGTGGACCCCTCTGGACTATGGCCATATGTCAACTGTACCTTCCCTCACGGGAATAATTGAACTGCTTGATTTTGCTTAATCATCATGTCTCCAGCTTATGTTATATATATGATTTCTTTCGTACTTATGCCAATACGGATTCTGAATGTTATGACGAGAAAATGTTTCGATTTGAAATGTTTATCGATGGTTTGAAAGAAATGCTTTTGACGCATTGCATAAGCATGTTGATTTATTTAATCCACCAAAAAGGTGGACTTTATGAAAAATAGTAATTGAGATTAAATGAATGTTTTGAACGTGCATATAGAAATTTAGTATCCGTCTCTCATATTTATTTCTTACTGGGCTTTCCAAAAAGCTCACCCCCCTCCTCCACCTCCCAGATTATTTGCAGTAGGAGCGTATACGTGGGGAGCTATCACGTTCTTCAAGGCTTTTGGTGCTACCTTGGAGGTATATTATGTACAGCTATTTAATTTATATTCAGACTTATGTTTTCAGTACTTTTAGAATATGGGGATGTAGCAATAGGAATTATATGATATATATCTATGTTAAATATCGATGCATGCAACTTGATAGTTATATATTGGTTAAGTATAATATTTTGTGATGATAAATGCATGCTTATTTAGAATGTTTGGACTGGGACCAAATGTTGAATAATGTTTATATAGTTATTATAAATATAGCTTATGAGTTATTGTTGAGACATTACATACAGCCCAATAATGTAAGTAGAGAATGAAAAATTTAGTGCACTTTTGTATAGAAGAAGGTCATTACACAGTATTACTCAAGAAGTTGATGCTCGGCTCACGCAATGTAACATTGTTTGTGGAGTAAAAAAACCTCACTAACTGTGGATAAGATAATAATATAATATATATATATATATAATATATATATCCAGATGGTAATGTTTCAAGATAATAACCCTAATAATAGATTCAAAAGAAATGTGGATTTGAACCTAAGATCTACTCCCTTCTAAAAATAAATGATAATCACTAGGTTAAGCTTAAATTGTTTTTAAGTTTGACTCTTTGAATCATTAAGACTTAATACCCAAATATGTCGTTAACGTTTACCACAAAATTAAATTAAATCATCAACATTTAATTGCATGGAAATAAGTCCATCGAATTTTATTTTAAGCAATTAAAATCCAAATGTCTTAAAGTAAAAGAATTAAATACATTTCTATTAAATTCTTAACTGCCGTAACCTTTACACAACAATTAAAACTTAATGATAGTTAGAGAGGCTTAACGAAAATATATTTAATTCTATTATTTTGAAACATTTAGGTTTTAATTGCTTAAAATAAAACTTAATGGACTGATTTCTATGCAATTAAGCATTGAAAGCTTAATTTCATTTTATGATAAACGTTGAGGACATATGTATTGGATAATTATCCTATTAATAAAATTAATAATAAATAACTAAAACAAAATATAAAATATAAAATATAAAATTAGAGATTAAATATTGTTAATAAAATTAAAAGTAAATAAAATAAAATATATAAATTAATTATTTAATATTATTAGTAAAATAAAAAATATACCAACGGAATACCGACAAATTATCGTCACATTTATCATGGAAATAATGTTGTCAGTAAAAGCCTTTTTTTTTTTGTAGTGTGAGGAGAGAGAGAGGGAGATGAATATTTGTAAATATTTTTTTAACAGTACATTTTCATTTAAAGTTACAATTACAATCAACATATTACATTCCATGAACCAGTAACTTGATCAGAATTGGTAAATACAAATAATAACAACAAACTAAACTCAATCTCCCATTTAATAAGACTCGAACCTAGGACTTCAAAGTCCTGAAACCTCTTTGCCGCTAAGCCAAAACCTCATTGGCAATATTTGTAAATGTTAAGTTCATATGGAATAGTTATTGAGAAAATGAAGGAATGGTTATCTTAAAATGATAATTGATAAGATTTTATATAAATCTTTCAAATTTATTTAAATAACTCACTAATAGTGCTTTAGTTAAATTTTAAAAACTGCCAATTACTCATTCTTTTCATTTTTTTTGGTGTAAGTACATGTATCTTCATTCGTTTTATGGTCTGAGATTAATCATGTTTAAGTCAAGAGTGATAAATGGTAAAATCCTCTTAACAGTAGAAATTCTAAGGCTTGATCTTTGTCCAATACCTAGAGAAGCCAATTACTCCTTCTATTAAATATTTTAAAATGATAACTGGTAAGATTTTAAATAAATATTTGAAATTTATTTTAAAAAAACCGACAAATTAGAGTTAGAGCCAAGTAGGTAAAGTGTTGAGGGAGAGAGATATATGGATAAATGTTAGAGCAAAGTAGATTTGAGTTCAAACACAAATACTCTTAATCTTATCTTCAGTTATCACCAATTATAATATATATATATATATATATATCAACATAATCAAAATCCCATAATATTTAATTAAGGATAATTATTCTATATATCGTCAATATAGTTTTTTGACACCACAAATAGGGTTAGGATGATAATGAATGTCCTTTAAAATATTAAGAAAATAAAATAATATATATGTCATTATCCTAACCCTACTTGTAGAGTCAAAAAACTCCACTGGTGGTGTATAGAATAATTATATTTTAATTAAACACCTTAATTTTAATTAAATATGGATTAATTTCTGCTAAATTCTAAAATAATTGTAGAGTTATAAATTGAATTCTTTCTTAGAAGAAAAGAAACCTCAAGGAATCATCCACCAAATCCTCCTTCATAGATTTTTCCAAAGGGCATGAAAAATCTAGAGCTACTGCCCTCCCATCCCCTTCCTTTCTCCAATTTAATTTCCTCCCAACCCAAACAAATAATTAAGTTTTATAATCATTTTGTTAATCAAATAATTAAGTTTTATAATCATGAAAAATATACCGATGGAATACAGACAAACTACCAACACATTTATCACGGAAATAATATCGTTGGTATTTCGGTTGGTAATACATTTAGGGACAGATAGTTTCGTCGGTAAAAGCCTGTTTTTTAGTAGTGTGAGGAGAATATTTGTAAATGCTAAATTGATAGGGAATGGTTGTTGAGAAAGTGAAGGAATGGTTATCTTAAAATGATAATTGATAAGATTTTATATAAGTCTTTCAAATTTATTTAAATAAATGACTATTAGTGATTTAGTTAAATTTTAAAAACTGCTAATTACTCCTATTAAATATTTGAAAATGATAATTGATAAGATTTTAAATAAATACTTTAAATTTATTTAAAAAAATTGACAAAGAGATAGAACTTGGAGGCTAGTAGGGGAGAATTTGGATGGATGGTGAGATTGGTTCCGGTAAGATTAAAAATGACAAAAATACGTTTAAAGATATATCTTTTAAATAAAATAATAAAAAACTATAAAGCATGGGTAAAAGGGTAATTTTACCCTTATGCTACATTGTCTTCTAGCTCCCCACCGAACAGCACGGTTGCCCACTGGACAACCAAACCAAGCCTAAGTAAATTGTTGAAGGAGAGATAAATTGATAAATTTTAGAATCGAGTATATTTGAATTCGCACACAAACAACTTATGCCTTGTCTTTAATTATCACCAATTATAAAAAAAAAATCAACATAATCAAAATCCCATAGTTAAAACCCTCATTATTGAATTAAACACCTTAATCTTATATATATATATATATGTGTGTGTGTGTGTGTGTGTGTGTGTGCGCGCCAAACCAGTTGACTCAAAGTAAAACATTTTATGTGGATATTCTAAAAATTTGACACGTATAATATTTTAAAATAAAAAATAATAATTTTGTTCAATTTTCTAAAAGATAAGAATCTATAAATATTAAAATTACAAAATAAATTAATTATATTTTTAAATCAATTATCTATTTCAATTTCTAAAAGATAAACATCTACATTTATATATATTAAAATTAAAGAAAATTTTATATCGTTTATCAATTTCTTTATTCATCTTTTATCAATATATATATATAAATATATATATATATATATATAAATATATATATATATATATATATATATACTGTTGTTATATACATTAAAAACATATTTATAGAAATTGTGAAGACCGAGAAATTCTAAATAAATATAAGGTATCCGAAAAAATTTAATTTGGACAAGTTGAAATCCAAATTTAAATAAGAAACTAAAAGGGAAATTAAATTGGAAATAAGAAATGAAGGAGAAAATTTAATTTGGATAAATGGAAATCCAAATTAAATAAGAAAATGGAGAAAATAATTTTGGATATTTAGAAATCCAAAACTTAATAAGAAATAAAAATATTTTGGTATATTTATATAATGATATTATATAAATATTATTTTGTGTTAAAAGTGTAAAAGTATATATATGAAATATATGTATAGTGTTTTAAATTAAAGTATATATATATGGTTTATACAAATAATATATATATATATATAAATATAGTAATTATATATATAATTATATGAATATAATTATATATATAATAATAAATATAAAAAATTAAAATTAAAATTAAAAAAAAAAAACGGAAAGGAGGGTCGGGCACCCCCCTTCCCATTTCCTTTCTCCTCTGTTGCAAACAGAGGAGAAAGGCCAAATGAATGCCGGCCGGCCGGCCGGCCAAAAGAGAAAGGGGAAGGGAGGAGCGACGTCACCGGCGGAGAAGAAGCAAGCGGTGACGGCGCGAGGCGGAAAGGAAAGAAAAATTGGGCGGAGACCGAAGCGGGAGGAAGGAAAACCGAAAGGAGAAGGAAAAAGGAAAGGAAGCGACGCCGGCCGATCCACCGGTCGCCGCCGCCTTGCGAAGCCCCGACGAAGCCAGATCTGGAGGGAGGAACGCCCGACGGTGAAGAAAACGGCGAGAAAAGAGAGGAAGAAAAGAGAGAAGGAGCCGCCGCCGCCCGTCCCAGATTTGCTACCGCCGGCGCCGCTGCTGGGGAAACGGAGACCAGATCCGGCATCCTCGCAACTTCGGCAAGCTGTGGGGTGGCTGAACCGCCGGAATGGGTGGCCGCCGGTGACCGAACCGGCCAGCAGAAGATTGAACCGGCGGAACCGATCCGACCCGACCCGCCTGACCCGGTCAACCCGACTCGACCCGATTTGACCCGGTCAACCCGAACCCGACCCGACCCGGTTCAGAAAAAGAAAAGAAAAAGAAGAAAAGAAAAAGAAAAGAAAAAAAAAAGAAAAAGGAAAAGGAAAAGAAAAAGGAAGAAGAAGAAGAGGAAGAGATGGGTGAGGAAAATTAAAAGCCTTTTTCGCTATGTCTGGAATTTAGTAGAAATTCTTGGATTATTTTCTAAATGAAAATATGTCAATTTTTGAAATTGTAGCAAACGAAAGTGAGACGAATGGTGGAGTTCGGCAAGGCTCGGAAATCGAAAAGTACGCTAAGCTTGGCGAATAGGTAAGATACTTTTATAAAGCATTAGTAGCTTTATATTGTATGTGGGAATTATGATTTTACATATGATGCATTTATTTAATTGATTTTAAATGGAATTGTGATTTTTATATGATGCATCGATTTAAATTGATTTGCTAAAAATGCTAAGAGGACCCACAACTGATGGTGGGGGTCTTAGTAAGAGGTAAAATTGGTGAGAATCAACGGCTGCAAGTATAAATTGTGTTTCCCTTGCAGGAGGTTAGGGAAAATTAAGCCGTTATGCTGCCGAAATTTTTAGGAAAATAATTGAGGAAAAAGATTAAGTTTCTCACATAAATGAAATCTTGGAGATAATTATTGAAAATAAATATTGAAAGGATTTTATAGTATTACCGAAAGAGTTTGATATTGAAATCGATGAGAAGACAGATCGTTGAAAACGATAATGTGACGAATTATATGGTTTAAACCTTATAGAATCGATAAATCAATTAATTTTAATATCATAATTGGTATCAAGTTGAGATTGAGGTAGAAGTATTTATTTGACGGATCACAGATAAAAGTAATGATAATTATATGATACAACTCAAAAGAGAAAAAAATCGAAGTTGTGATTTAGATGGTCGAATGATAGAATTTGCGAAATTATCAATCGAGTGACGATTATAGAATTGATAGATTCAAATAAATGGACCGTCTTAGTGGTAAGATTGTGATATCGAAGTTAAATAGATGTGAACTGAGATTTTTGCAATAATATGGATAGTCGCAAGGCGACTTAAATGATTGAAACACTGTTGATAGTAGAAATTGGCAAATTCTTTTAAGTGGTAAATTGCCAATCAAAAAGTGAATTGAGGATTGTGATTTGATTTTTACGATAGTAAATGAAATTGAACCGCAAGTTGAGGATTCTAAATATGTACCTATAGGTCAAACCATAAATGGATTTGATAAGCGATTATTGATCTTGTGGTTCTATAATCCTCGATGTCGACTCTGGAATAGATAACGAATGAGGATATTAATATTGCATAATTTCAGTATTTTGATGGCTATATAGTGACATGATATTTAAATATTTATGAATACTAAGAGGATTCATGCAAGTGATGTGGTCTTAGTATTAATAGTGAAAGGTAGAAATGATTGTTATAGTTTATAGCTATCGAAAAATGATATCGAATACTGAATGACTTGAATACCAAATGATCTGATTATTGAATAATTGGAGTACTGAATAATTTGAAAACTGAATGAAACGAATATTGAATTGATTTGAACATTGATTTACTGATGTGTCAGAAGGATGGTTTGAAATCGAAAGATTGATGGTGATAAAGTTAAATGAATTGTTTCATTGTATTAGATGAAGGTATAATTTATAATGACATTTGAAACTATTATCGAAGTTGCATATTGAAATGTTTTATAGCATCGCATTTAAGCATGCTTTCTTGCAACTTGAAACATTTTAATAATGTTTATATGAATACAGAAAAGCATTGATTTGTTTTGAAATGAAAGTATATGGTAGATATATATATGTTGATATATGAAGTCTTATACAGAATTTTACCATATGCTTTACATGATATTGAAAAGAAAGCTATAGATTTAAATGTTTTATGAGACTGTAGGCACCCTAAAAGAATAAAACTCAATAAAGCATAGTGGAAACCGCCTAATTGGAGCTTAGCTCATTAGGCAGAGATGCTTGTCCGACAATAGTCGTGGACAGGTCTCAGTCACGCCTGATCAGTGGGGCTGAGAGAGATGAGGTCTATGGCCATAGATAGCGCCCTAGTTGGTTTCCAGGGGACGACATGATTTTCACTGCTAGCTACAGTGATTTAAGTCTTTATTGATAGAGATGATAGGGATCTAGCCTAGTCTCTAACCGATATGATATGAAGTCTAGAGTATGATTTTATTGATATGAACTCTAGACTTGACATGATTTATACTGTACATGAAACAGATTTGAAATGAAATATGTTTTGAAACAGTACATGTTTTAAACATGTTTTAAAAGTCCATGAGATATGATTTCGACACTTATATGATTTATATGTGATTTTGTGTCGAACATGGCATGATATGTGGTCTAGAGTATAGTTTGATTTGATATGAACTCTAGACCTGATATGATTTACGGAATATGTTTTAAAAGTATATGATAAATGATTTCGACACTTACATGATTTACATACGATTTTGTGTCGAATTTAAAATGATATGCGGTCTAGAGTATAGATTGATTTGATATGAACTCTAGACCCGATATAACTTATAGTAAATGAAAATATTTTAAAACCGCACATGTTTTGGACATGCTCCGAAAACGAATACATGAACTGAAATTGAATATGTTTCTATTATGCCTTAAAGGCAAACTTTTGAAAATGCATATGTTGAGCATGTCTTAAAGTATATATGATATGATTTGAAATGATCGCGGTTTATACAGAAAAATTACATGAATTGCATATTAAACCCTGATATGATAAGATGCTTAGTATATGAGAATTCCATGAGGAATGTCATGACTCGGGGGTAACGATATTTCATCGATATGAGGTCATGATATGTTATGAAACATGAATATAGAAATACACAAAGAGAATTATGACTGGGCACCACCGTGATCATGATCCACAATACGAGAATTGATAAGAGATGATATGAGAATTGATAAGAGATGATATGAGAATTGATAAGAGATGATATGAGAATCGATATGAGATGATATGAGAATCGATATGAGATGATATGAGAATCGATATGAGATGATAGCATACCAAAGTATGATTATGAAATGAAAAGTGAAAATGAGAAGTGATAATGAGATGTGTCGATGAGAAAGGATTAACTGTAATTGCATCCTTGCAAGTATTAAGCATTGCAGTTTAAGACAGTCTAATCCTACTCTTGTATTTATATTAGTATCTTACTGAGCCGTGGTTTTGCTCACCCCACTAAATTTCATCTCTTTCAGATTATTGAAGTTAACATCTGCCGTGTGAGCTGCTAGGTGGGCATCGGAGACGGTGTATGGACTTGGTACTAGTTTCCGGAGGTATATGGAACTTATAAAATACTTGTTTACATGTATGACTTTAATTGATGCACAGTACATATTTTGTTTAACAAGTCGGGATGTAACTAAGAACCGTTTCCGCGGTTGTTAAATATTTAAATGAAATGACTATAGGTCACCTAAATAGTATAGTGACTACACTGACACCGAATACAAACCTTAAAATGAAAAAGAAAAATTTAGTCCATAAATTTGTAGACTAAGAAAAGTACAAGTAATAAAGGAAAGTCGCGGTCTTCGGGTCGTGACAGAAATAATTAATTTTGGTATAAATTTTTTACTTTGATGAACTTTAAAAAAAAGACATGTATTTTATATGAACACGTGACATGTGTGGCGAAATAAAAAATCACCTGATTATTGATCCAAAATTACACTTCTAATTTCAATAAGATTTAGTTTTTGGATCTTATATAAATATATAAAAGCCAAAGCTCTTAAAATAATAAATTAATTTTAATTTTTTTTATAAATATTCTTATTTCATTAATTATTTAATTTTAAAATATATTAAATTTTAAAAAAAGTATATTTCAATCCTATTACCTTCATTTAAATCAAATAAAATTTATCTCAGAATTTGAATTTTCTGTTATCACTTATTATGTTATTTTTAAATTAAAAAATCCGTATAATTTGATTGGAACTATCTTAAAGTTTTAAATCTTTTATCAAAAATTAAAATGGGGTAAGCTATATATTTTAGTATTAAATTAAACTTCCATGACTTTTTTTAATTTTCATTTCATTCCTTTTTCATATTTATTTATTCAATCATTTATTTATTTATTTATTCAATAATTTTTTTGGTAAAAAAATTCCATATGTATTATCTATTAATTTAAATTGTGTATTATCTTAAATATTGTACTTAATTATTTTAAATTAATTTAAATTTTAAAAATATAAATAATAATTTATTTTTGTTGACATTTTTACTTACTTTTAATGTTTGAGACTATTATAAATGATTTTTTTTTTTGAAAATCCTAAAAGATAAAGTTTTCAACACTAATTAATTTTAAAAGATTAATTTGGAATCATTTAAATTCAAATTTTAAAATTAAATCAATTTAAAATATGGAACATTAACCAATAATTTATTAATGATTAATGAAGTAAGAATTATTTTCATTAAATTGTAGCTATTTAAATATATTAAGATTTGTGATATTTATTTTTTTATAATTTTTAATTAGTATTTAATTTCAAATTATTTTTTAATTTGTGTATTTTGTATATGCATCAAGTTTTTTAATCCATTAATTCAACATTATTTCAAAGTAATTTTTATAAAACAATTTTTTTAAAATTATTATAAATTAAAATCGTCACTTTGTACATCGTGCGGATTTAAATCTGCTTGTGATTAAATATGGATTCATTATTGATAAATTCTAAAAGAATTGTAGAGTTATAGATTGAGTAGCCTCAAGCAATTATCCACCAAATCCGCCAACACTGATTTTTCCAAAGGTCCGGTAAAATCCAGAGCTCCCATCCCCTTCCTATCTCCTTTCTCTTTCCTCCCAATCCAAACAAAACAAAGCTAAATGCAGCAATAGAAGGATGTTACAGAAGTTGGCCATAAAAGATTCATAACAAGCAATGACTCCATTCACTTTGCCTGAAGTAATCTCATTCGAAATCTTCTCTAGACTATCAATCAAGTCTCTGGGGATCTGCATGTGTGTTTCCAAAGCCTGGTACGTTCTCATCAAAAGCCCAGATTTTTTTTCCTTCCATCTCAAATACCAGTTAAAAAATTCTTCCAGCAACAAGAACAACAATCTCTTCCTTGTCATGAGTAGCCAATATGGAAAAGAAACCAAACTGGAATGCTATTTGTATTTTGCCGACCAAGAATTCACTATGTCTACTCAGCTACAATGCACCCCATTTGATAGCTATCATTATTTAGTTGGTTCTTGCAATGGCTTACTTTGTTTGTTGGACTTTCAATTCAGTTTCGCCAGCAAATTCATATTATGCAACCCAATTATTAAAAAGTATATTACACTTCCAAAACCATATTTTTACGGTTTGCAATATAAAATTTCGGTTGAGTTTGGATTTGATTCAATGAGAAATGACATAAAGTCTTGAAAATTACCAAGAAAGATGTGTTAGAGAAGTATGTTGACGTCGAGCTTTACTCACTCAATAAAATTCTTGGAAAATATTAGCTCCACCAAAATATGATCTTTATTCCAATGATTTCATGGTTTTTGTCAATGGAGTTGCTCATTTTGTTGCTTATGAGAGAGTGAAGAATGATCGTGGGCTTAGTAGGCGTAAGTTTTTGCTTTTGGGGTTTGACATGAGCAATGATGTTTTCAAAGAGATTATGCTGCCTGAGAGTTTGACCAATATGCACGACTGGTCAGAGATGCATGTCATGCCATATGGTGAGTTGTCATCAATTGCAATGATTGAATTGGTGTCTCTGTATGAGTGTAATATATGGGTGATGACTAAGTATGATATGGTAGAGACATGGACTAAGACGTTCAGTTTTGGATTCATGGGGACCGGGCTAATGCCAAGGGTTCTGGGGTTTTGGCAAAATAAGATTTTGGTAATGAAGAGAAATAATGATCAGCGTGACACGGAGAGGAATGAAATTAAAAAGCTTGGAGTTAATCAAGGAATTTATGTTTATGTTCTTAGTTATATGGAGAGCCTAGTATTAATTGATGCTGGAAGTGAGAATGGTGCAAAGTATGTGAGTAATGCTTGCAATTCAATCGAAGGAGCAGCTGGCGATTTTGCTGAACTTGCTGCTGGTGATGAAGCCATTGATGATTCAAGTGATGCTGACGATTGTACAAGCAGGAGAAGAATGACAGTCTAGAACAGGCAAGTATATTTATACATGTGAACCTTTATTCTCAAGCTTTTGCTAAATTTCATTCTAGCATTCCTGCCAATACATGTATTTGAGCTGCACAATTGCTCTGTAGTATGGTTGGTGCTGAAAGCATCTTTACCTGGAAGAATTACAGATTGGGCAAAACTTCGTAGCTAACATTTGCAGTTTTGTTTGGTAGAAAAGAAAGAGGTAGAAAAGAAAGAGGTAAGAAAGGAAAATTTGTTAATTGATACTTAAAAAGTGATTATAAAACTTAATTATTTGATTAACAAATTTTTCATTATTACTTCTTTCCATCATTTTTATCAAAGAAAGCCTCACGATTAGGTTTTATGGTCTGACAGCATTTGGATTTGATCTAAGAATTGATGATCCCAAAGTTTTTTAAGCCAGCAACTAAAAAATTCCATTGAACATTAGCATTACTAAAGAACTTGTGGTGCTTGTTGGAAGACAAAAAGATTGTGAACTTCTTTGCATATTGTAAAATGTATATATTTGAGTTTTGATGCAATATGACTTTACTTGGTGCGAAAGAAAAATGAAGAGATGAAAAATTAGAGTAAGAAAAAAGTAAAGGACATAAAATATATTATTTTCATAGGTGGTGATTGGTAAGAAAGAAAAAAAAGAATGAAAAATATATTTTATTTTCTTGTCTTGTATTGAGTTGAAAAGTGAAAAAAAAAAGAAAAAAAAAAACAAAGTGATTAGAGGTAATTTAGTTATTTTATCTGATTTACTCATGAATTGCATTTTCTTTCTATTTTTTATCCAATTTGGACTGATTGTATTTTGTGGGTATGAAAATAAAACTTTCATCCCTCCCATTTTATTTTCTTTCTATTTTTTATATACCAAGCATCCTTAAAATTTATTTTCCTTTCACTTTTCCACCAATCACTTTACCAAGCACAACTTAAGTGTGTATAGCAGTTATACAAGTTAATCAATTACAAAGTATTAATTTATCAATGAACAAAATTTAAAAATATATATATATAAATCCTTCAAAATAAATAGAGGATACACCAATACAGGACTTTTATATTGACTTGTGACTTTTATATTAAAACTTTTTTTTATATTTATTTTTAAGGGTATGCATCTTTTTTAATTTTTGTTTATTAATGAGGTTATTTGATGAGTGCATCAAATATATTTTTTTAAAAAAATTTCAATAGTTATTATTCCTTTTTTTTGCGACTGACCACTTATAAAGTTTTTCTTTTCATGTTTCTTTTATTTACAAAATTTAATTGGAGGAAAACGAAGAATCACATGGGTTTATTGAGCTGCAGAAGCATTGAGTATATTTTGGACAAATTCTTTTACTCAAATTAGATCTGAGTACTATTTTGCAGAACTGAATTTGCAGCAAAAAAAAAATGTTTGTTACAATTTAGAAAATAAGGAAAAAGAAAGTCATATAATTGAAGTTTGGCTTTTTCTTACTTACTGATCTCTACTGATATCTCACTCAATCAACAAGTGGAGAATTAATGAACATTTTCGGCAAATGCACAACCTTAGCTGCCTTTCTTTTCATCGTCCGGAATAAATGCCAGCCAAAAGAAGCTTCACAATCCTTTTTTCTTCCATTCTTTGATTGTATTACGCAATTAGCAATGATGAAGAATTATTTTACTTTTGAACTCGGACTTCACCAAGTCAATTTTTTTCAATCTTAAAATTTTCATGAACAAAGAAACGATTAGGCTCCATCACTCTTAATGGGCGATTGACGCTATAATTTAACACCTCAAACTATGCATTTTACGGGATGATGAGATTCAATATTGAAACAAACTGTTTGTAAGTATAAAAACAAATCTCGGGCACACACAAACACAGTCACTCTCACTCTCCTCTAAGTTCTTTGGTCTCCTTTCATCTCTAAGATACACACAAACACAGTCACTCTCACTCTCCTCTAAGTTATTTGGTCTCCTTTTCATCTCTAAGATCTCATCTATTTTCTTTTTACACTCGCATAAATATTGATTTAAGTATTAAAATGCGTCTCGAAAACTTAATTACGATGTTTTGACCAGTGCTCCTGCAGTCCAGGTACTAAGAGAGCTAGTACTACTGGTCCAACAGCTCTTCCTACTTCCTCAACAAATTGATTATCATTTTGGCTTTTCCTCATTTCTATTTTGCATGGTTTCTTAACATGAATGCTGAATTAGAGTTGGAAGTTAACAACTCAAGTCTCAAGTGACAGTTTTTAATCATTGTACGAATGACTGTAACTTTATCCAGAGACAGTGACAAAAAGCATTAATTCCTTGAAGCAGACTCATAAAAAGTTTTTCCGAACCAAATCGATGAAATTGAGCTCCCTTAATTTTTTTTTTTTAATTTCAATTTTAAGATGATAACAGTATAAAAAGAGCAAAACCCTCTTGAACAAGAATCATACAGTCTAGATTATGAAGAAACTCTCAATCTTGTTGCTTTATATATTCACCCCTGCACTCACTTAGTTAGCCTAACAGTGTAACATTTATGCAAAAGGAATTTGGTGTTCATAGTCTATCATTATTGCCTCATGATGAGAGTTTTCTTTTAAGGTTTGTGATGGGATTAAACTACATCATTGCTGAAGAATGTCCAAAGGTAGCATGAGTTTCGCCACATAATAAAGAAGGCTCCTGCAGCCATGAATGTTTGTGAAAGGTTTTTTTAGATAAAATACCAAGCTTATGCCACCGTTTTTCAGTTTACTTTTGATAAAACACCAATTGTTTCTCCTGAATCCTGTTTAAGTTGAGCTGAAGAAACATTAATTTATATCCGAATCTTGGGTCTTAGCGATCTTAATGCAAGTTGATTTTTTTTTAACTATTATTCTTCTTGACTTTGCAAGCAAAAGGTTTTGCTTAATATGGAGAAAGAAAGTAATCAGATTGGAGTTTACGATGGTTCCAAGAATGGATAATTGCTGCAGCTTAACTGGCGACATAATCCAGTAGCTAGCAGGTTACCAGTAGCAATCGACATGGAGAAAAGTTTTACTCTCTCCTTTTTCATGGACATTGAATCATAGGAACTCTTTTTCCCATCTTCGATCAGCTGCTTGATGATGTGCATGACTGATTAGCAGCTTGACTAAGGTGAAGCTTGTCTCCCAGATTTTCAAAGCTTTCTTTGCTGTCTTGGTGGCCTTATGATGCACTTTGCTTGATTTTCCTGCTCTGGATTCTTGATGCTTTTGTGATTTATGGCTGAAAAGTGGTGCAAGAAAGACTTTTGGATTTGGATTTTTCTCTTTGGTCTGATTTGTATTGGTTTGATGCAAGAAAGAATGTGCTGGGTCGCTCGTCCTTCCCTTTAGAAATGCACATTTGATTAATTCTAATACTAAGCATAAATAAATATTCAAACTTTGTTCTAATAATTAAGGTTTTACACTATGATTTCAGACTTGCGCCCAAGAAATATTCCATATGCGATAACTTTTTTTTCAATGCAACCACATTAAAGAAAAGAATGATTTTATAAATAAAATGGTTGTATTTAGTAAAAATATGATTGCATATACAATTTTTTTATGGCCAATTTTCTGCTTGCAGCCATGGGGACAATGACCAAAAGAGCAACGATCAAGACAAAGTTGGTAAGCATGGCAGTCTTATTACTGGACATTGCCATTAACATCAGAATGGTAATTGCCTAATTGGTAAACAAGAGGCCGGCGGCTTTTCTTTGTGATCTATTCTCATTCCATGGCAGATTAGACAAAGGCAAAGCAATTCTAATTACTAAGATTAAGAACATTAATGCAGAATAGCTCTCCATTATCCTAAAATTGTTCATCTCAATTTACACTGTGCGAGGAACTGCACCATTAAACTGCATGGACAATGTCTTTTCCACAAAGAAAGGAGGAATTTGGTTTTTCATTGCACGGATTATATGCGAAAAGCTTATGTTGTTCTGAATAAAGGATCAATTTAAGGTTTTTTTTTTTTTTAACAAAAAGTTTAGAAGTAGAAGAGATTATTCTATTTCCAAGGTCAAGGCACATCACCAACTTATTACTGAAATTTGCTGATTCATTAGACTTTCATTTGCTGATTTTTCGAATTTTATAAGTTGTCTACCAAATCAGTTTCAGCACACGAAAAATCAACTGGTCTATATCATATGATAAGAAACTAAACCAAAATAAAATTGCAAAATTCAGAATATAACCACAAGATCTATATATTTACATTGTATATGTCAAACAACTATGTTACTATGGTTTGAAACCAAACAAAACAACAGGATGAAGTTTCCTGGACTTGTTCCACTTTCTCAAAGGCAATTGTCAAGGCAACAGCAGCAACACAAACCGCTACAACTGCATAAAGGAAAACACAGCAAGTTAAACCCAGTTTTTGATTAATTTCATCTGTTGTTATGTTTGCATGTGGCCAAAGAAAGAGTGAGAGACAGATAGATTACAGTCCCCTCCAAAATCCATTGGCTTTGGAGCTAGTTTTCCCTGGAGGGTTTTGAGCATCTTTGGTTGAATAGTCCACCGCCCGCGGTGCTACACAATTAGGATTCGGTGGCGTAGGAAAGGGAGGAATATCTGCTATCATGACCAAAGTGGTTAAGTTATAGGCTGAACATGTTCATAGCTTTGACTACTAATTACAGATGCAGAGGAAGCCTACCTTCAGTATTGTTTTGATCATATTGAACCATGTTGAAATGAATTGCTCTTGAAAATTGAAAAGAAGAAAGAGATAAGCTGAAGATAATTATGGGAGAGTAGCTTGCTAGATAACTGTAGAATGAAAAAGCCAATTGTCAAAGGTTAATATAAAGAGGCAAGAAAGTGGAGTAGTTAGAGCTTACTAGGGTATTTGGTAGATTGGCTATGGCCTTTTGATTAAAATACTATGAATGTGATCTAAATCCAAATACACTTACTTTTTTCGCAATTGAGTTGCTCACTTGCTCTTATATACTTTGTCATCTATAACTAAACAAACAACTACAATGGCTTTTCTTCATATTATCATCTTCGACCTAGTAGGATTTGTGCAAAAGAAAAAAAAAAAGATAAAAGAGGAAAGGGGATGGCAGTTTAGTGTGAAAAGTTTTAAGTTTTGATGACTTTTTTTTTTGTGCTGAAGAGAATATAACACTTATTCTATGAAAAATCTGTTACTAAACAATTCCTTTACTGTCATCTTGTAATAAGCAAACCATGCCATATGGAAGCTCGCGAATAATCATGTAATAAAACAAACCACCCATGTGGAAGCTCGCAAATAATCATAGCATCAATCGAGGTTACATTTATGTTTGCTCCATGGCATCTCTATTTCATATCTAATGCATATTTGGCTTATATACGAAAGAATTAATCTATCATAGAATCTGAAGTCAAAAGTAGATTTTAGCTTTTTGAGGTAGATATTAAAATAAAAAATTCAAAAAGTATTTATTAACTTAATTTTAATAACATATATTTAACGAGTTTTTTATTTATTTTTTTACATTTTCACTTTTCTCTTCAATCATTCAATTATAAAAAATTATATTATATGATTATTATCGAATGCATTGTCAATGAAATTTTTAAATTATATGTCACCATCTTAATACTATTTATGAAATCTAAAAATTTCATTGATAACGCATGAGATAATGGATAATAATCCTATATTATATCACAGTAATTTATTTATTTATTTTATTTTTTTATTAATTTCATTTGAAAAAGTATTTTTTATTTATTTTATTTCACTTAAAAACCAATGATTTAAATTAATAAAATTCACTTTCCTATTTTTTTATTTATTAAAATATATAATAATTCTATGAAATAATGTTTAACATTCTATAACACTTTTATATTACGTATATTAAATGGTAATCTAACTACTTTTAACAATACTAACCCTTTTTATAAAACTTCCGACTGAACTAAACAGACCCTCTATTTTATGTATGTTTATTTCAATTTCAATCATTCACTCGACAGATATTCATGCTAGAAGGGATGTGGTGTTAACTTCTAATTAGTATTTTCTTTCAAATATATTGTGAATGGATGCATTGGAATTCCGTTGGCAAGGCTTGTTTACCAGGTGGAAGAGTTCAAACTGCAAACGGCAATTGGATGCTATCGCAAATGCTTTACTTACAGATCCTGAGGATGCCACTTTCTTCACTTACGGATTCTTGGTCAAATAACTGGAAAATTGCTGTGGCAGAGCGAGTCCAAGAACAATCAGTGGCAATTAAAACTGAGCAGTAAATTTATATGTGGTGGCTAATGCCATCTGTTTTCCTAGCGACCTTTTAGAATTTCTTGTGATGGAAACCTATTTGGATTCATCAATGGAAACAATTATAATGGGACAAAATGGCATTTTATACATGAAAATTTCTACATTCTATAGAAATTTTCTAGCATTATACCATGATAGTTCCAGTCAGTGGTCACGTTATCTCAAACAGTAGTATAAGAAGTTTTATACATACAATCAAAAGTTGGCATTACGTAGCATAGGTATGTAATTTTCGGATTTGTACCATACGTGAGATGATCAGCCTCTCAAGCCTCATTTAGCCACTGCTTTTGGCAAGTGATCAAGCAGCTCCGGATGGGGTTCTACTCTCATGTTCCAATCGCAAATTTCCTCCTCCTTTTTCCAACTTAGCTTATCTCATTGTTTACTCCTGCAAAAGCAGATAGGAAAATATAAAGAGAATAGAAAATCAAGGGACATTATATTCTAGGCAACTCTTGCTTGCCCAGACACTAAACAATCAGTTATAATACCTCAGATGGACCAATTGGGGGCAAACTTGAATTTGCTTCTGCTGGCGCCGCCTCAGAGATCCTTGCTTCCGATTTTTCATTCGAATAACTAGCAAAGGTTTAAAAACCCGTCAAATCAAAAACAAGACCCCAGTGAAAATGTGAACAATATGACAACAAAAAAAAAAATTAGCTTGTAAATGTGTCAGACTGGCAGATAAAATAAATATGTTAATACTTCTATAGATCTACCCACACCCACTTGCTCAGTCTTCAGCTATAACTCCAAGAATTTTCCCATTTAATAACTGAAGACTGCTAGTATAAATGCAATGATGCAGCTTCAATTTTTCCAAATAAGAACTTCCTAGAGAAAAGGGCGATGACTACAGCTAGACTGACAGACATGCTCTATACAGAAAAGGTATCGGGTTCCCATCATAACACTCACACTGGCATATATTACTTGCATAACTACAATCTAAAATGCTGAGCTTATATAAAATGTTCTTCCATGGCATCAACTTTGAGATCACATATCTCAGGATTATATTAGTAAATGCAGCCAATCAGCTATGGTTTTTCTCAATTAGCTAAATTCTTGGTAGAAAGAGTGTTTCTCAATGCTATTACTTAGTATCAGATAATTCAATATTTTAAATACTAACGTTGAGAGAATCGTCACCCAAATAAGTTCTACACAGTCCACCCAAAGAAGCCTTTGTTCTACAGGGACAACACCATAAGTGATAAGATGAGCGAATGGCCAAAGCTTCCATCCAGCCTACATAACAACCATGCACAAAAACACTGTTAGATTTATCTTTCTTTTAAACTAGTTTCTCTGTCTTGTTGTCACCACTGACAAATAAATCAACACCACATTCAAATACAGATTGAAAAAATGGCAAGGGAGGAGGTTCTCTTACGGTAAGCATAGGCCAGAATGTTGCCTTCAATTCATTAAAAATACTGATTGGAGATTCAAGACGCAGAAATCCCAAAAATGTAAAGTAAATGGTATTCCAAACTGCTGTCCATGCAGTTTGGTCAAATGCCGCTTTTGCAGGAACCATCCACCAATCTTTGATAGGAAACAACTCCTGAGAAAAAATAGTGTTGTTTCATTGGATCAGATAAAAATCTCAACGCTGAATCTGATTTGCAAGATGTAAAGAGCAGAATGATCACCTCACAAATTTGGTAATAGTAATGAGACATGGAACCGTGTAGAGTAAAGCCAACAAGGCCAGATCTAAACATTCGCATACGATCAAACTCAAAGAGAGGTTTCCCTTCAAAGCACTGAAAGTTACAAAATACAGGCCAGATAAAGTTTAAGATAAATTAGTGACCAAAAGAAAAAAAGATTTAAAGTGTTTCTTTCACAACGTAAACTTACCTGTGCACTCCAATCTCCTAGAGAGTAGACAACTCCACTGATAACCATTTTTGCTAAAACAGGGTTCGTCTTCAAAACTTCCTCATAAGCACTCCAGTTGTGTTGGGGTGCATATCTTAGTATTTCATAAAGAGTCCATCCCTAAGAGAAAGCCAACAAATGAGTTTTTGCAGGTTGCAACTCGAATAGTTTCTAACCACTTCAGACAATCTTGGATTCTCAGGCCACTACAACATCCATAAGCAATATATTTGCAGAACTTCCCTAATTAATTCAACCATATTGCTTCTAGCCATATTTTCATCCCCATTTATCCCAACTTCCTTCAGAATCAGGCTCTAAGGGCTGTATTGTTGAAAATTTGTTTTGAACAAGTCCAATATTTGTCCAACAAATTCCTTGAGCTCCACACTCCATTCGCTTGAAAAAGCTTGCTCTAGGCTCTAGCTGTTCTCAATATACGCTATTCTAAACCTATAGTTTTTGCTACAACACAATATTATTCCAGTTGTTGCTTCAAGAAGTCTCTCCCTTTTATCTATCACAATCCATCTCATAACAAATCATGTCCTTAATAAACAAGATACTGTATTTGCCAATTGAAATAACTAAAATAAACTTAAAAAACAAGATACTGTATGCAATTGCAAGCCACTTCGATATATGCCTGAAAAAACTCATCATACATCCAAATTAATTATGAAATTTCAAATTTGACACCTTCTAGTTACAGGGAAACAAAAAAAAAAAGATCCTGAATATCAAGCAAATACCACAACTAAACTGTCTAATTGGATAAAAAGAAGGAAGTGAACTGCTTTAATGGCAGATACATAATAAACAAATAAGGGGATCTTTCACGTGTTCATCACAGAAAAAAAAAAATCTTAGAAAAGAAGGAAAAGAAAAAAGGAATTCATACGTAAAGCAAAAAGAAGAAACCTTTTTGCTTTCTTCAGCAGCTAAATGAACAAAAGGAAGAAAGAGAAAAGAAGAGCAAGGAAAAGGCCTTTACAAACATGAAAATGATAGAAATTTCATAAAATTCACAGTTGGGAAGAGAAAATAAAACCAATCTGATAACCCTTATAACCATGAAAATGATAGAAATTTCATAAAATTCACAGTTGGGAAGAGAAAATAAAACCAATCTGATAACCCTTATAACCAATACCAATTCGTCGAATTTTGCATTCAATCATCACTTTCCCAAACCAGATCTCACAATTTTAGCACAAAACATAACCACTTCAAAAGAAAATTGCAAATTTTAATATATACAAAACCTTACCTGCCAATAGTCATGATCAATGGTAAGCAACTTGGTAATGGCAAAAGTACCAGCAGCAAGAACAATAGTTGCATTAATAGTTCTATCTATAAGCCTCTCCATTTTCTCCTCACCTCCTCCATCTCCAAATCCATTCCCTGGAGCTGAACCTGAAGAAGAAAATCCTTCAAAAGATAACTTTCCTTCATTGCCAAACCCACCTACTTGACTCACAAACTCTCCTCGTGGTGCTTCGCTCTCCACCAGACTCACCGCAACTCCTTCTTGCATGTCAGTAACATCCTCACTTTGCACTGGAATCACGTCAAGCTCCTCAGCGAATGAGTAAATCACCCCCGAGTTGGCCTTTTTCTTGCTGTTCTTTTTCTGTTTATTTCTCGAGAAAGCAAGGCTCTCGGGGAGTTTTGAGCTGGTCAAGGAGGAAGCCGAGACCTGTCTTGAAATGGGTTTTCGAGGCTTCGATAAAGAAAGGAGGCTTTGAGGAGAAATCATCGTGTGAAGAGACGCCATGCCTAAGTTTCTAGGAGGAACTGAGTTGAGTTGAGTCGACAGAGATTCGACTCGGCGCCTGACAACACTTACCAGCCACCTATTATGTTCGTTTTTTTCTAGTTTCCCCGGCGTTGCACGTCTCGGAAAGAGCCTTTTCTTATACGAAACGAGAATGAGATCGGGTTGGTGATTCAATGGGGTAACCCGTAAGCGGCCTATGGATTTGTGCTTTTGGTGTTTTTCTTATGGACGGTGATGATGATGACGATGAGCAGACGTGGCAAACAAATCCAGTCAAATTATTCTAAATTTTATATTTTTTCTATATTTTTAATCACTTTTTTTATTGATAATTCAATTTTATATTTTGTTCACATAAATTAGTCGTATTAAATTTTTAGGTTAATAAAAATGTATAACCATTTATATAATAATAACAAAATTCTAACTGTTAAAATATATTAAAAATATAGATATAACTAGATTGCTAAATTTAATAGTTTGTTTATATAAATTTTAATGATACATAAAGTTGTAAAATTTATATAAAATAATTTATTTTAAATTAGTGTAACTTGATGCCTCATCTTATTTCAAATTCAAGTTGAATTCAAATTATTATGAATTTTAATTAAATCAATTATAAATTTTTGTGATTTTAAATTTAAATTATTTGAAGTTTGAATTATTTTAATTTCAAGTTATTTTCGAATAATTTTGAATTGGTTAAAATAACCAAAAAGATCCTAAATTTTACTAATTAACCTAAATAAGTTCATATAATTTTATTGTATTTAAATAAGCTTTTGACTTCAAAATTATATTCAAATGAGCTATTAGCTTTTAATTTGTAAAAAAAAAAAGTCTTCTATCTTCTATTTGTGTCAAAATATACCTTTTTAATAAATTAAAAGATAAAAACTTATTTAAATACAACAAAAATATAAAAGCTTAAAAAAAGTAAACAATTCATCGATTTTTTTTTTAAATGGGATATTGGGTTCAAATTTCAAATTCATTATGCTACTTTTTATTTATTTATTTAGAATACTTCTAAATTTTAAGTATAATGTTTTGAGTTATTTTTGAGGTTAAGAGTTTCTAATTTGGACGGTGATTGATGGTGTTTGTTGTGATAGTGTATGTTACTATGGTGCAATGCATGCAGGGGATTAGCTTGGGTGTATGTGGTGGATAGAGTTGATTTAAGATGAGAAAATATGGTCCACAGAAACCAAACTGGCTGAGCTGTAAAAAACAATATTTTAATCATTGTTGACTTAAAAAAAAAAAAACAATGCTTACAGTTGAGCCATTTAAAAAAAAAACAAAAAAAAACAATAATATGCCATGCTTTTCACAAGTTGAGTTTAGTGGAGATTAATATAAACATGATCTAAAAATATTAGAATATAATACACTCCGTTGAATTTGTCTCCTAAAGTTAATTTAGTGGCTGAGCTGAGTATTTAAGAACTTTTATAAAGATACCCCACTCTTAGGATACCTTTCTCCACTAAATGTCTCATATTATTTTTAGTATAAGTATCTTAATTTGTTTTACGATTTGAGATTAATTTTGTTTAAATCTAGAATAGTAAACGATAAAATCTTTTTAACAGTAACAACTTTAAAATTCGAATTATATTTAAATACTTGAAAAATTAATTTAATTTTATTTCTTTCAACTATTTGCTAGTAATTACCTCAAATTTGATTAAAAAATTCCTTTCCTCGTATTTTCACTCAATTATAATAAATCTTAATTTTGTTTTGGTTTATAGATTTTTTATAATTAAAACTTTTAACTTAAAAACAAAAAAATAAATGTATTCAATTTCGAAATTCAAATTTGAAAATTCTTTGAATTAAATACTCTTTCTTTCTATTAATTACCATTGTTAGCTAATAATAGTATTCCGTTTGCAAATAAAATATTATTAAATTTATTGTTAAATCAAATGTTAGGATGAAACAAATTCTTAATTTAGTTTAATATTATTTAAAAAAAAATGAATGGCTGTATTAATAACTCAAGTTCACTAACTAAACCTAATTAAAAGTTTGTTTTTCTTTATTATTTTTTTATTATCCAGATTCCAGAAGGTCTTAATTGAAACAAGAATTGAGGGTCTCATAGCAGATTGCCATTGGTCAAAACAGCTTTCAGAATCCAAATCATCACTTCGGTTGGGCCCATTTAATTTAAAGTTGTCAATTCAAGCCCATCCAAAATCCTCAAAATGGGGTCAATGGGGCCCATGCAAGGACCCACACGAGGAAAACTACTTCTCTTGAAGTGTCTCCCTTTCCTTGGTGATCCTAGATAGATAACCAGCATCCCAAAAACTTGCAGAAATTTTTGTAAACCATTCGAAAAACCCAAGGCCCTTATTAAATTTTAATTAGATATTTTGTTTGTACGTGACAAGACAAATGTGGCTGATGTTTTCAAGGTTTGTCAGAATTTTGTGGCCAATAACTGGACACAAATATGCAGTTTCCCCCTTGTGAGAGGTTTGGGTTTGTTCTTTGCTTGAGAACAAGAATTCTAGAGCTAGAGTTGAGGATTTTAATGGGACCTAGATTTTTAGGCTTTGAAACATATACATTCATGAAATATATAAAGACAATTTTTGAAATGGTTGATAATTGCTTTGGATATTTTATAAAGCATTTGATCTAATTTTGAGACACGTATCTGTGGTCAATGCTTATCCTACTTCTGTTATTTGAGGTCATACTTAGTATTCAGAGTGTATCTTGATTTGGTACCTCTCTCTCCCGATCTGCAAGTGTTTTACCCAACATGGTAATCTTTAAAGATATTCTACAAGCATTTTTTTTTTTTACATTAGTTTCTTTAGTTTATGCATTTACTGGCATAGAATATAAATATTATATATAAATATATATATATATATATATATATATGATTTGTTGATAGTAAAGTTACATATATATATATATATATATGATTTGGTTTGCAGAAATGAATAAAGGAGAAATGAAATTTATATTTTGTGAGAATAGAAAATAAAAGGAATACAGGGAAATGCGTATTTTGTTATTTGATTGATGAAATGAAATAATTATTTTGAATTTATTTCCAGTTTGGTTGACAAGAATAACATCAAAGAATCAAGAAGAATTAAATCATAAAATATCCAAAATACCCTTATATCTTAATTTATCAATTTTTATATTTTTTCTTCCATTTTTTTTTAAATCTTAAGAAAATATCCAATATACCTTCATTTATCAAATTTCTTTATATTTTAATCCATGTATTATTGTCCAAATACCCTTATTTTATAATTTATTAAAATTTTTTAATTTTTTATCCATTTTCTTATATTTTGTTTTCAAATCATAAGAAAAATTTATAAATACCCATATATTTTTTTAATTTGTCAAATTTTGTTTATATTTTTTACCCATTTTTATTTTTTTTAATCTTAAAAAATCCAAAATACTCTTATTTATTAAATTTATCAAATTTTCTTGTTTAATCCAAAAAAATCTAAAATACCCTTACCTACCAAATTTATCAAAAAAAAATTTATATTTTTTCCTATTCATTTCTTATGTTTTCTTTAATTTTTTTTCTTTAGTCGTAAAAATATATATATATTTTCTATCCATTTTCTTATGTTTTATTTTTTAATCTTATGTCAATTTTACTTAATATTTTAATCTAATATTCTGCTTTAATTTTTTAATAATTGAATAGAATATCCAACTTCTAGTACAAGATCAATAATAGCCAAATTCTATTTTAATGGTTCATAACTTCTAATTCAAATTATAAGGCATTCGAATACCTTTAAAGGGTATTCAAATGCCCTAAGACTGGGTACACAGAAAAAAGAGCCCTAGGTTCATAGTGACCCTTTGAGACCCACTCTTATTAGCCATAATCCACTAAAATGTACATATATACCCAAGTCTAATACCATAAATTGAACCTAATTTCATTGGTACAAATAGATTTGCTTTCTGGGGTGTGAGTCTCGCCAACAAAGCATTGTTATGACAGTGCTCCCGTTGGCCTTGAATGTCACAAACACATTGGGTGTAGTAGGACCATGCTGCAAACTTACAAGGATGCCTAAAGCAGTGGCAAAATCATGTGCAGTAAATTTAGATACGTACAATCCAGTTTAGTAGATTTATGTTTTCTATTTTGTAACAAGTTATTACAACGACAATATACATAGGAGCAAGGAAAGGATAAAATATTGTAGTCTTATAATATAATTACGCCAAACATAACATGTGAAACATGTAATGCTAACAAGAAGAATCAATAAACATAATTTTATGAATTGTCTTCATACGACATTTCCGACCACAATATATTGCAAAATCACATGTTTGGAAGTTTTAGTAAACCATGTAAAATTTTCCTTTCCCATTCAATTGCAAACCAGATAAAATTATTGCTTGGAATAAAAAGTAAGTGTCATGTTACTATTTATAACTCAATCCAAAGTAGGCTTCCCCGTTGTACAGGTATAAGTAGTTAGAGTCCTATAATTTTTGAAGCTTGCCTCGTTACAGCTAGTTGTTGAACAATGAAAAAGGATTAGGGAAATTGATAAGCATCATATCACCAAACTTTTTCAACATCCAAAAAATATTGCATGGGATCAGATCAAATAGCAATGAGGTGATATAATGTAAAATCCGAATTTTATTATACTGTATGCCATATGTGTATATTATTGATAGTGGAAAAAAAAATTTGTGAAATTAAATCGAATGTGAATTTCACTTTCCAATCTAAGAGATGATTTATAGAGTAGTGTATAAAGAAAGTGAAACAAATGTTAAAGAGCTAACCTGGCGAATAGAATGCCAATATTGTGGGTAAGGGCGAGTTGAGCAGTTCGCCCAAGCTGGCGAGCTCGCTAATCGCCCAGACGGATTAAAGAATATATGTATATATATATTTTAAAGTTAAATAAAAGTGAAATTTGTAGGAAAGTATGGCAAACAAGTCAATAACGTGTGGGAAGAAAAGAATTTTACATTGATTTTGTTTACTACAATAGTCTTCATGAAATTAATGCTAAGTATGAAAGCATTTAATGAAGAATATGGCTGTCAGACAAATGGAGAAAAGAATGAAAGGAGTTAGCCAATCAACGTTGGCTGGAGGAGACAGGGCGAAGAGAAGTGCAGAAAAGGAAATAGAAAAGTCCAGGAAAGGGGCGCTGAGGATTTCTCGCCGGTTGATTTATTTGACAAAGGAGATTAAGCATTTAATAGCAAGAGGAGCAAGCCAATAAGAGTGACTGGCAGAGGCGTGGACTAGGAGAAGAAGAGGAAAAAGAAACAAAATTTTCAACACATTGCAGGGAATTTTCTTCTTACCGTAGTCCACTAGCTGCAGTTTTCCACAGAATTTAATGCATGAAATGATGAGGAAAACAGGATAAGGAAACACGTGTTGAATTTAAGTGAAAACGGAACGGCTATATAAAGAGGCTTCAAGAGAAAGAAATGGATTGAAATGAACTCCATTCTCTCCAGAATCCTTCTCGCCCATTCTGTTTGCTGCAAAGATCACCTTGTTCTTCCGTTCCTTTCATAGTCATAGAGTTTTATCCTTCTATCAGTTAAACCTTTCCTCACCGTTGAAGAGCTAAGGAACAAGCAAACTAAAGCTAAGAAAGACAAGAAAGCATTCTGTTGTTGGAGGAGTAACTTGGTAAAGGTGAGTTTCATAGTTTTACAGTTCTCTTGATATTTAATCATAGATATAGCCTGATTATAATTGAATATGGTTAAATATATAAGAAAATAGATGGAAAAATAACCAAGAATGAGTAAAGAAACACGACGGGCGAGTAGAAAATTGCTAGTCGAAAATGGGTGAGTACTCGCCCAAAGGATGGGACGAGGTTAGGAAAATGCTTATATGAGTTCGCCAGTATGTGGTCCCGGCGGGCGAGGACCAGTGATCGCCAATAGGCGAGAATGGCGATAAAGTGGTCACCCATGTAAAAGTTGATGTTCGCCAAAGGCGAGAATGGCGATAACAGTAGTCGCCCATGTAAAAGTTGATGATCGCCAGTGGGGCGAGTAGGAGAAAAAGAGGTCGCAACCGTAATCCAATACTTGGGCGAACTCGCAAGAATAAGCCGCTAATGGACAGCGAGCTATGTTGGGCGAATGGCGAACTGAGTCTCGCCAATGCGCCATATTATTAGGGAAAATAAAATAGTTTTGGAAATTATTAATAGTTGAATAATTACTTTTGCAGACGGGATTCGAGGAAGGCGGGCGAGAAGAAAGATTGTATCAGACGAGGTAAGGAAGTTGTATGTGATGCAAATGCATGTCCTGTGGAGTAAAAACGTTAAGAAAATATCGGAATTTGTTTTATTTACTGACATGCATCGTTTAATAAATTGTTTTGGTTTCGGGCGAGCTACAAGCCGCCCTAAGTTCTTTGGTTGGGCGAATTGAATGAGGCAGGCGAGTAGTTTTGTATTATGCAGAAACTCGGGCGAGCCAATGGCGAGCTCTCTGTTTGAGATCTGGGCGAGTGCCTTTGTTTTAAAGAGAAATCCGGTACGCCATAGTCGGGCGAACCCTTTTTAAAGTGTTTGGGCGGGCGACCCTCGTTTTTAGTAAAAGGCGGGCGAACTGTTATCAGCCAGCCGTACTTATGTTTGAAAACTATGAGGCGGGCGACTATTATTCGCCGTCTTGTTTCTTAAAATGAAAAATGAAGTATTTTAATTATTTTTGAAATTAGAAAATATCAAATTCCTTGGGCGAATAGACTCTCGGGCGAGTAGTCCCTTGGGCGAATTGGCTAATGGGCGAGCTGACCCTGGGCGAACTAGCCGTGGGCGAATCAGCTCCGAAAGTGTTTTTTTTATCTTATAGAAAATGTTGAAAATGGAGGGTTGTTTTACTAGTTATAAACCCTTTTGGAAACTAAATCATTTTATGGAAATGATAACTTGATTTTGAGACATTAGGCCATGAGTTCATGCATTATCACTCATGTACTTTGCGTGACCTAACTAGGGCGATGGCTCGGGTCAAATAGACCAGCGAGTGCACCCTGGGGCGTCACAGGGCTGATGGACCTGCCAAGTCTTCAGCGGTCTCGAGGTCACTTGGCAAGTGGACCCGAGGATGTAAGATCCGATTTTTACACTACTATAGAGTCTAAATTCATAAAATTGATAATGGAAATTAAATAAATAATAAATGTTAATTTCCAAAAGGGTGAAAAGCTCCTTAACTTGAGATGAGAACGGAGCCAAGTAGGTGAAATACTCGACGGGCGAGTACCAAACGGCTCGCCAATGGGCGAGCGAGGTAAAGGTGTAATCGTCAATGGGTGAGTCAAAAAAAAAAAAAAGTTTTCGCCAACGGGCGAGCAGTTTGCCAACGGTGATGGCGAATTGGATTGTGTTAAGGCGAATAGGTGAGTTCGCCAACGTTTGAGGTGAATCGAAACAAAGTGGCGAACTGGTGTAGTGTGGCGAGCAGACGAGGTGGAGACCGGGAATCAGTTTGTGTGGACAAGGAAAATGGCTTCAGAACCATTAGCAGCCAAGATTAACTTGGTGAGATATACGGACGAGGACAATAAATGAAGGAAAGTTAAAGTCAATAAGGGAGTTAGCCTTATTGGTTGAAGAGTTAAGCAAAGTCTACAGCAGAAGAAAAAGAGTGTGAAAGGGAGACTTTTACGCCACTTGTGCTTCAGTTTTTCTACATGCATTAAATGCATGATAGACGTGAGGAATGATGAAAGAAACAGGATAAGAGGCAGGCGGTGGCTATTGATTGGCTGAGAATGTTTATATAAGCAGAGACAATTGATGAAAAACGAGTTAGCCAATTTCAGTTTCTTCACGAGAGCTATTTCTCTGTTTCTTCCATTTCTCTGCCATGTTTGATCTACAGAGTTTCACTCTTCAGTTGGCTAAACCAGTAAACATGCTTATAAAACCTTTCTTTCTTAGCCTGGTGAGCTGAAGGAATAAGCAAATAGAGGCCAACATGAGACAGAAAAACAACGTGTTCTGGAAGTGCAGTTGGTTGAGGTGAGTTTCATATTTTCTGAGGTGTTCTTGATGTTCACTGATAGATTTCTATGATTTATGCAGTAAAAAAAAAAAACATAGATACAGTCTTGGTTTTAGTTAGATCCTTGGAAAATAGGAAAAACAAGGAAAATTATGGAATAGGTGACGACAAGGGCGACTACAGTGATCGCCCATGTTGAAAATAGTAATCGCCAATGAGGCGAATAGATATTAAGTACTCGCCAAGGTAATTTTGTGGGCGAGAACGCCCAATTCTAGTGAAGTGAATGACGGGCGAGCTCGTCTGGGCGAGCTAATTGGTAATCTGATAGGGCGAGTAGTTATTTGATTTATTCTCGCCAAGTGATATATAAAGAAAATATTAATGAAATTTATATATAATTTGCAGCCGATAATTGGGAATAGCTATGGGCGAACAGAGAGCAGGGCGAAGCAAGGCTTCGTTTTTAACAGGTAAGGGAGATATGTGTGAAGTAATGCATGTCCTGTGGAGTAAGTTTTATGAAAACATGAAGTTAAATGTTTTGTTTTCTGACATGCATTGTTTGAGAAAAGTTATTTGATAATTATTTTGATACGGGCGAGCTAAAGGCCGACCCCTATGTTGTTTTGGGTGAACTGATACAGGGCGGGCGAGTCCTTGTATTTTTATGTTGGACGAATTGGCTTTGGCGGGCAAGCCAAGCCCTTTTATAGTTTTATACACCCGTTTATAGTTGCAAGGGCGGGCGAAACCGTTTTAAAGAAAACTATAAGGTGAGCCAAGTGGCAAGCTCTCTTTTATAAGAACTGGGCGAGTGCCCTTGTTTTAAAGAGAAATCCGGGTAAAGCCATAGTCGGGCGAACCCTTTTTAAGCTGTTGGGCGGGCGGCCCTTGTTTTAAACTGAAGGCGGGCGAACTGCTATCAACGAGATTTCTGTTTTGAAAAGCTAAGTGGCGGGCGAATACTAATTCACCGTCTTGTTGAGTTAGTCAGGGGCGTGCTGTGAAGGGCGAACCGACCCTGGCGAACGGTTTTAAAGTTTAAATTCTTATACGAAAAATGAATAATTTTAAATATTTCAAAAATAAAAATATGAAATCTTTTTGGGGCGAGTGACCATTGGGCGAGTTGCCTAAGGGGCGAGCCACTGAGGGCGAGCCAAAGTTGCTTGTCGATTTAAAGGCCAAATTGGGCGGGCGAATACATGTTCTCCGCCATGGGTGAACTGCAACCATGGGCAAGCCATAACAGGCGAGCTGACCATGGGCGAGCAGGTTTTAAAAGTTGAGATTACGGGCTGTTTTTGGTGATTTATTGTTTTAAAAGAAATTAAATCATTTGGTGGAAATGATAACATGAGATAAAACTTGATTTTGAGACTTTAGGCCCTGAGTTCATGCGTTACTTTGCGTGACCCATCTGGGGCGATGGCTCGGGTCATATAGACCAACGAGTGCACCCCAGGGCGTCACAGGGCTGATGGACCTGCCAAGTCATCAGCGGTCTCGAGGTCACTTGGCAAGTGGACCCGAGGACCACTATAGATTATGGCCATAGATCTGAGATAGCTGTGAGGGGCGATGGCCTACGGGTGCACCCCAAAAGCGGCAGATTTCGTTCTCTCAATGGGGAAGGGGAACGATGATAGCATGATTTAATTGTTGCCTAGTCTCAACTTATTGATTTCTGTTAACTGTGAGGATTTGTTAAAATCCTAGATAGTGTTTACTACATTTTAAAGTAAACTGTTAATCGGTGTTTTGAATGGTGTTGTAAGAGAGTTGTTTACTATATATCCACTGTCTTTTCTACTGAGTTATTGTTAAGAAAGGAATAAATGAGTTGTGATATATAGTTTTGCTTTATTTAAAGCAGCATATATTTCCTTTACTGAGCGTATGAATCGCTCACCCCTTTGTTTTAACTCCACAGATAAGAAGTACACGGAGATGAGAGAATTAGCTCTCAGATGGGTATAGCTATGCTTAAAGCACTGAGGCATGGCACGTTAAACGTGACAGGTACAGTCTTTTCTCTTTTACATTTCAGACATATGCATACAGTACTACCTTAGTGAAATAAAGGTTAATAGGGGATGTCAGATGTAAGGAATAATGAAAAAGAAATTTCATATTCCATCATAAATAGATAAATGTTTATCATTTGTCATTGTTACTGTTGAATGTTAATGGCATCGCAGACAGCCCAACCGGTAAAGTTGTATGAAAATACGTGAAAAATGTGGTAACGGGATGTTACAGAGGACCACCTACAGATTATGGCCATACATCTAGATGAGATAGCCGTGAGGGGCGATGGCCTACGGGTGCACCCCAAAAGCGGATGATTTGTGTTCTTTGCATGATTTAAATTATTGCCTAGTCTCAATTAAATGATTTATAAAAGGATCTGGTGAATCCTGTTTCATGTTAACTATAGTTATTCCTAATGAGTTTGAACATTAGGACAAGTAAATGATTTTTGAGATTACAGCTTTTATTTTATAAAGCAGCATACACATTCTTTACTGAGCACATTGTCGCTCACTCCTTATTTTTTTTACTCATCTGATTGAACTAAGAGACTTACCTTCCTGAGATTGGATATCGAAGGTATGTTATATTCTTTTATATATTCAGCAAAGTTGTACAGTACTACTTTAAATACGAAGGGAATGTATATACATCCAAAAGAAGAGACTTTATTGATTTCATAATGTAGTAAAAGTTGTTAAGTATCACAGACAGCCCAACCGATAAGTAAGTGAAGTTTACAAGTGAATGTTCTATTATATAGTGGTTTTGGGATGTTACATATAAATATATATATATATATATGTTATTTTATACAATAAAGTAACATGATACTAAAGTAATTTGCACAACTCTTGGGATTGAGCTATGGACGATGGTCCTGGTAGATCAAACTTGAGACATGCTTGGAATCTAGAAAAATTCGAGACTTTCCTCACCAAGTGAAAATGAAAATAATGGCTCTCCCCAGAGAATTGGTATTCCAGAGGTGCGCGAAAGGTCAATTCTGTAAAAGTCAGATTCTTTGTACCAAACAATTGAATACATGGGCCATTTGGAATTGGGGCTAAATGAAAATTATTTTCAGCTTAACCAAACACAATGTTAAAGTATTAAAATTTTGTAATCGCTTATTTCTTAAAATAGATTTTAATTCAATTTGCCTCGTAATTTTTTTTCATGTAAGAGAATTTTTCATGTTATATAGTTGGTGTGATTTTTACTTTGCGCTTTATTATCTGCTTAATATTTATTGACTCATCATGTTAATTGGTGGACTGATTTAACTTATTTGAGTTGATTATTAATATTGTTGGCTTACGATTTTTGTTGTCTATTGCTGTGATTATTTATATTGCGATATTTGTTTCAGCTGTGTTTTCAGTCGAGGCCCCAAGAAAATGTTAATCAGAGATTGCTAGAAAATAATCTCACACCAGAATTGAAGAAGCGAGAACAGCGAAAAGGAAACCATACAACTTTTGAGTTCTGTCAATGCAGAATAATTGTCCATTCAGAATATGACTCAACATTGTCTACTCTTTTGAAAGAAATTTTTGTAGGACGTGATACATATACCTTGATGCACATAGGATTAAAATGCAATTGGTTGATTTAATTCCATATCATAAAGGCATTGGATCAATGAGCAGAGAAGTTACAAAACTTTTAAGTAGAACTCCTGGGAACGTGTAGCCGTCCCCATCCTTGTACATGACATCTAGCACACGTGTAAGATTAACAATACGCGTGAGGAGTGGCATTGGGACACTGGTTGGATGGAGACATTCATCATTTATATCCTTCCATGCCTCACAAGCTTGTCGGTATAATTCATCTACTGCTTCTTGTCTCGTGGTGCCATGTTGTTTCATGTAACATTCTACACTCGAAGCTACATGCTCTCGCTTTTGCTCAAACTGCATATGCAGAAGTTTTAGAGTTAAAACTCATGAGGGAAGAAAAGGAAAGAAGATTTGAAGGAAAACAAAAACTTAAGGTAGAAATTATGGACCTCATGGGAGACTATGTCATCAGTGAGTCTGGCCATTACACAAGCGGCTATAGCCATTTTGGGGCAACTAAGTATCCAATCAAAAGCATCCTTGGTAACAATATCTCCCATTCCAACAAAGGATGTGGTTGCTAGATGTAAGTAGCCTGAGGTGATTAATCCAACTTCCATGTACTCTTCAATTGTTGGAACATATTTGTGGTGAAGCCATTTGGCTTCAATCAAGTAAGCTCTAGCCATATTTTTCATCTGTGGAGAACAAATAAACTCATCCTCAGTGAACTGAATAAATTAAATAGTTGTTTAAATGTTTTATCAGATTGAAAGCAAACAGCTCACCGCTTCTCTAGCATAGTCCATCCGGTACAATTTATCGAGCATGTATTCTTCAATTTCATTGTAAACATCCAGGAGAGCCTTATAGTAAACCTTCATATACTCTGGCAGATGCTCCATTGTAGTGATATCCCAACTGAAAACAAAGTAGCCAATAGTTAGAAACTAAATTTACACCTTTAGGTGGATAAAAAAAATACTAAGGAACGAGTTCAGATGTTGAACATCTCAATTGCTTCAGTAAAGAGCTCGAGTTCTTCAATTGTTCCTTGCACATCGTAGATGTCATCTAGAATCGAAGTCATGGATACTACTTTAGTCAATATTTTTCTGCCAAGAAAATATTCTGGCTCATAGTACACTCATAGAATCCAGAAGTAGCATTCTGTTATTCTGTCTCTAGCAAATGATAGCTTCCTCGGAACATCTATATCTTTCCACCACCTAAACAACATGAAAAACCAATCTAATTAAGTATTTACTCTGATAAATTCAATTAATCCATTCCTACTTAACTTGTTTTATTTTGATGCTTTATGTTTTGGAAGTTACCTTGTTATGTCACGAAGCTCCTTCTGGTGCTGTGATTGTAAAATGTTGAAATCTAACTTTGCAAACCTTAATAGAACTTTATTGTGTAGAGGGTCTTCTTGGTACAAGAACATGTATCGCTTGGCCTCAAGCCTTGGTAAGTTTTTATGGAGAGGTTGCCTTAATGCATGACTTATCTGTTCTGAAAGAGAAGAGGCTGAGGTTGCGACAATGGACCGAAGGTGAGTGGTAGTGAAAGCAAGTGCTTCTTCTAATATATCTTCTCCATGAATCCTTAAATGCGTGGCTTCACACAAGCTTAACATTCCTCGAACATCGCAGGTAAGAGATTC
Source organism: Heritiera littoralis (assembly GCA_031772115.1). Lineage (NCBI taxonomy): Eukaryota > Viridiplantae > Streptophyta > Magnoliopsida > Malvales > Malvaceae > Heritiera > Heritiera littoralis. Next base: position 220,934 of record JAPDPK010000143.1, on the reverse strand, counting down.
CTTGAAATTTCCTTGACTATCCTTAAACTTTTCAAACATCTCTGCCCAAATTAAAATCCAACAAAAAGATGAGTTGGCGGTTGTTCAGTTGCATGACAAAAGGTGGTCCAGGTTAGAACAAGACAAAATTGCTAGTCTCAAAGCCACAACTTTTTTTTAATCATGTTTTAAAAACAAATTCGGTTCTGTCATGCACCAAGCAGACTTGGTACCAGAAAACAAACGGACATACCACATGAAATTCTATAGCCATGTTGTCTGAGTAACCGAAATAGAAGAGAAATGCTGTAAAGGCTATCATGGTTATCCTGGTCACAGTTGTTGGAATCGATAGTTTTAATTTGTTGTAAGATCTCATCAATCTCGCTTTCAAAATGGTAAGACACACCCAAGCGTTGAACTGAATCAATCAAATCAATTTTTGTTATAGTAGGTTTATCAGTAACTGCCAATAGCATCTGCCTCACTTCCTCCTTCAGCTTTTGGTGCTCTACTTTGTATTCAGTTTCCTGGACAAAAAGAATGTTGCATTAGCCAGTGATCTTCAAAGGATATTAAAAGCAATAAACTAACTGCAAAATGTTAACGTAAAGTATATGCAATATGCGGATACGAAATGTAACTTAACTACCTCAAAGTTAGAGGCATGTGTAAGGAAATAATCACCCCAAATATCAGGACTAAAACCTGCTGACGGACGATTGTTATTGGTTTTGGAACTTGGGGAAGGAGCAAGAGCAGCTGCTAAAACCTGAACAGACATTCTTCTGGTACTACTTTGGCTAACTTGGCTATGTTGGGGTGATGAAGGAGCTTTTTCGACTAAATAAATTTATAGGCCTTTTGAAGGTAGGTAGCATCGTGACATAAATGAAAATGACTCCTCCTTGAGTGCGAGGGACATGCCGAAGAGAAAACAAACAAACATATGTATACCACACATCTGTCTATAATCTATAACCATTATCTTTTAATTTGACTACTCATCTAGAATATCCATATTTGTGCCCAATGTTGCATCATCATGCGCTCCAACAAAAGGCAAATCATTATACAAAAACAAAAATCCTTTAAAAACGTGTTTTCTTTTTATAATTTTTTAAGCCTCCATTTTTTTTGGTTTTTTAACTTTTTTAATTAAGCCCTTCAATCAAAACTATTGATCTTAAACCTCTAATTTTATCGCATAACACTCGTTTATTGGTATAACTTTTTTAAGACCATCAATCTTTTTAACTCTCTAATATTTTTTATTTGAGCGTGACAATAATTTTTTTATATTATAGATTTATTTTAAATTTAGATCTAAAGTAATATTTTAATTTGACTACTCATCTTGAATATCCAATTTTTGTGCCAAATGGTGCATCATAATGGGCTCCAACAAAAGGTAAATCATTATAAAAAAACAAAAATCCTTTAAAAATGTTTTTTTATAATTTTAAAACCTTCAATTTTTTTTAAATTTTTTAATTAAATTCTTCAATCGAAACTATTCATTCCAAATCTCTAATTTTGTCACATGTCACTTGCTTATTGGTGTAACTTTTTTTAAGACCATCAATCTTTTTACCTCTTTAACTTTTTATTTGAGAATGAAAATAATTTTTTTATATTATCAATTTATTTTAAATTTAGATCTATTATTAATGGTAAGGTGAGAAATTTATTAATTATATATAAAAATAATTTCAAAAGATTGTTTGGCTATCAGTAGTGAGTTTTTTACTTATCACTTGATTTTTTAAAAATATTTTTATTAATATTTATTAATTATGATAATAAATCTTAAAAATATCGCATCAATCTCTAAAGAGATTGTTTAATCGAAAATTTATTTGTTTTTATTATTAAGGATTTGACATTTTTTTAAATTGTTTATTAATGAAATATCAAATTTTGATACATTAACATTTATATACTATCAGTATATTATATATAAACTCATACTTAATACTTAAGTAATGCTTGCAAATACATGTGATTCATATATTTTTCAAAGAATCCATATAAATTATACCTACAAATATGTTTATGTAATTTGTAAATGATTAAATTTTATCTATTTAATTTTAATAAGTAATAAAATATAAATATTCTTAATTTATCAAATTTTCTTTATATTTTTTACCCATTTTTATGCTTTTTTAAATAAAAAAAATCTAAAATACCCTTATCTAGCAAATTTATCAAAAAAATTTTATATTTTTTCCTATCCATTTTCTGATGTTTTCTTTAATTTTTTTTATTGTTTAGTCTTAAAAATATATCTATTTTCTATCCATTTTCTTATGTTTCCTTTATATTTTTTTAATCTTATGTCAATTTTACTTAATATTTTAATCAAATATTCTTCTTTAATTTTTTAATAACTGAATAGAATATCCAATTTCTAGTACAAGATCAATAAAAGCCAAATTCTATTTTAATTATTTATAACCTCTCATTCAAATTATAAACCCACTCTCATCAGCCATAATCCACTAAAATGTACATATATACCCAAGTCTAATACCATAAATTTAACCTAATTCCATTGGTACAAGTAGATTTGCTTTCTGGGGTGTAAGTCTCGCCAACAAAGCATTGTTATGACAGTGCTCCCATTGGCCTTAAATGTCACAAACACATTGAGTGTAGGACCATGTTACAAACCTACAAGGATACCTAAAACAGTGGCAAAATCATGTGCAGTAAAATTAAATACGTACAATTAAGTTTAGTAGATTTATGTTTTCTGTTTTGTAACAAGTTATTACAACGACAATATCCATACGAGCAAGGAAAGGATAAAATATTGTAGGGTTATAATTTAATTACACCAAACATAACATGTGAAACATATAATGCTAACAAGAATCAATAATTTTATGTATTGTCTTCATACGACATTTCCAACCACAAGATATTGCAAAATCACATGTTTGGAAGTTTTAGTATACCATGTAAAATTTTCCTTTCCCATTCAACTGCAAACCAGATAAAACTTTTGATTGGAATAAAAAGTATGTGTCATGTTACAATTTATAACTCAATCCAAACTAGGCTTCCCTGTTGTACGGTTATAAGTAGTTAGAGTCCTATAATTTTTGAAGCTTGCCTCATTACGGCTAATTGTTGAACAATGAAAAAGGATTAGGGAAATTGAGAAGCATCACATCACCAAACTTTTTCAACATCCAAAAAATATTGCATGGGATTATATCAAATAGCAATGAGGTGATATATATATATATATATGTATGTATGTATGTATGTGTTATTTTATACAATATAGTAACATGATACTAAAGTAATTTGCACAACTCTTAGGATTGAGCTATGGACGATGGTCCTAGTAGATCAAATTTGAGACATGCTTGGAATCTAGAAAAATTTGAGACTTTCCTCACCAAGTGAAAAAGAAAATAATGGCTCTCCCCAGAGAATTGGTATTCCAGAGGTGTGAAGACCTTGGGAGTACTGCGCACCTCCTAGTCCCAGCGATCTCACTCACTCGTATTGTCCGCTCTGACCCTGGGAGTACTGCATGCCTCCTAACCCCAGCGATCTTACGGCTTTGTCCCAAGGGTCCTGAAGAACTCAGGATAAATCCCCTTGAGCGCGTCCGTAGTGACTCGAACCCTTGACTATGCCTAATGGTTAGTAGTGACTTGACATCTTGACATAGTCAAGGGTTCGAGTCACTACGGACGTGCTCAAGGGGATTTATCCTGAGTTCTTCAGGACCCTTGGGACAAAGCCGTGAGATCGCTCGGGTTAGGAGGCGTGCAGTACTCCCAGGGTCAGAGCAGACAATATGAGTGAGTGAGATTGCTGGGGCTAGGAGGCGCGCAGTACTCCCAGGGTCTTCACAAGAGGTGCACGAAAGGTCAATTCTGTAAAAGCCAAATTCTTTGTACCAAACAATTGAATACATGGGCCATTTGAAATTGGGGCTAAATGAAAATTATTTTCAGCTTAACCAAACACGATGTTAAAGTATCAAAATTTTGTAATTGCTTATTTCTTATAATAGATTTAATTCAATTTGCCTTGTAATTTTTTTTCATGTAAGAGAATTTTTCATGTTTTATAGTTGGTGTGATTTTTACTTTGCGCTTTATTATCTGCTTAATATTTATTGATTCATCATGTTAATTGGTGGATTGATTTAACTTATTTGAGTTGATTATTATTTTTTTTTGGCTTACGATTTTTGTTGTCTATTGCTGTGATTATTTATATTGCGATATTTGTTTTAGCTGTGTTTCCGGTCGAGGCCCCAAGAAAATGTTAATCAGAGATTGCTAGAAAGTAATCTTACACCAGAATTGAAGAAGCGAGAACAATGAAAAGGAAACCATACAACTTTTGAGTTCTGTCAATGCAGAGTAATTGTCCATTCAGAATATGACTCAACATTGTCTGTTCTTTTGAAAGAAATTTTTGTAGGACGTGATACATATACCTTGATGCACATAGGATTAAAATGCAATTGGTTGATTTAATTCCATATCATAAAAGGATTGGATCAATGAGCAGAGAAGTACAAAACCTATAAGTAGAACTCCTGAGAACGTGTAGCCGTCCCCATCCTTGTACATGACATCTATTACACGTGCAAGATTAACAATACGCGTGAGGAGTGGCATTGGGACACTGGTAGGATGGAGACATTCATCATTTATCCTTCCATGCCTCACAAACTTGTCTGTAAAATTCATCTACTGCTTCTTGTCTCGTGGTGCCTGTCGTAACGATTTTCGTCCGGGGACTCGATCGCTAGACGATTTAGAAAAAAAAAAAACAAAGAGGAGTCGCCACCAATCTTTTTTGGCTAGGTGTGATTGGCCACCTAAAATTATTTATCTTTTTAATAAAACCTTAAGATTAATTAAGTTTTATCAAAACATAATTTTTGGTCTGCGAAAACAAAGTTTGGGTTCGGGAGTTCGGTTACGTGTGGGGAAGGATTAGCACCCCCACAGCGCCCGTTAAAAAACGGTACCACTTAATCATGTCTTATCTTTTGATCTTAATAAAATGATCTTAATTAAACATTTAAAAAGAATTCCATTTATTTGAAACCATTTTTATTATTTCTTTTATTTTGAAATATTTAAGTTTTATTTTTTATTTAAAATAAGTGAAAATCTTTTGTATTGAAAATTATTCCGAAGTACCCCAATACTTTTGGTAGCATTTCAGATAATTTCCTCACCTAAAGATTTCTCAAGAATCGCTACTTGCGATTTCTATAAAATCTCATCCTCGGGAGATTTCACACTTATTTTGAATTTCATGAATGCAAATGGTGCTAACAAAATAAATATGATGCACATGAGAAATATATTATTTTATTTTTATTTTTATTATCTTTGATACTTATATTATTACTTTTGAAATTTATTGATTTATAAAATTTTATTTTTATTGAAAAATCATACTAAATATTCCAATACGCTGGTAACATTTAGTAGATCTCTCTCACCTAGAGATCAGTTAAGAATCACTACTTGTGAATTCCGTAACATCTCATCATCGGAAATTCCTTAAAATGTATATCTTGTTTATTTTTCTTTAATTATTCTTTTTTTCTTCGTCATTGTTGTTGTTATTATTTATTCCAAAAGATTAATTGTAACAATTTTACATTCTTGTTTACTTATTTGTTTAAAAAGATTTTATTTATTTATTATTTATTTTTAAATATTAATTTTATTAGAAATATCAATATCGAACTAAAATTATTTGAATACCCCAACACGCTGGTAATATTCAAATATTTCATTTCAACCCTAAGGATTATCAAAGAATCACTACTTGTGATTTCTAAGAAATCCTATCATCGGAAATTCCTTTTTTGTTCATTTATTTAAAAATGTATATTTTATATATATATATATATATTTTATTTTAACACTTATACTTGCATTTATTTATTTATTTATTTTGATAGTTACATTCTTATTTGTCTAACTATTTTAAAATTTAAAATTTAAAATTTAAAATTTATTATTATTTTTATATCAAAATGATTTTTGTATCAAGATAAAATCAATTAGATGGTCCAATACGCTGGTAACGTCAAAAGATTTTTTTCTCGACCCTAAAGATTGTCGAAGAATCACTACTTGTGATTTCTTCAAAATCTTATCATCGGAAAAATTCTATTTTTATTTTCCTTTATTTATTTTACTTATTATTTTCTACCCATACATTAAAAATACCTAAGTAAATGAATGGCAAAAAAGGGGAATATACCTCTATTGGAGGGCGGGCGAGCTCACAAGTCTTCCCTCTTCTTCGGTCGGGCGAGCACACAGCTTCTTTCTTTGGCGGGGCAGGCGAGCGAAGATAGCCTCCTCGGGCGGGCGAACTCCTTGAATTGGCAAGCTCTTGGATGTTCTTTCTCTTTGGGCGGGCGAGCTCGTGGACGAGCGAGCAAACTCGCGGATTCTTCTCTCTTTCTTTGGCGGGGTGATGAAGATAATTAACAGTGAAGAGATGTAGAGCAAAGTAGCAACGCAAAAGGGGAGAGTGGCAGCAAGGATGAATTCAAGATGGCCCAAAAAACAAGGATAGTAGGGGAGGGAGATGATAATGGTACGACCAGCTAGGTTTTTTTTGTGTGCCTGTCCAACGATGGTGGTTGGCGAGGCTGAGTTGAAGAGGATGATGGATGGTGGTTGTATGTCCTCTCCAAGGTTTTCTAGGGTTTTCTCCTCCAGGTTTTTTTTTTAGCCCCGTTTCATTGGCTTTTATAGCCTCAAAATTTCATGGAAAGTAATCAAAAATTTATATTTGATCCCATGATCATGGGATTTTTCATTTATTTTGTTTAACTTTCCCTCTTTTTTTTAATTTATTTCCATTTCATTTTTTTTATTTTTGGTAATCAATTTTCAGATTTTATTTCACCCAATTTATTTCTTCCTTAATTTATTCATTGATTTAATGGCTGATTATTTTTTCTTTTTATTTTTGGCAACAATATCAACTTTAGTCAACTCTTGAAGGTGTGAATTTTGCATGTGCTCCACATGAGATTTGACCAAAATTGACTTGTTTCTTTTTATCATTTTTTGATTTTTTTTGATTTTTTTTGATTTTTTTATTTAAAAATTGTTCGGACAAAATTAGGTGTCTACAGCTGCCCCTCTTTGCGCTTTGCTGTGAAACAGTAATTGTGCAAAGACATAGACAACCATTTTGTCCGAATGCACTACCTATCAATGAATTCTTTGTAAAATATGATATTTCCTAGTCTTCTCTCTCATAAGACTAAGGAATAAATGCCAAATGAAGTTTCCTAATCTTCTTCTCCTATAAAGATTGAGGAATGAATGCAAAATGAAGTTTCCTAGCCTCTTCTATCATGAAACTAAGGAAATGAATGCAGAATGGGATTTTCTAGTCTTTTCTATCATAAGACTAAAGAATGAAATTTCCTAATCTTAAGATTAAGGAATGCAACAACATGAATTCTCCTAGTCTTTCCTATCATAAGACTATAAAATGAGATTTCCTAATCCTTTCTATCACAAGATTAAAGAATGGGAAGTGAAATTTCCTAGTCTCTCCTATCATAAGACTGTGAGATGAAATTTCCTGGTCTTTCCTATCATAAGACTAAGGAATGCAAAGTGAAATTCCTTTTTTAGTCTCTCCTATCATAAGACTAAGGAATGCAAACATGAATTTTCCAAATCTTTTCTATCATAAGATTAAGGAATGCAAAGTGAAATTCCTAGTCTCTCCTATCATAAGACTAAGGAATGCAAACATGAGTTTTCCTAATCCTTTCTATCATAAGACTAAGGATTGTGAAATGAAATTCCTAGTCTTTCCTATCATAAGACTAAGGAATGCAAGATGAAATTTTCCTAGTCTCTCCTATCATAAGACTAAGGAATGCAAACATGAATTTTCCTAATCTTTCCTATCACAAGATTAAGGACTGTGAAATGAAATTTCCTAGTCTTTCCTATCATAAGACTACGGAATGCAGGATGAAGTTTTCCTAGTCTCTCCTATCATAAGACCAAGGAATGCAAAAATGAAATTTCCTAGACTCTCCTATCATGAGACTAAGGACTGTGAAATGAAATTTCCTAGTCTTTCCTATCATAAGACTAAGGAATACAAAATAATCATGAAATAAAAGCTCCTCTCAACAGAGGCATTGAGACTTTTGAAACAAAAACTCCTCTCAACAGAGGCAATGAGACTTTGAAAAATAAAGCTCCTCTCAACAGAGGCAATGAGACTTTGAAAAATAAAGCTTTCATTCAGAATGCCAGTTAGCATGGGCTTGACTGGGCTTAACTTTCATTTTGATGCCAACAATATTGGGCTTTATCCTCCTTTAAGGTGCCAGCTAAACTGGACTTTGCTCTTATCTAAAGTTTTTTTCAAAAAGGTATTTTTTTCTCATCATCTTCTCATACCTCATCATTTTTTCAAATTACCATCTCTTATATTTTCTCTTTTCCTCAAAATTTTAATCATTCAGATCTTCTTATCCTAATGTCTTAACAAATAGTTCAATGTCAAAATGCACTAATGAAATGTCATGCACATCATGAATATAATGAATGTCATGAATACCATGGATGCTATGAATGTTATGCACATGTCAATGTCATGCCCCCTGAATTATTTCATGAATGTATGTAAATGCAATCTCAATTGTGGTAACAAGATTCTCAAGCTCATCTCGTTTTCCTCAAGTTCCACATATTTGCTGGATTCTTCTTCTTATTCAAATCTTCTATCTCCACTTCCCACCTTCTAATGAGTCTTGGTCCGATTATACTTGAAGACTTGCCATCATGCTTGCAAAGTTATGTTTTCATCATTTTTTTATTTTTGTTTCTTTCTCTCTTTTAGTAATGCAAGATTTCTCAAACGAATATTTTTTTCAAAAATTTACCCAAAAAAAAAGGTTACCAACATTTATTTATTTTCTTTCCAATTTGACCACCAATGTAATGCACTCATACATCTTCTCAATTTATTATGGGGACGGAATGAATTTAAAATAATCATGAGAGATATGGGTATTCATTCTTAGGAAAGGAACATGAAATCAAGAAAAATCAATAGGCCAGTTTGTTTGGAATAGGATTTTCAGTATCCATTTAATAAACATTCTGACAATTTCAATCAAGTCAATCTAGAATTCTTTCCCAAAAGCCCACTCTTATCGATATGCTCTTTCATGTAGTGTCTGTCAATCTTGCCCTCTGTATCAAAACTGTTGGTGATGACCTTCTTCCTAAGCTGCCCTTTCAGGTTTTCAACTTAGGCGCCTCCTCATTTGATTCAAACTGCCCTTTTCGAGTTTTCAGTTTGAATCCTCCTTTTTCTTTTTTTTTTCTTTTTTTCTCTTTTTTTTTCTTTTTTTCCTTTTTTTTATATTTTTTTCTTCTTCATTTTCAACTTCATTGGCCTTTTCAACCTTCGATGCTCAATCCAAATTCACGACCCTAATAGGCGTCCTTGATTTCGATCCAAGATATCTTCTAAATCTCATGGGTTTCTTCATTCAACTTGATCTACTTCTTTTATCTCCATTGAACCTTCAAAGGATCACTATCTCATTGTACAAGTATGTCTTCATTCAATGCATGATTCTTCAATTTAAGCATCTACATTTGATCAAAATGGGCTTTTAAAGGCACGTAATGTAGGCTCAGGTGAGGGTTTACAAGAAAAGGATCAAATAGGCCCAAAATGTGTTTCAAGGTTTACAAACCAAAGGATCACTTTTCTTATCAAGTAAAACATTTAGGCATTTTGCCCCTTTCTAATTCACTCATTTCTTTTCTTGCTTCTCTTTTTTTTTTGGGTTTTATTTTTGAATTCAAACCCTTTTCTTTTTTTTTCACAAAAATGGGCTATTTCTTTTTTTTTTGCCCCCAAAATTTCTTTATTTCATCTTCCTTGCCCCCAGTGTGGAGGGTGATCCTTGGTGGGTTATATTACACAAAAAAAAACATAATAGGCTCAAATGGGTAATCAAAGGATAATTTTACTCTCGCTTGAAAGATAGTGAAAGAAGGCCATTTATCATTTCAAATGCAAATATTCTCCTTGAAGGTCATTTACTGAACAAATACAAACTTGTTAAAAACTTCTATAAGAGATTCACCTTTTCTTATACCATCAAATTTGGGTGAAAATTGTGAACAAATTTTCTTCTTTCTTACTTGGACACCTTGGCAGATTGATAATCCATAAGCAAAAGTGGTTCTTTCAAGTTTGAATCCCAGATTTATTGACATCGTTATCATCATGTTCATTATTTGGATACTTGTGAATGAAAGATATGGTGAGTATGTGAGAAATGGCAAATGAATAGAATGAATGAGAAATTGACAGTGCATCACACTAGTCGCTTTATTGAAAGGGAAATAAATAAGAGTTAGCTCATATAAAACTTTATCTCGTACTTATGGGCTTAAACACTTTCAAAAACTTTCTTGCATTACTTAAAGAAATAAAAGAAAGCAAAAAATAAAACTAGAATTTATAAATCTTCAATTTCGCATGGCTAGAACCCTTCATGCCCCCATAAGACAAATCTCTTTTTGAACTACAACTTATTATATTACTCCCTTTCCCTTACCCAAGTTTCTCAACAACTCAGTAATTTGGGCCAATTGCCCCTTTATATCATCTTGAGCTTTTTCATCTTCTCCATGCAAATGCTTTGCTCTTCTTCCATGATCTTAGCTCGATGACGAGTGTTATGTGAATGAACCTTTGGTCGAGCTATCTTCGAATCTTTTATTACCACAATTAAGAATTTATCATTTCAAATGCGTTTGAAAAAAAAAAGTCATGGATGAGAAATGCATGGAAATGTTTTGCTAAAGAACCTATAATTCCCTATTAGTGTCTCACGTGTCAAACAAAAGCAAACATAGATGATCAAAGATATGTCCTAAGTAATAGGGTTAACATGACTCTATCCCAAGTTGGTCCTCTTAAGTTTACTATATGTATGCTTTGGAGTTCTAAAGGACAAAAGGTTCCCAAATTGTTCCTTACTGACGTCCACACTAGACTAGTAAGGCACCCAATCCTCACCCATGATAGGCTACAGACGGAAAGGGTTCAACTTGAGTGAGAGTATTTCACTTGCCATTGCGGAGGTTATCACCTCACGAGAGCAAAGGTACTATACTCTCTCCTAAAAGGGACAAACCCGGGTGTGGGGTTGATGTATGCAATGAATATGTCATGTATGCAAAGGAATGAAATTTAAGATGCATCCCAACAACACACAAATGATGAAAATGATTCACACATTTTTTTTGTTTGTATTATTTTTTGCTTTTTTTTAATTTTTTTATGAAGAGTTTTATTAAATATTTATTAAGACCATTAATTAAGATTTTGGATAAGACATGATTAATTATGGTTCGACTCTCTAACGTCCCCAGTGGAGTCGCCAAGGCTGTCGTAACGATTTTCGTCCGGGGACTCGATCGCTAGACGATTTAAAAAAAAAAAAAACAAAGAGGAGTCGCCACCAATCTTTTTTGGCTAGGTGTGATTGGCCACCTAAAATTATTTATCTTTTTAATAAAACCTTAAGATTAATTAAGTTTTATCAAAACATAATTTTTGGTCTGCGAAAACAAAGTTTGGGTTCGGGAGTTCGGTTACGTGTGGGGAAGGATTAGCACCCCCACAGCGCCCGTTAAAAAACGGTACCACTTAATCATGTCTTATCTTTTGATCTTAATAAAATGATCTTAATTAAACATTTAAAAAGAATTCCATTTATTTGAAACCATTTTTATTATTTCTTTTATTTTGAAATATTTAAGTTTTATTTTTTATTTAAAATAAGTGAAAATCTTTTGTATTGAAAATTATTCCGAAGTACCCCAATACTTTTGGTAGCATTTCAGATAATTTCCTCACCTAAAGATTTCTCAAGAATCGCTACTTGCGATTTCTATAAAATCCCATCCTCGGGAGATTTCACACTTATTTTGAATTTCATGAATGCAAATGGTGCTAACAAAATAAATATGATGCACATGAGAAATATATTATTTTATTTTTATTTTTATTATCTTTTATACTTATATTATTACTTTTGAAATTTATTGATTTATAAAATTTTATTTTTATTGAAAAATCATACTAAATATTCCAATACGCTGGTAACATTTAGTAGATCTCTCTCACCTAGAGATCAGTTAAGAATCACTACTTGTGAATGTAGACACCATTTTTGTCCGGTTCTTTTTCAAACATTTTTAATTAATTAGTTTTTATATTTGATTTTTAATTTTTAATTTTTATTTTTTAGATTTAGAAATAAATTTAGGATTTTGATTTTGATTTTTATAGAATAAAATAAAGAAAATAAAAAAAAAGAGAAGGAAATCAGAATTAATTTTAATAGGAAAGTAAAATTAAATGAGACTATTAAAGATTGAAAATCAAAATTTTGTGAAAAGGAAAGTCAAAATTAATATCGGATTCAAGTCCGATTCTTGAAATCTAAAAATATTTTTCCTAGAAAATTGATTCTTTAATTTTATATATATTACCAAAAATAAAAAATAAAAAAAAAACAAAAAAGTAAAAAAAACCCTAGGTCTATAAAAGGGGGGAGACAACACACAAAAAAGAAAAACCTAGAGAAAACCTAGAAAAGAAAACCTAGAGGAAAGAACCTTAAGTGGAGAGAAGAAAGGACACAGAGCAATATACACAGCAGAGATCACCACCTTCATCACGAAGTGACCTCCTTCACCGCCTGGGGACAGAACAGAAACCAAGTTTTTTTTTATCACTTCCGCCAATTAAGTTACTATCTTCATTATGCCTCTGCTCCGCCGTTTTACTGCATCATCATAGTCATTGAACCGTCATCTTGCACTTTGATTACCTGGCCTTCCCTCCATACCTTCGATCCTCCTATCTCAGCCGTCAAATTGTTGCAGCATTGTGCCACTGTTTTGGTCATTATTTTCATCCGCCCGGCATTGTGTCATCTGCTGCCTCACTTTTCAATTGCTCATTCATCAATCGTTTCCTGCATTGTGGTTGATTGCTGTGTCCTTGCAAAATCGCTGCCACTCTTGCATCCAACCAATAGCTTTGCTCCTGTCGACTGTCCTTGAAAGGAGAAAGATGGATATATGAAATTAAAGAGATAAGAAGGTGCTGAGTAAACAAAAAACTGAAGAAGACACGTGAAGTTCAAGAAAAAAAGAAGCAAAGGTAATCGTTTTATTTATTTATTATTAAAAGATTATATTCATTATTTATGTGGTTTGTTCAGATGCAATTAATTGCTTGAATAGTTTAGAAAAGTTTAGCCAATCCAGAAATTAGTTACGTAGGTTAATAGATGTGGATGTTAAATGGAATATTTGGTTCATGGTTTCTTTAATCTATAGGGTTAAATTATTCAAATATAATAAACATTAAAACCCTTACAAAATGTATACCATTTTTTTTTTAGAAAATAAATTCTTCTTAGATAAAATAAAATCAAAGTAAATACGGATTATTCCGACGATGGAACTCCGAGGGGATTGCGATTGAGCAATACTCTCAGATATCTTGAGGTGAGGAGATTCTTCTTAAATCTTACCAGCTTGATGGAAGATTTAAAAAGATATTTTCAATATTTAAAATTCAAATTTATTATTAAAAATTGAAATAAGAATTAGTTAAGATTAATTACAATTAAAAGAATAAATAATAAAATTAAAAATTAAGAATTATAAAAATTAACATATTAAAATAGAATGAAAATAATAAAAAAATACAAATTATCCGAAGACAGAATTCTAAAGGGACTGCGCTTGAGTAGTACTTTTGTATGTCTTGAGGTGAGGAGAGTTCTTTTAAGTCTTGCCAGCTTGATGGAAGATTTATAGGACATTTCCAAGATTTAATAAATTAAATTATAAAAATAAAAATTAAATTAGATTAAAAAAATAGTATGTTAAAATTAAGTTTATTATAATAAAGAATAAAGATCAAATTAATAAATTAGAATTAAAATTAGAAAATAATTAAAATAAATAGAAATTAAATTAATTTAAATATTTTAATAAATGTGAATTATTCCGAGGATGGAATATAAAGGGAATTGCGCTTGAGTAGTTTCTTTAAAAATTCCTAAGGTGAGAAAGTTTCTTTAAGGTCTTACCAGCTTGATGGAAGGTCTTTAATTAAGAAAATCTTCAATATCAAATAATTCATGTTTATTTAAAGATATAAAATTATATGAAATAATAATTTATATAATAAAATAATAACAATAGAATAAAATAAGATAAGATGATAAATAGAAATTGGATATGAGTCAAAATAGGGTTTGCATAAAATATTTAAACAATCCGACGACGGAGCCTCTTCAAGAAAGGCGATTGGTCCTACTTGAATACTCCCGAGGTGAGAAAAACTTTTAAGTTGTCCAACCAGCTTGATGGAGGAGACTTAAAAGATTTTTCAATATTTAATTATATCGAAATTAAAGTAAAAGGCAAAATTAAGATAACCTTAGATCACTTGGTACCATTTTAGGATGGGCGTTGTGAGGGTGCTAATCCTTCCTCACACGTAACCGTACTCCCGAACCCTAGAATTCTTAACGTAGACCAAGCCTTATCCTTAGTTTGAATAGGTGACCAATCACACCTAGGTTAGAATGGTTGGTGGCAACTCCGTAGTTTTGTGTCTAGCTATTAGGTTTCCCAAAACTTAATACGTTACGACAGTTTGGCGACTCCACTGGGGACATTAGAGAGTCAGGCCATTAGGTAATTTAAGGTTATCAAGATTTTGCCTAAAACTTTAAATTTCATAAAATATTTAATGCACACACTTCACATTCATGTGCATGCATTAGCCCTCGACCCGGGCTTATCCTTCATAGGAGGGAGTATAGTACCTTTGCTTTCGTGAGGTGATAACCTCCACACAGGCCAGTGAAATACTCCCACTCAAATTGAACCTTTCCGTTTATAGCCTGTAATGGGTGAGGATTGGGTGCCTTACTAGTCTTGTGTGGACGACAGTAAGGAACAATTTGGGAACCTTTAGCCCTTTTATCTAAAGCCTTGCATATAGTGAAATTTAGAAGACCAACTATAATATAGAACCATATCAACCCATGCTATAGAAAATACCCATTATTTAGGACACATGTTTGATCAAGTTTGTTTGATTTTGATTTATACATGAGACACTAAGAGGGTACCATGAGTTCTTGACCCAAACATTTCATGCATTACTCATCCATTATTGTTACATGACCACACCATTCCATTCATACAGATCATCTTGTTTTGATTCATTGTTTTTAAACAAAGCATTTTCAAAATTTTTGAAGCATCACCACATGTGAAATGATAAAATTCTTAATTGTGGCAATAAAAGATTCGAAGATAGCTCGACCAAAGGTTCATTCACACAACACTCGTTATCAAGCTAAGATCATGGAAGAAGAATCAAGCATGCGCATGGAGAAGATGGAAAAAGCTCAAGAGGAAATGAGGGGGCAATTGGCCCAAATTACAGAGCTGTTGAAAAATCTAAGCAAGGGCAAAGGAGTGGTAGAGGAAGTTGTAGTCCAAGAAGGGGTTCAACAACGCAGTATGGAAGACCCTGTCTATCCTCCTGGATTTGGTCCATTTCCAAGTCAAACATCCCAAGAAAGAAGATATCCACCTGCTTACACTGCTATACCCCAAGTGTTTGGACAAGCTCAATTCCAAGGACCCACCCATTCTTCCCAAGGCACAAAATCTACTGATCCCATTGAGGTGCCCGACTTAGATGACCTGAGGGAAATTGAGAAGTTGAGAGCCAAACAAGCAGAAGAGAAAGATGAGGCGAAGTCGCAACAAAAGATTAATATGTTAGAGGAAAGGATTCGAGCTATGGAAGGCTTAGACTTTTATGGTTCCATGGATACTACTGGGTTATGTTTGGTGTCAGACCTGGTTATTTCACCTAAGTTTAAAGCACCAGAGTTTGAGAAGTACAATGGAACTTCCTGCCCTAGGTCTCATCTTATTATGTATTGTCGGAAGATGGCTGCTTTCGCTCAAGATGATAAGCTCCTTATTCACATTTTTCAAGAAAGTCTCACTGGATCTGCTGCCAAGTGCTATAATCAATTAGATGGAGCTCAAATCATCACTTGGAATGACTTGGCAAGAGCATTTATGGCTCAATATCGACATGTTGCTGACATGGCCCCTGATCGTCTGTCTTTACAAAGCATGGAAAAGAAGGCTAATGAGAGTTTCAAGCAATATGCCCAAAGGTGGCGTGATATGGCTGCGGAAGTGCAACCTCCACTTTCGGAGAAGGAGCTTACCATTATGTTCGTTAATACTTTGAAGGCTCCATACTACGATAGGATGATCGGTAATGCCACTAAGAATTTTGCTGATATGGTATTGTCTGGTGAGATAATTGAGAATGCAATCAAGAGTGGAAAGATTGAAGCTCCCAACAATATTGAGAAAAAAGGAGGAGCCAACAAAAGAAAGGAAGAAGAAGTCCATGCTGTGGCATATGGAAGGCAATATGGAGGCTATGTCCCACAACACCCTTATCACATGCCACAACGTTACTATCCTGCTCAGAATCCTTACCATTCTTACCCCAAGGTTAATGTTCAACCTAATCCCCAAACACTTGCCCCAATATTCAACCAACTAAGCAGTTCAATAAACAAGAGGGCAATCATAATGCATCATGGCCAAAAAGAGAAAGGACTCCCATTGACCCAATCCCCATGACCTACACTGAGTTATACCCAAAGTTGATCAAAGGACAACTCATTGCACCCATTTATGTGGAACCTCTCAAGCCCCCATATCCAAAGTGGTATGATGAGAATGCTCGATGCGAGTATCACTTCGGGAATTGGGTCACTCTTTGGAGAATTGCACTGCACTAAAGTATAGAGTGCAAGGATTGATAAAAGCTGGTATGTTGAGTTTTGAAGCAAAAGGGGAACCGACTACGAATGCAAACCCATTGCCTAACCATACTAATGAAGGATGAGTTTTGTGGGGGCATGAAGGGTTCGAGCCTGACAATTTTGAAGATCTATAAATTATAGTTTTGTTTTTGCTTTCTTTTTTTCTTTAAGTAATGCAAGATAGTTTTTGAAAGTGCTTAAGCCCATAAGCACGAAATAAATTTTATGTATGGGTTAACTTTTATTTATTTCCTTTTCAATAAAGCGACTAGTGTGATGCACTGTCAATTTCTCATTCCATTCATTTGCCATTTCTCAACATACTCACCATATCTTTCACTCACAAGTATCCAAATAATGAACATGATGATAATGATGTCAATAAATCTAGGGAACTACTATTGTTGATGAATTAATAGTATGCCAATGAAGGAAATGTTCCTCACCATCCGCACTTGATAAACTGTACGAGAAAGGTGAATCTCTTACAAAAGCTTCTAACAAGTTTGTCTTTGTTCGATAAATGATCTTTAAGGAGAGCACTTACATTTGAAATGATAAATGGCTTTCTTTCACTATCCTTCAAGCATGAGTAAAATTATCTTTTGATCACCCCTTTTGAGCCTATTATATTTTGTAATATAACCCACCAAGGATCACCCTCCACATTGGGGGCAAGGAAGATGAAATAAAGAAATTTTAAGGGCAAAAATGAAAGTGTTCATGATGAATCAAGGGGAAAAAAAAGCCCAATTTTGTGAAAAAAAGAAGAAGAAGAGAAAAAAAAGGTTTCTATTCAAAAAGAAAACCCCAAAAAAAAAGCAAGAAGGGGCAAAATCCTGAATGTTTTACTTAATAAAGAAAGTGATCCCTTGGTTTATAAACCTTGAAACACAGTTTGGGCCTACTATATCCTTTTCTTTCATAAGCCCCCACCTGAGCCTACATTACATATCTTCAAAAGCCCATTTTGATCAAATGTAAATGTTTAAATTGAAGAATCATGTATTGAATGAAGGCATACCTGTATAACGAGATAATGATCCTTTCAAGGTTCGAGGAAGATAAAGGGAGTAGATCAAGTTGAATGAAGAAAACATGAGCTTTAGAAGATATCTTGGATCGAAATCAAAAACGCCTATTAGGGGCATGAATTTGGATTGAGCACTGAAGGTTGAAGTTTGTCAAAGCCAATGAAGTTGAAGATGAAGAAAAAAAAAAGAAAAAAAATATGAAAAAAAAAGAGAAAAAAGAAAAAAGAAAAAAAAAGGAGGATTCAAATTGAAAACTCAAAAAGGGCAGTTTGAATCAGTTGAGGGGGGCACCTAAGTTGAAAACCGAAAAAAGGCGACTTAGGAAAATATCAACATCAAAAAGTTTTGATACGAGGGCAAGATTGGCAGACACTACATGAAAGAACATATCAACCTAAGAGTGGGCTTT
The DNA here is from genome assembly GCA_031772115.1 of Heritiera littoralis. Lineage (NCBI taxonomy): Eukaryota > Viridiplantae > Streptophyta > Magnoliopsida > Malvales > Malvaceae > Heritiera > Heritiera littoralis. The sequence goes on along the minus strand of JAPDPK010000143.1, from coordinate 202,525 downwards.
TGGAAAAGAATTTTAGATTGACTTGATTGAAGTTGTCAGAATGTTCATTAAATGGATACTGAAAACCCTATTCCAAACAGACTGCCCCATTGATTTTTCTTGATTTCATGTTCCTTTTCTAAGAATGAATATCTATATCTCTCTTGGTCATTTTAAATTTATACCACCCATATAACAAATGAAGAATATGCATAAGTGCATTACATTGGTGGTCGAGTTGGAAGGAAAATAAATAAATGTTGGTAACCTTTTTTGGGTTAATTTTTGAAAAAAAAAATAATAAATATTCTTTAGAGAAATCTTGCATTACTAAAAGAGAGAAAGAAACAAAAATAACAAATGACAAAAACCTAAATTTGAAGGCATGATGGCAAGTCTTTAAGCATAATGGGACCAAGATTCATTAGAAGGTGGGATGAGAAGTGGAGATAGAAGATTTGAATAAGAAGAATCTAGCAGATATGTGGAACTTGAGGAAAACGAGATGAGCTTGAGAATCTTGTTACCACAATTAAGATTGCATTTACATACATTCATGGAATAATTTAGGGGGCATGACATTAACATTCATAGCATTCATGGTATTCATGGCATTCATTATATTCATGACATGCATGACATTTCATTATTGCATTTTGACATGAACTATTAGGATAAGAAGTTTTGAATGATGAAAATTTTGAAGAAAAGAGAAAGTGTAAGAATAAAATGTATAGGACAAAAATATAAGAGATGGTAATTTGAAAAATGATGAGAAGATGATAAGGAAAATATTGTTTTTGAAAAAAAAAAAACCTTAGATGAGGGCAAAAGTCCAGTTAAGTTGACACCTTAGAGGAGGATGAAGTCTAATATTGTTGGTATCAAAATGAAAGTTAAGCCCAGTCAAACCCATGTTAACTGGCATTCTGAAATGAAAGCTTTATTTTTCAAAGTTCCAATGCCTCTGGTGAGAGGAGCACAAGGTTATTTTTCAAAAGTCTCAATGCCTCTGGTGAGAGGAGCACAAGATTATTTTTCAAAGTTCCAATGCCTCTGGTGAGAGGAGCACAAGACTATTTTTCAAAGTTCCAATGCCTCTGGTGAGAGGAGCACAAGGTTATTTTTCAAAAGTCTCAATGCCTCTGGTGAGAGGAGCACAAGGTTATTTTTCAAAAGTCTCAATGCCTCTGGTGAGAGGAGCACAAGATTATTTTTCAAAGTTCCAATGCCTCTGGTGAGAGGAGCACAAGATTATTTTTCAAAATTCCAATGCCTCTGGTGAGAGGAGCACAAGGTTATTTTTCAAAAGTCTCAATGCCTCTGGTGAGAGGAGCACAAGGTTATTTTTCAAAAAGTCTCAATGCCTCTGTTGAGAGGAGCTCTTTATTTTTCAAAAAGTCTCGATGCCTCTGTTGAGAGGAGCTTTTTGTTTTCAAAAGTCTCATAACCTCTAGTGAAAGGGGCTTTTATTTCATGATCATCTTGCATTCCTTAGTCTTATGATAGGAGAGACTAGGAATTTCACTTTGCATTCCTTAATCTTGTGATAGAAAAGATTAGGAAATCCCATTCATTTTTGCATTCCTTAGTCTTATGATAGGAAAGACCAGGAAAACTTCATCTTGCATTCCTTAGTCTTATGATAGGAGAGACTAGGAATTTCATTTTGCATTCCTTAATCTTTGATAGAAAGGATTAGGAAATCCCATTCTACTTTCATTTCCTTAGTCTTATGATAAGAGAGACTAGGAAAACTTTATCTAACATTCATTTCCTTAGTCTTATGATAGAAGAGGCTAGGAAACTTCATTTTGCATTTATTCCTCAATCTTTATACGAGAGGAAGATTAAGAAATTTCATTTTGCATTTATTCCTTAGCCTTATGAGAGAGATGGCTAGGCAATATAAAAAAAAATCATTGATAGGTCTTGCATTTGGACAAAATGGTTGTCTATGTCTTTGCACCATTACTGTTTCACAGCAAAGTGCAAAGAGGGGCAACTGTAGACACCATTTTTGTCCGGTTCTTTTTCAAACATTTTTAATTAATTAGTTTTTATATTTGATTTTTAATTTTTAATTTTTATTTTTTAGATTTAGAAATAAATTTAGGATTTTGATTTTGATTTTTATAGAATAAAATAAAGAAAATAAAAAAAAAGAGAAGGAAATCAGAATTAATTTTAATAGGAAAGTAAAATTAAATGAGACTATTAAAGATTGAAAATCAAAATTTTGTGAAAAGGAAAGTCAAAATTAATATCGGATTCAAGTCCGATTCTTGAAATCTAAAAATATTTTTCCTAGAAAATTGATTCTTTAATTTTATATATATTACCAAAAATAAAAAATAAAAAAAAACAAAAAAATAAAAAAAACCTAGGTCTATAAAAGGGGGGAGACAACACACAAAAAAGAAAAACCTAGAGAAAACCTAGAAAAGAAAACCTAGAGGAAAGAACCTTAAGTGGAGAGAAGAAAGGACACAGAGCAATATACACAGCAGAGATCACCACCTTCATCACGAAGTGACCTCCTTCACCGCCTGGGGACAGAACAGAAACCAAGTTTTTTTTTTATCACTTCCGCCAATTAAGTTACTATCTTCATTATGCCTCTGCTCCGCCGTTTTACTGCATCATCATAGTCATTGAACCGTCATCTTGCACTTTGATTACCTGGCCTTCCCTCCATACCTTCGATCCTCCTATCTCAGCCGTCAAATTGTTGCAGCATTGTGCCACTGTTTTGGTCATTATTTTCATCCGCCCGGCATTGTGTCATCTGCTGCCTCACTTTTCAATTGCTCATTCATCAATCGTTTCCTGCATTGTGGTTGATTGCTGTGTCCTTGCAAAATCGCTGCCACTCTTGCATCCAACCAATAGCTTTGCTCCTGTCGACTGTCCTTGAAAGGAGAAAGATGGATATATGAAATTAAAGAGATAAGAAGGTGCTGAGTAAACAAAAAACTGAAGAAGACACGTGAAGTTCAAGAAAAAAAGAAGCAAAGGTAATCGTTTTATTTATTTATTATTAAAAGATTATATTCATTATTTATGTGGTTTGTTCAGATGCAATTAATTGCTTGAATAGTTTAGAAAAGTTTAGCCAATCCAGAAATTAGTTACGTAGGTTAATAGATGTGGATGTTAAATGGAATATTTGGTTCATGGTTTCTTTAATCTATAGGGTTAAATTATTCAAATATAATAAACATTAAAACCCTTACAAAATGTATACCATTTTTTTTTTTAGAAAATAAATTCTTCTTAGATAAAATAAAATCAAAGTAAATACGGATTATTCCGACGATGGAACTCCGAGGGGATTGCGATTGAGCAATACTCTCAGATATCTTGAGGTGAGGAGATTCTTCTTAAATCTTACCAGCTTGATGGAAGATTTAAAAAGATATTTTCAATATTTAAAATTCAAATTTATTATTAAAAATTGAAATAAGAATTAGTTAAGATTAATTACAATTAAAAGAATAAATAATAAAATTAAAAATTAAGAATTATAAAAATTAACATATTAAAATAGAATGAAAATAATAAAAAAATACAAATTATCCGAAGACAGAATTCTAAAGGGACTGCGCTTGAGTAGTACTTTTGGATGTCTTGAGGTGAGGAGAGTTCTTTTAAGTCTTGCCAGCTTGATGGAAGATTTATAGGACATTTCCAAGATTTAATAAATTAAATTATAAAAATAAAAATTAAATTAGATTAAAAAAATAGTATGTTAAAATTAAGTTTATTATAATAAAGAATAAAGATCAAATTAATAAATTAGAATTAAAATTAGAAAATAATTAAAATAAATAGAAATTAAATTATTTAAATATTTTAATAAATGTGAATTATTCCGAGGATGGAATATAAAGGGAATTGCGCTTGAGTAGTTTCTTTAAAAATTCCTAAGGTGAGAAAGTTTCTTTAAGGTCTTACCAGCTTGATGGAAGGTCTTTAATTAAGAAAATCTTCAATATCAAATAATTCATGTTTATTTAAAGATATAAAATTATATGAAATAATAATTTATATAATAAAATAATAACAATAGAATAAAATAAGATAAGATGATAAATAGAAATTGGATATGAGTCAAAATAGGGTTTGCATAAAATATTTAAACAATCCGACGACGGAGCCTCTTCAAGAAAGGCGATTGGTCCTACTTGAATACTCCCGAGGTGAGAAAAACTTTTAAGTTGTCCAACCAGCTTGATGGAGGAGACTTAAAAGATTTTTCAATATTTAATTATATCGAAATTAAAGTAAAAGGCAAAATTAAGATAACCTTAGATCACTTGGTACCATTTTAGGATGGGCGTTGTGAGGGTGCTAATCCTTCCTCACACGTAACCGTACTCCCGAACCCTAGAATTCTTAACGTAGACCAAGCCTTATCCTTAGTTTGAATAGGTGACCAATCACACCTAGGTTAGAATGGTTGGTGGCGACTCCGTAGTTTTGTGTCTAGCTATTAGGTTTCCCGAAACTTAATACGTTACGACAGTGAATTCCGTAACATCTCATCATCGGAAATTCCTTAAAATGTATATCTTGTTTATTTTTCTTTAATTATTCTTTTTTTCTTCGTCATTGTTGTTGTTATTATTTATTCCAAAAGATTAATTGTAACAATTTTACATTCTTGTTTACTTATTTGTTTAAAAAGATTTTATTTATTTATTATTTATTTTTAAATATTAATTTTATTAGAAATATCAATATCGAACTAAAATTATTTGAATACCCCAACACGCTGGTAATATTCAAATATTTCATTTCAACCCTAAGGATTATCAAAGAATCACTACTTGTGATTTCTAAGAAATCCTATCATCGGAAATTCCTTTTTTGTTCATTTATTTAAAAATGTATATTTTATATATATATATATATTTTATTTTAACACTTATACTTGCATTTATTTATTTATTTATTTTGATAGTTACATTCTTATTTGTCTAACTATTTTAAAATTTAAAATTTAAAATTTATTATTATTTTTATATCAAAATGATTTTTGTATCAAGATAAAATCAATTAGATGGTCCAATACGCTGGTAACGTCAAAAGATTTTTTTCTCGACCCTAAAGATTGTCGAAGAATCACTACTTGTGATTTCTTCAAAATCTTATCATCGGAAAAATTCTATTTTTATTTTCCTTTATTTATTTTACTTATTATTTTCTACCCATACATTAAAAATACCTAAGTAAATGAATGGCAAAAAAGGGGAATATACCTCTATTGGAGGGCGGGCGAGCTCACAAGTCTTCCCTCTTCTTCGGTCGGGCGAGCACACAGCTTCTTTCTTTGGCGGGGCAGGCGAGCGAAGATAGCCTCCTCGGGCGGGCGAACTCCTTGAATTGGCGAGCTCTTGGATGTTCTTTCTCTTTGGGCGGGCGAGCTCGTGGACGAGCGAGCAAACTCGCGGATTCTTCTCTCTTTCTTTGGCGGGGTGATGAAGATAATTAACAGTGAAGAGATGTAGAGCAAAGTAGCAACGCAAAAGGGGAGAGTGGCAGCAAGGATGAATTCAAGATGGCCCAAAAAACAAGGATAGTAGGGGAGGGAGATGATAATGGTACGACCAGCTAGGTTTTTTTTGTGTGCCTGTCCAACGATGGTGGTTGGCGAGGCTGAGTTGAAGAGGATGATGGATGGTGGTTGTATGTCCTCTCCAAGGTTTTCTAGGGTTTTCTCCTCCAGGTTTTTTTTTAGCCCCGTTTCATTGGCTTTTATAGCCTCAAAATTTCATGGAAAGTAATCAAAAATTTGTATTTGATCCCATGATCATGGGATTTTTCATTTATTTTGTTTAACTTTCCCTCTTTTTTTTAATTTATTTCCATTTCATTTTTTTTATTTTTGGTAATCAATTTTCAGATTTTATTTCACCCAATTTATTTCTTCCTTAATTTATTCATTGATTTAATGGCTGATTATTTTTTCTTTTTATTTTTGGCAACAATATCAACTTTAGTCAACTCTTGAAGGTGTGAATTTTGCATGTGCTCCACATGAGATTTGACCAAAATTGACTTGTTTCTTTTTATCATTTTTTGATTTTTTTTTGATTTTTTTTTGATTTTTTTATTTAAAAATTGTTCGGACAAAATTAGGTGTCTACAGTGCCATGTTGTTTCATGTAACATTCTACACTCGAAGCTACATGCTCTCGCTTTTGCTCAAACTGCATATGCAGAAGTTTTAGAGTTAAAACTCATGAGGGAAGAAAAGGAAAAAAGATTTGAAGGAAAACAAAAACTTAAGGTAGAAATTATGGACCTCATGGGAGACTATGTCATCAGTGAGTCTGCTCATTACACAAGCGGCTATAGCCATTTTGGGGTAACTAAGTATCCAATCAAAAGCATCCTTGGTAACAATATCTCCCATTCCAACAAAGGATGTGGTTGCTAGATGCAAGTAGCCTGAGGTGATTAATCAAACTTCCATGTACTCTTCAATTGTTGGAACATATTTGTGGTGAAGCCATTTGGCTTCAATCAAGTAAGCTCTAGCCATATTTTTCATCTGTGGAGAACAAATAAACTCATCCTCAGTGAACTGAATAAATTAAATAGTTGTTTAAATGTTTTATCAGATTGAAAGCAAACAGCTCACCTCTTCTCTAGCATAGTCCATCCGGTACAATTTATCAAGCATGTATTCTTCAATTTCATTGTAAACATCCAGGAGAGCCTTATAGTAAACCTTCATATACTCTGGTAGATGCTCCATTGCAGTGATATCCCAACTGAAAACAAAGTAGCCAATAACTAGAAACTAAATTTACACCTTTAGGTGGATAAAAAAAAATTACTAAGGAACGAGTTCAGATGTTGAACATCTCAATTGCTTGAGTAAAGAGCACGAGTTCTTCAATTGTTCCTTGTGCATCGTAGATGTCATCTAGAACGGAAGTCATGGATATTACTTTAGTCAATATTTTTCTGCCAAGAAAATATTCTGGCTCAAAGTAAACTCCTAGGCCCAGAAGTAGCTTTCTGTTATTCTGTCTCTAGCAAATGATAGCTTCCTCGAAACATCTATGTCTTTCCACCACCTAAACAACATGAAATGTCATGACCCGAAGGCCGCGACTTTCCTTTAATACTTATACTTTTCTTAGTCTACAAATTTATGGACTAAATTTTTCTTTTTCATTTTAAGGTTTGTATTCGGTGTCAGTGTAGTTACTATACTATCTAGGTGACCTATAGTCATTTCATTTAAATATTAAACTAACAAGGAAACGGTTCTTAATTACATCCCGACTTGTTAAACAGAATATGTACTGTGCATCAATTTAAGTCTTACATGTAAACAAGTATTTTATAAGGAACATATACCTCAGAAGACTAGTACCAAGTCCATACACCGTCTCCGATGCCCATTTAGCAGCTCACATGGCAGATGTTAACTTCAATAGTCTGAAAGAGATGAAATTTAGTGGGGTGAGCAAAACCACGGCTCAGTAAAATACCAATATAAATACAAGAGTAGGATTATACTGTTTAACCGCAATGCTTAAAACTTGCAAGGATGTAATTACAGTTAATCCTTTCTCATCGATAACATCTCATTATCACTCCTCATATTCACTTTTCATTTCATAATCATACTTCTGTATTCTATCATCTCATATCAATTCTCGTATTCACTTTTCATTTCATAATCATACTTCTGTATTCTATCACCCCTTATCAATTCTCATATTGTGGATCATGATCACGGTGGTACGAAGTCATAATTTTCTTCGTGTTTTTCTATATTCATGTTTCATATCATATCATGACATCATATAGATGAAATATCGTTACCACCGAGTCATGATACTCCTCATATATTCTTCATGTTTAATTAAGATATCCTATCGAGTCACTTTACATTTAACAATCATATTCTGGTATTACATCAATTCATATTACTTATCATATGGGAATTTATGATCACGATAGAGTAAGATCAGAATTCTCTTCATATCAATTTTATGTTCATATATCATATCATATCATGTCATCGTATAGATGAAACATCATTAATGTCGAGTCATGACATTCCTCATGGAATTCTCATGTACTAAGCATACTATCATGTCAAGGTTTAATATGCAATTTATGTAACTTTACTGTACAAACCGCTATCATTTCATATAAATATCATATATACTTTAGAACATGCTCAACATATGAATTTTCAATTCATTTCAAACTTTCCTTTACGGCATGATAAAAACATGTTCAATTTCAATTATATATTCGTTTTTAGAGCATGTTTAAAACATGTGGGTTTTAAAACATTTTTCATATACTATAAATCATATCAAGTTTAGAGTTCATATCAAATCAATCTATGCTCTAAACCACATATCATTTCAAGTTCGACACAAAATCGTATATAAATCATATAAGTGTCGAAATCATTTATCATGTACTTTTAAAACATATACTGTAAGTCATATCAGGTCTAGAGTTCATATCAAATCAAACTATACTCTAGACCGTATATCATGCCATGTTCGACACAAAATCATATATAAATCATATAGGTGTCGAAATCATATCTCATGGACTTTTAAAAACATATTTAAAACATGTACTGTTTCAAAATGTATTTCATTTCAAACATGTCTCATGTATTGTATAAATCATGTTAAGTCTAGAGTTCATATCAATAAAATCATACTCTAGACCTCATATTATATCGGTTAGACACTAGGCTAGATCCCTATCATCTCTATCAATAAAGACTTAAATCACTGTAGCTAGCAGTGAAAATCATGTCATCATCCCCAGGAAACCAACTAGGGCGCTATCTATGGCCATAGACCTCATCTCTCTCAGCCCCACTGATCAGGCGTGACTGAGACCTGTCCACGACTATTGTCGGACAAGCATCTCTGCCTAATGAGCAAAGCTCCAATTAGGCGGTTTCCACTATGCTTTATTGAATTTAATTCTTTTAGGGTGCCTACAGTCTCATAAAACATTTAAATCTTTAGCTTTCTTTTCAATATCATGTAAAGCATATGGTAAAATTCTGTATAAGACTTCATATATTAAAATATATATCTACCATATACTTTCATTTCAAAACAATTCAATACTTTTCAGTATTCGTATAAACATTATTATAATGTTTCAAGTTGTAAGAAAGCATGCTTAAATGTGATGCTATAAAACATATCAGTATGCAACTTCGGTAATATTTTCATCAAATACAGTGAAACGATTCATTTAACTTTATCACCATCAATTATTCGATTTCAAGACTTTCTTTCAATCCAATCAGTAAATCACTGTTCAAATCATTCAAGATTCATTTCATTCAGTATTCAGATTGTTCAGTACTCTAATTATTTAATAATTAGATCACTTGGTATTCAAACCATTCGGTATTCAATATCCTTTTTCGATAATTATCAGCTATAACAATCATTTGTACATTTCATTATCGATACTAGAACCACATCATCAGTGTGAATCCGCTTAGTATCTATGAGCATTTAAATACTGTGTTTCCATATAGCCATTATGATACTGAAATTATGCAATAATGATATCCTCATTCGATATCTATTCCAGAGTCGACATCGAGGATCATAGAACCACAAGATCAATAATCGCTTATCAAATCCATTTATGGTTTGACCTATTGGTACATATTCAGAATTTTCGACTTGCTGTTCAATTTCATTCACTATCATAAATCAGATCACAATCCTCAATTCACTTTTCATATGACCTGTAGAATGTAATATCATGCTAGAATTATCTATAAAATATCATCAATTCAATTTTTGATTGGCGATTTACCCACTTAAAAGAATTTGCCAATTTTCACTATCAACAGTATTTCAATCATTTAAGTCGCCTTGCGACTATCCATATTATTGCAAAAATCTCAGTTCACATCTATTTAACATCGATATGTACAAGTACATTTTTATGTAAACATGTGTTCTATCAAATGTCCATAAGATATCACAATCTACTTTCTTATTATCATTATCTCAATCATACCACTAAGACAATCCATTTATTTGAATCTATCAATTCTAAATCATCACTCGATTGATAATTCCGCAATTCTATCATTCGACCATCTAAATCACAACTTTGATTTTTTTTCTCTTTTAAGTTGTATCATATAATCATCGTCACTTTTATCCGTGATCCGTCTAATAAATAATTCCACCTCAATCTCAACTTGATACATTGGTGGTATTAAACTTACTTGATTTATCGATTCTATAAGGTTTAAACCATATAATTCATCACATTATCGTGTTCAACGATATATCTTCTCATCAATTTCAGTATCAAACTTTTCCGGTAATACCATAAAGTCCTTTCAATGTTTGTTTTTCAATAATTATTTCCAAAATTCCATTTACTTGAGAAACTTAAATCTTTTTCCTCAACGTTTTCCTAGGAATTTCGGAAGCATAACGGCTTAATTTTCACTAAACCTCCTACAAGAAAAACACAATTTATACCACAGCCGTTGATTCTCACAATTCCTATGTCTCTACTAAGACCCCCACCATCAGTTGTGGGTCCTCTTAGCATTTTTAACATCAATTGAATTAATGCATCATATAAAAAAATCACAATTCCGTTAAAAATCGTTCCATCAATGCATTATATAAAATCATAATCCCTCATACAATATAATGCTACTGATGCTTTATAAAAGTATCTTACCTATTCGCCAAAGCTTAGCGCACTTTTCGATTTTTGAGCCTTGCCGAACTCCACTATTCGTCTCATTTTCCGTTTTTGCTACAATTTCAATAATTGACATATATTTTCATTTAGAAAATAATCCAACAATATCCAAATAAATTTCATAGAAATGTAGCGAAATCTTTTAATTTTCCTTACCTATTTCTTCTTCTTCTTTTTCTTTTCTTTTCTTCTTTTTTTCTTTCTCCTTCTTTCTCTTTCTTTTCTTTTCTTCTTTTTCTTTTCTTCTTTTTTTTTTCTTTTCTGAACCGGGTTGGGTCGAGTCGGTTCGGTTCGGGTCGGGTTGGCCGGTTCAGCCGGTTCAGCTTTTGCTAGTCGGTTCGGTCACCGACGGCCACCCATTCCGCCGGTTCACGCTTCCCACAGTTGGTCGATGTTACGAGGATGCCGGATCTGGTCTCCGTTTAGCCCCATCACCAATGACGGCGTTGGATCTAGAAGCGACGTCGGCAGCTCTTCTCTTCCTCTTTTCTCCTTCCTCCGCCGGTTTCCTCTTCGCCGGTGGCTCCTCTCACCTTCCCCTGGTCTCTGCCGATCTTGTGGGGGGAGTGGCAGTGCCCAGATCGGTCGGCACCGCTGATCTCCTCTTCCTTTTCTTCTCGGGTTTTCGCTTCTCTTCTTGTTTTCTTCTCTTTTCCGTTTAGGCCGTCGCCGGTCACTTCCCTCTTCCTTCTCCTCTCGCCGGCGATGCCCTCTTTTTCCTTTTCCTCTTCCGGTGGTCGCCGACAGTGGTCGGCTGGGCTTCTGTTTTTTCCTTAACAGAAGAAAAATAACAGGGGTCGAGTTTCGACCCCTGTTTCTATTTTTTTTATAATATATATAATTATTTCTTTTAATTATATGTATTTATATAACTCATTTATTATATATATATATCTATACACATCACTTTAAAATAATAAAACATGTGTAAACATATTTATATAATCTAATTATATAAATATATTTTTATACGCATTCTTATTTTATTAAATTTTGGATTTCTTAATATCCAATTTATTTCTCTTTTTCATTTCTTATTTAATTTGGATTTCCATTTATCCAAATTAAATTTTCCGTATACCTTATATTTATTTAGAAAATTCTCGATCTTCACATGAAAAACCAATCTAATTAAGTATTTACTCTGATAAATACAATTAATCCATTCCTGCTAAACTTGTTTTATTTTGATGCTTTATGTTTTGGAAGTTACCTTGTTATGTCACGAAGCTCCTTCTGGTGCTGTGATTGTAAAATGTTGAAATCTAACTTTGCAAACCTTAATAGAACTTTATTGTGTAGAGGGTCTTCTTGGTACGAGAACATGTATCCCTTGGCCTCAAGCCTTGGTAAGTTTTTATGGAGAGGTTGCCTTAATGCATGACTTATCTGTTCTGAAAGAGAAGAGGCTGAGGTTGCGACAATGGATCGAAGGTGAGTGGTAGTGAAAGCAAGTGCTTCTTCTAGTATATCTTCTCCATGAATCCTTAAATGCGTGGCTTCATACAAGCTTAACATTCCTCGAACATTGCAGGTAAGAGATTCCTTGAAATTTCCTTGACCATCCTTAAACTTTTCAAACATGTCTGCCCAAATTAAAATCCAACAAAAAGATGCGTTGACGGTTGTTCAGTTGCATGACAAAAGGTGTTCCAGGTTAGAACAAGACAAAATTGCTAGTCTCAAAGCTTGGATTGTAAACGGGTTGGGTACCCGTTAAATTTGAGATATCTGAACTCGAACACGATTAATTTTAATAATACTCGAACTCGATTAATTACTCGATTATTTTTATTTATGTTACCCGAACCCTAACCCTATAAAATACAAAATACTTGTTTAACTATCCGAACCTGTTAACTACTCGTTTATTAAGTCAAAGTTTGACTTTTAAATATAAATTTAAAATCAATTTTGGAATAACTTAATTAAAAAATTATATTAATAAATTTAATTTAATTTATAAAAATAAATTAAAGTTAAAAATCATAATTATAATATATAATGATTTAATTTAATTAAATACAACATTAATAATAAATAATTTATATATAAAAATATAAATATTGTATTAATTAATGATTATTTATAATCGTGTTCGGGTAGCGGATACCCTAAGATAACTACCCGAACTTGTGACGGGTAGTAATTTCACTATCTGAACTCTACCCAAACTCGATTATACACGACCCTAACCCTACTTAAACGGGTCGGATAGTATCGGGTATCCGTTTATAGGGTACCCATTGCCATCCCTACTCAAAGCCACAACTTTTTTTTAATCATGTTTTAAAAACAAATTCGGTTCTGTCATGCTCAAAGCAGACTTGGTACCAGAAAACTAACGGACATACCACATGAAATTCTATAGCCATGTTGTCTGAGTAACCGAAATCGAAGAGAAATGCTGTAAAGGCTATCGTGGTTATCCTGGTCACAGTTGTTGGAATCGGCAGTTTTAATTTGTTGTAAGATCTCATCAATCTCGCTTTCAAAATGGTAAGACACACCCAAGCGTTGAACTGAATCAATCGAATCAAGTTTTGTTATAGTAGGTTTATCAGAAACTGCCAATAGCATCTGCCTCACTTCCTCCTTCAGCTTTTGGTGCTCTATTCTGTATTCAGTTTCCTAGACAAAAAGAATGCAGCATTAGCCGATGATCTTCAAAGGATATTAAAAGCAATAAACTAACTGCAAAATGTTAACATAAAGTATATGCAATATGCGGATACGAAATGTAACTTAACTACCTTAAAGTTGGAGGCATGTGTAAGGAAATAATCACCCCAAATATCCGGATTAAAACTAAACCTGGCAATCTCAGACATGACACGAACATGATATGAATAAATGACATGAGATAACACAAGATAACACGAGGTTAAAATTAAGTAAAATTAATATATGAATATGGTAAAAGCTAAAAATAATATTTTGAATTTTCAGTGTTGGCACGAATTTTGACACAAAATTTTCGTGTTTTACACGACACGAACACAGTTTTACATGACACGAAAATGAATTATGAACACGAATTGCCAGGTCTAATTAAACCAGCTGACCGACAATTGTTATTGATTTTGGAACTTTGGGAAGGAGCAAGAGCAGCTGTTGAAACCTGAATAGACATTCTTCTTATACTACTTTGGCTAACTTGGCTATGTTGGGGCGATGAAGGAGCTTTTTCGACTGAAGATATTTATAAACTTTTGAAGGCAGGTAGCATTGTCACACATAAACCAAATGACAATGACTCATGTGGAGGAGACATGCCAAAGAGAAAGCAGACAAACATATACATACCAAACATTTTCCTTAAGAATGGCATCTAGTTTAAGGAGTTTTCGAACACAAACGTTAAACGTAGAAATCATGCTGGGAAACCTTAAAAAACACATCCTCCGATTTCAGTACATCTTAGAAATGGATGTACGGTTGAGAAAGCTTCTTGGGTCACAAATTTATGGACCTCAATGGCATTAAGTTTTATCACAATATAAAGCACATGGATTGAAAAAATATATAAAAATATAAAAATATATATGTCTATATTTAAAAAAAAATAATTGATTTAAAAAGATAACTAATTTATTTTAAAATTTTAATGCACATAGATTCCTATCTATAAAAAAATTGAAAAAAAAAATTTTTTTATTTTAGGATATTACACTTATCAACTTTTTAAACAATTCACATAGGATATTCTATTTGTAGTCAAATGCTTTGGCTTATATATACATATATATATATATATATATATTAGACAAATGAAAATGACTCATTTTTTAGTAGAGGAGACATGCCAAAGAGAAACCAAACAAACATATGCATACCACACATTTTCCTTAAGAATGGCACTAGTTTAAGGAGTTTTCGAACACAAACGTTAAACGCAGCAATCATGGTGGGAAACCTTAAAAAACACATCCTCTGATTCCAGTACATCTTAGAAATGGATGTATGGCTGAGAAAGTTTCTTTGGTCACGAATTTATGGACCTAGGTGGCATTAAGTTTTATCACAATATAAAGCACATGGGATAATAGGCTTCGTTTTGTCATTTTCTTTGGAAAAAGAATCCCTCATGTGCAAAATTATAGAAGATTCCTTTAAAATCAAATAATTTCATGAAACTGAGGGTTAATTAGGTTCAATTGGGGCCTTTATAAAAATCAATTTTATATGAGTATATCTGTCTCTAGTGGGACAAATCAATTTTTACTAAACAGAAAAGGTTTTTACTCTCACTCTCTCTATACATGAAGCTGGTTCAATAAATTTTATAACTTTAGTTGAAATAAAGATAGAGAAATTCTCTCTTTTCTCTCACATATAGGTTGGGAGTAGTCACCGAGAACCATTCAAACAATTTACAAGTTGGGAACAACACATGTGATCTAGGTATTAAATGAATTAACCTATCACCTACACCAGGTCAACTTTTATTGTGTTTTAATCTTTTGTTTGTAATTTATAGTGAACTCTATGCTAATTTCTACAGTTCGTCTCAGAGCCAAGTCATCCTAAAATCATTAACAAAATTCAAATTTTAAACTAAATTTTAAACAAAAATTTAAAATGAAAATTGAGCTTCATGCATGGCTTTTAGAGGGTATTTAATGTTAGGTTAATGATTTTAGGATGACTTGGCTTTGAGACGAACTGTAGAAATTAGCATAAAGTTCACTATAAATTACTAACAAAAGATTAAAACACAATAAAAGTTGACCTAGTGTAGGTGATAGGTTAATTCATGTAATACCTAGATCACATGTGTTGTTCCCAACTTGTAAATTGTTTGAATGGTTCTCGGTGACTACTCCCAACCTATATGTGAGAGAAAAGAGAGAATTTCTCTATCTTTATTTCAACTAAAGTTATAAAATTTATTGAACCAGCTTCATGTGTAGAGAGAGTGAGAGTAAAAACCTTTTCTGGTTAGTAAAAATTGATTTGTCCCGCTAGAGATAGATATACTCATATAAAATCGATTTTTATAAAGGCCCCAATTGAACCTAATTAACCCTCAGTTTGATGAAATTATTTGATTTTAAAGGAATCTTCTATAATTTTGCACATGAGGGATTCTTTTTCCAAAGAAAATGACGAAACGAAGTCTATTATCCCATGTGCTTTATATTGTGATAAAACTTAATGCCACCTAGGTCCATAAATTCATGACCAAAGAAACTTTCTCAGCCATACATCCATTTCTAAGATGTACTGGAATCGGAGGATGTGTTTTTTAAGGTTTCCCATCATGATTGCTGCGTTTAACGTTTGTGTTCAAAAACTCCTTAAACTAGATGCCATTCTTAAGGAAAATGTGTGGTATGCATTTGTTTGTTTGGTTTCTCTTTGGCATGTCTCCTCTACTAAAAAATGAGTCATTTTCATTTGTCTAATATATATATATATATATATATATATACACACACACACACACACACATATGTGACGTCCTCATCACTATCCAAATACAACTAACTTTTCTTCAAATAACAAGTAAATAGACTAGTTTATCTGATGTCAATCTTCCTTCTTAAAATGCTTTAAGCATTGTTATCAAAGTATAACATATAATTTCACATGAGTATAATTTTTTTTTCATTTATAAACATGTGTCACATACATCAGGATCTCAAATAATTACATAACCTAGTTCCCCGAATATACACAAATGTAATATTGTACTGTACATTAGCCGAAGTAACGGCTAACTAAATATACCTTCAAGGGATAGGTAGGAAGCGTGCCCCGAAGGTATCTCAAAATCCCAAAAAGTGCTCCTCTATCCGGAGCTGGATTTACTTCAAATAATCTGTATGAAAAATGGTCGTAAAGGAGTGAGTTTACGCTCAGTAAGAAACTTATGTAAAAGAGCGTACTATATCACTATATGCCGTTTTCCTGCTTGGCTCTATAATGTCATGTAAAATCATTATAAAGCATATACCATATATATCTTTCGCAAACATCAAATACTAGTAATTCATGCTTTCAAATATTTTCACGGATATCAACTCACATGAAATCAAATATTCAAATACAAATAATATCAACTGCTTTCAAATAGATGGGAGACAATTAATATCAAATAGAATCATGCACCAAGTAATTCTCATCATGGATACCGCAAATATATCTTGTAGGGATAATCTAGAGAGATAATGGATACAGTAAATATATCCCGTGAGGGATAATCCAATAGAGGGATCTCATGAGGATACCGCAAATATATCCCGATAGGGATAATCCTGAAAGATATCAAATAAATGGCATACCCACGTATGGGCCAAAGATCCTTCCCAAATCCGAAACAAGTAAGAGACTCATGGCCATTGTCTATAGCCCACAGTTTCACTAGTCAGGTGCCTTACTGCGGGTCTGAGGGTTGGACTAGAGCTCCTCAGGCAAGTACAAGTAGCAAATAATGTGCATGCTCTTTCGAGAGATTCATAGTCTCCAAAACCTTATTCATATAGGTTTTAAACAAGTACAAATATCTTTTCTTAAAAATAGGTTCTCAAAACCTTTCTTTCAAATAGGCAGTCGGCTGGTCTTTATGGCAGTCGGCTGCTACACCCCGTTTTGCCTTATTGAATTTCTTCTCCTCTTTGAAATTCAATTATTTTATTTTTCAAAATACAAATAGGGCAGTTGACTGGTCCAAAATAGCAGTCGACCGGTTTTGAAACAGAATGTTTCCCGAGAAATAGCAGTCGACTGGCCCCCTGGGCAGTCGGTTGGTTTTGAAACAAAATGTTTCTGGACAAATAGCAGTCGACTGGCCCCATTGGCAGTCGGCTGGTTTTGAAACAGAATGCTTTTCAAATAAAAGCAGTCGATTGTCCTACATGGCAGTCGACTGGTTTGAAACAGAATGGCTTCTGGGAAAATGACAGTCGACTGGCTTACATAGCAGTCGACTGGTTTATCTCGGTTTTCGAAAATCTCCGCTTCGGGTGTCTCTAGGCAGTCTGCTGCTACTTAAGGCAGTCGGCTGCTCCTAGCCTAATTAGTACTAGGAGTAGGACCCAAATGGTACCCTTTTTCCTGCAATTAAACCAGGTTTTGTTTCTCTCCAAATACACTTCAAATATATTTAAAACATGCAGACATAGTCTCTCTACGTCCGTTACATAAATTCCTTACCTCGATTGCAGTTAATCCACAAGTGGGTTGCACCAACCCTTGTCCTTTTTTCACTTCCTCAAGCTGTAAATATCATGACAATTAAAACTTAATAAACACACTCTACCAACTCTATACAACTCCAAACTCTCAATAAATTCAACTAAAACCTTCTAACTTGCTTACCTTTGCAATTCACCAAATCTTTGGATTTCTAGATCTCCTTACTCATTTGGATCTAGCCTTTCATATTAAAGGCATAGCTTAAGCTATCGATAAGGATCGTTTTTCGTTTAAGGAACTTAACGAATCGATGGCTTGAGATAGTGGTTTGTCAAGGTGAGAAACTTTGACACTTAAGAGGAAAAATGGAAGCAACGAGAGGGAGAAGGGCTGGAAGGGTAATGCTGCCGTGTGGGAGAAGATGATGATGAGTCATTAGGCTTCATTTAATGCATTAAATGCATTCTAATCCCATTCATCTCAGCCATGCCATTGACCCTTTGACCTCTTGACCCTTTGACCCATTAAATCCTCTTCTTCTCTTTATTATCTCGGCCACATATCTCATTTAATTGCATATATTTTCTTGATATTTATTCTTTTCTCATACTCTAATATTCCCACAATATCAGGATTTATTTCTTGACTATTTGACCATCAATTTCATTTATTCCATTTATATCCCTTATAAAATCAGAAATTCATATTCATTTAATTCTTTCAAGTTCAAATACTATATAATTAATGGAAAATTACAGGAATTTGAGGACTTCACTACATATATATAAGTCAAAGCATTTGACTACAAATAGAATATCCTATGTGAATTGTTTAAAAAGTTGACACGTGTAACATCCTAAAATAAAAAAATATTTTTTTTCAATTTTTTTATAGATAGGAATCTATGTGCATTAAAATTTCAAAATAAATTAGTTAACTTTTTAAATCAATTATCTTTTTTTTTTAAATATAGACATATATATTTTTATATATTTTTTTCAATCCATGTGCTTTATATTGTGATAAAACTTAATGCCACCAAGGTCCATAAATTCGTGACCAAAGAAGCTTTCTCGGCCATACATCCATTTCTAAGATGTACTGAAATCGGAGGATGTGTTTTTTAAGGTTTCCCACCATGATCGCTGCATTTAATGTTTGTGTTCGAAGACTCCTTAAACTAGATGCCATTCTTAAGGAAAATGTGTGGTATGCATATGTTTGTTTGGTTTCTCTTTGGCATATCTCCTCTACTAAAAAATGAGTCATTTTCATTTGTCTAATATATATATATATATATATATATATATATATATATATATATATATAAGCCAAAGCATTTGACTACAAATAGAATATCTTATGTGAATTGTTTAAAAAGTTGACACGTGTAACATCTTAAAATAAAAAAAATATTTTTTCCAATTTTTTTATAGATAGGAATATATGTGCATTAAAATTTCAAAATAAATTAGTTATCTTTTTAAATCAATTATCTTTTTCAATTTTTAAAATATAGACATATATTTTTATATATTTTTTTTCAATCCATGTGCTTTATATTGTGATAAAACTTAATGCCACCGAGGTCCATAAATTCGTGACCAAAGAAGCTTTCTTAGCCATACATCCATTTCTAAGATGTACTGAAATCGGAGGATGTGTTTTTTAAGGTTTCCCAGCATGATTTCTACGTTTAACGTTTGTGTTCGAAAACTCCTTAAACTAGATGCCATTCTTAAGGAAAATGTGTGGTATGCATATGTTTGTTTGCTTTCTCTTTGGCATGTCTCCTCCACATGAGTCATTTTCATTTGGTTTATATGTGACAATGCTACCTGCCTTCAAAAGTTTATAAATATCTTCAGTCGAAAAAGCTCCTTCATCACCCCAACATAGCCAAGTTAGCCAAAGTAGTACAAGAAGAATGTTTGTTTAGGTTTCAGCAGCTGCTCTTGCTCCTTCCCAAAGTTCCAAAACCAATAACAATTGTCGGTCAGTTGGTTTTAATTAGACTTGGCAATTCGTGTTCATAATTCGTTTTCATGTCATGTAAAACCGTGTTCATATCGTGTAAAACACGAAAATTTCGTGTCAAAATTCGTGCCTACACGAAAAACTCAAAATGTTATTTTTAGCTTTTACCATATTTATATATTAATTTTACTTAATTTTAACCTCTTGTTATCTCATATCATTTATTCGTATCGTGTTCGTGTCGTGTCTGAGATTGCCAGGTCTAGTTTTAATCCTGATATTTGGGGTGATTATTTCCTTACACATGCCTCCAACTTTGAGGTAGTTAAGTTACATTTCGTATCCGCATATTGCATATACTTTACGTTAGCATTTTGCAGTTAGTTTATTGCTTTTAATATCCTTTGAAGATCACTAGCTAATGCTGCATTCTTTTTGTCCAGGAAACTGAATACAGAATAGAGCACCAAAAGCTGAAAGAGGAAGTGAGGCAGATGCTATTGGTAGTTTCTGATAAACCTACTATAACAAAACTTGATTTGATTGATTTAGTTCAACACTTGGGTGTGTCTTACCATTTTGAAAGCGAGATTGATGAGATCTTACAACAAATTAAAACTACCGATTCCAACAACAGTGACCAGGATAACCATGGTAGCCTTTATAGCGTTTCTCTTCGATTTCGATTATTCAGACAACATGGCTATAGAATTTCATGTGGTATGTCCGTTAGTTTTCTGGTACCAAGTCTGCTTGGAGCATGACAAAACCGAATTTGTTTTTAAAACATGATTAAAAAAAAGTTGTGGCTGTGAGCAGGGATGGCAATGGGTACCCTATAAACGAGTACCCGGTACTACCCAACCCGTTTAAGTAGGGTTAGGGTCGTGTATAATCGGGTTCGGGTAGAGTTCGGATAGTGAAATTGCTACCCGTCACAGGTTCGGGTAGTTATCTTAGGGTACCCGCTACCCGAACCCGATTATAAATAATAATTTATTAATACAATATTTATATTTTTATATATAAATTATTTATTATTAATGTTGTATTTAATTAAATTAAATAATTATATTATAATTATGATTTTTAACTTTAATTTATTTTTATAAATTAAATTAAATTTATTAATATAATTTTTTAATTAAGTTATTCCAAAATTGATTTTAAATTTAAATTTAAAAGTCAAACTTTGACTTAATAAACGAGTAGTTAACAGGTTCGGGTAGTTAAACGGGTATTTTGTATTTTATAGGGTTAGGGTTCGGAAACATAAATAAAAATAATCAGGTAATTAATCGGGTTCGAGTATTATTAAAATTAATCGGGTTCAAGTTCAGATATCTCAAATTTAACGGGTACCCGATCCGTTTACATTCCAAGCGTTGAGACTAGCAATTTTGTCTTGTTCTAACCTGGAACACCTTTTGTCATGCAACTGAACAACCGTCAACTCATCTTTTTGTTGGATTTTAATTTGGGCAGACATGTTTGAAAAGTTTAAGGATGGTTAAGGAAATTTCAAGGAATCTCTTGCCTACGATGTTCGAGGAATGTTAAGCTTGTATGAAGCCACGCATTTAAGGATTCATGGAGAAGATATACTAGAAGAAGCACTTGCTTTCACTACCACTCACCTTCGGTCCATTGTCGCAACCTCAGCTCAGCCTCTTCTCTTTCAGAACAGATAAGTCATGTATTAAGGCAACCTCTCCATAAAAACTTACCAAGGCTTGAGGCCAAGGGATACATGTTCTCGTACCAAGAAGACCCTCTACACAATAAAGTTCTATTAAGGTTTGCAAAGTTAGATTTCAACATTTTACAATCACAGCACCAGAAGGAGCTTCGTGACATAACAAGGTAACTTCCAAAACATAAAGCATCAAAATAAAACAAGTTTAGCAGGAATGGATTAATTGTATTTATCAGAGTAAATACTTAATTAGATTGGTTTTTCATGTTGTTTAGGTGGTGGAAAGACATAGATGTTCCGAGGAAGCTATCATTTGCTAGAGACAGAATAACAGAAAGCTACTTTTGGGCTCTAGGAGTTTACTTTGAGCCAGAATATTTTCTTGGCAGAAAAATATTGACTAAAGTAATATCCATGACTTCCGTTCTAGATGACATCTACGATGCACAAGGAACAATTGAAGAACTCGTGCTCTTTACTCAAGCAATTGAGATGTTCAACATCTGAATTCGTTTCTTAGTAATTTTTTTTTATCCACCTAAAGGTGTAAATTTAGTTTCTAATTATTGGCTACTTTGTTTTCAGTTGGCATATCACTGCAATGGAGCATGTGCCAGAGTATATGAACATTTACTATAAGGCTCTCCTGGATGTTTACAAAGAAATTGAAGAATACATGCTTGATAAATTGTACCGGATGGACTATGCTAGAGAAGAAGTGAGCTATTTGCTTTCAATCTGATAAAACATTTAAACAACTATTTAATTTATTCAGTTCACTGAGGATGAGTTTATTTGTTCTCCACAGATAAAAAATATGGCTAGAGCTTCCTTGATTGAAGCCAAATGGCTTCACCACAAATATGTTCCAACAATTGAAGAGTACATGGAAGTTGGATTAATCACCTCAGGCTACTTACATCTAGCAACCACATCCTTTGTTAGAATGGGAGATGTTGTTACCAAGGATGCTTTTGATTGGATACTTAGTTACCCCAAAATGGCTATAGCCGCTTCTGTAATGAGCAGACTCACTGGTGACATAGTCTCCCATGAGGTCCATAATTTCTACCTTAAGTTTTTGTTTTCCTTCAAATCTTCTTTCCTTTTCTTCCCTCATGAGTTTTAACTCTAAAACTTCTGCATATGCAGTTTGAGCAAAAGCGAGAGCATGTAGCTTCAAGTGTAGAATGTTACATGAAACAACATGGCACCACGAGACAAGAAGCAGTAGATGAATTTTACAGACTTGCCAATGACCAATTCAACAACAATTCTGATCTCCTTAATTACTTTGATTCAGCATTTCATATTAAAGGCTTGAGTAGAGCTAACGGCAAGGATCATTTTTCGTTAAGTGAGCTTAACGAATCGATGACAGGTAATGGTGATTTGTCAAGGTAGCAAAATAGAAACTTGAAAGATTTTAGAGAGAAACGAGAGGGAAGGGCTGAGGGTATTGCTGCCGACCTTGGAGAAGATGATGACTAGCTTGCTTGCATTAAATGCACATTTATTCCATACTCATCTCAGCCATTGACCCTTTGATTATTTGACCTTTCTTTCTTCCATTAATTAGCCACATGTCATTTAATTACCAAAATTTCTAATATTTAATTTCACAAAATCTGCTATTAATTTCCTTGACCATTTGACCTCTTTAACTTTTGAATATTCAGTTGTTCTAATTCCATTCATGTCCCATATATCACTCACACATCAAATTCTCATATTTACTTAATCATTTCAGTTGGAATTCTTTACAAATATGGGAAAATTACATGAAATTAGGGATTTCACAAGTAATGCTTGCAAATACATGTGATTCATATATTTTTCAAAGAATCCATATAAATTATACCTACAAATATGTTTATGTAATTTGTAAATGATTAAATTTTATCTATTTAATTTTAATAAGTAATAAAATATAAATATTCTTAATTTATCAAATTTTCTTTATATTTTTTACCCATTTTTATGCTTTTCTAAATTAAAAAAAATCTAAAATACCCTTATCTAGCAAATTTATCAAAATTTTTTATGCATTTTCCTATCCATTTTCTGATGTTTTCTTTAAATTTTTTTTTTTGTTGTTTAGTCTTAAAAACATATCTATTTTCTATCCATTTTCTTATGTTTCCTTTATATTTTTTTAATCTTATGTCAATTTTACTTAATATTTTAATCAAATATTCTTCTTTAATTTTTTAATAACTAAATAGAATATCCAATTTCTAGTACAAGATCAATAAAAGCCAAATTCTATTTTAATTATTCATAACTTCTCATTCAAATTATAAGGCATTCGAATACCTACCCTAAGACTGGGTACACTGAAAAAAGAGCCCTAGGATCATAGCGATCGTTTATGACCCACTCTCCTCAGCCATAATCCACTAAATGTACATATATACCCAAGTCTAATACCATAAATTAAACCTAATTCCATTGGTACAAGTAGATTTGCTTTCTGGGGTGTGAGTCTCGCCAACAAAGCATTGTTATGACAGTGCTCCCATTGGCCTTGAATGTCACAAACACATTGGGTGTAGGACCATGTTGCAAACCTACAAGGATACCTAAAGCAGTGGCAAAATCATGTGCAGTAAAATTAAATACGTACAATTAAGTTTAGTAGATTTATGTTTTCTGTTTTGTAACAAGTTATTACAACGACAATATACATAGGAGCAAGGAAAGGATAAAATATTGCGGGCTTATAATTTAATTACACCAAACATAACATGTGAAACATATAATGCTAACAAGAATCAATAATTTTATGAATTGTCTTCATACGACATTTCCAACCACAAGATATTGCAAAATCACATGTTTGGAAGTTTTAGTATACAATTTAAAATTTCCTTTCCCATTCAACTGCAAACCAGATAACACTTTTGCTTGGAATAAAAAGTATGTGTCATGTTACAATTTATAACTCAATCCAAAGTAGGCTTCCCTGTTGTACAGTTATAAGTAGTTAGAGTCTTATAATTTTTGAAGCTTGCCTCATTACAGCTAATTGTTGAACAATGAAAAGGGATTAGGGAAATTGAGAAGCATCACATCACCAAACTTTTTCAACATCCAAAAAATATTGCATGGGATTAGATCAAATAGCACTGAGGTGATATATATATATATATATATATATGTTATTTTATACAATAAAGTAACACGATACTAAAGTAATTTGCACAACTCTTGGGATTGAGCTATGGACGATGGTCCTGGTAGATCAAATTTGAGACATGCTTGGAATCTAGAAAAATTTGAGACTTTCCTCACCAAGTGAAAAAGAAAATAATGGCTCTCCCCAGAGAATTGGTATTCCAGAGGTGCGCGAAAGGTCAATTCTGTAAAAGCCAGATTCTTTGTACCAAACAATTGAATACATGGGCCATTTGGAATTAGGGCTAAATGACAATTATTTTCAGCTTAACCAAACACGATGTTAAAGTATTAAAATTTTGAAATTGCTTATTTCTTATAATAGATTTTAATTCAATTTGCCTAGTAATTTTTTTTCGTGTAAGAGAATTTTTCATGTTATATAGTTGGTGTGATTTTTACTTTGCGCTTTATTATCTGCTTAATATTTATTGACTCATCATGTTAATTGGTGGACTGATTTAACTTATTTGAGTTATTAATATTGTTGGCTTACGATTTTTGTTGTCTATTGCTATGATTATTTATATTGCGATATTTGTTTCAGCTGTGTTTTCAATCGAGGCCCCAAGAAAATGTTAATCAGAGATTGCTAGAAAATAATCTCACACCAGAATTGAAGAAGCGAGAACAGCGAAAAGGAAACCATACAACTTTTGAGTTCTGTCAATGCAGAATAATTGTCCATTCAGAATATGATTCAACATTGTCTGCTCTTTTGAAAGAAATTTTTGTAGGACGTGATACATATACCTTGATGCACATAGGATTAAAATGCAATTGGTTGATTTAATTCCATATCATAAAGGCATTGGATCAATGAGCAGAGAAGTTACAAAACTTTTAAGTAGAACTCCTGAGAACGTGTAAGCGCCCCATCCTTGTACATGACATCCATTACACGTGCAAGATTAACAATACGCGTGAGGAGTGGCATTGGGACACTGGTAGGATGGAGACATTCATCATTTATATCCTTCCATGCCTCACAAACTTGTCGGTATAATTCATCTACTGCTTCTTGTCTTGTGGTGCCATGTTGTTTCATGTAACACTCTACACTCGAAGCTACATGCTCTCGCTTTTGCTCAAACTGCATATGCAAAAGTTTTAACAGTTAAAACTCATGAGGGAAGAAAAGGAAAGAAGATTTGAAGGAAAACAAAAACTAAGGTAGAAATTATGGACCTCATGGGAGACTATGTCATCAATGAGTCTGCAAAGTACACAAGCGGCTGTAGCCATTTTGGGGTAACTAAGTATCCAATCAAAAGCATCCTTGTTAACAATATCTCCCATTCCAACAAAAGATATGGTTGCCAGAAGTAAGTAGCCCGAGGTGACTAATCCAACTTCCATGTACTCTTCAATTGTTGGAACACATTTGTGGTGAAGCCATTTAGCTTCAATCAAGTAAGCTCTAGCCATATTTTTCATCTGTGGAGAACAAATAAACTCATCCTCAGTGAACTGAATAAATTAAATAGTTGTTTAAATGTTTTATCAGATTGAAAGCAAAAAGCTCACCGCTTCTCTAGCATAGTCCATCTGATACAATTTATCGAGCATGTATTCTTCAATTTCATTGTAAACATCCAGGAGAGCCTTATAGTAAACCTTCATATACTCTGGCAGATGCTCCATTGCAGTGATATCCCAACTGAAAACAAAGTAGCCAATAATTAGAAACTAATTTACACCTTTAGGTGGATAAAAAAAATACTAAGGAACGAGTTCAGATGTTGAACATCTCAATTGCTTCAGTAAAGAGCTCGAGTTCTTCAATTGTTCCTTGCACATTGTAGATGTCATCTAGTACGGAAGTCATGGATATTACTTTAGTCAATATTTTTCTGCCAAGAAAATATTCTGGCTCAAAGTACACTCCTAGAATCCAGAAGTAGCATTCTGTTATTCTGTCCCTAGCAAATGATAGCTTCCTCGGAACATCTATATCTTTCCACCACCTAAACAACATGAAAAACCAATCTAATTAAGTATTTACTCTGATAAATTCAATTAATCCATTCCTACTAAACTTGTTTTATTTTGATGCTTTATGTTTTGGAAGTTACCTTGTTATGTCACGAAGCTCCTTCTGGTGCTGTGATTGCAAAATGTTGAAATCTAACTTTGCAAACCTTAATAAAACGTTATTGTGTAGAGGGTCTTCTTGGTACGAGAACATGTATCGCTTGGCCTCAAGCCTTGGTAAGTTTTTATGGAGAGGTTGCCTTAATGCATGACTTATCTGTTCTGAAAGAGAAGAGGCTGAGGTTGCGACAATGGACCGAAGGTGAGTGGTAGTGAAAGCAACTGCTTCTTCTAGTATATCTTCTCCATGAATTCTTAAATGCGTGGCTTCATACAAGCTTAACATTCCTCGAATATCGCAGGTAAGAGATTCCTTGAAATTTCCTTGACCATCCTTAAACTTTTCAAACATGTCTGCCCAAATTAAAATCCAACAAAAAGATGAGTTGATGGTTGTTCAGTTGCATGACAAATGGTGTTCCAGGTTAGAACAAGACAAAATTGCTAGTCTCAAAGCTAGGGATGTAAACGGGTCGGATACCCATTAAATTTGAGATATCCGAATTCGAACCCGATTAATTTTAATAATATCCGAACCCGATTAATTATCCGATTTTTTTATTTATGTTACCCGAACCCTAACCCTATAAAATACAAAAAACCCGTTTAACTACCTGAACCTGTTAACTACCGTTTATTAAGTCAAAGTTTGACTTTTAAATTTAAATTTAAAATCAATTTTGGAATAACTTAATTAAAAATTATATTAATAAATTTAATTTAATTTATAAAAATAAATTAAAGTTAAAAATCATAATTATAATATATAATGATTTAATTTAATTAAATACAACATTAATAATAAATATAATATATATATATAAATATAAATATTGTATTAATTAATTATTATTTATAATCAGGTTCGGGTAGCGGGTATCCTAAGATAACTACTCGAACCCTAACCGAATCCGTGACGGATAATAATTTCACTATCCGAACTTTACCCAAACCCGATTATACATAACCCAAATCCTACTTAAACGGGTCGGGTAGTACCGGGTATCCGTTTATAGGGTACCCATTGCCATCCCTACTCAAAGCCACAACTTTTTTTTAATCATGTTTTAAAAACAAATTCGGTTCTGTCATGCTCAAAGCAGACTTGGTACCAGAAAACTAACGAACATACGACATGAAATTCTATAGCCATGTTGTCTGAGTAACCAAAATCGAAGAGAAACGCTGTAAAGGCTATCATGGTTATCCTGGTCACAGTTGTTGGAATCGATAGTTTTAATTTGTTGTAAGATCTCATCAATCTCTCTTTCAAAATGGTAAGACACACCCAAGCGTTGAACTGAATCAATCAAATCAAGTTTTGTTATAGTAGGTTTATCAGAAACTGCCAATAGCATCTGCCTCACTTCCTCCTTCAGCTTTTGGTGCTTTATTCTGTATTCAGTTTCCTGGACAAAAAGAATGCAGCATTAGCCGGTGATCTTCAAAGGATATTAAAAGCAATAAACTAACTGCAAAATGTTAACATAAAGTATATGCAATATGCATATACGAAATGTAACTTAACTACCTCAAAGTTGGAGGCATGTGTAAGGAAATAATCACCCCAAATATCAGGACTAAAACCTGCTGACCGACGATTGTTATTGGTTTTGGAACTTGGGGAAGGAGCAAGAGCAGCTGCTGAAACCTAAACAGACATTCTTCTTGTACTACTTTGGCTAACTAGGCTATGTTGGGCTGACGAGGAGATTTTTCGACCGAAGATATTTATAAACTTTTGAAGGCAGGTAGCATATAGTCACACATAAACCAAATGAAAATGACTCATTTTTTAGTAAAGGAGACATGCCAAAGAGAAAGCAAACAAACATATGCATACCACACATTTTCCTTGAGAATGGCATCTAGTTTAAGGAGTTTTCGAACACAAACGTTAAACGCAGCAATCATGGTGGGAAACCTTAAAAAACACATCCTCCAATTTTAGTACATCTTAGAAATGGATGTATGGCTGAGAAAGCTTCTTTGGTCACGAATTTATGGACCTCAGTGGCATTAAGTTTTATCACAATATAAAGCACATGGATTGAAAAAAATATATAAAAATATATGTCTATATTTTAAAAATTGAAAAAGACAATTGATTTAAAAAGATAACTAATTTATTTTGAAATTTTAATGCACATAGATTCCTATCTATAAAAAAATTGGAAAAAAATTTTTTTTTTTAAGATGTTACACGTGTCAACTTTTTAAACAATTCACATAGGATATTCTATTTGTAGTCAAATGCTTTGGCTATATATATATATATATTAGACAAATGAAAATGACTCATTTTTTAGTAGAGGAGACATGCCAAAGAGAAACCAAACAAACATATGCATACCACACATTTTCCTTAAGAATGGCATCTAGTTTAAGGAGTTTTCGAACACAAACATTAAACACGAATTTATGGACTAGGTGGCATTCAGTTTTATCACAATATAAAGCACATGGGATAATAGGCTTCATTTCGTCATTTTCTTTGGAAAAAAGATCCCTCCCGTGCAAAATTATAGAAGATTCCTTTAAAATCAAATAATTTCATCAAACTGAGGGTTAATTAGGTTCAACTGGGGCCTTTATAAAAATCGATTTTATATGAGTATATCTATCTCTAGCGGGACAAATCAATTTTTACTAACCAGAAAAGGTTTTTACTCTCACTCTCTCTATACATGAAGCTGGTTCAATAAATTTTATTACTTTAGCTGAAATAAAGATAGAGAAATTCTCTCTTTTCTCTCACATATAGGTTGGGAGTAGTCACCGAGAACCATTCGAACGATTCACAAGTTGGGAACAACCCATGTGATCTAGGTATTACATGAATTAACCTCTCACCTACACCAGGTCAACTTTTATTGTGTTTTAATCTTTTGTTACTAATTTATAGTGAACTTTATACTAATTTCTACAGTTCGTCTCAAGGCCAAGTCATCCTAAAATCATTAACCTAACGTTAAATACCCTCTAAAAGCCATGCATGAAGCTCAATTTTCGTTTTAAATTTTTGTAATTTTGGGTTACATAAAACCTATCAATATTTATGCAAAATTTAACCAAATATTAACGTTTTGTTGTTACTAAGAGCTTATCAAGAAAAATATTTATTTTTTAGTTTAAAAGGTATCAAGAATGAAGGTTTTTCGTTCATATTGAGTCAAAATAATTTTTTTTTTTGCAAAATAAGTCAAAATAATCTTTTTAATGTTAGAATTAACTAAAATCTCACCAAGTCATTAACACAAAATTGAAACACAGTAAAATTGACCTAGATGCGAATGAGAGCTCAATCACTTTATACCGTATTACCGCATTGTTGAAGCCCACTCCGATTGTTTCCTGTTGACTGCCCTTAGGCCTGAAATGGAGAGAAAACGAAAGAGTGAGAAGGGGTAGTGAGAGAGAGGGAGAGTGCTACTCTTATCCCTTCTCCAAAATTATGAAACTCAATGAGCCAGCTTCATATATATAGAGGTTGAGAGTAGTGACCTTCCTCTATTAGATTTATGTATAAACTCATCTCATTATAAGTTTAATACAATATACTATATATAATATAATTTAATATAGTTCACACTTTATACAAAATTATATTGTTAATTAAATAATTATGCGATATTAATTAAACTTAACTTTTTTTTGATACAATAATTAAACTTAACTAGTCCACATTAATAGGGATAATTCAACATTTAATTTAGATGAAAAACAAACGTCGAGTGCGTGCAATGCTTCAATTCTTTTATCTTGCAGATAGATTTGTCCATGAGTTAAGTTGCCAGCATATTCATGGGTTCGACTCATTGGGACTTGTTGTTTAGGCAAGATTTTGCTTGCTAAAAGCTTGTGATCTTCAAAGAGTAAAAGTAATAAAATAACTAGAAAATGTCAATGAAAAGTATATTCAATTTTCGGACACGAGATGTAACTTAACTACCTAAAAAATGGAGGCTTATGAAAAGAGATAATCTTAATTTTGTATTTAATTTATTCTTTAATGTTGATTACTTATTTTTTTTTCTTGTTTTCATCTTCTAATTTTTATTCAATGATAGGGGTAAGTTTTTTTATTATTATTTTTCAATGGGTAGGAGTGATCCTATTTCTATTTTAATTGAATTAATCAACCGAACCAATTTAATTTAATTAATCAATCAGTTGCTAATTTAATTTCAATTGATTATCAAAAATAATTGTTTGAAAAAAAAATCAGCTTGGGGTTCATATGGCACCTAACTTTGGCTTTTTTTTAATCTATTTCTATTTTTAAAAAAAACAAATTGTTTTATAATCACCAATACTCATTATTTTTTTTCAAATATATTTAAGATTAGTTTCCTTTATTTATTGTAAACTAGATTTAAACCCGTACGATGCACGGTAATTATTTTAATTTATAATAATTTTTTAAAAAATAGAATTATGAAAAAATTATTTTGAAATACATGTTAAATAATATATTAAAATTTTGATGTATAAATAGAATACACAAATTAAAAAAGAATTCAAAATCAAATAACAATTAAAAAATTATAAAAAAAAATTAAATATTACAAATTTAAATATTTAATAAATGAATTAAATAACTACAATTTCAATGAAAACAATCCTTATTATATTAATCATAAATAGATTATTGGTTAATACTACAAATTTGAAACTGATTTATTTTTAAAATTTGAATTTAGATGATTCTAAATTAATCTTATAAAATTAATTAGTGTTGAAAACTTTATTTTTTAGGGTTTTTTAAAATAATTATTTATAATAGTGTCAAACATAAAAGGTAAGTAAAGTAAAAATATTAATAGAAATAAAACTAAAAATAATTTATTATTTAAATTTTTTTAATATTCAAATCAATTCAAAATAATTAAATACAATATTTAAGATCATACACGTTTCAATAGAATAGATAATCATATGGATATTTTTTTTCCAAATAAAATGATTGAACAAATAATTCTGAAAAAGGAATAAATGAAAATTGAAAAAAAAAGATATGAAAGCTTAATTCAATACTAAAATACATAAACTTAAATATCCAGTTTTAATGTTTTTGATAAACGACTTAAAATTTTAAGATAATTATGATCAAATTGTATGGACATTTTTTTAATTTAAAAATAATACAATAAGTGATAAAAAATTTAAAATCTGAAATAAATTTTATTTGATTTAAATTAAGATAATACATCTGAAATCTATTTTTTAAAAATTTCAAATATTTTAAAATTAAATAATTAATTAAATAAGATTATTATATTAAAATTAAAATCAATTTATTATTTTTTTGAAAGATAATCAATTTATTATATTAAGTATAAAAAAGTTAAGGTATCTTCCTAAAATATTTTATTTTTAGCCAAGAGTTTTGGCTCAGCTTTTTATATAGGATATATGATTATTATAAAAAAAAAAAAACTGAATCTTATTGAAATTAGAAGTATAACATTGATCAATGATTAAGTAATTTTTTGCTAACATTTTATACTTTAAATATGAAAAAAAAATTCATCTTACCACACATGTCATATGTTTATATAAAATACATTTGTCTTTTTCTTTAAAAAATTGTATCCATATAAAAAATTTATACCAAAACTAATTATTTTTATAAATAATGTATATAACAACAGTACACATATATTGATAAAAAATGAGTAAAAAATTTATAAATAAAATGGGATTTTTATTTAATTTTAAAAATATATATGTCTATATTTTAAAAATTGAAAAAGATAATTGATTTAAAAAGATAATTAATTTATTTTGAAATTTTAATGCACATAAATTCCTATCTATAAAAAATTTGGAAAAAATATATTTTTTTTATTTTAGGATATTTACACGTGTTAACTTTTTAAACAATTCACATAGGATATTCTATTTGTAGTCAAATGCTTTGGCTTATATATATATATATATATATATATATATATATATATATATATATATATATAATATATATATAGACAAAAGAAAATGACTCATTCTTGAGTAGAGGAGACATGCCAAAGAGAAACCAAACAAACATATGCATACCACACATTTTCCTTAAGAATGGCATCTAGTTTAAAGAATTTTCGAACACAAACGTTAAACACAGCGATCATGGTGGGAAACCTTAAAAAACACATCCTCCGATTTCAGTACATCTTAGAAATGGATGTATGGCTGAGAAAGCTCACGAATTTATGACCTAGGTGGCATTAAGTTTTATCACAATATAAAGCACATGGGATAATAGGCTTCGTTTCGTCATTTTCTTTGGAAAAAAAGATCCCTCCTGTGCAAAATTATAGAAGATTCCTTTAAAATCAAATAATTTCATCAAACTGAGGGTTAATTAGCTTCAACTAGGGCTTTTATAAAAATCAATTTTATAAGAGTATATCTATCTCTAGCGGGACAAATCAATTTTTACTAACCAGAAAGGGTTTTTACTCTCACTCTCTCTATACATGAAGCTGGTTCAATAAATTTTATTACTTTAGCTGAAATAAAGATAGAGAAATTCTCTCTTTTCTCTCACATATAGGTTGGGAGTAGTCACCGAGAACCATTTGAACGATTCCCAAGTTGGGAACAACCCATGTGATCTAGGTATTACATGAATTAACCTCTCACCTACACCAGGTCAACTTTTATTGTGTTTTAATCTTTTGTTAGTAATTTATAGTGAACTTTATGCTAATTTCTACAGTTCGTCTCAAAGCCAAGTAATCTTAAAATCATTAACCTAACATTAAATACCCTCTAAAAGCCATGCATGAAGCTCAATTTTCGCTTTAAATTTTTGTAATTTTGGGTTACATAAAACCTATCAATATTTATGCAAAATTTAACCAAATATTAACGTTTTGTTGTTACTAAAGTTTATCAAGAAAAATATTTATTTTTTAGTTTAAAAGGTATCAAGAACGAAGGTTTTTCGTTCATATTGAGTCAAATTTTTTTTTTTTGCAAAATAAGTCAAAATAATCTCTTTAATGTTAAAATTAACTAAAATCTCACCAAGTCATTAACACGAAATTGAAACGTAGTAAAATTGACCTAGATGCGAATGAGAGCTCAATCTCGTTATACCGTATTATCGCATTGTTGAAGCCCACTCCGATTGTTTCACGTTGACTGCGCTCAAGCTTGAAATGGAGAGAAAACGGAAGAGTGAGAAGGGGTAGTGAGAGAGAGGGAGAGTGCTACTCTTATCCCTTCTCCAAAATTATTAAACTCAATGAGCCAGCTTCATATAGATAGAGGTTGAGAGTAGTGACCTTCCTCTATTAGATTTATGTATAAACTCATCCCATTATAAGTTTAATACAATATACTATATATTTAATATAATTTAATATGGTTCACACTTTATACAAAATTATATTGTTAATTAAATAATTATGCGATATTAATTAAACTTAACTTTTTTTTGATACAATAATTAAACTTAACTAGTCCACATTAATAGCGATATTTAAACATTAAATTTAGATGAAAAACAAACCTCAAGTGTGTGCAATGCTTCAATTCTTTTATCTTGCAGATAGATTTGTCCATGAGTTAAGTTGCCAGCATATTCGTGGGTTCGACTCATTGGGACTTGTTGTTTGGGCAAGATTTTGCTTGCTAAAAGCTTGTGATCTTCAAAGAATAAAAGTAATAAAATAACTAGAAAATGTCAATGAAAAGTATATTCAATTTTGGGACACGGGATGTAACTTAACTACCTAAAAAATGGTGGCATATGAAAGGAGATAATCTTAATTTTGTATTTAATTTATTCTTTAATGTTGATTACTTATTTTTTTCTTGTTTTCATCTTTTAATTTTTATTCAATGATAGGGGTAAGTTTTTTCATTATTTTTTTTTCAATGGGCAGAGTGATCTTATTTCTATTTTAATTGAATTAATCAACCGAACCAATTTAATTTAATTAATCAATCGGTTACTAATTTAATTTCAATTGATTATCAAAAATAATTGTTTGAAAAGAAAATCAGCTTGGGGTTCATATGGCACCTAACTTTGGCTTTTTTTTTTACTCTATTTCTATTTTTTTAAAACAAATTGTTTTATAATCACCAATACTCATTATTTTTTTCAAATATATTTAAGATTAGTTTCCTTTATTTATTGTAAACTAGATTTAAACTTGTGCGATGCACGGTAATTATTTTAATTTATAATAATTTTTTAAAGAATAGAATTATAAAAAAAATTATTTTGAAATTCATGTTAAATAATATATTAAAAATTTGATGTATAAATAGAATACACAAATTAAAAAATAATTCAAAATCAAATAACAATTAAAAAATTATAAAAAAAATTAAATATTACAAATCTTAAATATTTAATAAATGAATTAAATAACTACAATTTCAATGAAAACAATCCTTACTATATTAATCATTAATAGATTATTAGTTAATACTGCATATTTGAAACTGATTTATTTTTAAAATTTGAATTTAGATGATTCTAAATTAATCTTATAAAATTAATTAGTGTTGAAAACTTTATTTTTTAGGGTTTTTTAAAAAAATTATTTATAATAGTGTCAAACATAAAAGGTAAGTAATCTAAAAATGTTAATAGAAATAAAACTAAAAATAATTTATTATTTAAATTTTTTAATATTCAAATAATTCAAAATAGTTAAATATAATATTTAAGATTATATACGTTTCAATAGAATAATAATCTATATGAATAGCTAAATAATATTTCAGAATTATTTGTTAAAAACCTATTATCTTAATATCAGCGTGGGCCTATATAGGTCCAGGCCCATTTATAACTGGGCCTGAGCAAACTCTATGAATCCTAGATGCCGCCTTTAATCAGGCCCAGTTGATAATCCTATCGAAACCAGGATTACTATTGACCATCAAACCAAACAGTCAGAAAATATACGTAAAACATAAACGACCAAATCGAGCTGCCCCAACCGAAGAGCTTAGCGAAGAAGTGGAAACACTAAATCGCTGGGAAATTGAATCCATCGAGAGAGAGTTGGAGTGTAAGGAAACCAACACTCCAAATCTCACTGAAAAAGGAAAAATGCTCTCTTCTTGTCTCTAATATTTGATCTATGGACTTTGTAAGTTACTTATAGATCGAAAAAGAGAGGAAGAATGGCGAGTTATTTAGCTCAGTTTCAAACAATCAAGAGTGCTTGTGATCATCTCGTCATTGCCGGTAAATCTTTTTTATTTGAATAAACTCTTTAGGTTTGGGTTTATCCTTTTTTTGGATTTCTTATTTTGTTGTTGGGTGGGTGGGATCCGGTGATGTGTTTACTGTTAGATTTCTTATGTTAACATTGTAAAGTTTGATGTTAGTTGTTGGTGATTTGAGGTTTTTAGTTGAATTTGTGAAGTGGATAGTTTAGTTTTTGAAGTGAGGGATCGGCTTGAAATGTGGAGTTATGTCGAATGGGTAGTTGGAGGTGATCAATTGGTAAATGTTGTTGCTTTGAGCGTTTTAGTTGAATTTATGAAGTGGGTTCTTCAATTTTCTGACTGAGGTTTTGGTTAGACGCGTGGAGAGTTACTTGAAAACGTATATGAACTTCGTTAGCTTGTATAAATGTCAGTGATCCTTTTGACTGATGGATTGGCTAGAAGTGTGAAATACAGAAAATTTTGGAGATATGATTTATGGATGGTTAATGCAGCAATTCCAAGTTTGCTTCTTTTCAAGATGTTTTTATATTAATAATAATCGGTGAACCATGTGTTGTGTCACGAGCTATGAACTTTAGTTGAGTAATATGCGGCACCTGTTGTGCGTGTATGTGGGCCGTGACATTAGCATGAGCTGGCAGAAATTTGTTATGGTATTCTCCTTGGTAAACATTTCTATTTAACTATTGCCTATGAACTGCTTTACAGTTGAAGATGTCAGTGACTTGTGGCCTACTGTCAAGAATAGTTTTGAAGAGCGGCTTCCATTCAAAAGAGCTTCCTTAAATAACAAGACCCGCAACTCTGTGTTTGTGGAGAATCTTCCTGCTGAGTTCATATTAACCACTGATGCTAGATTGCGTAGCCGATTTCCTCAGGAGCAATATTTATTTTGGTTTCGAGAGCCATATGCAACTCTGGTTCTTGTTACATGTGAGGTACATACATCTCTTTATAATCTATATTGAAGATCAACAAGAAAAAAAAAATTTAGATTTATAAACTTATGACGGCAATTTGAGGAAAAAGCAGTTCTTATATCTTTTTTTTTTTTTTAACTCTGAGCTTCATACTTCACCTGAGCCCGTATAATAACACCTAGTTGTCTGGCGAACCTTTCCTTCCCATAGTTAAAACAGTGCAAGAACATTATCTTCCCACCTAATGTTCTTTTTATCATGTTGCACTTTAGTTAATTAAAAGCCCTTCTGTTTGAGAGTTCTAAATGTTAGGGAAAACTATGCTTTCATGTGCTTGCATATGCACATAATTTCTATTGCAGGATAGCACCAATTGTCCTGCGCTTGTTTTATTCTATCTTGAATCTGAATGAATAAATTAAAAAAAAAATCCTTACCACAATCTGTTTTGATAACTGAGTCTTGGATTATCACTTTTTAGCCGTTTGGAAGTACTTGTAAAAAGCAGTGGCTTATGAAAAGTATTAGTACTAGAAATCAAAAGGAAAAAAAAGATCGATTTTAGCTTTAGAGTTTTGAACTTTTAAATTTACACAGACTTTTCTTGATAGCTATGGTTCTTTTTTTCTTTTTATTTTTGTTTTACTAGTTTTTGGCTTAATCTTCTTCTTCTTTGTTTTTATTTTAAATTTTTTATATATGTGCTTATTGTTTTATTCACATTCATTGTCTCTAGGATCTTGATGAGTTCAAGACCATTCTTAAACCGTCCCTGAAATTAATTGTCCAAAATGATGAGTGTGAATGGTTTATTGTATTTGTGTCTAGAGCTCATCCAAACAATGATCATGCCACTAAAATGGCAAAGAAAGTATATGCGAAACTTGAAGTTGATTTCAGCTCCAAGAAGAGAGAGAGGTAAGCTTGCAGCTCTCTGCAGCTTGTATATACTCTCTGATGCCATGAGTATTGGTTATGCTGCTGCCAATGACTTTAGCATTAAGTAATGCTGTATGGGTAGGAGTCGGGTCTTTGGTTTAGTTCTTAAAAATGGCTATAGAATATGTTGTAAACTTTTTCTGATTTTACCCCCTTCTTAGGAGTGTTGTTTTATATTCTGGCATTCCTAAAGATTTATTTGTTGGTATATTAAACTTTTTTTTCCTTAGCATACAACTTGATGCTAGGATGTTGCACCCATGTTTGCAAATCTTTGGAAAAGAAAAATGTGGTGAAACTTTGAAAGTAGCACCCTCAGGAAACTGGTGTTTGACTCTTCCTTTGTCATGTTCTAATATTCTAAAACCGTGCTTCACTTAGGTGCTGCAAATTTGATGTACATGGTCCTGAAGCTAATTTTTGGGAAGACTTAGACTTCCAGGATTAGGGAGTCTATCAGAAATACATTGGATGGACGTATGCAATTCTATGAGGATGAGATACGCAAGCTTACTGAACAACGTTTCATGCCAATTTGGAACTTCTGTAATTTTTCTATATTTTTAACTACTTTTTTTATTGATAATTCAATTTTATATTATATTCACGTAAATTAATCATATTAAATCTCTAGATTAATAAAAATGTATAACTATTTATACAATAATAACAAAATTCTAACTGTTAAAAATAGTTAAATATAGATATGACTAGATTTTTAAATTTAATAGTTTGTTTATATAAATTTTAATGATACATGAAGTTATAAAATTTATGTAAAATAATTTATTTTAAATTGGTGTAACTTGATGCCTCATCTTTTTTCAAACCCAAGTTGAATTCAAATTATTAAGAATTTTAATTAAATCAATTATAAATTTTTGTGATTTTAAATTTAAATTATTTGAAGATTGAATTATTTTAATTTCAAGTTATTTTCGAATAATTTTGAATTGGTTAAAATAACTAAAAAGATCCTAAATTTTACTGAGTTACCTAAATAAGTTCATGTACTTTTATTGTACTTAAATAAGTTTTTGACTTCAAAATTATATTCAAATAAGCTATTAGCTTTTAATTTGTATAAAAAAAAAAGTCTTCTATCTTTTATTTGTGTCAAAATATACCTTTTTCATAAATTAAAAGATAAAGACTTATTTAAAAACAATAAAAATATAAAAGCTTAAAAAAAGTAGACAATTCATGGAATTTTTTTAATATTTTAACCTTTTAAATTCCAATGGGATATTGGGTTCAAATTTCGAATTCATTATGCTACATTTATTTATATATTTAGAATACTTCTAAAGTTTAAGTATAATGTTTTGAGTTATTTTTTGAGGTTAAGCTTATCTAAATTGGACGGTGATTGATAGTGTTTGTTGTGATAGTGTATGTTACTATGGCGGAATGTCATGCAGGGGATTAGCTTGTGTGTATGCGGTGGATAGAGTTGATTTAAGATAAGATGAGAAAATATAGTCCACATAAAGCAAACTGGCTAAGCTGTAAAAAATAATAATTTAATCATTTTTGACTTCAAAAAAAAAAACAAATCGAGTCAAAGTTATTCTAAATTTTATATTTTTTCTATATTTCTAACAATTTTTTTTATTGATAATTCAATTTTATATTCTATTCACGTAAATTAATAGTATTAAATTTCTAGATTAATAAAAATGTATAACTATTTATACAATAATAACAAAATTCTAACTGTTAAAATATATTAAAAATATAGATATGACTAGATTGTTAAATTTAATAGTTTGTTTATATAAATTTTAATGATACATAAAGTTGTAAAATTTATGTAAAATAACTTATTTTAAATTAGTGTAACTTGATGTCTCATCTTATTTCAAATTCAAGTTGAATTCAAATTATTATGAATTTTAATTAAATCAATTATAATTTTTTGTGATTTTAAATTTAAATTATTTGAAGATTGAATTATTTTAATTTCAAGTTATTTTCGAATAATTTTGAATTGGTTAAAATAACTAAAAAGATCCTAAATTTTACTAATTTACCTAAATAAGTTCATGTACTTTTATTGTATTTAAATAAGTTTTTGACTTCAAAATTATATTCAAATAAGTAGACCTGGCAATTCGTGTTCACAATTCGTTTTCGTGTCATGTAAAATCGTGTTCGTGTCATGTAAAACACGAAAATTTCGTATCAAAATGTGTGTCGACATGAAAAAGTCAATATGTTATTTTTAGCTTTTACCATATTCATATATTAATTTTACTTAATTTTAACTCTGTGTTATCTCGTGTCATTTATTCGTATTGTGTTTGTATCGTGTAATCGTGTCGTGTTTGAGATTACCAGGTCTACAAATAAGCTATTAGTTTTTAATTTGAATAAAAAAAGTCTTCAATCTTTTATTTGTGTCAAAATATACCTTTTTCATAAACTAAAAGATAAAGACTTATTTAAATACAATAAAAATATAAAAGCTTAAAAAAAGTAGACAATTCATGGAATTTTTTTAATATTTTAACCTTTTAAATTCTAATGGGATATTGGGTTCAAATTTCAAATTCATTATGCTACATTTATTTATTTATTTAGAATACTTCTAAATTTTAAGTATAATGTTTTGAGTTATTTTTTGAGGTTAAGCTTTTCTAAATTGGACGGTGATTGATAGTGTTTGTTGTGATAGTGTATGTTACTATGGGGGAATGTAATGCAGGGGATTAGCTTGTGTGTATGTGGTGGATAGAGTTAGAGGTGGTAAAAATTGGCTCGAGCCCAAAACCCACCTAAATCTGCCTGAGATCGAACCGAGACCAGCCCGAATTGACCAAAAAAGTCAAAGACCCGTAACCTAAAATGCCCATAACCGAAAAGGCTCGGAACCGAAAAAACTTGAACCTGATACAACCCGAAACCGAAAAAACTCGAATCTGATACAACCTGAACCCGACATAACCTGAGCCCGATACGATTCGAAACCGAGACCGACTCGAACTGAAAATCCAAAAAAACTGAATTTATAACCCGAGAAAACCCGAATTATAATTGTATAATTATTATTTTAAAATAAATAAATAATTGATACACTTTTCTAATTAAAAAGTTTAAAATTTTGAAAACAATTATTATTTATTATACAATTTTATCAATTATATATTACCAGCATAATAAATATTGAATCTTTTTAATTAAATTAAATTAATTTAAAAACTATAATATATGATATCAAATAATCTTTAATATTATCCTTATTGCATTTATAATAATAAATATATTATTAATTTGACATTTGATTTTATTATAAAAATCATTTTAACATTTTATTATTTTTATTTATAATAAAATTTTAATTTTAATACAATAATAAATCAAATATATAAAAATTATATAATTTCAATATTTGTTTGAAACTTTGAATTTGATATTTTGTGCAACACATTAAAAATATTTTTAATAAAATTAAATTTAAACTATATTTTCTTAAAATTTCAAGTATAGAAAGATATTAAATTTAAATTAAAAAAAAACCTAATCTTAAAATTAAAATTCAAGTTTTTAAGATTAGAAAAAGTTAAGTAATTAAATTAAACAATACAAGTACAATTTTTTTATACTTGGGTATCATTAAAA
This sequence comes from Heritiera littoralis, assembly GCA_031772115.1. Taxonomy (NCBI): domain Eukaryota; kingdom Viridiplantae; phylum Streptophyta; class Magnoliopsida; order Malvales; family Malvaceae; genus Heritiera; species Heritiera littoralis. The sequence continues at coordinate 161,020 of JAPDPK010000143.1, read as the reverse complement.
GAGAAAATTATAGTGGTAATTTTATTTTTAGCCTTAAAACAAAAGACATTAAAAAATCAAGCTAGTGATAATTAATTATTTATTATATTATAATAATCTTATACATGAATAAACTAATTTGGTATCTTATAATAATAATTTGTATATTATATTATAATAATCTTTTAAGAATAAATTATGTAATCTCTTAGGGGTCGTTTGGTATCGTTTCCTGTTTTCTGTTTTATGTTTTCTGTTTTTGAAAATTCTGTTTTTGTTTTATTTTGTTTTGTTTTCAATTTCTGAAAACAAAAAACATGTTTGTTTCATATTGTTACGTTTTGAAAACAAATATTTAAACTGATTTAGATATAATAATTCAATTCACAAAAAAATTTTAAAAATTAAATAAAAATAATATATTTATTAAATAATAATATGTAGATAATATTAAATAATATTATTTTATATTATTTAATACTAATATTAAATATTTTTATTTAATCATATAAAAATTTAGTATTATTTAAATAATGTTATAATTAAATATAATATTAAATAAAATAATATTATTGAATTTAATTGTAATAATCATAAATTATATTTAATAATAATTTTTATTTAATTGAAATAATAATATTACATTATTAAATAAAATATTTAACTAATTAATTTATAATAAATTATATAGTTATTAAAATATATTATATTTAATATAAATAATATTATTTAATGTTAAGTATTTACTTATTTAATAATATTAAATTATTTAATAGTAGCAGTGATATATTTTAAATTTTAGATAGAATATAATATTAAATAATAATATTATTTAGTAAAATAAAAATTAATTATATTATATAATAATATTAATTATTAGCATATCAAAATTATAATAACTGATATTATTTAAAATATTTAATATATTCAATAAATTATTATAAAAGTTTAAATTAAATAATATTATAATATTATAATATTAGAATTCAATGTTGTGACGACCAGTATCATGTGGGGCCGGTCGCACTCAACCGTATTGTCCGCTCTGGATTCTAGAAGTGGCCCCCGTCAGTTCCGCTGACGTGGCACTTAGGTCCTCACGGATTTATTTCGCGTCCGCCGCTACTCGAACCCCTTACCACTTGTAAGTGTCGAGTAACGACTCCAATGGTTAGTCGTTACTCGACACTTACAAGTGGTAAGGGGTTTGAGTAGCGGCGGACGCGAAAGAAATCCGTGAGGACCTAAGTGCCACGTCAGCGGAACTGACGGAGGCCACCTCTAGAATCCAGAGCGGACAATACGGTTGAGTGCGACCGGCCCCACATGATACTGGTCGTCACAGATTCAAACCCAAGATTTACAATATGACACAACTCATCTTTAACCACTAGGTCAAGAGGTTGTTGACAATTCAAAGATGATTTTTAGTAGTTGGAGTTTGTGGACAAAAAAATTAATTAGTACAGAAGTCTAGATGCTTCCAAGGTAGAAGTTTACTGTAGACACCTAATTTTGTCCGGATTTTACAAATTATTTTGATAAAATTTTGTTATTATTTTTATTATTTTCTTTTATTTTCATTTATTTTCATTTTTCTGGTTTATTTTGTTATTGCTCATATTACTATTATTATTAGTTTTATTACTATTATCTCTTCTAATATCATTATTATTATTATTATTATTATTATTATCTTTTATTAATATTATTATTATTTATTATTATCATTATTATTATTATTACTATTATTATTATTGTTATTGTGTTTATTATTATTATTATGTATTTCATATTTTTATTATTATTATTATTGATATCTTAATATTATTATTATTATCTTTTATTAATATTATTATTATTATTATTATTATCATTATTATTACTACTATTATTATTATTGTTATTGTGATTATTATTATTATGTATTATTATTGATATCTTAATATTATTATTATTATTATTATTATTATTATTATTATTATTATTATTATTGTCATCATCATCATCAGTCCCGTTTGTCACAGAAGCATTAAATGCTTCAGATACCAAATCCCAGATCTGCCGGTGCCTACTCCAACGCCGGCGCCTCATCCTCCAGCCCAGATCCAGGAACCCCATCCCGTGAATCCCGCCAACAGAAGCCTACCGATTCGGTGATTCTGAAAGGCTAGGGGGAGCTTCAACGTTGTTTAAAAAGACCCCAAGCAGAGATTTCGGAGTTTTTTTCTTCGGACAGAAACAGAGAGAAAAAAAAAGGGAACCGAAAGCCAAAGAAAAAACTCCCATTATCACAACCACCATCGTCACCACCGAAACCCCCCAAACACCACCACCCAAGCCAAAGCAAACCCCCTAACCCAGATCTAAAACCCGAGAAACCTTAGAACCCGAGAAACCCAGATCCCAGATCTGAGATCTAAGTCCCGTTCGTACCTACAAAAACGAAAACAAACCAAACAACAACAACCAGAGACCACAACACGATTCAACAACCAGATCCAACCCAAAAAAAAAAAACAAACAAACAAACACAAAAAAAAAAGGGAAAAAAGGGGCTTTCGGAGAGTAGATCTTTAGGGTTAGAGGGATTTTTAGGGTAAACGGAGCCCAGATCTGAGGAGAGGGAGTCGAAGGAAGGGTTTTTAGGCCATCGGGAGCATCACCGGCGACCGGCGCACGGCGGCACACGGTGGCCGGAAATCGCCCGTAGGGGAGAGGGAGGCTGAGAGAGTTTGGGATTTTTTTTTAGAAGCCGGTGAAAATGAGGAAAAAACAAAAAAATGGGGCTTTTATAGAGCACCAAAACGGTGCGTTTTGAGCTCCTGACCCGCGCGCCGACCCGCGACCCGACCCGAGATCCGCGCGACCCGCGCGCGACCCGCGCTCCGTCCCGACCCGATTTCCGACCCGGGTCCGTTTGGTATATTTCCTTTTCTTTTTTTGTTTTACTTTTATTTATATGTTTATTTGTTAGTTATGGCAAAATAATAATAATAATAATAAATATAAAACAGAAAATATAATAAAGTAAAAAAAAAAATAAACAAATAGTATAAAAATAGAATAAAATAAAATGAATACATGGTTTTAAAAGGAAAGACAAATTAATATAAGATATGTAAAATAAATAGTTTTAAAGTATATAGATTTCATAAGAAATACATATATTAATAAATATAAAAAATATGTATAAATATATGGTTTAAAATGCATGTAAATAAATGGGTAAAATACATACATATAAATATATAAAATGTATGGCTTTAAAGCATATGAATATATTATAAATAAATATATAAAAATGTATATGGATAAATTATATAAAATGGAAATTAAATTTTGTTAGATAAGTGAAATGTGGGTTAAGGAAAAAACAATAATAATAAATGAAGAATAATAATAAAATAAATGAATAAAATAAGCATAGAATAATTCCGATGATGAGATATCGTAGAAGTCACAAGTAGTGATTCTTCGAGTATCTCTAGGTGAGAGGAATTTATCGAACGTCGCCAAAAGTATTGGGATATTCGATTCAATTTCTCAAGATTCAAATTCGTGTTTATTTTAAAAATATATAATAATATATTTTGTAATAAAGAATATTTAGAAAAATACTAATGAAAATTAATAAACACAAAAGAGGTAATGGAAATAGGAGAAAAAAATTAATAAAAGATAAAAGGGATTTTAGATATATAGGAATACAAAATAATTAAACCAATAGAAAAAATATAATTTTTCAAAGATGATTAAATTAACTAAATGAATGGTAAAAGGATTTTAATAAAAGATGACAACAAAAGGATTAAGTTAATAAATCTAAATAAATAAAGACAAGAATTAAAGGAGTTAGAATAATTCATAAGAGGTAAAAGCTATTATCCGATGATGGGATGTTACGGAAGTCACAAGTAGTGATTCCTAACTGATCCCTAGGTAAGAGAAATTTCACTAAATGTTGCCAAAAGTATTGGAATATTTAGTGTGGTTTTTCAATACATAAGCTTTTATCTTAAAAATATTTAATAATAAATATAAACAAATAAGATCAACAAAAATAACAAAACAAATAAAATAACAAAATGAAAATAAACAATGAATACGCTAAATAAGAAAGTAAAAATCTATATGCATTATATATTTGCATCATATGCTTCAAATGTTAATATTAAAGAATGGAATTCGTCCGATGATGGGATGCTACGGAAGTCACAAGTAGTGATTCCTAGCCGATCCCTAGGTAAGAAGAGTCTGCTAAATGTTGCCAAAAGTATTGGAATATTTAGTGTGATTTTTCCAATAAACGAATTTTCATTTTTTAAAAGTAAAAAAGTCAAATAATGTAAAGAATAAAGAAATAATAAATGAATCAAATGGACATGCATACGCATCATTATCTGTTTGCACCGCATGCATTCATGTGAATTAAATAATGTGGGTCCCACCGATGATGAGATTCTATAGAAGTCACAAGTAGTGATTCTTTAGAAATCTCTAGGCAAGGAGAATTATTTCAAATGTCGCCAAAAGTATTGGGATATTCGATTTAATTTTTCAATAAAAGGGATTCACGCTACTTTTAAAATAAAACTTATTTTAAAATATATAATGCTTTATTCAATTACACAAAAAATGTGAACCTTCCGAGGATGAGATTTTATAGAAGTCACAAGTAGTGATTCTTTAGAAATCTCTAGGTGAGGAGAATTATTTCAAATGTCGCCAAAAGTATTGGGATATTTGATTTAATTTTTCAATAAATGGGGTCCATGTTAATTCTCAAAGGAAGTTCTTAAACATACATGAAATAATAATTTTTAAGCCAATACACAAGTTTTCTAAATAAGCAAATTAGTGTTAAACCAAGACTCTTTTATTAAAATCAAAAGATACCACGTAGTTAGGATGGTACCGTTTTCTAACGGGCGTTGTGGGGGTGCTAATCCTTCCCCACGCGTAACCGTACCCCCGAACCCGATTTTTGTTTTCGCAGACCAAAAATTTGTCTTTTTAATAAAACTTAATTAATTTTGATATTTTGTTAAAAAGATAAATATTTTTAGGTGACCAATCACACCTAGTTAAAAAAGATTGGTGGCGACTCCATTTTTGTTTTTAAACACCTTTTTCGAAAATCGTCGAGCGCGAAGCCGTTACGACATTTACAATAGCAGAAGTGTTTTCATTTCTTGCAAATGCAATGCAAGATTTAAAACTTTTTCAACATCTATTACGTCTTCGAGTATTTTACTTGTAATTCTTTTTATGATAATTAATCAATTATAAATAAAAATTATGTGCTGATCCATCATTTACAAGTGCCAACTTTATGTATTATTTTGATAGATCTCACACGACTTTAAATTTTGATTAATTAATTATAATGTAATAATTATAGATGATATGTTCTCTTTTATTATTGTAGATAACTATATTCTTCATTGGTCCACTCCCAATGTTTTCAAAATCATCCCAACCAAATTTCTCAATATATATATATATATATATTATACAATTCCCATTTATTAAATTTTAACTTTAATTTAGCATTTCTATTATATTTTTATTTAACTATATAAAATTAAATTAATTATTACATTCAAAATTATAAAATATTTATAATTTATAAAATTTTAAAATAATTTGACTAAGCCCGCTAAGCTCGCCCGATTAAAACCGGACCGAACCCGAAATCGGACCGAAACCGAAAAAACCAACAACTGAAAAAACCCGAGATAAAAAAAACCCGCAACCGAAAAAACCCGAGACTAAAAAAACCCGCAACTAAAAAAATCCAAGAGCGAGAAAACCCGCAACCAAGAAAACCCGTAACCAAAAAAATTTGTAACAAAAAAAATCCAGACCGAAACCTACCCGAACCCGCCTGTTTGCCATCTCTAGATAGAGTTGATTTAAGATAAGATGGGAAAATATAGTCCACAGAAAGCAAACTGGCTGACCTGTAAAAAATAATAATTTAATCATTGTTGACTTCAAAAAAAAATCGAGTCAAAGTTATTCTAAATTTTATATTTTCTCTATTATTACAGGTCATATCTAATATTCAAAGTTAGTCTTGATTTGGTACTCTCTCCCGATCTGCAAGTGTTTTACCCCCGAATGTTTGTTGTGTATCGGCATTTTTGGGAAGAGCCAATTACTAATTCTAGATTCAAGCGGCATTTCACCCAAAATGGTAATCTTTAAAGATATTCTACAAGCATTTTTTTTTTTTACATTAGTTTCTTTAGTTTATGCATTTACTGGCGTAGAATATAAATATTATATATATATGATTTGTTTATAGTAAAGTTACATATATATATTTATATGATTTGGTTTGCAGAAATGAATAAAGGAGAAATGAAATATATATTTTGTGAGAATAGAAAATAAAAGGAATATAGGGGAATGCGTATTTTGTTGTTTGATTGATAAAATGAAATAATTATTTTGAATTTATTTTCAGTTTGGTTGACAAGAATAACATCAAAGAATCAAGAAGAATTAAATCATAAAATATCCAAAATACCTTTATATCTTAATTTATCAATTTTTGTATTTTTCTTCCATTTTTTTATTTTTTAAATCTTAAGAAAATATCCAATATACCTTCATTTATCAAATTTCTTTATATTTTAATCCATGCATTATTGTCCAAATACCGTTATTTTATAATTTATTAAAAATTTTTAATACTTTATCCATTTTCTTATATTTTGTTTTCAAATCATAAGAAAATTTTCAAAATACCCATATTTTTTTTTAATTTATCAAATTTTGTTTATATTTTTTACCCATTTTTATTTTTTTAATCTTAAAAAATCCAAAATACTCTTATTTATTAAATTTATCAAATTTTCTTGTTTAATCCAAAAAAATCTAAAATACCCTTATCTACCAAATTTATCAAAAAAAATTATTATATTTTTTCCTATCCATTTCTTATGTTTTCTTTAATTTTTTTTATTCTTTAGTCTTAAAAATATATCTATTTTCTATCCATTTTCTTACGTTTTATTTTTTAATCTTATGTCAATTTTACTTAATATTTTAATCTAATATTCTTCTTTAATTTTTTAATAATTGAATAGAATATCCAATTTCTAGTACAAGATCAATAAAAGCCAAATTCTATTTTAATGGTTCATAACTTCTAATTCAAATTATAAGGCATTCGAATACCTTTAAAGGGTATTCAAATGCCCTAAGACTGGGTACACAGAAAAAAGAGCCCTAGGTTCATAGTGACCCTTTGAGACCCACTCTTATCAGCCATAATCCACTAAAATGTACATATATACCCGAGTCTAATACCATAAATTGAACCTAATTTCATGGGTACAAGTAGATTTGCTTTCTGGGGTGTGAGTCTCGCCACCAACAAAGCATTGTTATGACAGTGCTCCCGTTGGCCTTGAATGTCACAAACACATTGAGTGTAGGACCATCTTGCAAACTTACAAGGATGCCTAATCATGTGCAGTAAATTTAGATACGTACAATCAAGTTTAGTAGATTTATGTTTTCTATTTTGTAACAAGTTATTGCAACGACAATACACATAGGAGCAAGGAAAGGATAAAATATTGTAGGCTTATAATATAATTACACTAAACATAACATGTGAAACATATGATGCTAACAAGAAGAATCAATAAACATAATTTTATGAATTGTCTTCATAAGACATTTCCGACCACAATATATTGCAAATCACATGTTTGGAAGTTTTAGTAAACCATGTAAAATTTTCCTTTCCCATTCAATTGCAAACCAGATAAAATTTTTGCTTGGAATAAAAAGTAAGTGTCATGTTACAATTTATAACTCAATCCAAAGTAAGCTTCCCTGTTGTACAGTTATAAGTAGTTAGAGTCCTATAATTTTTGAAGCTTGCCTCATTACAGCTAATTGTAGAACAACGAAAAAGGATTAGGGAAATTAAGAAGCATCACATCACCAAACTTTTTCAACATCCAAAAAATATTGCATGAGATTAGATCAAATAGCAATGAGGTGAAATACATATATATATATATTTATATATATATATATATGTTATTTTATACAATAAAGTAACATGATACTAAAGTAATTTGCACAACTCTTGGGATTGCGCTATGGACGAGTGGTCTTGGTAGATCAAATTTGAGACACGCTTGGAATCTAGAAAAATTTGAGACATTTCTTACCAAGTGAAAAAGAAAAAAATGGCTCCCCCCGAGTCCCCGGAGAATTGGTATTCTAGAGGTGCGCGAAAGGTCAATTTTGTAAAAGCTTGATTCTTTGTACCAAACAATTGAATACATGGGCCATATAAAATTGGAGCTAAATGGAAATAATTTTCAGCTTAACCAAACATGATGTTAAAGTATTAAAATTTTGTAATTGCTTATTTTTTATAATAAATTTTAATTTGCTTTGCCTCGTAATTTTTTTCATATAAAAGAACTTTTCATGTCCTAGTTGGTGTGGTTTTTATTTTGCGATTTATCATCTGCGTAATATTTATTGATTTATCATATTAATTGGTGGATTGATTTAACTTATTTGAGTTGATTATTATTATTATTGGCTTATGATTTTTGTTGTCCATTGCTATGATTATTTATACTGCGATATTTGTTTCAGCTGTGTTTTCAGTGGAGGCCCCCGAGAAAATGTTAATCAGAGATTGCTAGAAAATCATCTTAGTCCAGAATTGAAGAAGCGAGAACAGCAAAAAGGAAACCATACAACTTTTGAGTTCTGTCAATGCAGAATAATTGTCCATTCAGAATATGACTCAACATTGTCTGTTCTGTTGAAAGAATATTTTGTAGGACGTGATACATATACCTTGATGCACATAGGATTAAAATGCCATTGGTTGATAAAGGCATTGGATCATTGAGTAGAGAAGTTACAAAACCTTTGAGTAGAACTTCTGAGAAAGTGTAGCCGTCCCCATCCTTGTACATGACATCCATTACACGTGCAAGATTAACAATACGCGTGAGGAGTGGCATTGGGACACTGGTCGGATGGAGACATTCATCATTTATATCCTTCCATGCCTCACAAACTTGTCGGTAAAATTCATCTACTGCTTCTTGTCTCGTGGTGCCATGTTGTTTCATGTAACATTCTACACTCGAAGCTACATGCTCTCGCTTTTGCTCAAACTGCATAAGCAGAAGTTTTAGAGTTAAAACTCATGAGGGAAGAAAAGGAAAGAAAATTTGAAGGAAAACAAAAACTAAAGTAGAAATTATGGACCTCAAGGGAGACTATGTCATTAGAGAGTTTGCAAATTACAGAAGCGGCTATAGCCATTTTGGGGTAACTAAGTATCCAATCAAAAGCATCCTTGGTAACAATATCTCCCATTCCAACAAAAGACGTGGTTGCTAGAAGTGCGTAGCCTGATGTCACTAATCCAACTTCCATGTATTCTTCCATTGTTGGAACATATTTGTGGTGAAGCCATTTGGCTTCAATCAAGTAAGCTCTCGCCATATTTTTCATCTGTGGAGAGTAAATAAACTCATCCTCAAAGAACTGAACAAATTAAATTTTTTTTTTGTGAAAAGAAAGCAGTAAATGTTTTATCAGATTGAAAGCAAACAGCTCACTGCTTCTCTAGCATAGTCCATCCGGTACAATTTACCGAGCATGCATTCTTCAATTTCATTGTAAACATCCAGGAGAGCCTTGTAGTAAACCTTCATATACTCTGGCAGATACTCCATTGCAGTGATATCCCAACTGAAAACAAAGTAGCCAATAATTAGAAACTAATTTACACCTTTAGGTGGATAAAAAAATACCAAGGAACGAGTTCAGATGTTGAACATCTCAATTGCTTGAGTAAAGAGCACGAGTTCTTCAATTGTTCCTTGTGCATCGTAGATGTCATCTAGAACGGAAGTCATGGATATTACTTTAGTCAATATTTTTCTGCCAAGAAAATATTCTGGCTCAAAGTAAACTCCTAGATCCCAGAAGTAGCTTTCTGTTTTTCTGTCTCTAGCAAATGATAGCTTCCTCGGAACATCTATGTCTTTCCACCACCTAAACAACATGAAAAACCAACCCAATTACGTATTTAATCTGATAAATTCAATTAATCCATTCCTACTAAGCTTGTTTTATATGTTTCAGAAGTTACCTTGTTATGTCACGAAGTTCCTCCTGGTGTTGTGATCGTAAAATGTTGAAATCTAACTTTGCAAACCTTAACAGAACTTCATTGTGTAGAGGATCATCCTGGAATGAGAACATGTATCGCTTGGCTTCAAGCCTTGGTAAGTTTTTATGGAGAGGTTGCCTTAATGCATGGCTTATCTGTTCTGAAAGAGAAGAGGCTGAGGTTGCGACAATGGACTGAAGGTGAGTGGTAGTGAAAGCAAGTGCTTCTTCTAGTATATCTTCTCCATGAATCCTTAAATGCGTGACTTCATACAAGCTTAACATTCCTCGAACATCGCAGGTAAGTGATTCCTTGAAATTTCCTTGACCATCCTTAAACTTTTCAAACATGTCTGCCCAAATTAAAATCCAACAAAAAGATGAGTTGACGGTTGTTCAGTTGCATGACAAAAGGTGTTCCAGGTTAGAACAAGACAAAATTGCTAGTCTCAAAGCCACAACTTTTTTTAATCATGTTTTAAAAACAAATTCGGTTCTGTCATGCTCAAAGCAGACTTAGTACCAGAAAACTAACGGACATACCACATGAAATTCTATAGCCATGTTGTCTGAGTAACCGAAATCGAAGAGAAATGCTGTAAAGGCTATCATGGTTATCCTGGTCACAGTTGTTGGAATCGATAGTTTTAATTTGTTGTAAGATCTCATCAATTTCGCTTTCAAATGGTAAGACACACCCAAGCGTTGAACTGAATCAATCAAATCAAGTTTTGTTATGGTAGGTTTATCAGAAACTGCCAATAGCATCTGCCTCACTTCCTCCTTCAGCTTTTGGTGCTCTACTCTGTATTCAGTTTCCTGGACAAAAAGAATGTTGCATTAGCCAGTGATCTTCAAAGGATATTAAAAGCAATAAACTAACTGCAAAATGTTAACATAAAGTATATGCAATATGCGGATACGAAATGTAACTTAACTACCTCAAAGTTGGAGGCATGTGTAAGGAAATAATCACCCCAAATATCAGGACTAAAACCTGCTGACCGACGATTGTTATTGGTTTTGGAACTTGGGGAAGGAGCAAGAGCAGCTGCTGAAACCTGAACAGACATTCTTCTGGTACTACTTTGGCTAACTTGGCTATGTTGGGGTGATGAAGGAGCTTTTTCGACTAAATAAATTTATAGGCCTTTTGAAGGTAGGTAGCATCGTGACATAAATGAAAATGACTCCTCTTTGAGTGCGAGGGACATGCCGAAGAGAAAACAAACAAACATATGTATGCCACACATCTGTCTATAATCTATAACCATTATCTTTTAATTTGAGAATTCATCTAGAATATCCATATTTGTGCCCAATGTTGCATCATCATGCGCTCCAACAAAAGGCAAATCATTATACAAAAACAAAAATCCTTTAAAAACGTGTTTTGTTTTTATAATTTTTTAAGCCTCCATTTTTTTTGGTTTTTTAATTTTTTTAATTAAGCCCATCAATCAAAATTGTTCATCTTAAACCTCTAATTTTATCACATAACACTTGTTTATTGTTATAACTTTTTTAAGACCATCAATCTTTTTAACTCTCTAATATTTTTTATTTGAGCGTGACAATAATTTTTTTATATTATAGATTTATTTTAAATTTAGATCTAAAGTAATATTTTAATTTGACTACTCATCTTGAATATCCAATTTTTGTGCCAAATGTTGCATCATAATGGGCTCCAACAAAAGGTCAAATCATTATAAAAAACAAAAATCCTTTAAAAACGTTTTCTTTATAATTTTTTAAAGCCTTCAATTTTTTTTAATTTTTTAATTAAATTCTTCAATCGAAACTATTCATTCCAAATATCTAATTTTATCACATGTCACTTGCTTATTGGTGTAACTTTTTTTAAGACCATCAATCTTTTTACCTCTTTAACTTTATATTTGAGCATGAAAATAATTTTTTTATATTATCAATTTATTTTAAATTTAGATCTATTATTAATGGTAAGGTGAGAAATTTATTAATTATATATAAAAATAATTTCAAAAGATTGTTTGGCTATCAGTAGTGAGTTTTTTACTCATCACTTGATTTTTTAAAAATATTTTTATTAATATTTATTAATTATGATAATAAATTTTAAAAATATCGCATCAATCTCTAAAGAGATTGTTTAATCGAAAATTTATTTGTATTTATTATTAAGGATTTGACATTTTTTTAAATTTGTTTATTAATGAAGTATCAAATATTGATACATTAACATTTATATACGATCAGTATATTATATATAAACTCATACTTAATACTTAAGTAATGCTTGCAAATACATGTGATTCATATATTTTTCAAAGAATCCATATAAATTATACCTACAAATATGTTTATGCAATTTGTAAACGATTAAATTTTATCTATTTAATTTTAATAAGTAATAAAATATAAATATTTTTAATTTATCAAATTTTCTTTATATATTTTACCCATTTTTATGCTTTTTTAAATAAAAAAAATCTAAAATACCCTTATCTAGCAAATTTATCAAAAAAATTTTATATTTTTTCCTATCCATTTTCTTATGTTTTCTTTAATTTTTTTTATTGTTTAGTCTTTAAAATATATCTATTTTCTATCCATTTTCTTATGTTTCTTTTATATTTTTTTAATCTTATGTCAATTTTACTTAATATTTTAATCAAATATTCTTCTTTAATTTTTTAATAACTGAATAGAATATCCAATTTCTAGTACAAGATCAATAAAAGCCAAATTCTATTTTAATTATTCATAACTTCTCATTCAAATTATAAGGCATTCGAATACCTTAAAAGGGTATTCAAATGCCCTAAGACTGGGTACACTTAAAAAAGAGCCCTAGGATCATAGCGACCCTTTATGACCCACTCTCATCAGCCATAATCCACTAAAATGTACATATACACCCAAGTCTAATACCATAAATTAAACCTAATTCCATTGGTACAGGTAGATTTGCTTTCTGGGGTGTGAGTCTCGCCAACAAAGCATTGTTATGACAGTGCTCCCATTGGCCTTGAATGTCACAAACACATTGGGTGTAGGACCATGTTGCAAACCTACAAGGATACCTAAAGCAGTGGCAAAATCATGTGCAGTAAAATTAAATACGTACAATTAAGTTTAGTAGATTTATGTTTTCTGTTTTGTAACAAGTTATTACAACGACAATATACATAGGAGCAAGGAAAGAATAAAATATTGTAGGCTTATAATTTAATTACACCAAACATAACATGTGAAACATATAATGCTAACAAGAATCAATAATTTTATGAATTGTCTTCATACGACATTTCCAACCACAAGATATTGCAAAATCACATGTTTGGAAGTTTTAGTAAACCTTGTAAAATTTTCCTTTCCCATTCAATTGCAAACCAGATAAAATTTTTGCTTGGAGTAAAAAGTGAAGGAGACCGAAACAAACATGCAGCGGAATTTAAATCATTCGGCCTCCACCAGGATCGATTCAGAGGGTTGCCTGATTAGGGTTTCGAGATTTTACCTAACGTTTTCTCTGCTTTTCTGTCTTTGGTCGAATCCCAAGCAGCAACTTTTCGTTCCTGCCTCTATGGTATCCACACGAACGGATCTCACGACTCTTGAACGTCTCACGATCAGATGCCTTAAGGAGCGTTTTGATTCTTTTAACCGAACTGCTAGCTTCGATTAAAAGAATACTTTTTCTGTTTTCTAATTGTTGTACGGCTATGTTTCAGAAAACATCCTTTTTATAGGCAGTAAATTTTACCCTAAAATTTACTGCCAAACAGAACTCTAATCCTACTTAGAATAGGATTAACTATATCCTTAATCCAAGTCAGAATAGGATTAGACATATCCTTAATCCAATTCAGAATAGGATTAATTAAGCTCCTCATTGATCCGTTCTAAGTGTGCGACCCAATAGGTTCTCAAAACAATGGCAATGACAAAATTGTCACAGGCAATGAGCGGTATCTAGCAACACATCATTGCTACCCATGTAACGAGAATGTCAATGACTCGACATAACCTTACTCGTGATAGATGTTACCGTGTAGTCTAATCCCTTTATCCTTTGATGTCTTGATTAGACACAAGTCATGGAATGTGTCACACTTGTATAGTCTAATCAGCGTTTCTTGATTCCTGAGTAGACTAATTAAACAAATAAAATCAATATCTCATATTGACTTATTCGAGCACGGCCATGCATTTCTTAGTCTCACTCTATCAAAGGGCCCAAGACATCACTCTTGTTATATAAGAGGGATAAATTCTATCTTGATCACTCAACATCCCTCTACATAGATCAAGGCATACCCAATTACTACCTTTATAGTCCATCCTGTTACGAATGACATCTAGCAGCATTAAAGTATGCAATTCTCTATGTTGGGATCTCTGATGATCTCAAGTCAAAGGATCACATACACCATCATCACTATGAGAATCGCTTATGACACTCATATAACAATCCATGTAGCGTTCTCATGGAGGGTCGATCCAGTACATAGTTCTCTAACATGTACCTATGTGATGACTTGATATCTTATATCCATGACAATGGTCATCAGTCAACCACATACTAGTCTTATCGTATCATTGTTATCCTTGTTCACAATAATACTTGACTAGGGATATTTTAAGAATAGTGTGTTATTACTATTCTAAGGACATTATCATATAAGATTACATTACGCAGTTATAAAACAAATATAATAATGAACTATGATAAATAAAATGTCATGATACATAAATAATGCCAAAGTCAATCATCTAATGAATGGTTCTAAGGGCACAATCCAACAAAAAGTAAGTGTCATGTTACAATTTATAGCTCAATCCAAAGTAAGCTTCCCTGTTGTACAGTTATAAGTAGTTAGAGTCCTATAATTTTTGAAGCTTGCCTCATTACAGCTAATTGTAGAACAACGAAAAAGGATTAGGGAAATTAAGAAGCATCACATCACCAAACTTTTTCAAGATCCAAAAAATATTGCATGAGATTAGATCAAATAGCAATGAGGTGAAATACATATATATATATATATATATATGTTATTTTATACAATAAAGTAACATGATACTAAAGTAATTTGCACAACTCTTGGGATTGCGCTATGGACGAGTGGTCTTGGTAGATCAAATTTGAGACATGCTTGGAATCTAGAAAAATTTGAGACATTTCTTACCAAGTGAAAAAGAAAAAAATGGCTCTCCCTGAGTCCCCGGAGAATTGGTATTCCAGAGGTGCGCAAAAGGTCAATTCTGTAAAAGCTTAATTCTTTGTACCAAACAATTGAATACATGGGCCATTTGAAATTAGAGCTAAATGGAAATAATTTTCAGCTTAACCAAACATGATGTTAGAGTATTAAAATTTTGTAATTGCTTATTTTTTATAATAAATTTTAATTTGCTTTGCCTCGTAATTTTTTTCATATAAAAGAATTTTTCATGTTATATAGTTGGTGTGATTTTTACTTTGCGCTTTATTATCTGCGTAATATTTATTGATTTATCATATTAATTGGTGGATTGATTTAACTTATTTGAGTTGATTATTATTATTATTGACTTAAGGTTTTTGTTGTCCATTGCTATGATTATTTATACTGCGATATTTGTTTCAGCTGTGTTTTCAGTCAAGGCCCCAAGAGAATGTTAATCAGAGATTGCTAGAAAATAATCTTACACCAGAATTGAAGAAGCGAGAACAGCAAAAAGGAAACCATACAACTTTTTGAGTTCTGTCAATGCAGAATAATTGTCCATTCAGAATATGACTCAACATTGTCTGTTCTTTTGAAAGAAATTTTTGTAGGACGTGATATATATACCTTGATGCACATAGGATTAAAATGCAATTGATTGATTTAATTCCATATCATAAAGGCATTGGATCATTGAGCAGAGAAGTTACAAAACCTTTAAGTAGAACTCCTGAGAATGTGTAGCCGTCCCCATCCTTGTACATGACATCTATTACACGTGCAAGATTAACAATACGTGCGAGGAGTGGCATTGGGACACTGGTAGGATGGAGACATTCATCATTTATATCCTTCCATGCAAAGTAGAAATTGATTCTTTCAATTTCGTGCATGGTTTGGAGTTGTATAGAGTTGGTGTAACATATTTGTCTAAGTTTCTTAAGAGGTTTGAATGGTTATGATATTACAGCTGTGAAGAAGAGAAGAGGAAATCGTTGGTGCAATCAAGCGATTTACATTCTCGAGGTCATTTGAGGTAAGGAATTTATGTAACGGACGTAGGGTGGCTATGTCCATATGTTTTAATATGTTTTAAATGTCTTAGGATGAAGTACCAGCTGTTTAAGTGCAGGAAAGGTGAAATTTCGGATTTTACTCCTAGTTACCAAAACACTAGGAGCAGCCGACTGCCTTAAGTAGCAGCCGACTACCTAGAGACAACCACAGCGTAGATTTTCGAAAATCGAGACAAACCAGTCAACTGCATATAAGCCAGTCGACTGCCATTTTCCAAAATGTATTCTGTTTCAAACCAGTCGACTGCAATTTACTTGAAAAGCTTTTTGTTTCAAAACCAGCCGACTGCCTATGGGGCCAGTCGACTGCCCTATTTTCAGAAACATTCTGTTTGCGAAAATGGTCTACTGCCCATGCAGCTAGTCGACTGCCTTTTTCTCGGAAGCATTCTGTTTCAAAACTAGTTGACTGCTATATGGGACCAGTCGACTGCCCTATATGTTTTTCAAAAAATAAAATATTTGAATTTCAAAAAGGAAAAAAAATTCAATAAAGCAAAATATGGTGTAGCAGCCAACTACCCTAAAGACCAGTCGACTGCCCATTTAAAAAAGGAGGTTTTGAAAACCTATTTCAAGAAAGTATATTTGTATTTGTCAAATGTTATATGACTAATGTTTTGGAGACTGTGAACACCTTTATTGATCATGCATATTATTTGTACTTGTTCTTGGCTGAGGAGCCCTAGTCCGCCCTTCAGATCCACAGTAAGGCACCTGACTAGTGAGCATTGTGGGCTATAGACAATGGCCATATGTCTCTTACTTGTTTCGGCTTTGGGGAGGATCCCTGGCCCATACGTAGGTACCCCACTTATTTGATATCTCTTGGGATTATCCCTTACGGATATATTTGTGGTATCCTTATGAGATCTCTCATGGATTATCCCTTTCGGGATATATTTGCTGTATCCTTATGAGAATTACCTGGTGCATGATTCTATTAGAAATTAATTGTCTCTCATCTATTTGAAAGTATTTGAAAGCATATAAAAGTATTTGAAGTTATTTGTACTTGCATATGTGATTTCACGTGATTTGAGATCCGTGAAAGTATTTGAAAGAGATGATTTTGCTTGTATTTGATATTTGCAGAAAATGTATGTGGTAGATGCTTTATAATGGTTTTACATGACATTATAGAGCCAAGCAGGAAAACTGTATATAGTGACATAGTACGCTTTTTTACATATATTTCTTACTGAGCGTAAACTCACTCCTTTACAAATATTTTTCCTACAGATTATTTGAAGTGAACCCCGCTCCGGGTAGAGGAGCATGTTTTGAGATCTTTTAGTATACCTTCGAGACACGCTTCCCACTTATTCTTTGAAGGTATAATCAGTTGGCCGTATACTTCGACTATTGTACAGTACAATACTACAGTAATGTATATTAATTGTTCGGGGATATAGGATATGTAAGATATTTGAGATCCTGATGTATGTGACGCTATGAAAATTATATTCATGTGAAATTTGATATCATATTATGATAATAATGCCTAAAGCATAAGAAGAAGTAAGGATGATATTGACAAACTAGTCTAAGTAACGTTATGTGAAAGGAAAAAGTTAGTGGTATTTGGATATTGACGAGGATGTCACATTACTTAAGTATTAAGTATGAGTTTATATATAATATACTGATGTATATAAATGTTAATGTATCAATATTTGATACTTCATTAATAAACAAATTTAAAAAAATGTCAAATCCTTAATAATAAATACAAATAAATTTTCGATTAAACAATCTCTTTAGAGATTGATGCGATATTTTTAAAATTTATTATCATAATTAATAAATATTAATAAAAATATTTTTAAAAAATCAAGTGATGAGTAAAAAACTCACTACTGATAGCCAAACAATCTTTTGAAATTATTTTTATATATAATTAATAAATTTCTCACCTTACCATTAATAATAGATCTAAATTTAAAATAAATTGATAGTATAAAAAAATTATTTTCATGCTCAAATAAAAAGTTAAAGAGGTAAAAAGATTGACCGTCTTAAAAAAAGTTACACCAATAAGCAAGTGACGTGTGACAAAATTAGAGATTTGGAATGAATAGTTTTGATTGAAGAATTTAATTAAAAAATTAAAAAAAATTGAAGGCTTTAAAAAATTATAAAAAAAGGTTTTTAAAGGATTTTTGTTTTTTTATAATGATTTACCTTTTGTTGGAGCCCATTATGATGCAACATTTGGCACAAAATTGGATATTCAAGATGAGAAGTCAAATTAAAATATTACTTTAGATCTAAATTTAAAATAAATCTATAATATAAAAAAATTATTGTCACACTCAAATAAAAAATATTAGAGAGTTAAAAAGATTGATGGTCTTAAAAACGTTATACCAATAAACAACTGTTTGCAATAAAATTAGAGGTTTAAGATGAATAGTTTTGGTTGAAGGGCTTAATTAAAAAAAATTAAAAAACCAAAAAAAATGGAGGCTTAAAAAATTATAAAAAGAAAACACGTTTTTAAATGATTTTTGTTTTTTATAATGACTAGGTAATGCCCGCTCTATGATGCAGGTTGTGAAATAAAAAGTTGACAAATGAGGAGATTAAGATGGCCAAAGAGAGTTCATGAGAGAGTTCATGAGAAATAGTAAAAGCAAGCATTGATACGTCTTGGGAAATATGGTTAACTTCCTTTCCATCTGGAAAAAATAAAAACAATATCATTCAATCTCAAATAACATACATAACGAGAAAAATAAGAGAACAAAAATACTAACATTAAAAAAGACTTCAAGCAAGAAATTGAGGGCAAAGGAACAAAGCTCATGTCTTATGTCTCTCAATAAAAGTATAAATTTTACCAATTACCAGAGACATTAAACTTGGAAGAAACCATACCAACTAAGTGTTATTCAATTCTAGCACAATATTATATGTGCACTTTCATGCCTAAAACTCATTTAAGCCAACTCAAGCATGCTATAAATTGGAGTATTTAATTTCAAAAGAGAAAAAAATATAATGGCATGCACTTAATTCTTGCGTTAACCAACAAAATTATTTCACTTGCAATTCAAATAATCCAATAGCATCCCAAATGTTTCACACTTTTGGTCATCTCACATACCTTCACATACCTATCCTCCTAGAATTGAAATGCTGATAGTTGTTGAACTAAAATTACAATTTAATAGTCCAATGTGAGTACATATCAATCGCTTTGTTACTTTCTCAAAACTCAAATCTAAATGGTAAAATACTAACAATGTGTAAATAAGCACAATAACGACAAAACAATTTTATTAGTATTTGGAATGAAATTTTGCTAAAGGCAACCTAAGATTGCAAATCTCAAGAATATAAATCTTTTGAGCTAAAAACAAAACAACATCACATTATTAAGAGAATAAAAAAATGATACATAAAAATAACAATGTGTACTTCAAATATAAAAAAATTTGATAAACAATTGTATGTCGTAACGATTTTCGTCCGGGGACTCGATCGCTAGACGATTTTGAAAAACAACACAAAATGGAGTCGCCACCAATCTTTTTTGGCTAGGTGTGATTGGCCACCTAAAATCATTTATCTTTTTAACAAAATCTTAAAACTAATTAAACTTTATTAAAAAGACAATTCTTGGTTGTGAAAACAAAGTTAGAGTTCGGGAGTTTGGTTACGCATGGGGAAGGATTGGCACCCCCACAACGCCCGTTAAGTAAACGGTACCACTTAATCATGTATTATCTTTTGATCTTAGTAAAATGGTCTTAATTAAACATTTAAAAAGAATTCCATTTATTTTGAAATCATTTATTTATTTATTTATTATTTGAAATATTAAATTTTATTTTTATTTATGTTAAATTTTATTTGAAATAAATTAGAATCTTTTGTATTGAAAATTATTCCGAAGTACCCCAATACTTTTGGTAGCATTTCGGATAATTTCCTCACCTAGAGATTTCTTAAGAATCGCTACTTGCGATTTCTATAGAATCCCATCCTCGGGAGATTCACACTTATTTTGAAATTTCATGGATGCAAATGATGCAATCAAAATACAGATGATGCACATGAGAAATTCATTATTTCATTTTATTATTTTTTAATTCATTTATATGTATATTATTATTTTGTAATTTATTTATATTTATAAAATCTTGTTTTTATTGAAAAATCATACTAAATATTCCAATACGCTGGTAACATTTAGCATATTTCTCTCACCTAGAGATCAGTTAGGAATCACTACTTGTGAATTCCGTAACATCTCATCATCGAAAAATCTTTAAAACTTATACTTTTTATTTAATTTTTAATTGTTTTATTATCATTTATTTTCGAAGGTTAATTGTAACAATTTTATACTCTTATTTATTTGTTTAAAAATTTTGTTTATTTATTATTTGTTTATTAATATTAATTTATTTCATCGAACTAAAATTACTTGAATACCCCAATACGTTGGTAATATTCAAATATTTCATTTCGACCCTAAGGATTATCAAAGAATCACTACTTATGATTTCTAAGAAATCCTATCATCGGAAATTCTTTTATATTTTTGTTTATTTATTCAAAATGTATATTTTTATTTATATATTTTATTTTAACACTTATACTTGCATTTATCTACGTATTAATTTATTTATTTTAACACTCACATTTTTATCTATTTTTATATTTATTCACTTTTTTTATATTTATTTTTATTATTTTTCTTTATATTAAGAGATTTTGATATCGGAATAAAATCACTTAAATGTCCCAATACGCTGGTGACATTAAGGATTTTATTTCGACCCTAAGGATTATCAAAGAATCACTACTTGTGAATTCTAAGAAATCCTATCATTGGAAGTATTTTTATTTATTTTGAATTCATTAATAATGTCTTATAATCAAATTAAAATTCATTCTACAATTTTAATTATTTTATTCGCGCTAGTAAAATTGCACAAGAAATAAATGAAACAAGTTAGGAAGCTAAGCTAAAGGAATAAAGTAAATGAATAATGTAACCAAAAAAAAGGTAAATGAATAAACAAAGATTTAAAATAGTCATGAAGAAAGCAATGTAATCAGACAAACAAAGCATATGAACAAAAATGTATTAAATGATTTTATATGTATATATAAGACAGACGGAAATGATTAGCCACATAGCAAAGAAGTACGAAATGAAATCACACCAATAAAATGAATAAAAATAAAACCATGCTTTTCTGAAAAGAGAAAGCTTGTACCTTTCTTATTATCTTTTCTCTTTTATCTTTAATACATCAAATTCAAAGCTTTCCTTGCTTTCTTTTCTTCCGACCCGTAAGTGCTCCTTAAATTCTTTTTCAACTTCCAGCTTCTCTCTTCCTGTAAAATGCTAGACCCGAAAGCTACACAGCCAACACCAATAACATGGCCATGTAGTAGTATGAGGACAACAAGAAACAATAACTCTTTGCAGCAGCACACGTGACTGAGTTGCAAAGGAAAGGCAGCCCACAACAGCAGTTACCAACCGGGAACACTCCTCAAAGCAGCAGGAAACCAGCGAGGATGGGCAAGGTGCGAGAAAGGCAGCTAGTAACTAGGGCCAGGATGCTTCACGATGAAAATAATGTTGGTGCAATGAGGATCGACTGTAAGCTATGGAAGCGAACTGGGCAAAAATGGGAGGCGGTGGAGTGACAAGCATGGGCAGAACAGCAAGGCAGAGGTGCAGCGATGGTGGCTATAGCGAGGACGACAGAGGATGGTGGCTGTAGCGAAGATCGTGAAGATCGTTTGAGGAGGTAGGGACAGCGATGAAAGATGCGATGACAGTGGTAGAAGAAAATGGTTTTGGGCAGTGGCGTGAATGAAGGAAGCTACGTGAAGTGTGGATGGGTGGTGTACGAGGTAGGCAAGTGCGACAATGATGGTGTGAGCCTATAACAGTGGCTGTGACGGCAACAATGATGCAGCAACAAGTGAAGGATGGGAAGGAGGCAGTGGGGAACAGTGCGAGTAGGACTGTGTGGCAGTGTAGCAGTGCAGTGATGAAGATGAAGATGAGTGGTGATGGAGAGATGATGATGGCAGAGGCTGCTAGATGAAGATGAGCAAGCCGGATCAAATTGTAAAACTCTTTTTGTTTTCTTTTGCTTTCTTTTTTTTTAGGGTTTTTCCTCCAGGTTTTTTTCCTAGGCTTTTCTCCCCCCTCCCAGGTTTTTCTCCTCTTTTTCTCCTCCTTTTCATTGGCTTTTATAGCCTCAAAATTTCATGGAAAGCAATCAAAAATTTATATTTGATCCCATGATCATGGGATTTTTCATTTATTTTGTTTAACTTTCCCTCTCTTTTTTTTTAAATTTATTTCCATTTCAATTTATTTTCTTCCTTAATTTATTCATTGATTTAATGGCTGATTATTTTTTTCTTTTATTTTTGGCAACAATATCAACTTTAGTCAACTCTTGAAGGTGTGAATTTTGCATGTGCTCCACATGAGATTTGACCAAAATTGACTTGTTTCTTTTTATCATTTTTTGATTTTTTTTTATTTAAAAATTGTTCGGACAAAATTAGGTGTCTACATTGTACAAAGAAATTTATATTTATATTTATATTTGAAACTTTGAAATATAACCATCATAATTGAAAGCAAAGGTAAATAACACCTGCATCTTGAAAGGAAAAGTAAAACCACATTTTAAGAAGACCAAGTTGAATAAAAAAGAGGAAAAATTAAATGAGAATCTAAAATAAGAAAAATATAGCATGATACAAGTTTCAACTTTTCTTTATTCTCTCAATTTCTTTATTTTCTCTTTTTTTACGTATTTTTGTTGGTAAAAAATAAAACTAAACATTTCTAGATATAAAAAAAAAATAGCAGATCAAGTGGTATCTGCATACTTGTGCATATGGTTCAATTGGGTAAGATCAATATGCCACTTTATCTTCATATCTTCACATGTTAGGTATCACAACAAAAATAAATAAATAAAAATATTAAATGTCAAATAGGAAATAATCAACAAAAATCTTAAATAATCTCAACTTGTGATAAAATGAAAATTTTAATTAAAAATCATTTAAAAAGCTAAAAAAATAAAATTTTTCCACAGTTTCCAGGCTTCTCAAAGAGTATAGCCAAACTTTGACTATCAACATCATGAGGCAAATTCCCAACAGATACTCACTTCATTTCTAAATGCTGATGGATTTTGAGATGTCATCTTCTCCTTGAATTTCCTAAAAGCACATGAAACAACAAAGAAATTTAAAACATTGTCAGTGAGATAATTATTCAATACATTGTCAGTGAAGTTTTTTAACTTCATAAGCAGGATTAAAATAATTATACATGTCTTATTTTATTTTCTTAATATTTTTGTAGGACGTGTAATCACATTAACCCCACTTGTGGAGTCAAAGAACTCTCTTGACAATGTATTTGATATTCATCATTATTAGTAAATGTTAAATTAAAATGAAATTAAAATAATCAATTCGTACAAATGGGATATTCTTTTATTTCTTTTATTTAATAACTAACTCAATGAAAAATGAAAAATAAAAGAATAAATTTAAAAAAAAAGAGGGCCATGAAAATAGGGGAAAAAAAGGAAAAAAATTTAAAGTATTGAATCTACCAAAGCAAATATGATCTTCTCACCATAATTTTTACATGAAAATTCTTATACAACGAAATGATAATTATATATAAGAAGTAAAAATATAAAATATATAAAAAAAACAAATTCAAATGATTCCATATCCCACATTCAAGAAACAAAAGAAATCATATTTTCATTTATATATGGTTGTCAACAAAATGTAGAAAAATAAAGAAAATCCATGAATTTAAAGCTGAAATTACAACCCTAGTATGTTAACTATTAACTCTCTTTTATTCTAAACACAAATACTGAGACCAACAAAAAATTCACATAAGCTTAACAATCAAAGAAGAATGATAGCAAGCGAGGCAGAGCTGAGCAAAAAGTATTTTTAATAAAAAACAAATTACTTGGCAGAGAGGGAAAATTACGCAAACATGTAGGATGTAATTTCTCTTTATTTTGCTTCATATAGGTTTTATATGAAATAAAAAAAAAGGGAGCAGGGGTAAAGGTTAGAACAGCAAAAAACTACACCAAAAGAATGGATTTTCTTAACTGATAAACTTTGAAAAGCAAAAATACATAAAAAAAGAATAAACAAAGGAATTATGAGAGATGTAGGTTCTTTAGCATAAACTCATTTTCAAGGGCTTCTCCAAAATCGCATGATGCAATGAACGATGACAAGTTTAACAAAGAACTGGTGTAGGCAGAACTTGAAATGGAGAGAATGGTGATAAAGCACTGTTTAAACATAAAGCAGTCGTGGAGAAGATGAGTTATAATGCCCGTGGGAATGAATTTAGATTTTACAAACACTAGAAAACAACTTGATCATGTTGAATCCAACCACCCAATAATTCTTACCAAACTTCCTCTTTTTGCTTGCACTACAAAGGTAATTGCACATTCATTACAAACATATTGGAAAAGATAAAGTACTATGCAGAACTAATTAGGCCGTATTATTCTGTATCCTTTAAAGATGAATATCAAACCTGAAAAAAGGAGGTCAATCGCTCCCATATTGGATTGTGAAAACCCTTAGCAGACCTTGCATTTTTTTTGAAGATTCAATGTCCAAAAGAAATGTAGTTACTATAATAACTTAAAAATAGAATTCAAAAATAACAAATTTCAGGTTATACCAGTATAAAGTAAGCAAAAATCCTATTTTAAATTGTAAAATGTGCTTCAACAAAAATAAATAATGGTTCAGTCACAGAAAATTAGTAAATTGATGAAAAAGAAAAGGAAAAATGCAAGTAGGAAAGAAAAGGTCTTCACCACATGTTTTGCACTATTTGGAATTCCATTAGCAAGTTCATCTCTAAAGTTATTTTCATTCTTCTTTTCTAATATTATGTTAATTATAACTGGCAAACTACATCATGAACAAAGCAAAAGTGGAAGTTAATTATCGAAACTACAGAGCACATACAGAGCTTGACAAGCTCAATGAAGCCAAGTGCACTTCACGAATTCTGGTGTTGAAAGAGAGGATAAAAAGAGCAGTTGGTAAGAGAGGTATAGCAATTCCTGAAATTCAGAGCACCAAAGAAGTACTTGAACAACAATTTGAACTGCTTCTGGAGAACAAAAATCAACATGAATATAGACATAAGCATAGGGCGCCAGAGCTTTTGCCTACATCCATCATGGCTACCAACTCTAGAGGGGATGTGCCGCCACATCAAGCTTCCAAGAAACTTGAAATTGAGAATGGTGGTTTATGACGCTTGAAATTGAGAATGGTGGTTTATGACAGCGTGATCCTCACAAAGTATCAAAAGAAGTTTGATTTTATATATATATATATGTATATATATATATGTGTATATAATCATTCCTCAGTGGATACGTTCGTGATGCTAGAAAGAAAGATGATAGGCAAAAAAATGAATACACACACAAACATGTAGAGCTTATAGCTAATAGTCATACTTTCCAAACACTATGTGCTTTGTCATGATCCACTAAAGATTGTTCCTTCAACCATAATTATGTAATTTAAAACTCAAAAGTAATGAACATAGTCAAAACTTAACATTCAACATACTAATTATGAAAGGATATATCTAGCATAATCAGCATTGTAAAATGAGAAAGATACCACTTTATATACTCTCACCATTTAAGTAAAAGTATACGATAGCGTAAACAATATGAATACATTACAATTAAGTTAAACATCTATTCAATATGAATCCTGCTTTTTCTTTCCGCCCATTTCTCTTACATTGCTAGCAAACCAAGATTAATATGAAGCTCTTACACCTCTATGCCAATCCAAACATGCTAAGAGTGATGACGTCTAAACCGTGAGAGGCAAACACATTTTGAAAATTTTACACTAATGATCACTAAAAATAAAAAATAAAAAATAAAAAAAGGTGTTGAGTTAGAATTTTAGCCAAATGAAATGAAGGGAAGCTGAGAGTTGTCATATTTGGATGTTAATATCATTGGTTTAGGGTAACTGGTAAGATTTATATAACAAAGTAAAAAAAAAAAAGGTTAACTTCCTTTCCATAAAAAAAAAACAATATCATTCAATCTCAAATAACATACATAAAGAGAAAAATAAGAGCAAAAATAGTAACATTAAAAAAGACTTTAAGCAGGAAATTGAGAGCAAAGGAACAAAGCTCATGCCTTATGTCTCAATAAAAAATATAAATTTTACCAATTACCAGAGACTTCAAACTTGGAAGAAACCATACCAACTAAGTGTTATTCAAGTCTAGCAAAATATTATATGTGCACTTTCATGCCTAAAGCTCATTTAAGCCAACTCAAGCATGCTGTAAATTAGAGTATTTAATTTCAAAAGAGAAAAAATATAATGGCATGCACTTAATTCTTGCGTTAACCAACAAAATTATTTTACTTGCAATTCAAATAATCCAATAGCATCCCAAATGTTTCACACTTTGGATCATCTCACGTACCTTCACATACCTATCCTCCTAGAATTGGAGTGGTGATAGTCGTTGAACGAAAATTACAATTTAATAGTCCAATATGAGTACATATCAATCTCTTTGTTACTTTCTCAAAACTCAAATCTAAATGGTAAAATACTAACAATATATGAATAAGCACAATAATGACAAAACAATTTTATCAGTATTTGAAGGAAATTTTGTTAAAGGCAACCTAAGATACCAGATCTCAAGAATAGAAATCTTTTGAGCTAAAAACAAAACAACATCACATTATTAAGAGAATAAAAAAATGATACATAAAAATAACAATGTGTACTTCAAATATAAAAAATTTTGATAAACAATTGTACAAAGAAATATATATTTATATTTATATTTATATTTGAGACTTTGAACCATAACCATCACTGTAGACACCTAATTTTGTCCGAGCAATTTCAGATAAAATAAAATACAAAAATAAAGTCAATTCTTTTAGGCAAACCCTCTAACCCTAATATTTCATTCAAACCTTAAAATCCTATGCAAAATCCTAAATAATTCCATGCAAACCTTTAACCTCTTCCTATCTAAATCCCACACAAGTACGAGGGAATCTCAAAATTAATGGACAAATATAAAGAGTTGACCAAGAAGATTTATTTGAAAAAAAAAACAAAGAGAAGGAAAGAAATTAATTAAAAGTGTGAAACCAATAAAAAAGGGAAAAGAAAATCAAGACTGAATCACAAAAAAATCAAATAATAAAAATTTGCATAATGACAGCCATATTTTAAGAACATAAATGGCGGAACTTTGTCTCTTTCCCCTATTCATGCTCAGGAATGACTATAAAAGCACAAGAGACATATAGAGGAGGACACGATTTTTACACAGAAAAAAAAAGGGATTTTACAACCTCTTTCACTTGCAATATCGTCATTGCCTCCTTCTCGTGGCACTCCCCACCGCCACCTTCAATCACCATTCCCAGTCCCGTGCTGCAGTGCTTGCATCGTGCCTCTGTTTCCGGCACACCACCTTGCACTGCATCACCACTTTTGCAACTCCCCTTGCAGCCCGCTACCCGTCCATCTTTATTCTCCCCCAGCATCACACTGCTGGCTGTGTCACCACCACAATTGTAGCATCTTTTTAGTATTCAACACCCTACTACATTGCTGCTGTTCTGAGTAGACATTTCTAGAAGTTAAGGCAAAGATTCATTCTAGTAATCCAAGGAGGAAGTGAAGATTGAGAGCAAGGAGGTGATCGCATAGTTTGGGTCCAACGGTAAGAAGACTTGGTGGACAGGTGAGCTTTTTATCATATTTTATTTAGTCTGCATGACTGACTCACTTGGCTAATGAATAATTAATCTACTTGGTAAATGAATTGATGGTGCACAATGCATACGACTCATGTTTATCTATTTGCAATCAATCACTTATAATATATTTGAAGAAAAAGGCTTAAATCACGTGCCATGATTTACTTAGTTAATAAATTGGTAGTCATTGCTTTATTTGTATACGTGGTTCCTTTTTGTGTTTTACAATAATTAGAAAGGGTTTAATTGAATGTAAATTTAAGCATACAAAGCTTATAGTTATTAATTCTACAAAGCAAATTTATAAAACCAAAACCAAATTGTATGTTGTTTTACAATTGAAACAATTATAAGATTTTGATATAATGAATTTTACCGATGATAGGATTTCTTAGAAATCACAAGTAGTGATTCTTTGACAATCCTTAGGATCGAAATAAAATCTTTAATGTCACCAGCGTATTGGGACATTTAACTGATTTTATTCCGATATAAAGAAAAATATTAATAAGATTCTTAGTATAAAAAATAAATAAATATAAAAATGGTAATAAAAATAATAATATGAAAATAGGCAAATATGAGAAAATAGTAAGTGAATAAAAATAAAAAACTTTTAAACAGATAAAAATTTAGGAACTAAAATAAATAAATAAATGTAAATACACAGATAAATGCAAATATAAGTATTAAAATAAAATATAAGAATATACATCTTAAATACAAAAGGATCTTCGATGATAGGATTTTTTTTTAGAAATCACAAGTAGTGATTCTTTGATAATTCTTAGGGTCGAAATAAAATATTTTGAATATTACCAGCGTATTGGGGTATTCAAGTAATTTTAGTTCGATATTAAGATTTCTAATATAATTAATTTGTATGACTTAAACTAATACTAAGCAAATAAAAATTTAAACAAATAAATAAACAAGATTGCATTTTTGTTAGGAAATAAAGAGTAATAGCAATTAAAAGTAAACAAGATATAAATAATGTCCGATGATGGGATGTTATGGAATTCACAAGTAGTGATTCCTAACTGATCTCTAGGTGAGAGAAATCTGCTAAATGTTACCAGCGTATTGGAATATTTAGTATGATTTTTCAATAAAAAATCAAATTTTATAAAATCAATAAATTTCGAAAACAATAATATAAATATAAAAGATAACAATAATAAAATAAAATAATATATTTCTCATGTGCATCATATATATTTCGTTTGCATCATTTGCATTCATGAAACTCCAAAATAAGTGCAAATCTCCTGAAGATGGGATTCTATAGAAATCGCAAGTAGCGATTCTTAAGAAATCTCTAGGTGAGGAAATTATCCGAAATGCTACCAAAAGTATTGGGGTACTTCGGAATAATTTTCAATACAAAAAATTTTCACTTATTACAAATAAAAAATAAAATTTAAATATTTCAAAATAAAACAAATAAAAAAATGATTTCGAAATAAATAAAGTTCTTTTAAATATTTAATTAAGACCATTTAATTAAGATCAAAGGGATAATATATGATTAAGTGGTACCGTTTTCTAACGGGCGTTGTGGGGGTGCTAATCCTTCCCCACGCGTAACCGAACTCCCGAACCCAAACTTTGTTTTCGCAGACCAAAAAATTATTTTTTTGATAAAACTTAATTAATTTTAAGATTTTATTAAAAAGATAAATAATTTTAGGTGGTCAATCACACCTAGTCAAAAAAGATTGGTGGCGACTCCTCTTTATTGTGTTTTTTTCAAAATCATCTAGCGATCGAGTCCCCGGACGAAAATCGTTACGACAATCACAATTGAAAGCAAAGGTAAACAACACCTGCATCTTGAAAGGAAAAGTAAAACCACATTTTAAGAAGACCAAGTTGAATAAAAAAGAGGAAAAATTAAATGAGAACCTAAAATAAGAAAAATATAGCATAAGACAGGTTTCAACTTTTCTTTATTCTCTCGATTTCTTTAATTTCTCTTTTTTTTACCTCTTCTTGCTGGTAAAAAATAAAAGTAAACATTTCTAGATAAAAAAAAAATAATAGATACTCACTTCATTTCTAAATGCTGATGGATTTTGAGATGTCATCTTCTCCTTGAATTTCCTAAAAGCACATGTAACAACAAAGAAATTTAAACCATTGTCAGTGAGATAATTATTCAATATACTATCAGTGGAGTTTTTTAACTTCACAAGTGTGATTAAAATAATGATACATGTCTTATTTTATTTTCTCAATATTTTTGAAGGACATGTGTAATCACATTAACCCCGCTTGTGGAGTCAAAAAACTCTCCTGACAATGTATTTGATATTAATCATTGTTGGTAAATGTTAAATTAAAATGAAATTAAAATAATCAGTTCGTACAAATGGGACATTCTTTTATTTCTTTTATTTAATAATTAACTTAATGAAAAATGAAAAATAAAAGAATAAATAAAAAAAGAGGGCAACGAAAATTAACAAAAAAAATTCAGATTGTAAACTTGGAAACTTGGGAAAAAAGGGGGAAAAAAGGAAAAAAAATTAAAGTATTGAATCTACCAAAGCAAATATGATCTTCTCACCATAATTTTTGCATGAAAATTCTTATACAACGAAATGATAATGATATATAAGAAGTAAAAATATAAAATATATATATAAACAAATTTAAATGATTCGATATCCCACATTCAAGAAACAAAAGAAATCATATTTTCATCTATATATGGTTGTCAACAAAATGTAGAAAAATAAAGAAAATGCATGAATTTAAAGCTGAAATTACAACCCTCGTATGTTAACTATTAACTCTCTTATTCTAAACACAAATACCGAAACCTACGAAAAATTTACATAAGCTTAACAATCAAAGAAGAATGATAGCAAGCAAGGTAAAGCTGAGCAAAAAGTATTTTTAATAAAAAAGAAATTATTTGGTGGAGAGGAAAAAATACGCAAACACGTAGGATGGAATTTCTCTTTATTTTGCTTCATATAGGTTTTACATGAAATAAAAAAAAAGAGCAGGGGTAAAGGTTAAGAACAACGAAAAACTACAGCAAAAGAATAGATTTTCTTAACTGATAAACTTTGAAAAGCAATAATACATAAAAAAGAATAAACAAAGGAATTATGAGAGATGTAGGTTCTTTAGCATAAACTCATTTTCAAGGGCTTCTCCAAAATCGTATGTGTCGTAACGATTTTCGTCCGGGGACTCGATCGTTAGACGATTTCGAAAAAAAACACAAAGAGGAGTCGCCACCAATCTTTTTTTGACTAGGTGTGATTGGCCACCTAAAATTATTTATCTTTTCAATAAAATCTTAAAATTAATTAAGTTTTATCAAAAAAATAATTTTTGATCTACGAAAACAAAGTTTGGGTTCGGGAGTTCGGTTACGTGTGGGGAAGGATTAGCACCCCCACAACGCCCGTTAAAAAACGGTACCACTTAATCATATGTTATCGCTTTGATCTTAATTAAATGGTCTTAATTAAATATTTAAAAGAATTTCATTTATTTCGAAATCATTTTGTTATTTGTTTTATTTTGAAATATTTAAGTTTTATTTTTTATTTGAAATAAGTGAAAATCTTTTGTATTGAAAATTATTCCGAAGTACCCAATACTTCTGGTAGCATTTCGGATAATTTCCTCACCTAGAGATTTCTTAAGAATCGCTACTTGCGATTTCTATAGAATCTCATCATCGGGAGATTTGCACTTATTTTGAAATTTCATGAATGCAAATGATGCAAACAAAATAGATATGATGCACATGAGAAATATTTTATTTTATTTTTATTGTCTTTTATATTTATATTATTGTTTTTGAAATTTATTGATTTTTTAAAATTTTATTTTTATTGAAAAATCATACTAAATATTCCAATATGCTGGTAACATTTAGCAGATCTCTCTCACCTAGAGATTAGTTAGGAATCACTACTTGTGAATTCCGTAACATCTCATCATCGGAAATTATTTATATCTTATTTACTTTTAATTATTATTACTCTTTGTTTCCAAACAAAATTGCAATCTTGTTTATTTATTCTTTAAAATTTTTAATTATTTATTATTTATCATTAGTTTATTTCATACAAATTAATTATATTAGAAATCTTAATATCGAACTAGAATTACTTGAATACTCCAATACACTGGTAATATTCAAATATTTTATTTCGACCCTAAGAATTATCAAAGAATCACTACTTGTGATTTCTAAAAAATCCTATCATAGGGAATAAAACTTACATATTCATTCATTTGCCTTTCCATTTGTTTTTTTTATTATGTGTTATTATTTTATTTTTTTAAATTGATTTATTTTATAAAATTAAGAATTTTATTATCGAAATAAAATCACTTAAATATCCCAATACGCTGGTGACATTTAAGGACTTTATCTCGATCCTAAGATTATCAAAGAATCGCTACTTGCGATTTCTAAGAAATCCTATCATTGGAATTATCTTTTAAAACTTATAAATATTATTTATCCTTATTGGTTTTTACTATTTTATTGAATAACCTTTCATCACTTTGGAATATTTGTTTATCTTTAGAATTAAAAATTATAATAATTAATCCATAGAATAGCACTCATGATGTTTATTTAAAAGAAATATTCTTAACTCTTGTTTTAATTCACACAATACTTATAACGTGAATAACTTTTTAAACAACATGATATATATATTTTATGTAAAAGAAATATATGCAGAAGCCACGTAAAGAAAGAGCAGACAACATTTGATTTGAAACTTCGACAGGTTTACCTTAAACAAAAGCAAGTGACGAGATGATGTAAATCGAGTAGCAAGTGGGGATGGTGTTTTGCAGGGGCACTAAAACCAGAGTAGTGCCAGGCTTATGGAAATGCAGCAGAAGTGGCGAACAGCAGCGATGGCAGTAGTGCGTAGCTTCGATAAAACAGGGACAGCAGCTAGAAACGATGAAGTGCGACCAGGAGGTGGCATCGAAGCAGGTGGTGTTGGCAGAAACGAAACCGAGTAGGGACCTTCACGCGAGAATGGTGCAGCGGAGAGGGGTGCGAGCAGACGTGGGCAGTGAAAGAGGCTGCCGGACCAATCGTGAAGAACTCTGTTCCTTTTTTTTTTTGCTGTAAAAAATCGTGTCCTTTCTCTATGTATCTCTTGTGCTTTTATAGTCATTCCTGAGCATGAATAGGGGAAAGAGACAAAGTTCCACCATTTATGTTCTTAAAATATGGCTGCCATTATGCAAATTTTTATTATTTGATTTTTTTGCGATTCAGTCTTGATTTTCTTTTCCCGGTTTCACACTTTTAATTTATTTCTTTCCTTCTCTTTGTCTTTTTAAAATAAATCTTCTTGGTCAACTCTTTTTATTTGTCAATTAATTTTGAGATTCCCTCGTACTTGTGTTGGATTTAGATAGGAAGAGGTTAAAGGTTTGCATGGAATTATTTAGGATTTTACATGGGATTTTAAGGTTTGAATGAAATATTAGGGTTATAGGGTTTGCCTAAAAGAATTGACTTTATTTATATTTTTAATTTTATCTGAAATTGGTCGGACAAAATTAGGTGTCTACAGTATGATGCAATGAAAGATGACATGTTTAACAGAGAACTGGTGTAGGCAGAACCTGAAATGGAGAGAATGGTGATAAAGCACTGTTTAAACATGAAACAGTAGTGGAGAAGATGAGTTATAATGCCCGTGGGAATGAATTTGGATTTTACAAACACCAGAAAACAACTTGATCATGTTGAATCTAACCACCCAATAATTCTCACCAAACTTCCTCTTTTTGCTTGTACTGCACAGGTAATTGCACATTCATTACAAACATATTGCAAAAGATAAAGTACTATGCAGAACTAATTAGGCGGTATTATTCTGTATCCTTTAAAGCTGAATATCAAACCTAAAAAAAGGAGGTCAATTGCTCCCATATTGGATTGTGAAAACCCTTAGCAGACCCTGCATTTTTTTGAAGATTCAATATCCAAAAGAAATGTAGTTACTAGAATAACTTAAAAATAGAATTCAAAAATAAAAAATTTCAGGTTATATAAGTATAAAGTAAGCAAAAATCCTATTTTAAATTGTAAAATGTGCTTCAACAGAAATAAATAATGGTTCAGTCACAGAAAATTAGTAAATTGATGAAAAAGAAAAGGAAAAATGCAAATAGGAAAGAAAAGGTCTTCACCACATGTTTTGCACTATTTGGAATTCCATTAGCAAGTTCATCTCTAAAGTTATTTTCATTCTTCTTTTCTAATATTGTGTTAATTATACCTGGCAAACTACATCATGAACAAAGCAAAAGTGGAAGTTAATTAAAGAAACTACATAGCACATACAGAGCTTGACAGGCTCAAGGAAGCTAGGTGCACTTCAGAAATTCTAGTGTTAAAAGAGAGGATGAAAAGAGCAGATGCTAAGAGAGGTATAGCAAATCCTGAAATTCAGAAAACCAGATAAGCACTTGAACAACAATTTGAACTACTTCTGGAAAACAAAAATCAACATGAATATGGACATAAGCATAGGGTGCCAAAGCTTTTGCCTACATCCATAATGGCTACGAACTCTAGAGGGGATGTGCCGCCACATTAAGCCCCCAAGAAACTTGAAATTGAGAATGGTGGTTCATCACAGCATGAATCCTCACAAAGTACCAAAAGAAGTTTGATTATATATATATATATGTATGTATATAATCATTCCTCAGTGGATACATTTGTGATGCCAGAAAGAAAGATGATAGGCAAAAAAATGCATACACACGCAGACATGTAGACCTTATAGTATGTGCTTTGTCATGATCCACTAAAGATTGTTCCTTCAACCATAATTATGTAATTTAAAACTCAAAAGTAATGAATATAGTCAAAACTTAACATTCAACATACTAATTATGAAAGGATATATCTAGCATAATCAGCATTGTAAAATGAGAAAGATACCACTTTATATACTCTCACCATTCAAGTAAAAGTATACGATAGTGTAAACAATATGAATACATTACAATTAAGTTAAGCATTTATTCAATATGAATCTTCCTTTTTCTTTCTGCCCATTTCTCTTACATTGCTAGCAAACCAAGATTAATATGAAGCTCTTACACCTCTATGCTAATCCAAACATGCTAAGAGTGACACCCATGTGAATCATAACCACAATAGCATCATTGTCTGCAGTGGTAAATTGTGTTGCGATCTCCTAAGAATACTATTTGTTGTAAATAAAAAATTAAAATCCTTTTGCAAATTAATCACAAACTTCTGCCTACAAATAACCTAAAATTAAAATTTATTATAACCTATTAACCTAAACTCACTTAAAATCTAAATAATAATTTAAACCATTCAACTTACTAAATTAAACTAATAAACTGTATTAGATTAATAATAACTATTATAAAGCTAAAGTATTCATAAAACTAATGCAGTATTATACGTAAGCCAAAAAAAACTATTAAGAACCGTAAACTACTTAAGAACTGAAACTTTAAACTATGAAAATAGTAAACAAACAAACTAAATTGAAACCCTGGAAGAACTTCCTGCCACCATGCTCTTTTTGAAGTTCCTTATTCAGCCGCATCCTGCCGTAGCAGTGTAGCTACCTTCAGTCCAGCACATTTTATACCTAGCAAAACACAGGCAATGCCATGCTACAGAGTAAAGGAATCCCAATGGCAAGACCTTACACATTTATTATAATAAAAGACTTTTTTTTATCAGATTAATCAAAAACTTTAAAAAAGAAGAAAGAAGCTATGTGCAGTAAATTGAAGTTAGACTTGAACTGTCTATGGTGTTAGATTTTACCTGACCTATATGGCCAAGAATAACCTCTTTTAATTTAGATCTGGTCTTCCCAACAGCTTTCCTTCTGTATGAGGTGAAAGATTTTCATCACATGGCAGAGAAACAATAAAAAAGTTAATTTGTACAGAACATGGGAGATTTTTACTAACAAATAATAATAAATATAAAAAAATTACATATCTCTTTATATCTCCCAAAGTACAAAAAAACATATAATTGAAACCTCAAAACAAAAACTAACGTGAGTGGTTAGGTTGTAAATGCAATATTAAATAATTAAAAAAGCTTGCAAAGTAAACATAAAATGTTGATTAAAGTAAGCTTGCATGATATCTTCAAGAATTGACCTACATTACTTAAAGTTCACTCAAATGGAGTTAATTTTTCCAATCAAAATATCAAAGCAGTCTAAGGATCATAAAGTACCTTAATTCTTGGTTGCCAACAAAAGTTATTTAAATCTAATTTTTATTTTCCTGCAGTTGGATTTCTTAAGTGATGGTAACTACTGCATTAAGCACTTAGAATTTGTAAAGAACCCCAACTCTCAAGTACCAACTCCATATGAGTAGTGAAAGTAATGGACCATTTCCTCATTATCGCAGGAAAATATCAGCATTCTTTTCTTGGGTTATTAAAAAGAGATTTATATCAAAATAAATAGTAAGCTTCCTAACGCTGGCTTAAATTAACCAACTCCAAGATGACATAAGAAAAAAAAAAAGGAAAAACCCAAAAGGATTTGTCATCAGTTACTAAACAAACTTACAAAGGTTTGAGGAACTTACTATTGCTGATTTGTTTAAATAGTATGGTAACCTCAATCAGAAAACACCAATCAAACATGCACGCATTTAGCTTATCATCAATTTTCAACAGTAGATTTAGAATGTATAAAGGTGAAACCTTCACCCAATTAGCATGAACTCAAACCCCGAAAAGAGAAGACAGAAAAATTCATCAGAAAACCTTGTAAGAGAAGACAGAAAAGTTCAAAAAGTGGTAGGTAAATTTAGAACACACAGTGAATACCAAATCAAGTTCTTGGCATTAAGCAATCTCTCGTCACCATCGCAGCAATACCCAATCAAGTTCGCCAGTCTCTTACGGCTCAACTTTCCAACACCACAAGCTTCATTCTTTGACGAAAGACAAATAAAAAACAACAGAACATCAGAAGAGTTGAAACCCAAAATGGAAACGATTTGATGATTTAGGGAAAAAGGAAAAGAAAGAATACCACGAACTGTTTTGGATGGGGCTAGGCTAATTTGGCGGTCCAACAGCAATTATCGTTATTTTAGAGGCAAATAACTTTTCATTTAATTATGAAATCAAGCCCTACCGGCGTATGTATTTGTTTAATTATGAGGTATTAAATGACTATTGGTTTAAGCCACCGGATTGAATTGAATTTAATAAAATCAAATAATCATATTTTGAATGCTATCATCTTAAAAATATCAGATCTCATTGTTTAATATTTTTAAATAAAAATATTTATTCCGATGCAATAAATTTTCTTATCATGAATAAAAAAAAATTTAACAAACAAAATCATATTAGCTATGGAGAAAATGGAGTAAAAAAATAACCAAAAAAAATTATAAATGTATTTATTGAATGAAAAATATGTTTAAAAACCAACACAACTCGAATAAATATAAGAAAATTACCGAAACATAGGGACTAAAAGAGATAAACATACATAATTTCTTCAAAGGTAATAAAAAATTACTAAATATAAAATCGCATACACCCGATGCAGGCAATAGCTAATATTTATGAGTTGACTTATGATTAAACTACATCTCAATGTATATATTTTTACAAAAAAAAATATCTTGGATGATACCTTAAATATACTATTTTTACAAAATTCACAATCATATAAATACAAATGCAAATCAACTCACTTTACTTCCTAAAGCTAAAAATAATGTGCTACGAAACAAACAAACATTTTGTCACCTGTAAAATTCCTACTTACCAATTTACTTAAAGAAGAACACATTAGAAAATTGAGTTATCTTTTGCTATATGAACATTTTTTTGAGTTGCATCAGGTACTAATACAAGCTTAAAGCATCAACAAACATGCAAACATCATCTAAAACAATAGTATAAAAAAATGACTGCCATTACAGATAAAATTCATTGGAATTATCCTTATCGAAACATAATAAGCATCCAAACTACCACCATGTGATAAAATTGTGCATTCTATACACCCCCGCTTAAGCCAAGACATTCACCATCCCTTTGCTTCTTTAAAAATTTTATAGAACTTTACCTCACCAGTTGCATAGCACAGATAATCAAATGTCAGCAAAATAAGGTTCAATCTTCATGGTTTCATATCAGCATAAATAAAATTGAGCTACCATTTCTTCTTTATTTTTTTGACATTTTTTTCCTTCTAATAATTACAATATAAATAACTTCAAAACCAGGAAACAACATATTCATTCCATTTGAATATGCCTCTTCAATTCACAAAGACAAAACTTATGCAAAAAATAACTCGCTCAATGCCTCAGACCTTTTTAGAGTTGGCAAAGGGTTGCCACTGAGCAAAAGTTTTCTTAGAGTAGTCGTCTTGCCTAGATAGAACAACAAATTAGATTGTGTAAAATTCGTTCATCATGAATATCAAAGAGTCAAACATATTTAGACTATTTTTGCCACCTGAATTTAAATAAGGGCAAGAAAAAAAAGATGTGGTCAGTGAAAACCTATGCTTCTATTGCACCATGAGAGCATCATGTGTTATGCATGCCTAATAAAGATGTGTCAGAATTATTAATGATCCCCAATTTGCTAACCTTACCAAGCTCAGTAGGCAATCCAATCAATGAATTATTAGAAAGATCCAGCATTGATTGGCATAACTTGCAAGCTCCTATAGGAAATTCCTTCAACTACATGCATTCGAAGTAATCACTATGTAGTTCTTATTATGGTTATATCAAAATTAATTTCTTTCAATTAATGCTGAGCAAATAAGTACACTATAAAAATTCTGTAACAGCAATATATTACATGCAGAGGTCGAGAAACAAGTACACCATAAAAATTAATTTGTTTTTATAAAGTGATATTTTAATATTATTAACATAACTTGAGAGCTATGTAACAGCAATATCTTACATGCATTAAGTTCTGTAAGCATTGTCCATGATGCGAAAAAATTCTCAAATAAATCTGTTAGCTTGTTCCCCTGACACAATTAGAAAATAGAGCATAAATTAAGCCCTAAAATACATCAGTAATGGTAATTAATTGGAGCAGCAACCGCCAACAGTATAGTCCAAAGCTATCACAATGTACAAAAATAATTATCTTCAGTGATACCTCCACATCTAGTTTTGTCAATTTCGAACAGTTCATAATATCTTCAGGCAAGCTGATTAAATTCTTTGATGCCTGCCAAAAAAAGGGACCCAATAGCTAGTTATTGATCGTGTATGATGCTAAATAAAGCATGAGAGGATAAAAACATAGAAACAATAACAAAAGTGAAAAACATTACATGAATTTTAGGTAGAGATTAAAAACCCAAAAATTGGAAAAAAAAATCAGGCACTCAAACAAATTAGGAAAAACAAACATTCAAAAAAAGAACTCACACTTTTAGCTTTGTATCATCTAAAAAAAAATTAGGCGACACTTGAAAGCCAGAGGAAGAAAGGAACTCACACTTTTGAAAAGGAGCTTTGAATCAACCAAGACACAAAGAGAACGAAAGAATCGGATGAGAGAAACCATAATCTATTTCTCTTTTAAAACCTATAGCCTTACTTTCCCTTTTTGTACCGAAACATAGAGAAAGAGGCGAGAAAGTAAGGGTCGTTGGGTCTGAGGGAAAAGTAGAGAAAGAGGCGAGAAAGAGAGGGAGAATTCAGGTGCTGCAAAGGGAAATGGGTCATTTGGTCCGAGGGAATGGAGTTTCTTTTGGGTCTAGCCCTTGCTTGTCTATACTGCCCACGAGATCTGCTTGCTCTTGCCCACATCTCTACCCTATAGCCATTGTGCTTCCCATTCACCCATAGTAGTAATAAACGCCACTTCTTGAACACTTCCCCTTATGAAATTCCTCTTCATAAATGTCTCCATCGCTATAAACTTGAAGCCAACACCCTGAATTTACTCTGTTTTCGGATTTTGGCAAAGACCCAATTGACCAAAACACTGGTAAATGTAATAAACACGTCGAAGTCAGAAAATTTTTAATCACCCGATTGACCAGAACATCGCTAAAAGCTTTTTTTAAATTAGCATGTTTTTTTTTAGCAAAGTCAAAAAATTTAACACTTGATGACAGGGCACGTACCTTATCAGATAAATAGCACCTCAAAATAGAAGGAAGATGGTAGATGAGTCGATAAAAGCTTGGCTTTTTAAATTAAAAAAAAACTCTATTCCCAAAATAGGCAAGGGCTAGACCCAAAAGAAAGGACGAAAGGAAAAAAAAAGCAAAAAGAGTAAAGAAACGCATGGGAAGGAAGAGAAAGTGGGAGAGAGTGACAATGGGAAAGTGGAGAGTGGCAGAAGAAGAAGACAGCTGCGGTTTGCAAGAGTTTTGCAAGGGAAGAGGAGAGCAGCTAATTTGTGAAAGGAAGAGAAGGAAAAAAAGATAACGATGAAAAAAAAGAAAGAAAAAGAAAAAGATAAAGATGATGCATAAATCAATGCACAAGTGGGACCCAAAGCTATCAACTCACATAGTAAAAAGAAGAGAACTAATGAACAAACATCAAAACCGGAGCAAAACTTGGAAGAACAGGAAAGAAAAAAGACATGTGGCACGCAAAGAAAAAAGGATCGCGTTCATCAGCCAAGGTAGAATCGTGGCCACACCAGAAGGCTTAAAACCGATGTAGAAACCTATAGCCTTACTTTCCCTTTTTATACTGAAACGTAGAGAAAGAGGCGAGAAAGTAAGGGTCGTTGGGTCTGAGGGAAAAGTAGAGAAAGAGGCGAGAAAGAGAGGGAGAATTAGAGGGCTGCAAAGGGAAATGGGTCGTTTGGTATGAAGGAATGGAGTTTCTTTTGGGTTTAGCCCTTGCCTGTCTATACTGCCTACGATATCGGCTTGCTCTTGCCCACATCTCTACCCTATAGCCATCGTGCTTCCCATTCACCCATAGTAGTAATAAACGCCACTCCTTGAACACTTCCCCTTATGAAATTCCCCTTCATAAATGTCTCCATCACTATAAACTTGAAGCCAACACCCTGAATTTACTCTGTTTTTGGCTTTTGGCAGAGACCCATGTAGACACCTAATTTTGTCCGAACATTTTTTTTAGATAAAAAAAAATCAAAAAAATAAAAAAATCAAAAAAATCAAAAATCAAAAAAATAAATAATGATAAAAAGAAACAAATCAATTTTGGTCAAATCTTTCAAATTTAAAAATCTCATGTGAAGCACATGCAAAATTTACACCCTCAATAGTTGACTTGGTTGATTTGTTGCCAAAAAATGAACATAATAATTTGCAAATTGATGGAAATAAATCATGAATGTAAATCCCATGATGGCAGCCATGGTTTAAGCATTAAAAGGGGGAAGTTTGTTTCCTTTCCTAAAGGTTTAGGGCTAGAAATGGCTATAAAAGCCAATAAAAAGGAGAAATAAAGGGGGAGAAAAAAAAACCTAGGGGAGAAAAAAAGAAACCCTAGAAAAGAAAGCCACGGAAAAAGGAGAGGAGAATTTTATTTTTTTTTTTACAGAGAAGAGGAAGACACTGAGGGTTTTCTACTGCCACTATTCTTGCCAACTCCCTGTCTTCACCGTCGGCTACTGTCCAAGTGGTTTTTGGAAGTTGTTTGCCACCCACCTTTGCATTCATACTTGCACCGAGACTCTCAGTGGCTGTTGCACCATCAAACCGGTTCTGCCAAGCTCCCAGTCGCCTCGTTCTTCCCTACATAGCTTGTGTTACTGCATCAATCTACCCCTGTTGCGCGTCTTCATCGCCAAGCCACCCGATCGCACCTTGCTCACTCCTGCTAAATGTAGCCACCATCACTTGCTGTCCAGTTACAGCATGCTCCATTAAGTTGTGCTGCACCACTCCAAAGCCCACTGCCGTGTTGCTGCTCCGTTTCCACGTTGCTGCTGTGTGGATTGGGAGTTATTGCTACTATGTGAGAGCAAAAAGGAGACAAGAAGGAAAGAAATAAAAAAAAAGAAGGAAAGGCAAGAAAGAAAGGAAAGAAACGTGAAGCAATTTTCAAGGTATGTATATTTTATTCATTTGTTTATTGTTTTATTTTAGACTTACAGTTGATAAAAGTAGTGATTGAAAGTGACGTATTTCCAAGAAAGAAAAGAAAACATGTTTAGGCACATATGCTTATATTCATTGTTCTTATAATAAAAGATTTTTAAAGATATGCTTATAATGAATAAAAATATAAAAATAAAAAAATAAAAAATGTGAAATAATTTAAATTAAAGATTTTTCCGATGATGGGATTTCTTAGAAATCGCAAGTAGCGATTCTTTGATAATCCTTAGGATCGAGATAAAATCCTTAAATGTTACCAACGTATTGGAACATTTAATTGGTTTCATCTCGATTTCAAAATTCTTTAAATAAATTAATATAAAAAACAAAAATAAATTAATCAAATATAAATTTTAAAATGAACAAATATATAAATATAAATATGAATTATTAAATAAATAAAATATATATATTTAAAAGAATATCCTATGATAGGATTTCTTAGAAATCACAAGTAGTGATTCTTTGATAATCCTTAGGGTCGAAATAAAATATTTGAACGTTACCAGTGTATTGGGGTATTCAAGTAATTTTAGTTCGACGAAATAAATTATTATTAATAAACAAATAATAAATAAATAAAATTTTTAAACAAATAAATAAGAGTGCTAAATTGTTACAATTAACCTTCGGAAATAAATGATAATAAAACAATTAAAAATTAAATAAAAAGTATAAGATTTTCCGATGATGAGATGTTACGGAATTCACAAGTAGTGATTCCTAACTGATCTCTAGGTAAGAGAAATATGCTAAATGTTACCAGCGTATTGGAATATTTAGTATAATTTTTCAAATAAAAATAAATTTTATAAATATAAATAAATTTAAAAAAAAATAATATATTTCTCATGTGCATCATATATATTTTGTTTGCATCATTTGCATTCATTGTAATTCTAAACTAAATGTAAATCTCCCGAGGATGGGATTCTGTAGAAATCGCAAGTAGCGATTCTTAAGAAATCCCTAGGTGAGGAAATTATCCGAAATACTACCAAAAGTATTGGGGTACTTCGGAATAATTTTCAATATAAGGGATTTTCATTTACTTCAAATAAAAAACTAAAAATTTAAATATTTCAAAATAAAACAAATAACAAAATGAGTTCAAAATAAATGGAGTTCTTTTTAAATGTTTAATTAGAATCATTTTATTAAGATTAAAGGATAAGACATGATTAAGTGGTACCGTTTTTAACGGGCGTTGTGGGGGTGCTAATCCTTCCCCACGCGTAACCGAACTCCTGAACCCAAACTTTGTTTTCGCAGACCAAAAATTATTTTTTGATAAAAACTTAATTAGTTTTAAGGTTTTAGGTGGCCAATCACACCTAGCCAAAAAAGATTGGTGGCGACTCCATTTTGTGTTTTTTTCAAAATCGTCTAGCGATCGAGTCCCCGGACGAAAATCGTTACGACAGCCTTGGCGACTCCGCTGGGGAAAATTAGAGAGTCGAACCATAATTAATCATGTCTTATCCAAAATCTTAGTTAATGGTCTTAATAAATATTTAACAAAACTCTTCATAAAAAAAAACAAACAAAAAAAAACAAAAAGATACAAACAAAAAAAGTGCGAATCATTTTCATTTTTGCATTTTGTTGATTTTGTTCATTTGCATGCATGACACGTTCATACATCAACCCTACACCCGGGTTTGTCCCTTTTAGGAGAGAGT
Source organism: Heritiera littoralis (assembly GCA_031772115.1). Lineage (NCBI taxonomy): Eukaryota > Viridiplantae > Streptophyta > Magnoliopsida > Malvales > Malvaceae > Heritiera > Heritiera littoralis. Next base: position 116,928 of record JAPDPK010000143.1, on the reverse strand, counting down.
ATAGTACCTTTGCTCTCGTGAGGTGATAACCTCCGCAATGGCAAGTGAAATACTCTCACTCAAGTTGAACCCTTTCCGTCTGTAGCCTATCATGGGTGAGGATTGGGGTGCCTTACTAGTCTAGTGTGGACGTCAGTAAGGAACAATTTGGGAACTTTTTGTCCTTTAGAACTCCAAAGCATACATATAGTAAACTTAAGAGGACCAACTTGGGATAGAGTCATGTTAACCCTATTACTTAGGACATATCTTTGATCATGTATGTTTGCTTTTGTTTGACATGTGAGACACTAATAGGGAATCATAGGTTTTTTAGCAAAACATTTCCATGCATGATTTTTTCCAAACACATGTAGCATTTTGTTCATCCATTCATCTTCATTCATTTTTTTTTTCAAGCATCACCACATATGAAATGATAAATTCTTAATTGTGGTAATAAAGATTTGAAGATAGCTAGACCAAAAGTTCATTCACACAACACTCGTTATCGAGCTAAGATCATGGAAGAAGAATCAAGCACGCGCATGGAGAAGATGGAAAAGCTCAAGAGGAAATGAGGGGGCAACTAGCCCAAATTGCTGAATTATTGAAAAATCTAAGCAAGGGCAAAGGAGTAGTAGAGGAAGTTGCAGTCCAAGAAGGGGTTCAACAACACAGTATGGAAGATCCTATCTATCCTCCTGGATTCGGTCCACTTCCAAGTCAAACATCTCAAGAAAGAAGATATCCACCTGCTTACGCTGCTATACCCCAGGTGTTTGGACAAGTTCAATTCCAAGGACCCGCCCATCCTTCCCAAGGCGCAAAATCTACTGATCCCATCGAGGTGCCCGATTTAGATGACCCAAGGGAAATTGAGAAGTTGAAAGCCAAACAAGTAGAAGAGAAAGATGAGGTGAAGTCACAACAAAAGATTAATATGTTGGAGGAGAGGATTCGAGCTATTGAAGGCTTAGACTTTTATGGTTCCATGGATGCTACTGGGTTGTGCTTGGTGTCAGACTTGGTTATTCCGCCCAAGTTCAAAGCGCCAGAGTTTGAGAAGTATAATGGAACTTCCTGCCCTAGGTCTCATCTTATTATGTATTGTCGGAAGATGGCTGCTTTTGCTCAAGATGATAAGCTCCTTATTCACATTTTTCAAGAGAGTCTCACTGGATCTGCAGCCAAGTGGTACAATCAATTAGACAAAACTCGGATTATCACATGGAATGACTTAGCAAGGGCATTCATGGCCCAATATCGACATGTTGCTGATATGGCCCCTGACCGTTTATCAGTTCAAAACATGGAGATGAAAGCCAATGAAAGCTTCAAGCAATATGCGCAAAGGTGGCGCGATGTAGCTGCAGAAGTGCAACCTCCTCTTTCAGAAAAGGAGCTCACCATCCTATTTGTGAATACTTTGAAAGCTCCATATTATGATAGGATGATAGGCAATGCCACCAAGAATTTTACGGATATGGTGTTATCCGGAGAGATCATTGAGAATGCGATCAAGCGTGGCAAGATCGAAGTTCCTAGCAATACTGAGAAGAAAGGAGGAGCCAACAGAAGGAGGGAAGAGGATGCCCATGCTGTTATAAATGGGGGGCAACATGGACAATACACTCCACGACACTCTTATCCCATGCCACAACCATATTATCCTGTTCAATACCCTTACCAGTCATATCCGCAAATTAATGCTCAGCCTAACTTTCACCCTCAAACACCCGCACCAAATACCCAATCAGTTGCCCAATCCAACAAACAAGAAAGCAATCCTAGGGGGGCATGGCCAAAACAACAAAAAGCTCCCCTTGATCCAATTCCCATAACCTATACCGAGTTGTACCCAAAACTAATCAAAGGGCAACTCATTGCCCCAGTTTATGCGGAACCTCTCAAGCCTCCATATCCAAAATGGTATAATGAGAATGCTCGATGTGAGTATCATTTTGGGAATCCGGGTCACTCCTTGGAGAATTGCACTGCTTTAAAGTATAGGGTGCAAGGTTTGATAAAAGCCGGCATATTGCACTTTGAAACAAAGGGGGAACCAACTGTGAATGCGAATCCATTGCCCAACCATGGAAATGAGGGATGATTCTTTTGAGGTGAAAGGAGTTTAAGCCATGCAAGTCTGGAGATTTATCAGAATTTTTTTAGTAATGCAAGACAGTTTTTTTTTAAAAGTGCTTAAGCCCATAAGCACGAAATAAAGTTTTATGTATGGGCTAACTTTTATTTATTTCCCTTTCAATAAAGCGACTAGTGTGATGCACTGTCATTTCTCATTCTATTCATTTGCCATTTCTCACATACTCACCATATCTTTCATTCACAAGTATCCAAATAATGAACATGATGATAATGATGTCAATAAATCTGGGATTCAAATTTGAAAGAACCACTTTTATTAATGGATTATCAATCTGCCAAGGTGTCCCAGTAAGAAAGAAGAAAATTTGTTCACAATTTTCACCCAAATTTGATGGTATAAGAAACGGTGAATCTCTTATAAAAATTTCTAGCAAGTTTGTATTTGTTCAGTAAATGATCTTCAAGGAGAATATTTGCATTTGAAATGATAAATGGCCTTCTTTCACTATCCTTCAAGCGGGAGTAAAATTATCCTTTGATTACCCCTTTGAGCCTATTATGTTTTTTGTAATATAACCCACCAAGGATCACCCTCCACACTGGGGGCAAGGAAGATGAAATAAAGAAATTTTAGGGGCAAAAAAAAAAAGAAAAAGAAATAGCCCATTTTTGTAAAAAAAAAAAAAGAAAAGGGTTTGAATTCAAAAAGAAAACCCAAAAAAAAAAAAGAGAAGCATGAAAAGAAATGAGTGAATTAGAAAGGGGCAAAATGCCTAAATGTTTTACTTGATAAGAAAAGTGATCCTTTGGTTTATAAACCTTGAAACACATTTTGGGCCTACTATATCCTTTTCTTTCATAAGCCCTCACCTGAGCCTACATTACGTACCTTTAAAAGCCCATTTTGATCAAATGTAAATGCTTGAATTGAAGAATCATGCGTTGAATAAAAACATACTTGTACAATGAGATAATGATCCTTTGAAGGAAGTAGATCAAGTTGAATGAAGAAGCCCATGCACTTTGGAAGATATCTTGGATTGAAATCAAGAACGCCTATTAGGGGTTGAATTTGGATTGAGCACTGAAGGTTGAAGTTTGTCAAAGCCAATGAAGTTGAAGACAAAAAAAAAATAAAAAAATAAAAAAATATATGAAAATAGAGAAAGAAAAAAGAAAGAAAAAAAAAGAAAAAAAAGAGAGAAAAAGAAAAAGGAGGATTCAAATTGAAAACCTGAAAAGACAATTTGGATCAAAAGAGGGGAACCTAAGTTAAAAACCTGAAAAGGCAACTTAAAAAAAAAAATCATCACCAAGAGTTTTGATATAGAGGCAAGATTGGTAGACACTACATGAAAGAACATATCAACATAAGAGCAGGCTTTTGGAAAAGAATTTTAGATTGACTTGATTGAAATTGTCAGAATGTTTATTAAAAGGATACGGAAAACCTTATTGATCTTTCTTGATTTCATGTTCCTTTTCTAAGAATGAATACCCATATCTCTCATGATTATTTTAAATTCATTCCATCCCTATAATAAATTGAGAAGATGTATGAGTGCATTACATTGGTGGTCCAGTTGGAAGGAAAATAAATAAATGTTGGTAACCTTTTTTTTTTGGGTAAAAATTTTTTTTTTAAAAAAAATTCTTTTGAGAAATCTTGCATTACTGAAAGAGAGAAAGAAACAAAAAAAATGATGGCAAGTCTTCAAGCATAATGGGACCAAGACTCATTAGAAGGTGGGATGAGAAGTGGAGATAGAAGATTTGAATAAGAAGAATCCAGCAGATATGTGGAACTTGAGGAAAATGAGATGAGCTTGAGAATCTTGTTACCACAATTGAGATTGCATTTTCATACATTCATGGACTAATTCAGGGGGCATGACATTGACATGTGCATAACATTCATGGCATTCATTATATTCATGACATGCATGACATTTCATTAGTGCATTTTGACATTGAAATATTTAAGACATTGGGATAAGAAATTCTGAATGATGAAAAATTTTGAAGAAAAGAGAAAGTGTAAGAATACAATCAATAGGATGAAAATATAAAAGATGGTAATTTGAAAAAATAATGAGGTATGAGAAGATGATGAGAAAAATATTTTTTGAAAAGCTTTGGGTAAGAGTAAAGCCCAGTTTAGCTGACATTTTAGAGGAGGATGAAGCCCAATATTGTTGGCATCAAAATGAAAGTTAAGCCCAGTCAAACCCATGCTAACTGGCATTCTGAATGAGCTCTTTATTTTTTAAAAAGTCTCATTGCCTCTGTTGAGAGGAGCTCTTTATTTTTCAAAAAGTTTCACTACCTCTGTTGAGAGGAGCTCTTTGTTTTTCAGAAGTTTCATTGCCTCTGTTGAGAGGAGCTTTTTGTTTTCAAAAGTCTCAATGCCTCTGTTGAGAGGAGCTTTATTTTTCAAAACTCCCATTGCCTCTGTTGAGAGGAGCTTTATTTTTTAAAGTCTCATTGCCTCTGTCGAGAGGAGTTTTTGTTTCAAAAGTCTCATAACCTTTAGTGAGAGGAAAGACTAGGAAAATTTCATCTTGCATTCCTTAGTCTCATGATAGGAGAGACTAGGAATTTCACTTTGCATTCCTTAATCTTGTGATAGAAAAGATTAGGAAATCCCATTCACTTTGCATTCCTTAGTCTCATGATAGGAGAGACTAGGAATTTCACTTTGCATTCCTTAATCTTGTGATAGAAAAGATTAGGAAATCCCATTCACTTTGCATTCCTTAGTTTTATGATAGGAAAGAATAGGAAATTTCATCTCACATTCCTCAGTCTTATGATAGGAGAGACTAGGAAATTTCACTTCCCATTCCTCAATCTTGTGATAGAAAAGATTAGGAAATCCCATTCACTTTGCATTCCTTAATCTTGTGATAGAAAAGATTAGGAAATCTCTTTCTACATCCATTTCCTTAGTCTTATGGTAGGAGAGACTAGGAATTTCACTTTGCATTCCTTAATCTTATGATAGAAAAGATTTGGAAAATTCATGTTTGCATTCCTTAGTCTTATGATAGGAGAGACTAAAAAAGGAATTTCACTTTGCATTCCTTAATCTTGTGATAGAAAGGATTAGGAAATCTCATTCTATAGTCTTATGATAGGAAAGACTAGGAGAATTCATGTTGTTGCATTCCTTAATCTTAAGATTAGGAAATTTCATTCTTTAGTCTTGTGATAGAAAAGACTAGAAAATTCCATTCTGCATTCATTCCCTTAGTTTCACGATAGAAGAGGCTAGGAAACTTCATTTTTGCATTCATTCCTCAATCTTCATAGGAGAAGAAGATTAGGAAACTTCATTTGACATTTATTCCTTAGTCTTATGAGAGAAGAGGCTAGGAAATATCATATTTTACAAAAAAAATCATTGATGGGTCTTGCATTCGGACAAAATGGTTGTCTATGTCTTTGCACCATTACTGTTTCACAGCAAAGCGCAAAGAGGGGCAGCTGTAGACACCTAATTTTGTCCGAACATTTTTTTTAGATAAAAAAAAATCAAAAAAATAAAAAAAATCAAAAAAATCAAAAATCAAAAAAATAAATAATGATAAAAAGAAACAAATCAATTTTGGTCAAATCTTTCAAATTTAAAAATCTCATGTGAAGCACATGCAAAATTTACACCCTCAATAGTTGACTTGGTTGATTTGTTGCCAAAAAATGAACATAATAATTTGCAAATTGATGGAAATAAATCATGAATGTAAATCCCATGATGGCAGCCATGGTTTAAGCATTAAAAGGGGGAAGTTTGTTTCCTTTCCTAAAGGTTTAGGGCTAGAAATGGCTATAAAAGCCAATAAAAAGGAGAAATAAAGGGGGAGAAGAAAAAAAACCTAGGGGAGAAAAAAAGAAACCCTAGAAAAGAAAGCCAAGGAAAAAGGAGAGGAGAATTTTATTTTTTTTTTACAGAGAAGAGGAAGACACTGAGGGTTTTCTACTGCCACTATTCTTGCCAACTCCCTGTCTTCACCGTCGGCTACTGTCCAAGTGGTTTTTGGAAGTTGTTTGCCACCCACCTTTGCATTCATACTTGCACCGAGACTCTCAGTGGCTGTTGCACCATCAAACCGGTTCTGCCAAGCTCCCAGTCGCCTCGTTCTTCCCTACATAGCTTGTGTTACTGCATCAATCTACCCCTGTTGCGCGTCTTCATCGCCAAGCCACCCGATCGCACCTTGCTCACTCCTGCTAAATGTAGCCACCATCACTTGCTGTCCAGTTACAGCATGCTCCATTAAGTTGTGCTGCACCACTCCAAAGCCCACTGCCGTGTTGCTGCTCCGTTTCCACGTTGCTGCTGTGTGGATTGGGAGTTATTGCTACTATGTGAGAGCAAAAAGGAGACAAGAAGGAAAGAAATAAAAAAGAAAGAAGGAAAGGCAAGAAAGAAAGGAAAGAAACGTGAAGCAATTTTCAAGGTATGTATATTTTATTCATTTGTTTATTGTTTTATTTTAGACTTACAGTTGATAAAAGTAGTGATTGAAAGTGACGTATTTCCAAGAAAGAAAAGAAAACATGTTTAGGCACATATGCTTATATTCATTGTTCTTATAATAAAAGATTTTTAAAGATATGCTTATAATGAATAAAAATATAAAAATAAAAAAATAAAAAATGTGAAATAATTTAAATTAAAGATTTTTCCGATGATGGGATTTCTTAGAAATCGCAAGTAGCGATTCTTTGATAATCCTTAGGATCGAGATAAAATCCTTAAATGTTACCAACGTATTAGAACATTTAATTGGTTTCATCTCGATTTCAAAATTCTTTAAATAAATTAATATAAAAAACAAAAATAAATTAATCAAATATAAATTTTAAAATGAACAAATATATAAATATAAATATGAATTATTAAATAAATAAAATATATATATTTAAAAGAATATCCTATGATAGGATTTCTTAGAAATCACAAGTAGTGATTCTTTGATAATCCTTAGGGTCGAAATAAAATATTTGAACGTTACCAGTGTATTGGGGTATTCAAGTAATTTTAGTTCGACGAAATAAATTATTATTAATAAACAAATAATAAATAAATAAAATTTTTAAACAAATAAATAAGAGTGCTAAATTGTTACAATTAACCTTCGGAAATAAATGATAATAAAACAATTAAAAATTAAATAAAAAGTATAAGATTTTCCGATGATGAGATGTTACGGAATTCACAAGTAGTGATTCCTAACTGATCTCTAGGTAAGAGAAATATGCTAAATGTTACCAGCGTATTGGAATATTTAGTATAATTTTTCAAATAAAAATAAATTTTATAAATATAAATAAATTTAAAAAAAAATAATATATTTCTCATGTGCATCATATATATTTTGTTTGCATCATTTGCATTCATTGTAATTCTAAACTAAATGTAAATCTCCCGAGGATGGGATTCTGTAGAAATCGCAAGTAGCGATTCTTAAGAAATCCCTAGGTGAGGAAATTATCCGAAATACTACCAAAAGTATTGGGGTACTTCGGAATAATTTTCAATATAAGGGATTTTCATTTATTTCAAATAAAAAACTAAAAATTTAAATATTTCAAAATAAAACAAATAACAAAATGAGTTCAAAATAAATGGAGTTCTTTTTAAATGTTTAATTAGAATCATTTTATTAAGATTAAAGGATAAGACATGATTAAGTGGTACCGTTTTTAACGGGCGTTGTGGGGGTGCTAATCCTTCCCCACGCGTAACCGAACTCCCGAACCCAAACTTTGTTTTCGCAGACCAAAAATTATTTTTTGATAAAAACTTAATTAGTTTTAAGGTTTTAGGTGGCCAATCACACCTAGCCAAAAAAGATTGGTGGCGACTCCATTTTGTGTTTTTTTCAAAATCGTCTAGCGATCGAGTCCCCGGACGAAAATCGTTACGACAACCCAATTGACCAAAACACTGGTAAATGCAATAAACACGTCAAAGTTAGAAAATTTTTAATCACCCGATTGACCAAAACATCGCTAAAAGCTTTTTTTAAATCAGCATTTTTTTAGCAAAGTTAGAAAATTTAACACTTGATGACACGGCACGTACCTTATCAGATAAATAGCACCTCAAAGAAGAAGGAAGATGGCAGATGAGTCGATAAAAGCTTGACTTTTAAAAAAAAAAAAACTCCATTCCCAAAATAGGCAAGGGCTAGACCTAAAAGAAAGGACGAAAGGAAAAAAAAAGCAAAAAGAGTAAAGAAACGCATGGAAAGGAAGAGAAAGTGGGAGACAGTGACGATGGGAAAGTGGAGAGTGGCCGAAGAAGAAGACAGCTGCGGTTTGTAGGAGTTTTGCAAGGGAAGAGGAGAGTAGCTAGCGTGTGAAAGAAAGAGAGGGAAAAAAAGATAACGATGAAAAAAAGAAAGAAAAAGAAAAGGATAAAGATGATGCATAAATCAATGCACAAGTGAGACCCAAAGCTATCAACTCACATGGTAAAAAGAAGAGAACTAATGAACAAACAACAAAACTAGAGCAAAACTTGGAAGAACAGGAAAGAAAAAGACACGTGGCACTCAAAGAAAAAAGGAACACGTTCATCAGCCAAGGTAGAATCGTGGCCACACCAGAAGGCTCAAAACCCATGTGCTTTAATATTATTGATTTGCCTTTTGTTGGAGCGCATGATGATGCAACATTGGGCACAAATATGGATATTCTAGATGAGTAGTCAAATTAAAAGATAATGGTTATAGATTATAGACAGATGTGTGGTATACATATGTTTGTTTGTTTTCTTTTCGGCATGTCCCTCGCACTCAAAGATGAGTCATTTTCATTTATGTCACGATGCTACCTGCCTTCAAAAGGCCTATAAATTTATTTAGTCGAAAAAGCTCCTTCATCACCCCAACATAGCCAAGTTAGCCAAAGTAGTACAAGAAGAATGTCTGTTCAAGTTTCAGCAGTTGCTCTTGCTCCTTCCCCAAGTTCCAAAACCAATAACAATCATCGGTCAGTAGGTTTTAGTCCTGATATTTGGGGTGATTATTTCCTTACACATTCCTTGTGAGACTCGATTTTATAACACTGTACATCATATCGTAAATGCTTTATAGTAGAAATAAATTACTTAGTGGAATTAAATAGAGATTGAATAAAATTCCACCCGTAAATTTTTAATTATTGGATTTATGAACTATGGTTTGGTGTATAAGAGTTGAAGCAAATATTGAATAATGGATTAAAAATATGGATTGAAGGAAGAAAGGAAATCTGAAAATTTGAGTAGAAGAATTATTTTTATGGCATAAAATACCAATAAATGGAATTATAAAAGAAAGAAAATTTATTGGTATGTATATGAATTATTTTCATTGGATTGAATACATTAAAAGAAGATGAGAAAATACAAACCAAACTATACAAGGAAGTGGACTACACGCCACTTCTGTTTCAGCCTTGATACACGGCTGAACTTGGTTAAATTGAGGCAAATTTTTATGGTGAAAGAAATGGAATAAATAATAATACATGAGGATGATTTTATTGGTGGATACATGGCTGATTATTGACTGCGATATAGATTAATTAGCAAGAAAGAAGAGTAAACAAAAATGGGCAGAAAATTGGACAGCACCACGTCAACCTTGCTGCCGATTCTTGTTGCTCAGATTTGGAGAAATTCTAAAGGCAATCAGCCACAAATTTAAGGCATAGAATATAATATAAATGATATTATATTATCATGTGTAATTCTCATTGGATGAAGGCTACACAAGAGAGTGGAATAAGTCCACAAAAGGTGCAGCAAAGTGGACTTTAACGCCACTTTGTTGCTGGCTCTTGTACCACTTTTGGTTCAGCCATTTAAAGGGCTGATAAAACATGATTTTTATAGTGTAAAATATATTTAAAGGAAGAGACCTTTAATATTTTACATGGGATAGATTGTAATGGCTGAAGTGTGAAACCAAGGAAGTAAAGTAAGGCAAGGAATGTGTAAAAGCAATAAGTTCCAGCCGTTCCTTGCTGCAGTTTTCTTCATCCATTTAATGCTTAATAAGAAACGATGACTTAAAAGATGGAGTATTAAAGGTGCTAAATAAGAGGATTTTTATTGGCTGAGATACAATCAAAGAAGAGTAGAATATATGACAAAAACTGATCAGCCAAGAAGAGTGACTATCACGTTAGTTGGTTGCTGATCGTGCCGCACGGTTTCACTCAGTAAAGATAAGTGAAATGCAAACTTTTGTCTCATAAAATATAATATATGTTACTTAAGAGAAGAGAAGAATCTAATGTTTAGCAGGTGATCAATTTTCTTGGCTGGAGAATAAAACAAGGACAGCAAAATAAGTCAAGTCGGGTGGAGAAAATGAGCTCCACGCCGTCTATGTTGACTGCAGTTTTTCTACAAGTTTTAATGCACAAAAAGACAAGGAAAGCATGAAGAAATGGATTAATTGTACATGTAACTAAATTTTGATTGGTTGACATATATTAAAAGAGGTAGAAACTAAGTAAAATGGTGCAGCTAATAGAAATTTCTACTACACGCCACTTAAATTTCTGCTGCCCGTTTTGCTACTTTGTGTATACAGAAGTTAAAGTCAACATGAGATAAAGTGCTGTTGGTTGAAGAATAAGACAAAGAGGAAAATAAAGGCAAGGAATGGGCAGAAGAATTTCTGCATGCCGTTCTTTTGGCTGCAGATTCTTCATCATTTAATAGGCGTAGAAAAAATTGCTCCTCGCCCTTTTTCCTTTTGGCTACGATTTTCTTCACCATTTAATGAGATATCAGACAAGAAAATTGATGAGGAAAATGATAGGAAGCTAAGTGAAATTGATAACGAGATAAATATATGAACTAAAGAGAAACAACTTCATCCGAACCTCTTCTTCTTCACTGATTATACTCAGCCGCTCATTTTGCTGTCTTGCTGTCGTTCCTCCCATGATTTCTTAGCAAAATTTTATCCTCTTGCTAACTAATCATTCAAACTTTCTTCATAAACCTTTCCTTAACCTAAAGAACACCTAAGAACTAAGGAAAGGGAGAATAGACATGAAACAGAATGTATTCTGTTTTGCGAGTAGCATTGATTCGGTCAAGCTAAGGTAAGGGTGTTGGTGATGTGTTGGTTAAATTGATGAGAATTTAATTGTCATGCATGGATAACATGTTGAGACATGAGATTGAAATAAATAAATAAGAATATATATATATATATATATATATATATATATATATATATAGACACACACACACTAAGGAGGGTTCGATCAGAGAAAAGAGATATCAAACTCTCTTGTTTTATGTTAATTCAAAGTTATAAACCTATAGATCTAAAGGTGTACATCTTATAATTGCTATTGGTGTTGAGTTATTTTATTTGAGCCAAAATATGACATCATGTAATATTTTATGGTTGGAAGTTAGAAAATGAATGTTCGGTTGGCATGAGATGGAATGAGATGTTGTGTTGTCATACAAGAAATTAATAGAAAATTATTTGTGAGTAAAGAAATTGAGTTGGAAACATTAAATTATGGAAGAAATTTAAAAAGCAATATTTTGTCAATTATGGGTCTCGGTGGAGGTAGGAATCCATAGAAGACATGCATTCTCTTGCATGAAAATAATATGAATTAATAATTTGATAAGGTCAAGTGGAAAAATGGAAGCAAAATCAAGAAAATGGCCAAAAGGGGGATTTCGGCCATGACTCAATTGGGCATGATTAAGTGCTGAATTTTAAAGGTTCATGATAGAAAATAAATATAGAAATGTAAAGAAGAAGATCGATAAAATCGAAACCGAAAAAGAAGCTAAAACGGAAAAGTTCAGTTTTAGCACCAGTGTAAATAATATTGATTGTGCGTGCACTGTATCATTAGTGGCTGCATTTTGTAAAAGCTAGTGGCTTAAAATTAAGAAGAAAATTATTAATAATTTTCGATAAAATTATTTTGCAGCCGAGAAGTACGATTTCGGTAGCGCAACCGGGAAGCTCAGTTTTGTAAGACCAGGTAAGAGAGTAGTATGTGAAGTAAAATGCATGTCCTGTGGAGTAAAAATGTTATAAAAATATTGAGAAAATGATTTGGTTTGAGACATGCATTAGTTTGATAAACTATTTTCACAGACCATGATTTGGGCGAGCTATAAAGCCGACCCCTATGTTGTTTTATGGGCAAGCCAAAGAAAGGCGATCCCTGTTTTAATAAAATCCGGGCAAGCCAAAGATAGGTGACCCCTTTGATATAATTCTGGGCGAGCCAACAGTGGACGATCCCTTGTATTTATTTTAAAGAAAAATATTTTGTGGGCGACCCCTCAGTTCAGCTCGGTGTGAGAGCCACAGTGGGCGATGTTAGTTCGCCACATGGGCGAATGAAAGCATGCGAGCTCAATCCACTGCGATGGGCGAGCTGATAAAGGGCGAGCCAGTTTAACTTGTGTTTTTCTCATACAAAAAATGGTGAGATTACTGGCTGTTGTTTTTACTGTGTTTTGTAAACAGAAAATATAATACCTTTTTGGAAAACGATCATTTTAAAGAAATGATGAAATATGTGAAATATTCCTTAAGGGTTCTTTATGAGATATAAATTGATTTTTGAGACTTTAGGCCCCGAGTTTCATGCATTACTATTCACGTGGTTGATTAGTGCCATAGAGCTAGCTGTGTCCTAGTGGGGATGCGAATTGGAGTTTTGGCCTAAGGGCGTACTCCGAGAAAGCCGTGAGGGGCGATGGCCTACAGGTGCATCCCAAAGTGGATGACTTGTGTTCCTGGGGGAACGATGATAGCATGATTTATTTGTAGGGTGACGCCTAGTCTCAACTTGTTGATTTCTGTTTACTGAGAGGATTTACTGAATCCTATTTACTGTTTAGGATTTACTGAATCCTATTTACTGTTTACTACATTATATTGTAAACTGTTTAGCCAGTGATTTGAATATTAAAGACTGTTCACTATATCCAATGTTTTCCCTACTGGGTATGCTGTTAGGAAAACTAAAATTTTTGTGGTATATAGTTTTTGATTTATAAAGCAGCATACAACTCCTTTACGGAGCACATTGTTGCTCACCCCCTTATTTTCCACTCCACAGATTGTTGATTTTGGACAAAGAGAATTACCTTCCAAAGATTATTGACTGCTAGAGTCAGCAGATATTCGATATCGAAGGTATATTATTTTCTTTATATATTCAGCAAATTTGTACAGTACTATTTTAAACAGAAGGGAATGTATATATCTTAGGGAAATAATGTAACAATTCATATTTCCATATTGTACGATGAATAAGAGTACTAATGATTATTAAAGTGAGTAACGGGTCGTTAAGCATCACAGACAGCCCAACCGGTAAAAATGTGTGAATAAGAGTAAAATATGTGATTCGGGATGTTACATGCCTCCAACTTTGAGGTAGTTAAGTTACATTTCGTATCCGCATATTGCATATACTTTACGTTAACATTTTGCAGTTAGTTTATTGCTTTTAATATCCTTTGAAGATCACTGGCTAATGCAACATTCTTTTTGTCTAGGAAACTGAATATAGAACAGAGCACTAAAAGCTGAAGGAGGAAGTGAGGCAGATGCTATTGGCAGTTTCTGATAAACCTACCATAACAAAGCTTGATTTGATTGATTCAATTCAACGCTTGGGTGTGTCTTACCATTTTGAAAGCGAAATTGATGAGATCTTACAACAAATTAAAACTATCGATTCCAACAACTGTGACCAGGATAACCGTGATAGCCTTTACAGCATTTCTCTTCGATTTCAGTTACTCAGACAACATGGCTATAGAATTTCATGTGGTATGTCCGTTAGTTTTCTGGTACCAAGTCTGCTTTGAGCATGACAGAACCGAATTTGTTTTTAAAACATGATTTCATTGCCAGTATAGCACATGGATGTAGTTACGACCTTACAACATTAGTTGATCCCCCTGTTGGTTTGGGATCCTAGTTACTCTTTGATGCAATCGGTTTAGGCTGGACTAGAAGTTATGTTACTTAAGCAGACTTTACTGCTCATTTGAATCAAAAAAGAATAAACTAAAGAAACTAGTATAAAAAAAATGCTTATAGAATGTCTTAAAAGATTATTATTTTGGGTGAAATGCTACTTGAATCTAGAATTAGCAATTAGTTGTTCCTAAAAATGCTGATACACAACAAACATTCGGAAATAAAACACTTGCAGATCGAGAGAGAGTACCAAATCAAGACAAACTTTGAATACTAGATATGACTCAAAATTAGATAAAAGACTCTATAATATATCCAAGCAATTGTCAACCATCACAAAAATTGTCTTCCTATATTTCATGAATGTATATGTTTGAAAGCCTAAAAATCTAGGTCCCATTAAAATCCTTAACTCTAGCTCTAGAATTCTGGTTCTCCAGCAGAGAACAAACCCAAACCTCTCACAAGGGGGAAACTACATACCTGTGTCTAGTTATTGGCCACAAAATTCTGACAAACCTCGAAAATATTGGCCACATTTACAAACAAAATATCTGAATAAAATTTAATAAGGGCCTTGGGTTTTTCGAATGGTTTACAAAAATTTCTGCAAATTTTTGGGATGCTGGTTATCTATCTAGGATCACCAACGAAAGGGGGATACTTCAAGAGAAGTAGTTTTCCTCGTGTGGGTCTTTGCATGGGCCCCATTGACCCCATTTTGAGGATTTTGATGGGTCGAATTGACAACTTTAAATTAAATGGGCCCAACCGAAGTGATGATTTGGATTCTGAAAGCTGTTTTGACCAATAGCTATGAGACCCTCAATTCTTGTTTCAATTAAGACCTTCTGGAATATGGATAATAGAGAAAATAAAACTTTTAGTTAAGTTTGCTGATCTTAAGTTATTAATACCCATTCATTTTTTTTAAATAATATTAAACTAAATTAAGAATTTGTTTCATCCTAATATTTGATTTAAAAATAACTTTAATAATTATTTATTTGTAAACGGAATACTATTATTAGCTAACAATGGTAATTAATAGAAAGAAAGAGTATTTAATTCAAATAATCATGTTATTATTTTTAAAATATAAAAAATTTTCAAATTTAAATTTCGAAACTAAATACATTTATTTTTTTTGTTTTTAAGTTAAAAGTTTTAATTATAAAAAAATCTATAAAACAAAACAAAATTAAGATTTATTATAATTGAGTGAAAA
The DNA here is from genome assembly GCA_031772115.1 of Heritiera littoralis. Taxonomy (NCBI): domain Eukaryota; kingdom Viridiplantae; phylum Streptophyta; class Magnoliopsida; order Malvales; family Malvaceae; genus Heritiera; species Heritiera littoralis. The sequence goes on along the minus strand of JAPDPK010000143.1, from coordinate 101,622 downwards.
TATGAGGAAAGGAATTTTTCAATCAAATTTGAGGCAATTATTAATAAATAGATAAAAGAAATGAAAGTGAACTAATTTTTCAAACATTTGGATATGATTCGAATCCTAGATTCGCTGCATTTGAAAGACTTTATCGTTTACTATTTTAGATTTAAATAAAATTAATTTCAAATAGTAAAACGAATGAAGATACTTGTATTTATACTAAAAGTAACATAAGACAGTTAGTGGAGAAAGGTATCCTAAGAGTGGGTTACCTTTATAAAAGTTCTTAAATACTCAGCTCAGCCACTAAATTAACTTTAGGAGACAAATTCAACAGAGTATATTCTATTATTTTTAGATCATGTTTATATAAAAATAATTAATTTTGGTATAAATTTTTTATATGGATACAGTTTTTTAAAGAAAAAGACAAACGCATTTTATATAAACATATGACATGTGTGGTAAGATGAATTTTTTTCATATTTAAAGTATAAAATGTTAGCAAAAAATTACTTAATCATTGATCAATGTTACACTTCTAATTTCAATAAGATTCATTTTTTTTTATAATAATCTTATATCTTATATAAAAAAAATGAGCCAAAACTCTTAGCTAAAAATAAAATATCTTAAGAAGATACCTTAATTTTTTTATACTTAATATAATAAATTGATTATCTTTCAAAACAATAATAAGTTGATTTTAATTTTAATATAAAAATCTTATTTAATTAATTATTTAATTTCAAAATATTTGAAATTTTTTAAAAAATAGATTTCAGCTATATTATCTTAATTTAAATCAAATAAAATTTATTTCAGATTTTAAATTTTTATCACTTATTGTATTATTTTTAAATTAAAAAAATATCCATGCAATTTGATTAGAATTATCTTAAAATTTTAAGTCTTTTATAAAAAACATTAAAACTGGATATTTAAGTTTATATATTTTAGTATTGAATTAAGCTTTCATATCTTTTTTTTTCAACTTTCATTTATTCCTTTTTCAGAATTATTTGTTCAATCATTTTATTTGGAAAAAAAAAGTCCATATGATTATCTATTTTATTGAAATGTGTATGATCTTAAATATTGTATTTAATTATTTTGAATTGATTTGAATATTAAAAAAACTTAAATAATAAATTATTTTTAGTTTTATTTCTATTAATACTTTTACTTTACTTACCTTTTATGTTTAACACTATTATAAATAATTTTTTTAAAAACCCTAAAAAATAAAGTTTTCAACACTAACTAATTTTATAAGATTAATTTAGAATCACCTAAATTCAAATTTTAAAACTAAATCAGTTTCAAATATGCAGTATTAACCAATAATCTATTAATGATTAATATAGTAAGGATTGATTTCATTGAAATTGTAGTTATTTAATTCATTTATTAAATATTTAAAATTTGTAATATTTAATTTTTTTATAATTTTTTAATTGTTATTTGATTTTGAATTATTTTTTAATTTGTGTATTCTATTTATACATCAAAATTTTAATATATTATTTAACATGTATTTCAAAATAATTTTTTCATAATTCTGTTTTTTAAAAAATTTATTATAAATTAAAATAATTACTGTGCATCGTACGAGTTTAAATCTAGTTTACGATAAATAAAGGAAACTAATCTTAAATATATTTGAAAAAAATTAATGAGTATTGGTGATTATAAAGCAATTTGTTTTTTTAAAAAATAGAAATAGAGTAAAAAAAAGGCCAAAGTTAGGTGCCATATGAATCCCAAGCTGATTTTCTTTTCAAACAATCATTTTTGATAATCAATTGAAATTAAATTAGTAACTGATTGATTAATTAAATTAAATTGGTTCGGTTGATTAATTCAATTAAAATAGAAATAGGATCACTCTTGCCCATTGAAAAAAAATAATGAAAAAACTTACCCCTATTGTTGAATAAAAATTAAAAGATGAAAACAAGAAAAAAAAAGTAATCAACATTAAAGAATAAATTAAATAGAAAATTAAGATTATCTCCTTTCATATGCCTCGACTTTTTAGGTAGTTAAGTTACATCTCGTGTTCAAAAATTGAATTACTTTTCATTGACATTTTATGGTTATTTTATTACTTTTATTCATTGAAGATCACAAGCTTTTAGCAAGCAAAATCTTGCCCAAACAACAAGTCCCAATGAGTCGAACACGAATATGCTGGCAACTTAACTCATGGACAAATCTATCTGCAAGATAAAAGAATTGAAGCATTGCACGCACTCGAGGTTCGTTTTTCATCTAAATTAAATGTTGAAATATCCCTATTAATGTGAACTAGTTAAGTGTAATTAATATCGCATAATTATTTAATTAACAATATAATTTTGTATAAAGTGTGAATCATATTAAATATATAATATACTGTATTAAAGCTAGAATGGTATGAGTTTATACATAAATCTCATAAAGAAAGGTCACTACTCTCAACCTCTATATATATGAGGCTGGCTTATTGAGTTTCATAATTTTGGAGAAGGGATGAGAGTAGCACTCTCCCTCTCTCTCACCACCCCTTCTCACTCTTTCATTTTCTCTCCATTTTAGGCCTGAGGGCAGTCAACGGGAAGCAATCGGAGTGGGCTTCAACAATGCGGTAATACGGTATAACGGGATTGAGCTCTCACCTGCATCCAGGTCAATTTTACTGCGTTTCAATTTCGTGTTAATGACTTGGTGAGATTTTAGTTAATTCTAACATTAAAGAGATTATTTTGACTTATTTTGCAAAAAAAAAAAGAGATTATTTTGACTCAATCTGAACGAAAAACCTTCGTTCTTAGTACCTTTTAAGCTAAAAAATAAATATTTTTTTCTTGATAAACTCTTAGTAACAACAAAACGTTAATATTTGGTTAAATTATGCGTAAATATTGATAGGTTTTATGTAACCCAAAATTACAAAAATTTAAAACGAAAATTGTGCTTCATGCATGGCTTTTAGAGGGTATTTAATGTTAGGTTAATGATTTTAGGATGACTTGGCTCTGAGACTAACTATAGAAATTAGCATAGAGTTCACTATAAGTTACAAACAAAAGATTAAAACACAATAAAAGTTGACCCGGTGTAGGTGATGGTTAATTCATGTAATACCTAGATCACATGTGTTGTTCCCAACTTGTAAATTATTTGAATGGTTCTCGGTGACTACTCCCAACCTATATGTGAGAGAAAAGAGAGAATTTCTCTATCTTTATTTCAACTAAAGTTATAAAATTTATTGAACCAGCTTCATGTATAGAGAGAGTGAGAGTAAAAACCTTTTCTGTTTAGTAAAAATTGATTTGTCCCACTAGAGATAGATATACCCATATAAAATTGATTTTTATAAAGGCCCCAATTGAACCTAATTAACCCTCAGTTTGATGATATTATTTGATTTTAAAGGAATCTTCTATAATTTTGCACATGAGGGATTCTTTTTCCAAAGAAAATGACAAAACGAAGCCTATTATCCCATGTGCTTTATTGTAAGACCTGATTCTACACTACTGTAGACCCTAATTTCATAAAATTTGATAGTGGAAATTAAATAAATAATGAATGTTGACTTCCACTTTAGTGAAAAGCTCCTTAACTTAGGATGTGAATGGAGCAAATTTTGTGAAACACTCTATGGGCAAGTACTATAGTGGAACATGGGCGAGCAAGAAAAAGGCTGATCGCCAATGGATGAGGGCGAGTATGATTTAACGGACGGCCTTGTTGGCGAATAGGTGAGTTCGCCAAGTTAGTTGATATGGATGACCGCCCGAATGAGGCGAGGGCTCTGATCGCCCAAAGAATGAATATGGTGAGTAACGTGATCTCCCATATAGAAGCGCAGATGATAGCCTAGTAGGCAAGTAAGGCAATAAGGTACTAGCCAAATTTAAAATGCTAAATGTGATCGCCAACTTGTGGCATGAAACATAGCAAAGTAGGCGAGTAGAACAATAACCGGTGATCGCCAACAATGTAACTATGCCTGTAATCACCAAATCCTAAGTTGGCGAACTGAAATTTAGTTGGCGAGTTGAGGTCTCAAGATGAGGAGGCGAACTGGAATCAGTATGTGTGGACAAAATGGAAATAAAAGCCGACAATATGTGGAAATAAATTCAAATCATTGCAGCAAAAATTGACTTTGTACGCCATACGGTTGAAGACAATTAATAGAGAAAGGTTAAAGTCAATAAAGGAATTATCCTTATTGGTTGAGCAATAAAACAAAGAAGGTAATCAAGTCAAGAACGGTACAGAGAAGATTGGCAGGCTGTTTCTTTGGCCACAGGTGTCTTCATCTATTAATAAGGGTTGAAAATTTACACTAGCTGCCTCTTTCATCTAATTAATGCATGAAAGACGTGAAATTAGCATGGCTATATAAGAAGAAACACTTGAGGAAAATCGACTTAGCAAACTCCATCTTCTTCACAAAAACTATCCTATTGCAAGTTTATGTTCTGTTCCTTCCATTTCTGTCATGCTTGATATACTAAACTTTATCCTTAAGTTGGCTAAACAAGTAAACCTGCTTGCAAAACCTTTCCTCCATCGTTTGATGAGCTAAAGGAATAAGCAAAATGAGGCCAACGTAAGACAGAAAGTGATCTGTTCTGGAAGTGCAGTTGATTAAGGTGAGATTTAATGGTTGCCTGAAATTGAATGATATATTTATATGATTTCGAGCATGAGAAGCATGATTATAGTCTTGCTTTTGATTTATTCTTGTTAGATCATAGAAATAGAATAAAGTCATATCTTGAAGTAGATGAAGAATAAAATGAAACTGGGTTGAAATTGTAGTAGGATGATGGAAAATTATTAAAGGAAACTAGAACAAGATGTAGTCTGGAAAATAATCGAGAAAGAATATGAAAAATACTGAAAAGTGACGAGAATGGCGAATATTGTGATCGCCCTTGTCGAATGTTAGTGATCGCCAATGAGGCGAGTAGGAAATAAAGAACTCGCTAAGTAAAATGTTCTTGTTCAAGTGGGCGAGGTCGCCACACGCAAGTGAAATTCAGATAGGCGAGCCCACCTCTGAATAAAAAATAGTGTAGGGCGAACTCACATGCATGGCATGGCGAGTTGAAGTGAGGGTGAACTCTCACACATAAGCCACTATGAATGGCGAGTTGAAAGTGTAGGCGAACTCTCAAGAATAAGCCAATATGAGAATGGCGAGAATGTTGGGCGATCTCCCACGTGTAAGCCATGTAATAAATGGCGAACTCTTTTGGGCGAGCTAGTTGATTATTAAGTCTCGCAAAAGTGATGGAAATATATAAAAAAAGAAAATATTAAAAGTTTTAATAAATTATTTTGCAGCCGGGAATTAAAGATTCGGTAAAAGTGATCGGGAAGGCGAGCAGGAAGCTAGGCTTTGTAATACCAGGTAAGGGAGTAGTATGTGAAGTAAAATGCATGTCCTGTGGAGTAAAATATTATAAAAATATTGAGAAAATGTTTCGGTTTATGACATGCATTAGTTTAAAAATTGGTTTGACTTGGGCAAGCTAAGAACCCGATCCTTTGTGATGTTTTGGGCGGGCGATCTTTGTTTTAATAAACTTCGGGCGAGCTACAAAGCCGACCCCTTTTATGATGTTTTAGGTCGGGCGACCCTTGTTTTACTAAACTCCGAAGAGCTGACCCCTTTATAATGTTTTGGGCGAGTACAGATAGGCGACTTCTGTTTTAATAGAAATCCAGGCGAGCTAAAGTTAGGCGACCCCTTTTATAAAATTCTGGGCAAGCCAATAGTGGGCGAGTCCTGGTTGTTTTGAGAAAGCTTTGTGGGCGACCCCTAGTCAGCTTGGTGTGATAGCCACGGTGGGCGATGTTGGTTCGCCACTGTGGGAGAATGAAGGTAGCGAGCTCAATCCAGCGTGATGGGCGAACTGTTACGGGTGAGCTCATAATGGGGCGAGCCAGTTTAACTTTTTTTTCTAAAATGGTGAGATTTCGGACGGTTTGCAGGCGAGCGCTAGTCAAGCTCCAATGCTAACGTTGGCGGGAGCGAACACTAGTTCACCGAAATGAGCGAGCTGACCATGGGCGAGCAGCTATGGGTGAGTTGACCATGGTCGAGCTGATTTATTTGGTATTTTCTCACACGAAAAATGGGCTGTTTTTAGTACCTTTGTAAACAGAAAATATAAAACCTTTTTGGGGTGAATTGACTATGGGCGAGTTGATCATGGGTGAACTAGCCATGGGCGAGCCAGTTTAACCCGTGCCTTTCTCACACGAAAAATGGTGAGATTGCAGGCTGTTTTTACTATTTTATATAAGATCTTTTTGGAAAATAAATCATTTTGAGAAAATGATGAATTTGGTGAAATAATTCCTCAAAGGTGCTTTCTGGGATATAATTTGATTTTGAGACTTGAGGCCCCTAGTTTCATGCAGTATGATTTGCGAGGCTGATGGACCCACCAAGTCATCAGCGGTCTCGAGGTCACTTGGCAAGTGGACTCGAGGACTACCTATAGATTATGGCCATAGATCTAGTCGAGATAGCCGTGAGGGGCGATGGCCTACGAGTGCACCCCAAAAGCGGACGACTTGTGTTCCTGGAAAAGGGTAAGGAACGATGAGAGCATGATTTATTTATAAGGTGATGCCTAGTCTCAACTTATTGATTTTTGTTTACTGAGGGGATTTACTGAATCCTATTTATTGTTTACTACATTTTAATATAAATTGTTTAACCAATGATTAGAATGGTGTATTGAGAATATTAGTTACTATATCCACTGTTTTCCTAATGTAGTATGATTTTAGGAAAAATAAATACTTTGTGGCATATAGTTTTGCTTTTTTTAAAGCAGCATACGTCTCCTTTACTGAGCGCGTAGTTCGCTCACCCCTTTGTTTTAACTCCACAGATAAACATACACGGAGTTAGAGAACTATATCCCAAATGGATATAGCTATGTGTAAAGCGCTGGGGCAAATTATGTTAAATATGACAGGTATAGTCACTTCTCTTTTATATTTCAGACATAAGTATACAGTACTACTTTATTGAAAACAAGGACAATAGGGGATGTCAGATGTAAGGAATAGTGAAAATTTTTTTTCATATTTCGTATTTATTAAATAAATATTTATCATTTATTACTATCACTGTAGAATGTTAATGGCATCACAGACAGCCCAACCGAAAAAGTTGTATAAAAATACGTGAAAAATGTGGTAACGGGTCGTTACAGATTTAATGGTATCAGAGCTTTCGTTGGCTTGATGTCTGTTGATGCCTTTAGAACGAAAGTGTTGAAAAAAAATTAACATCCCCTGTAGTACTGTATAGTCTGAATGTATAGAGGAGTCAAGTGATTGTGAATTGAGTTAAGTGTTTAAATGTGGTGAAAGTTGATGAATTAAGGGTTACAAATAAAGACTGTAATCCGGGAATTTTACATGAGATAGGCGATCTTATCATCATAATGTCAGGTCTAGTCGGTAAGGTATAGCGAGGAACTCGGTGAGGGCCCCCTAGGACTTCTCTGTCCATATCGAACTAAGATCCTGAAATGATGATATTGACATGAAAGGGGGTAATATTAGTGCATAAGCCCTAAGATCGTATGTTTGAAGGTATATCGAAGAGAGAGAATTAAAGGGGAATTTATGAACATACTCATATATTAAAATAATTCCTCTGAGTCATAAATGACTAAACTGATTTGGAATGAATTGATAGTGATAAATTAACTGATAGTGGAAAGAAGTGGTTATAAGATGATGTTCAGAATTTGGTACAACTCTTATGAGTCCTTTGTGAAACTTAAGAGAATTATGTAATATCCTGTGAAATATTATGAAATAAATGTGAAGTGACTTGAAAATTTATACATATGTGTTTAAAGGATACATAGTGGATTTGTTGGATGTAAATAATGACACATCCAAGACGTATGGGTTTGCGAATTAGAATTTACGGGATGATATTCTAAGTAAACTTTTGGAGTAATGTGGATTCGAGAGATTGTTGACTCGATTCACAACATGGAATTTTTGTAAGCCCTTACCAGAGAATCAGAAGGACTTGAGAAATTACTCAAGAGATTGATAAGTAGAGAAATCAACTGTTTTGGTATAACTGTGAAAAACGAAAATTATATCGTTTTGAAAACAACGAGATTAGTACTCTTTAAAGTTGCTTCTAGGTTCGGAACAAGTATGGTATTCTAAAATACCTATCTTATTCTATCTGGATCCCTAACCGACTGTAGTATCCTTCCTACATATGAGCCTAGAGCCAGCTAGGAAGATTTTAAAGAGAATGAATATGTGTGTTGATATAAGCAATATCGTTGAATAATGCCACAAACTTTTAGGAATGGAAAAACCTTACTGTTAAGTCAGTGAACATGAGTTCTAATTGAACTATGTACATGAGACACATGAAGTCTCAAATGATTAAGTGGACATTGAAATTGTCTGAGTAAAGGATCTTACTATTTAAGTGAGATTAAAGTGTGGTTATTGAGGTATAAAATTTATGAGGTTTACCCGTATGGCATAAAAGAATTGTTGAGGAGTTTGTGGAATTCGCTACCTTACTGATGTGATACATACTTGTGAGAAAGTAAAAGTGAATGGGTATGTATGAGTATGGTATTCGAAATGGTTACAAGATTGTAACGGTAAAATACTATATTAAGTGGGAAAACGACTGTGGTGATGAATGTGAAAGAATGAAAATGTCTTAAGAGACAAGTCATATGATGACTAGAGAACATGAGTTATGAGGTAGTTCCCAAATATAAGAATAAATGTGATTTCGTCTGATCATCATGTAGTTATGGCTGGAATTAATAATAAACCAGATTTGGATAGATGAAATTGTTATACTCAGAGGAGCGAATACAAGAAGTATTGCTCATCCTGGAAAAGGATATACATATGTGTATACATATATACATATTAGAACTGTGAAATTGTATAAGTAAAGTGGTGACGGAATCTGAATGATAATAAATTCAATTTCAGAAATGGATTGTGAAGAAATTATACTCTCAATTACATTCTCCAAGTAAGTGATATTACATGTACTAGGAGAATAAGAGATAAAATGATAACTCAATATAAAAGAAGTTATCGAGAAAAATGATTACCTGAGACATAATCGATGGTTAGTATTAAGGTCTGCAAAAGAAGGGCAGTCATAGTTTAACCATGAGATACTCATTGTGGGATGATAGAGAATCCAAAAGAACCATGAGGTTATAGAAGTGACTATGGATTGAGTAACCAAATTAATTCACTTCTTCATCATCAGGTTTCGGGATGTCTTGAGTGCCTTAGTCGATATATATCGGTGAAACAGTGAGAACGTATGTAAAGTTCCAGTGAGTGAGTACATGTGATAGGGATCTCTGATTTGCCACATGCTTTGAGTAAATAGCAATAGGCTTTGGGATCCCAAATTTACTGTCAGCACCGCCTCAGATTGATATAGATATCCGAGCGCATTGTGTAGACGCTCTGGGATATATTGAGAGCGAGTGCGTTGTATTTAAGAGACTACTGGGACAATTACATACGATTGATTAAAACTATCTAAATGATAGTCACTGAATTATTATCGACTTAGCACCAAATGAGATAATAAGTGATAAATAGTATGAATGAGTTACTATGTAAAAAAAAAAGAAGTGAAAATTTGCTAACTCCCAAGGATGATAAAAGATTTCAGGGAGTATAAATTGGTTTTGAGAGAAGAAGCCCGAGTTCTTCACGACCCTCGAGCAAAATCTGAGATGGGCGACCAACGAGTTGGGCGATCGCCCAACAGCAGATAACATGTTGTGAGGTGTGGGCGAACTATGTGCTCGCTGGCTCACTTTAAAGAGTAAACCTGGGGCGCGGGAGAGCACCAAAGGGATGACTGTCGAGGGCTTGAAGAGATAGGCAGGACTCTTAAAGAAAATTTGAAGCATAAAGAGATATTAGCAGTCTCATCTTAGAGACGAGAGTAACTAAAAAGTTAGAAAATTGATAAGGAATAAAAAGATCTGTATTGATGGTACTTCCTAAAGCAAGTAAAAAATTGAATTACCCACAAAAGGTATAGTGCTATCTGGATAATTGTGGATAAATTGATTGAGTCTGCTTATCTCTTGGAATTATTGATTTAATTAGTGCCTTGGCCGCGTTATGGGTTAGGGAAATGGTGAGGGTATATAGTGTTCCAGTGAGCATTATATCTGATAGGGAGTCCGCTTCGCATCTCAGTGTTGAGAGAGATTACAGGAAGCTATGGGATCCCAATTGAGTTTTGCACCGCAGTTCATCCGCAGACTGAGGGACAATTCGAGCGTATGATATGGACGCTCGAGGATAGGGTGTGAGCGTGTGCAGTTGATTTTATAGGCTCCTGGGATAATCCTCTACCTTGGCAGAGTTTGCTTATGATAATGGCCAAAGGAGAGTATTGGCATAGCACCTTAAAGGGTTTATTTAGCAGACGATATAATCCACGATAGCATGAGAAAATAGGAGACCAAGAATTATTTTCGACTTGGTCGAACAGACTTCTTGAGATATACAAGAGATTATGTATATTAAGGTCTCACCATTTAGAGGCATAATGACAGGGAAATTGAGTCTCCGACGCATTGGATCATTGGAGGTCTTAGATTGTGTGGGAGATGTGCACTACCTCCAAAGTTATCGGGAGTGCATAATGTATTCCATGTCGCGATGTTAAGAAAGTACCATATAGATCCTTCTCACGTGATTAGACATGAGCCACTGGAGATCAGAGAGGACATGAGTTACGTTGAGAAACCGGTACGGATTCTGGATAGGAAGGATAAAGTGTTGTGATCTAAGATTAATCTTTTGATTAGATGCTCTGGCAGTAGGAGGCTACTTGAGAGTTAGATAGCCTTATACGTGAGAAGCATCCAGAGCTCTTTCAGTGATAGGTCCATATAAAATTTGGAAGACCAAATTTTTTAAGGTGGGGAGAAAATGTAAGACCTTATTCTACACTACTGTAGACCCTAATTTCATAAAATTTGATAGTGGAAATTAAATAAATAATGAATGTTGATTTCCACTTTAGTGAAAAGCTCCTTAACTTAGGATGTGAATGGAGTAAATTTTGTAAAACACTCTATGGGTGAGTACTATAGTGGAACAGCTTGCCAATAGGCGAGCAAGAAAAAGGCTGATCGCCAATGGATGAGGGCGAGTATGATTTAACGAACGGCCTTGTTGGCGAATAGGTGAGTTTGCCAAGTTAGTTGATATGGATGATCGCCCGAATGAGGTGAGGGCTCTGATCGCCCAAAGAATGAATATGGTGAGTAACGTGATCTCCCATATAGAAGCATAGATGATAGCCTAGTAGGCAAGTAAGGCAATAAGGTACTAGCCAAATTTAAAATACTAAATGTGATCGCCAATTTGTGGCATGAAACATAGCAAAGTAGGCGAGTAGAACAATAACTGGTGATCGCCAACAATGTAACTATGCTTGTAATCGCCAAATCCTAAGTTGGCGAACTGAAATTTAGTTGGCGAGTTGAGGTCTCAAGATGAGGAGGCGAACTGGAATCAGTACGTTTGGACAAAATGGAAATAAAAGCTGACGATATAGGGAAATAAATTCAAACCATTGCAGCAAAAATTGACTTTGTACGCCATACGGTTGAAGACAATTAATAGAGAAAGGTTAAAGTCAATAAAGGAATTATCCTTATTGGTTGAGCAATAAAACAAATAAGGCAATCAAGTCAAGAACGGTACAGAAAAGATTGGCAGGCTATTTCTTTGGCCACAGGTGTCTTCATCTATTAATGAGGGTTGAAAATTTACACTAGCTGCCTCTTTCATCTAATTAATGCATGAAATACGTGAAATTAGCATGGCTATATAAGAAGAAACACTTGAGGAAAACCGACTTAGCAAACTCCATCTTTTTCACGAAAACTATCCTATTGCAAGTTTATGTTCTGTTCCTTCCATTTCTGCCATGCTTGATCTACTAAACTTTATCCTTAAGTTGGCTAAACAAGTATACCTACTTGCAAAACCTTTCCTCCATCATTTGATGAGCTAAAGGAATAAGCAAAATGAGGCCAACGTAAGATAGAAAGTGATTTGTTCTGGAAGTGCAGTTGATTAAGGTGAGATTTAATGGTTTCCTGAGATTGAATGATATATTTATATGATTTCGAGCATGACAAGCATGATTATAGTCTTACTTTTGATTTATTCTTGTTAGATCATAGAAATAAAATAAAGTCATATCTTGAAGTAGATGAAGAATAAAATGAAACTGGGTTGAAATTGTAGTAGGATGATGGAAAATTATTAAAGGAAACTAGAACAAGATGTAGTCTGGAAAATAATTGAGAATGAATAAGGAAAATACTGAAAAGTGACAAGAATGGTGAATATTGTGATCGCCCATGTTGAATGTTAGTGATCGCCAATGAGGCGAGTAGGAAATAAAGAACTCGCCAAGTAAAAAGTTCTTGTTCAAGTGGGCGAGGTCACCACGCGCAAGTGAAATTCAGATAGGCGAGCCCACCTCTGAATAAAAAACAGTGTAGGGCGAACTCACATGCATGGCATGGCGAGTTGAAGTGAGGGCGAACTCTCACACATAAGCCACTATGAATGGCGAGTTGAAATTGTGGGCGAACTTCCAAGAATAAGCCAATATGATAATGGCGAGAATGTTGGGCGATCTCCCACGTGTAAGCCATGTAATAAATGGCGAACTCTTTTGGGCGAGCTAGTTGATTATTAAGTCTCGCCAAAATGATGGAAATATATAAAAAAAGAAAATATTAACAGTTTTAATAAATTATTTTGCAACCGGGAATTAAGAATTCGGTAAAAGTGATCGGGAAGGCGAGCAGGAAGCTAGGATTCGTAACACCAGGTAAGGGAGTAGTATGTGAAGTAAAATGCATGTCCTGTGGAGTAAAATATTATAAAAATATTGAGAAAATGTTTCGGTTTATGACATGCATTAGTTTAAAAATTGGTTTGACTTGGGCGAGTTAAGAACCCGACCCTTTGTGATGTTTTGGGCGGGGCGATCTTTGTTTTAATAAACTTCGGGTGAGCTACAAAGCTGACCCCTTTTATGATGTTTTAGGTCGGCGACCCCTGTTTTACTAAACTCCGGGCGAGCTAACCCCTTTATAATGTTTTGGGCGAGCACAGATAGGCGACCCCTGTTTTAATAGAAATCCGGGCGAGCCAAAGTTAGGCGACCCCTTTTATAAAATTCTGAGCGAGCCAATAGTAGGCGAGTCCCGATTGTTTTGAGAAAGCTTTGTGGGCGACCCCCAGTCAGCTTGGTGTCAGAGCCACAGTGGGCGATGTTGGTTCGCCACTATGGGCGAATGAAGGCAGCAAGCTCAATCCAGCGTGATGGGCGAACTGTTACGGGTGAGCTGATAATGAGGTGAGCCAGTTTAACTTGTTTTTTTAAAATGGTGAGATTTCGGGCGATTTGCAGCGAGCACTAGTCAAGCTCAAATGCTAACGTTAACGGGCGAACACTAGTTCACCGAAATGAGCGAGCTGACCATGGGCGAGCCGCTATGGGCGAGTTGACCATGGTCAAGCTGATTTATTTGTTATTTTCTCACACAAAAAATGGGCTGTTTTTAGTACCTTTGTAAATAGAAAATATAAAACCTTTTTGGGGTGAATTGACTATGGGCGAGTTGATCATGGGCGAACTAGCCATGGGCGAGCCAGTTTAACCCGTGCCTTTCTCACACGAAAAATGGTGAGATTGCGGGCTGTTTTTACTATTTTATATAAGACCTTTTTGGAAAATAAATCATTTTGAGAAAATGATGAATTTGGTGAAATAATTCCTTAAAGGTGCTTTATGAGATATAATTTGATTTTGAGACTTTAGGCCCCTAGTTTCATGCAATATGATTTACGAGGCTGATGGACCCACCAAGTCATCAGCGGTTCGAGGTCACTTGGCAAGTGGACCCGAGGACCACTTATAGATTATGGCCATAGATCTAGTCGAGATAGCCGTGAGGGGCGATGGCCTACGGGTGCACCCCAAAAGCGGATGACTTGTGTTCCTGGAAAGGGGCAGGGAACGATGAGAGCATGATTTATTTATAGGGTGATGCCTAGTCTCAACTTATCGATTTCTATTTACTGAGGGGATTTACTGAATCCTATTTATTGTTTACTACATTTTAATGTAAATTGTTTAACCAATGATTAGAATGGTGTATTGAGAATATTGGTTACTATATCCACTGTTTTCCTAATGTAGTATGATTTTAGGTAAAATAAATACTTTGTGGCATATAGTTTTGCTTTCTTTAAAGCAGCATACGTCTCCTTTACTGAGCGCGTAGTTCGCTCACCCCTTTATTTTAACTCCACAGATAAACAGACACGGAGTTAGAGAACTATATCCCAAATGGATATAGCTACATGTAAAGTGCTGGGGCAAATTATGCTAAATATGACAGGTACAGTCACTTCTCTTTTACATTTCAGACATAAGTATACAGTACTACTTTATTGAAAACAAGGACAATAGGGAATGTCAGATGTAAGGAATAGTGAAAAAAAATTTTCATATTCCGTATTTATTAAATAAATGTTTACCATTTATTACTATCACTGTAGAATGTTAATGGCATCACAGACAGCCCAACCGGAAAAGTTGTATAGAAATACGTAAAAAATGTTGTAACGAGTCGTTACATTTATATTGTGATAAAACTTAATGCCACCTAGGTCCATAAATTCGTGACCAAAGAAACTTTCTTAGCCATACATCCATTTCTAAGATGTACTGGAATTGGAGGATGTGTTTTTTAAGGTTTCCAACCATGATCGCTGCGTTTAACGTTTGTGTTCGAAAACTCCTTAAACTAGTGCCATTCTTAAGGAAAATGTGTGGTATGCATATGTTTGTTTGGTTTCTCTTTGGCATGTCTCCTCTACTAAAAAATGAGTCATTTTCATTTGTCTAAGATATATATATATATATATGTATATATAAGCCAAAGCATTTGACTACAAATAGAATATCCTATGTGAATTGTTTAAAAAGTTGACAAGTGTAATATCCTAAAATAAAAAAAATATATTTTTTTCAATTTTTTTATAGATAGGAATCTATGTGCATTAAAATTTCAAAATAAATTAGTTATCTTTTTAAATCAATTATCTTTTTTTTTTAAATATAGACATATATATTCTTATATATTTTTTTCAATCCATGTGCTTTATATTGTGATAAAACTTAATGCCACCGAGGTCCATAAATTCGTGAACAAAGAAGCTTTCTCAGCCGTACATCCATTTCTAAGATGAACTGAGATCGGAGGATGTGTTTTTTAAGGTTTCCACCATGATCGCTGTGTTTAATGTTTGTGTTCGAAGACTCCTTAAACTAGATGCCATTCTTAAGGAAAATGTGTGGTATGCATCAGAGACGTAGCCAGAAACAAAATTCAGTGGGCTCACATATGTGTGCTAATCCATATTATATAAATATTTTTATATTGTATTAAAAATAGTTTTTTGACTCCACATACGAGGTTAGGACGAGACACATGTCTTTTAAAAATATTAAAAATAAAATAATACACGTGTCATCAACCTGACTTCACTTGTGGAGTCAAAAAAAACTTTATTGATAGTGTATATAATAATTATCCAATTATTATATGAAGTAATCATTTTTAAATATATAAATTAAGTTGAAAATTGCTTGATTAGTGATTTTATTATTTATATTTTAATTTGCAAAAGATATCCTTAGACATATAGAATTTTTTTTTAATAAAAAAGAAATAAAAATTAACATTATATTTATATATAATAAAATGTATGATTTTACTTTTATATAGAACATTTATACATAAATATATCTTTATGAGAAATTATATACATCACATTTTATTTTTTAATACTTATTAACATATGATTATATTTAGAGAAATTACCAAATATACTATTAATAGAGTTTTTAGACTTTATAAATGTAATAACTGGAAAATTCTTACTATATTAAATTAATTGTCTATTATTTAGCACAATTTTATAACTAATAAAAAAATAAATTTTAAAATAATTATATAGGGACATGTAGACGGGTGGACATATCGGCACGGCTTAAGTAGTCTCGGAGATAAGAGATCTTGTCTACTTCGAGCTCGGGAGCGACAAGCTACAGTAAGCCTATGAATTTTGGTTAAAACCTTGTGTAAATCAATTAAGTTCATAAAGTTGACTTTAATGTATTTTAATTAGTTAAATTCGGAAATAATAGAATTATTTAATCTAAGTGTAAGTCTTGGGTGTAGTTACATATTATACATCATACATATATGTATATATATATATATAATAATAAATATAGTATATATCATACATGTTGTAAAGACTTACAATTACTAAATAATAATAATAATAATATGTATGATATAAATATTTTACACATAAATATATAATATTTTAAAGTTACCAACTATATTAATATAATAAACATGGACAAGCTTCCAAAGGAAGTTGTCCATGTGATGGTTGCTCAGCAGATTAATGGTCTGCTGAGCAGACCGAAACGTCTGCTTCAACAAACTTTAGTTTGCTGAAGCAGACCTAAAACCAATAAAATATATATATAAATAATAAAACAACATGATGAAAACCTTCCCAGCCTTACCCCACTTCACGTGGGATTTAAAGTAAAACAAAACAACAGAAATAATAAACAAAGGAAAGGGGAGAAAGCAGATCTGGAAAGGAAAAGAGAGGAGCGACGAGGGTGAGAGACGCGACGAGACAAGGGTTGTAGCTGGATTTCCTTGACTGAACCGAAAACAGCAAAGGAAAGGTTGTTCGGTGACTGGGGAAAAGAAAGGAAGAGTCATCTGGCATCAAAGAAAAGGAAGGAAGAGAGATTCACACCGGAAAAAGAGAAAAAAAAAGGGATGATGTACAGGGGTCTTGGGTAAAAGCTGAAGCAAAATAGGGGATCTATAAAAGAAAACCGAGAAAGAAGAGTCATATTTTGGCTAGAGTTTGAAGCAAACAACACAAACTTGAAGCGGCAAAAAAAAAATCATGGTAGAGTAAGTGTTGCTGCAAACCGAGTAAAGGGGTAGGAAAATCTTAGTTTGAATCCAAGCTCCTCTGCCTCATTTGCATCTACCATTATAGGCTTCAAGACACGTGAATGGCTGCTGTTTTTGGAGTTAAATAACAGCTTATCAGGGACAGCAACAAAAGAGGAAAGGCA
Source organism: Heritiera littoralis (assembly GCA_031772115.1). Classification (NCBI taxonomy): domain Eukaryota; kingdom Viridiplantae; phylum Streptophyta; class Magnoliopsida; order Malvales; family Malvaceae; genus Heritiera; species Heritiera littoralis. The sequence goes on along the minus strand of JAPDPK010000143.1, from coordinate 84,341 downwards.
AGAGAGTGGTACTTTGCTGGCAGAAGGAAAAGCAATCGTGTGACACTATCCAAAACCCCTTATTCTTTTGGACCGTATTTGCTTCAAAGAAGAGCAGCAAAAACACTGTGTAGTCAGCCAACAGGTGAGTTTGACTTGAAGACTTTTTTGAATAAGGCTCGTTTTATTGGTTTAGAATTAAGTTACGTGTATAGCAAATTATATCGAAATAGTGTCCTATTGTAGGAGGGCTGGAAATTGAACTTGGAGTATATCTTAAACCGACACAATAACCAGGGAAGGGTGATGTGAAGTAGAGCATAAGTACTCGATTTTCTTTGAAGAACATTAAAAAGGTGATAAATTTCTTGGACACGGTTTATAATTTGATTTATGTAGGTTGTTATGAGCGTTGGCTCTAGTATAGCAAGGCTAAATGTATTGGTTTTAGTGTAGGTTAAGTGAAGAACAATTCGGAGAAAATGCTAAAGTGGTAAGGCATGCAAGTGTAGTATCACCAATATCGGTGTCGTACAAGTAAGGTAAGGGAATATACGGTAAATGCCTGTTAGTCTATTATGCTTATGCATGTTTAAATTAATGTTATTTAATATTTATGAATTTAAATGCATTTTTGGTTAATTGTCCAAATACGTTGAATTGAATGTTAAATGCATAATGTTTTGGATTTTTGGATTTGGATTTGGATTTGGATGTGTATTGGAAATTGGTGTATTGAAGATATATTGCTTGATTGAGTTTTCTACAGGTATCTGATTTGTGGTTATGACGCTGGGTAGTGTTCTACCTATGCCGTTATAATGCCGAAATTTCGTTAGAAATTGTCTAAATAAGTTTCTTGATATTAAATTGGATTTATTAAATGCCTTTAAAACCTCATGCATATTAATCACTGCTATTTGTTATCGAGACTTCGTACGATTAGATTTTTAAAACTATAAGTATGTGGAACGGTTTATGCCTTTAGTACTCAACCTATTTTGTAAGATAGATTTCTAAACGAGTTTTGACTCATGATACATGTGATGATGTATAATGCCTGTGTGGCATTTGGAAATGCCTGTGTGGCACTTGGAAATGCCTGTGTGGCACTGCCTGTGTGGCGTTTTATTATGCCTGTGTGGCATTGAGGCGCCGTATACGTAATTGCGTCATGGATCCCGCCTGTGTGGCAAATGGGTAGCGGTAATTACGTATGATTGTCCGACAACTAGTCGTGACTTGTACCTCAGCTACCAGATGATCACTGGTGTTGGGATGATTCATGATCATGGATAGAGCCCTGGTATGGGACACCGACCACTGCTAGCTACAGTGGATGCTTTCATAGAAAGCTTCTTGGTTATATTTCCAAAGATCCCCGTTATGTTACCGAATCTCATAATGCTCGTCTCGTGAAAATGATTTAAATGTATATTACGATACTGTTACAAAGACGAGCGAATGTATCATTTCTACTACTACTATATATATCCTGATTCGGTGAATGCTTGAGTACTAATCTGTTTTGAAATTACTTGGCATAACATTTTATAGCTTATAAACTATGGATTATCAATTTGGTATTATTTCCAAATAAACATCTTTGAGCATGAGTTTTGGGCACGTTCATTCACGCATGCACATGCATTTAACATAGTAGAAACCTAACATCATTTAGCGTATGCTTTCTTACTGGGCTTTCCCCAAAGCTCACCCCCTTCCACCTCAGATTATTTCAGGTAGACTCGGCACGAGCGTGGTGCATCGAGAGTCTTTTTGTCGAGCCGCAGAAAGCTATAAATTGAGCCGAGGTATAATCTTTTGTTCTTTTGTTTATATCCCAGACTAAATTCTTTTTTGTACACAGTGTATAGGAGTCGGGATGTAAGTACTAGGTGATATCGAGTCTGTAAACACAGTGTGATCGTAATTAAGTTGTAATCTCGATATGTTTATATATTGAATCACATGGATGTCTAGTATTTTAGAAGTTACATGGAGATTTGAAATTTCTACAGGTTGAGACAATGATGTACATTAGTATGGGGATGGATACTAGACAAAAATAGGGGTAGAGATTTTCAGTTTCGTTTTCGACATGTCTTACGAGAAGACTATAATGGGACCTTAGACAACTAGTCTTAAACAAATATAAGAGTAGGACTACTCATTAGGTATTTAGCTACACTGAGCGACAGACAAACATAGGAAGTGAAAGAAAAAATTAGCCCGAAAAATCCGGCTTCTGAGGGCGTTACAATAAATGTAGTTAATAAGATGATACATATCCCTTAAGTAATAGTAAAAAAATAAAAAAAATAAAAACTAATTAGAAAATAATGTAGGATGCATGATAGTTTTTTAACCATGATCGTAAAATTAAAAATTTTCATTGTCAATGTATCAAAAACTAACCTTTATAATTTTACCAAAATATAAAGATTTTTTAAAATTTTCATTGCAACCTAAATATTAATATTATCATTATAAAAATAAATAAAAATTTGATTTTTGATCATTTATTTTATATTTTTATGAAATTTATTGGCTTCAATATAAAAAATAAAAATTTTAATATTTTTTACATGTATAACTATACGTGGCTAAGCCACTGGTATGCATATGTTTGTTTGGTTTCTCTTTGGCATGTCTCCTCTACTAAAAAATGAGTCATTTTCATTTGTCTAATATATATATATATATATATATATAGCCAAAGCATTTGACTACAAATAGAATATCCTATGTGAATTGTTTAAAAAGTTGACACGTGTAACATCCTAAAATAAAAAATATATTTTTTCCAATTTTTTTATAGATAGGAATCTATGTGCATTAAAATTTCAAAATAAATTAGTTATCTTTTTAAATCAATTATCTTTTTCAATTTTTAAAATATAGACATATATTTTTTTCAATCCATGTGCTTCGTATTGTGATAAAACTTAATGCCACTGAGGTCCATAAATTCATGACCAAAGAAGCCTTCTTAGCCATACATCCATTTCTAAGATGTACTGAAATCGGAGGATGTGTTTTTTAAGGTTTCCCAGCATGATTGCTGCGTTTAACGTTTGTGTTCGAAAACTCCTTAAACTAGATGCCATTCTTAAGGAAAATGTGTGGTATGCATGTGTTTGTTTGCTTTCTCTTTGGCATGTCTCCTCCACATGAGTCATTTTCATTTGGTTTATGTGTGACAATGCTACCTGCCTTCAAAAGTTTATAAATATCTTCAGTCGAAAAAGCTCCTTCATCACCCCAACATAACCAAGTTAGCCAAAGTAGTAGAAGAAGAATGTCTGTTCAGGTTTCAGCAGCTGCTCTTACTCCTTCCCAAAGTTCCAAAATCAAAAACAATCGTCGGTAAGCTGGTTTTAATTAGACCTGGCAATTCGTGTTCATAATTCGTTTTCATGTCATGTAAAACTGTGTTTGTGTCGTGTAAAACACGAAAATTTTGTGTCAAAATTCGTGCCGATATGGAAAACTCAAAATATTATTTTTAGCTTTTACCATATTCATATATTAATTTTACTTAATTTTAACCTCGTGTTATCTTGTGTTATCTCATGTCATTTATTCGTATCGTGTTCGTGTGGTGTCTGAGATTGTCAGGTCTAGTTTTAATCCGGATATTTGGGGTGATTATTTCCTTACACATGCCTCCAACTTTGAGGTAGTTAAGTTACATTTCGTATCCGCATATTGCATATACTTTACGTTAACATTTTGCAGTTAGTTTATTGCTTTTTAATATCCTTTGAAGATCACCGGCTAATGCTGCATTCTTTTTGTCCAGGAAACTGAATACAGAATAGAGCACCAAAAGCTGAAGGAGGAAGTGAGGCAGATGCTATTGGTAGTTTCTGATAAACCTACTATAACAAAACTTGATTTGATTGATTCAGTTCAACGCTTGGGTGTGTCTTACCATTTTGAAAGCGAGATTGATGAGATCTTACAACAAATTAAAACTGCCGATTCCAACAACTGTGACCAGGATAACCACGATAGCCTTTACAACGTTTCTCTTCGATTTCGGTTACTCAGACAACATGGCTATAGAATTTCATGTGGTATGTTCGTTAGTTTTCTCCAAGTCTGCTTTGAGCATGACAGAACCGAATTTGTTTTTAAAACATGATTAAAAAAAAGTTGTGGCTTTGAGTAGGGATGGCAATGGGTACCCTATAAACGGGTACCCGATACTATCCGACCCGTTTAGGTAGGGTTAGGATCGTGTATAATCGGGTTTGGGTAGAGTTCAGATAGTGAAATTACTACCTGTCACAGGTTCGGGTAGTTATCTTAGGGTATCCGCTACCCTAACCCGATTATAAATAATAATTAATTAATACAATATTTATATTTTTATATATAAATTATTTATTATTAATGTTGTATTTAATTAAATTAAATCATTATATATTATAGTTATGATTTTTAACTTTAATTTATTTTTATAAATTAAATTAAATTTATTAATATAATTTTTTAATTAAGTTAATCCAAAATTGATTTTAAATTTAAAAGTCAAACTTTGACTTAATAAACGAGTAGTTAACAGGTTCGGATAGTTAAACAGGTATTTTGTATTTTATAGGGTTAGGGTTCAGGTAACATAAATAAAAATAATCGGGTTCGAGTATTATTAAAATTAATCGGGTTCGAATTCAGATATCTCAAATTTAACGGGTACCCAACCCGTTTACAATCCAAGCTTTAAGACTAGAAATTTTGTCTTGTTCTAAACTGGAACACCTTTTGTCATGCAACTGAACAACCGTCAACGCATCTTTTTGTTGGATTTTAATTTGGGCAGACATATTTGAAAAGTTTAAGGATGGTCAAGGAAATTTCAAGGAATCTCTTACCTGTGATGTTCGAGGAATGTTAAGCTTGTATGAAGCCACGCATTTAAGGATTCATGGAGAAGATATATTAGAAGAAGCACTTGCCTTCACTACCACTCACCTTCGGTCCATTGTCGCAACCTCAGCCTCTTCTCTTTCAGAACAGATAAGTCATGCATTAAGGCAACCTCTCCATAAAAACTTACCAAGGCTTGAGGCCAAGGGATACATGTTCTCGTACCAAGAAGACCCTCTACACAATAAAGTTCTATTAAGGTTTGCAAAGTTAGATTTCAACATTTTACAATCACAGCACCAGAAGGAGCTTCGTGACATAACAAGGTAACTTCCAAAACATAAAGCATCAAAATAAAACAAGTTTAGCAGGAATGGATTAATTGTATTTATTAGAGTAAATACTTAATTAGATTGGTTTTTCATGTTGTTTAGGTGGTGGAAAGACATAGATGTTCCGAGGAAGCTATCATTTGCTAGAGACAGAATAACAGAAAGCTACTTCTGGGCTCTAGGAGTTTACTTTGAGCCAAAATATTTTCTTGGTAGAAAAATATTGACTAAAGTAATATCCATGACTTCCGTTCTAGATGACATCTACGATGCACAAGGAACAATTGAAGAACTCGTGCTCTTTACTCAAGCAATTGAGAAGTTCAACATCTGAACTCGTTCCTTAGTAATTTTTTTTTATCCACCTAAAGGTGTAAATTTAGTTTCTAATTATTGGCTACTTTGTTTTCAGTTGGGATATCACTGCAATGGAGCATCTGCCAGAGTATATGAAGGTTTACTATAAGGCTCTCCTGGATGTTTACAATGAAATTGAAGAATACATGCTTGATAAATTGTACCGGATGGACTATGCTAGAGAAGAGGTGAGCTGTTTGCTTTCAATCTGATAAAACATTTAAACAACTATTTAATTTATTCACTTCACCGGGATGAGTTTATTTGTTCTCCACAAATGAAAAATGTGGCTAGAGTTTACTTGATTGAAGCCAAGTGGCTTCACCACAAATATGTTCCAACAATTGAAGAGTACATGGAAGTTGGATTAATCACCTCCGGCTACTTGCATCTAGCAACCACATCCTTTGTTGGAATGGGAGATATTGTTACCAAGGATGCTTTTGATTGGATACTTAGTTACCCCAAAATGGCTATAGCATCTTGTGTAATGAGCAAACTCACTGATGACACAGTCTCCCATGAGGTCCATAATTTCTACCTTAAGTTTTTGTTTTCCTTCAAATCTTTTTTCCTTTTCTTCCCTCATGAGTTTTAACTCTAAAACTTCTGCATATGCAGTTTGAGCAAAAGCGAGAGCATGTAGCTTCGAGTGTAGAATGTTACATGAAACAACATGGCACCACGAGACAAGAAGCAGTAGATGAATTTTACAGACAAGTTTGTGAGGCATGGAAGGATATAAATGATGAATGTCTCCATCCTACCAGTGTCCCAATGCCACTCCTCACGCGTATTGTTAATCTTGCACGTGTAATAGATGTCATGTACAAGGATGGGGATGGCTACACGTTCTCAGGAGTTCTACTTATAGGTTTTGTAACTTCTCTGCTCATTGATCCAATGCTTTTATGATATGGAATTAAATCAACCAAACTTATCACACCCCCAAACTTAATTTTTTGCTTGTCCTCAAGCAAAACAATTTCAAAACATGCAAGAGATAACATGCACTTGATAGATTCATTTCCCACAAACACCTCATAGAAAGAGTACTGACTAATCTAAGGAAAAATTACAATTATTGATCAACATAGAGTTTCCTCCAATCACATGCTCAAGTCCTAATTAGATTCTCCGTGTGTGTGTGAAGCATCCATCACATATCAAAGCATACATATTCGGATGAGATTATGCAAACATAAAAAGTAAAATCTCTAAAGCATGAACAATCCCATAAGTTTGCTTCTCACTTCTCTCTCCACTAATGTAGCCATACTCAATCAAGAATCAATAGGACTTCCATAAGCTTGTAATATAAGGCTAAGGTTAAGGTATGGTAAAAGTCAATTTAGGCTCAGTAACCCCTAATCATGCATTACACTCTAGGATCTTTATGTTTCGAGCTTCAATTAACTCCCCCAAACTTAGTTTCTTCATACTTTGTTATACACTTTATTCTATTTTTGTATTTTTTCTCATTTTTTTTTTCATTCATTTTCTTCTTTTCTTTTTTTTTTTTAATTTTCTATTTTTCTATTTTTTTTTCTTTTTTTTTTCAATTTTTTTTTATATCCTATCTATCTACCCAAATATGTATATAGCTCATGATATATCCTAGTAAATTGCATGCTTTTGGGGTAAGTAATAGGAAGGTGTATTTATTTGGCTAAAGGAAATTAACTTTTAGGTGTATAAACAGAGAAAAGCTAATTTGGCTCAAAGGGGTGACTAAGGATAAAATATGTACAAGGTTAGTTAGAAAGGCTCAAACGATCCAAGGATGGCCTAAATCATTTTCCTAACTAAGCATGGGCTATAAATTTCGCTTCCAGAGGAGATTAAACAAATTCTAGAATATGCTCACAACTTCAAAGACAAATGCAATCTTATATTCACATAATCCTTCTCTAAACATGCATACAAATCCATGATCAAGACATAGTGCATAAAGATGGAGAAATCATAATCAGAACAAGGCAAGTTCAAGAATTCAACTCATGCTTCTCAATAATCATGCTTTTCCATAGATCAAAATCAGACTCAATCAAAATCTCAATCATAGGGACATGGGAAATAACCAAATCAAGTACAATATATCTCAAGGCAAAACATTTAAACTCAAAAAGTTTGAAAATTTTTTGGAATTTTTGAAAAGGCAAGTTCAAGAATTCAACTCATGCTTCTCAATAATCATGCTTTTCCATAGATCAAAATCAGACTCAATCAAAATCTCAATCATAGGGACATGGGAAATAACCAAATCAAGTACAATATATCTCAAGGCAAAACATTTAAAGCTCAAAAAGTTTGAAAATTTTTTGGAATTTTTGAAAAAATGTAGCTCAAATTTCCTTCCCCCCAAACTTGAAGTGCACATTGCCCTCAATGTGTATGTGATTCAAGAATTCAGAAATGATAGAAGGAAACTCCCCTGAATTTTCTGTTGAAGCTCAACTGCATGCCCAAAAAGTGTCTTGACTGCTCCCCCAAACTTGGACTCATACCTACAAAATAGAAAGAAAAAGAAATCAAAGCTATGAAATATTAACACTAAAGCTAATAAAAGAAAGAAACAACTAATAAACTACTAAAGAGCTGGGGTTGCCTCCCCAGAAGCGCTTGATTTATAGTCATCAGCTTGACTATCTCTGTCATCCTTCAAGGTGTTTGAATGGTCTGAAAATGGATGGATGCACATAGTGCACCACCATGAAAGGTGACTCCATCAGATATTTTTCTTCAAAGAACTTCACTTCGCAGTCTTCTAAGATATAACATTGTTCATCCTCAAGTGGAAAGTTCCATGAAGAAACAATGAAGGATGCCTCTAGATGTTTCTTGTCAACGTCTGGAACTTGGACTTCAATCTTAAATCCTTCTTCTTGGACTTCTTCCTCACCCTTACTACTATCCATTTCTTTTTCATCAACCACATTTTCAATTTCAATAAGCTCAGGTGGTGGAGGCTTTTCAATTTCTTCACTCAACACCTCTTGATGCAGTGGTTGTAGAGGAGCTTGATGAGAATGGTCACATGTCTCCATAAGCTCCGAAGAAGGTGATGAAAGCTTCTCATAGTTGCTCGAGGAATAGCTCGGATGACTCACCCAACTCAGATTGATAGGACAATTCTCAGTAGCATGACTCCCTTCACATATCTCACAGGAAATAAAAGGACTTATATGGACTTTTCCGGGCAAGGTGGCTTCTGGAGAAGACATGGTCTCAATAAGATCAAGCTCTTGTTTGTTGATGATCTTCCCCGATATATCTCTCATATAATGCCATTGGAAGTCATTGGAAGCCATTAAATCTATCAACTTATATGCTTCCTCAACAGACTTCCCCATAAGAGCTCCACCCGCTGCCGCATCAACCACTGCTCTCGATGGATAACCCAAACCATTATAGAAACTTTGAATTTGTAGCCACATGGGCAATCCATGAGAAGGACATCTCTTGATCAAGTCCTCGAACCTTTCCCATGCTTCACAAAAAGACTCGGAGTCATATTGCTCAAAGGATAAAATTTGATTCCTCATCTTCGCCATATACTCAAGCGAAATAAATCTGGCTAAAAACTTATGTGCCAAATCATCCCATGTACCAATAGAATGATGAGGAAGTGATCGTAACCAATCCTTTGCCTTGTCTCGGAGTGAGAATGAGAAGAGTCTCAGTCGAATGGCATCATCAGAAACACCATCGTACTTGCATAAGTCACATATCTCCAAGAATTTGACAAGATGAGCATGTGGATCTTCACTAGGCAAACCTCCAAACTGAACTGAATTCAAGATCATTAGGATGAAGTCCGGCTCGATCTCAAAGCTGTCAACTTCGATTTCGGGCTTCCTAATGCTTGAATGTATCACAGGCACACGAGGCATAATGTAGTCTCCCAAGGTTCTGGGTTTGATAGATTCGCCATGGTACCTCGCAAAGTAACAGAATTAAAATATTAGGAGGAAGAAATATTTACAAAAAAAAATGAAAAAGAAAAGGCTTGAACTAAACCTAGGCATGATTGATTCTAATATTAGCTAAGAACAACCTAGACTAATCCCCGGCAACGGCGCCAAAAACTTGTTGCGTATCTAAGACCTATACCGCAAGTGCACGGGTCGCGACAAGTAATAAAGAGTAAGTAGAGTATCGTTCCCACGAGGATTAGCTCGAATTGTTATAGCTAAGTACTAAAATTGGTCATCCTAAGTTTATTCAAGCGAATGAACAAAGTTTTCTTAAGCTAGACTAATTCCTAAAAATAATAAAAATTAAGCTTAAAATAAAGTTGCAAATTAAAATTAATATAAACTTATAATGAACAATTTAAATTTAACTAAATTTACCTAAGTCCTAATGCATTTAATTAAAATCTTAATTAAAAATAAAATAAAATGAAATAAATAACATTTAAATTATAAACTAAAAAATGAAATAAAGAAATTCAATCTATCATATAATTTAAAATTCAACTACTACTAATATCCAAACTAGCTATTAGCTATTAATAACAAAAAAGAAGTAAACAATGTGCCCATTAATAATAAGACAAAATAAACTTAAGGTTAAAACATTAAAAGAGCCATAGGTTACTGCCAGGCTGCTAGCTCTGCCATCTGATTCTGTCCAGCACGCCACAAACAGCCCACGACTGCAGCTGTTTCGCACCGCTCCAGGTGTACAAGCAGCAGCAATCTCGCACCTAACCTTATGCAGCAACCGTCGCCTACATCACACGCAGCTCTTTCATGCCAACAGCATCCACACAGTCACGCAAACCAGGTTCCAAGCGAGCCTCACAAACAAATGACCACACACAGAAACGGATATACAGTGAAGGGAAAGAAACCAATGCAGGAAATATAATTGAGGTAACTAAAGAATGCAGAAGAAATTTAATGCAGTAAAACAAAACCGAAAATTGCTATTAAAACGAAAAAAAAAAGAAACTAAAAATGTTGAAACAGAGCATGGCAACGGCAGAGCAGGAACCATATGGAACAGCCACGCATGTAGTCTAGTCCAGCCTTCACCGAAGCAGTAAACCAAGAGAATGCAGAAACGAAAAGCTTGAAATTAAATTAAGGGTTGAACTCAGCAAAGATTATGAACATAATAAAAAAAAAATTTAGAAGTCATCAAAAGCAAAGAAGCATAAATAGAAACCCGAGACTTGAGCAGAAAACAGAACTAAATAATATTAACCTTCACTAAACAAAAATTGATTCAACAAATCAAAGTCACAGTCTTACTGGAAATTGCTTTAAAACTTAAAAGATAATTGATGAAAGAAACTTAAAATTCAAACTAAAATCTAAGGCAAGAATCGAAACTAAAAAGAACTTAAAAGCTAAAATCTAAGAGAACAAAACAGTGATGAAGAACTTCAGCTCCTGTCACAAGCCTTCTCCATCCACACTCTTCTCTTGCGGCAGCTCCATTCTTCTTTGTATGAGTTAGGGTTGCTTCCATGGGCTTTGGCCATTTGTCTCATGGGCTGGACTCTCATTTTCTTTTGTGCTTGTTGAAATCAACTTCCATGAACATGTTGTGGGCTTGCATCAAGAAAGGTCAAGGTTTGTGGGTTGGACTTGGAGTGTTTTATTTTGGCATATGAATTTTTGAGGATTTAAGGTGGGCTAGGTGTATTTGGGATTTATGTGAGAATGGATTTAAATGGGCTATGGTATGGTAGGGTTAATGGTTTAAATAATTTTTTTTTAAAGGTAATAGGAATAAGGTTTAGAGTTTGGAAAAATGCTAAGTCTATGATTTTTAGGTGTTAAACACCAAATCCAACCATTTTCCTTGATTTTCTTGCGATTTTCTTGATTTTCTCATTATTCTTGAAATTCCTACACATGAAGATAATTTAATTAAAATGGAAGGAAATTATATTAAAATTCCAAAATTTAAGCAAAATTGATGCAATAAAATACTCTAAAAAGTGAATATTTTAGAGACTTATCAGCTACACGTTCTCAGGAGTTCTACTTATAGGTTTTGTAACTTCTCTGCTCATTGATCCAATGCTTTTATGATATGGAATTAAATCAACCAATTGCATTTTAATCCTATGTGCATCAAGGTATATGTATCACGTCCTACAAAAATTTCTTTCAAAAGAACAGACAATGTTGAGTCATATTCTGAATGGACAATTATTCTGCATTGACAGAACTCAAAAGTTGTATGGTTTCCTTTTCGCTGTTCTCACTTCTTCAATTCTGGTGTAAGATTATTTTCTAGCAATCTCTGATTAACTTTTTCTTGAGGCCTCAACTGAAACACAGCTGAAACAAATATCGCAATATAAATAATCACAGCAATAGACAACAAAAATCGTAAGCCAAAAATAATAATAATAATCAACTCAAATAAGTTAAATCAATCCACCAATTAACATGATGAATCAATAAATATTAAGCAGATAATAAAGCGCAAAGTAAAAATCACACTAACTATATAACATGAAAAATTCTCTTACATGAAAAAAAAATTACAAGGCAAATTGAATTAAAATCTATTATAAGAAATAAGCAATTACAAAATTTTGATACTTTAACATCGTGTTTGGTTAAGCTGAAAATAATTTTCATTTAGCCCCAATTTCAAATGGCCCATGTATTCAATTGTTTGGTACAAAGAATTTGGCTTTTACAGAATTGACCTTTCGTGCACCTCTTGTGAAGACCCTGGGAGTACTGCGCGCCTCCTAGCCCCAGCAATTTCACTCACTTGTATTATCCGCTCTGACCCTGGGAGTACTGCACGCCTCCTAACCCCAGCGATCTCATGGCTTTGTCCCAAGGGTCCTGAAGAACTCAGGATAAATCCCCTTGAGCACGTCCGTACTGACTCGAACCCTTGACTATGTCAAGATGTCAAGTCACTACTAACCATTAGGCATAGTCAAGGGTTCGAGTCACTATGGACGTGCTCAAGGGGATTTATCCTGAGTTCTTCAGGACTCTTGGGACAAAGTCGTGAGATCGCTGGGGTTAGGAGGCATGCAGTACTCCCAAGGTCAGAGCGGACAATACGAGTGAGTGAGATCGCTGGGGCTAGGAGGCGCGCAGTACTCCCAGGGTCTTCACACCTCTGGAATACCAATTCTTTGAGGAGAGCCATTATTTTCTTTTTCACTTGGTGAGGAAAGTCTCGAATTTTCTAGATTCCAAGCGTGTCTCAAATTTGATCTACTAGGACCATCATCCATAGCTCAATCCCAAGAGTTGTGCAAATTACTTTAGTATCATGTTACTATATTGCATAAAATAACACATACATACATATATATATATATCTCCTCATTGCTATTTGATCTAATCCCATGCAATATTTTTTGGATGTTGAAAAAGTTTGGTGATGTGATGCTTCTCAATTTCCCTAATCCTTTTTCATTGTTCAACAATTAGCCGTAATGAGGCAAGCTTCAAAAATTATAGGACTCTAACTACTTATAACCGTACAACAGGGAAGCCTACTTTGGATTGAGTTATAAATTGTAACATGACACATACTTTTTATTTTAAGCAAAAGTTTTATCTGGTTTGCAGTTGAATGGGAAAGGAAAATTTTACATGGTATACTAAAACTTCCAAACATGTGATTTTGCAATATCTTGTGGTTGGAAATGTCGTATGAAGACAATTCATAAAATTCTTGATTCTTCTTAGCATTATATGTTTCTGTAACAGCCCGTTACCACATTTTTTACGTATTTCTATATAACTTTTCCGGTTGGGCTGTCTGTGATGCCATTAACATTCAACAGTGACAGTAATAAATGATAAACATTTATTTAACAAATACGGAATATGAAAATTCTTTTCATATTTCCTTACATCTGACATCCCCTATTATCTTTATTTTAATAAAGTAGTACTGTATACCTATGTCTGAAATGTAAAAGAGAAGAGACTGTACCTGTTATGTTTAAAATACTTTGCCCCAGCGCTTTATATGTAGCTATATCCATCTTGGAGCTAATTCTCTAACTCCGTGTCTTTTATCTGTGGAGTTAAAATAAAGGGGTGAGTGAACTACGCGCTCAGTAAAGGAGACATGTACTGCTTTATAAAACCAAAACTATATACCACAACATATTTGTTTTTCCTAAAATCATATCATTTGCTCAACTGTTTACCATAAAATGAATTAAACAGTAAATAGGATTCAATAAATCCTCTCAGTAAACAGAAATCAGTAAGTTGAGACTAGGCAACAAATAAATCATGCTCTCATTGTTCCCCCAGGAACACAAGTCGTCCGCTATTGGGGTGCACCCGTAGGCCATCGCCTCTCACGGCTATCTCAGCTAGATCTATAGCTATAATCTATAGGTGGTCCTCGGGTCCACTTACCAAGTGACCTCGAGACCGCTGATGACTTAGCGGGTCCATCAGCCTTGTGACGTCCTGAGGTGCACCCGTTGGTCAATCAACCCGAGCCACCGCCCTAGGTGAGTCACGCAATTACATGAATAATAATGCATGAACTCAGGGCCTAAAGTCTCAAAAATCACCTTTAAGTCTCATGCAAAACCTTTATGGAATTATTTCACCCATATTATCATTTTCTCAAAATGATTTGATTTCCAAAAAGGTTTTAGGCTTTCTGTTTACAAATGGAAATTAAAATAGCCCATTTTTCGTATAAGAAAAATACCAAGTAACTCAGTTCACCATGGTCAACTTGCCCATGGTCACTCGCCCATATTCCACTCGCCCCCGAAAAGGTTTCATATTTTCTAGTTTCAAAGATATTAAAAATAGCTCAATTTTCGTTGAGAAAATACGAATTAAAACCTGTTCGCCCATGGTCAGCTCGCCAGTACGGTTCGCCCATGGCCAACTCGTCAGTGCGGTGAACAAGTGTTCGCCCGCTAACCTTTGCTTTGAAAAACAACAAGCAAAACTGGCTCGCCCTCAGTGGCTCGCCCATAACCAGTTCGCCCATTATGGCATTGCCATGGTCACTTCGCCCAAAGATGACCCTTCCATGGTCAACTCGCCCATTTTATCAAAAATATAGGTATTTTCTTTAGCTCGCCCAAAAATATGCTAAAACAGGGGTCGCCTGCCCAAACAACATAAAAGGGTTCGGCCATCTTGGCTCGCCCGGATTTTATTTAAAACAGGGTCACTCGCCCAAGATATCATAAAAAGGTTCTTCGCCCAAAACATCATAAAAGATTTGGCTCGTCCGCCCTTACCAGTTCGCTCAACAAACAATATAGGGGTCGGCTATCTTTGTAGCTCACCCAAGTCAGAATAATTTAGCAAATAAATGCATGTCATAAACCAAAATAGTTTCTCAATATTTTCATAATATTTTTACTCCCCAGGTGTAAGATTTGATTCTACACTACTGTAGACCCTAAATTCATAAAATTGAAAATGGAAATTAAATAAATAATGAACATTGATTTCCACTTGGTTGAAAAGCTCCTTATCATGAGATGAAAATGGAGCAATTTCGGTGAAATATTGTATGGGCGAGAATGTTGTTCAGCTCGCCAAAAGGCGACCAAGCTAGGGGGTTCGCCAATAGGCGAACGGATCGCCAATGAATGGTGGCGAGTGTGTTGTTGGCATGATGGTTTAATGGCTTGTTGGGCGAAGAGTTGAGTTCGCCATGTCTATTGTTAGCATGATCGCCCGAATGGGGCGACGGCTTGTGATCGCCTATATGAATGATGTAAATTAAATAGATGAATGTGATCGCCAAGCCTATATGTAATAGCCAAGGGAAGGGAATCATCTTATATTTTCCAAATATTGAGTTGGCGAACTAAATTACATTTGGCGACATGAGATTAACTTAGCGAGTTGATGACTCAAAATGAGGAGGCGAACTGGAATCATGCACGGACAAAACGGAAATAGATTCAAAACATGTTTGCAGCCAAAACTGACTCGTAAGTCATACGGTTGAAGACAATTAATGGAGAAGATGATGAAGTCAGTAAGGAACTTATTCTTATTGGTTGAGGAACAAAAACAAAGTCAATAGCAGAAGAAAAAGTGTGTGGAAGGGAGACTTTCTCGCCATTGTTAGTGCAGTTTTTCTTCATGCATTAAATGCATGATAGACGTGAAATAAATGCTGGAAATGAGATAAGACCAAGTAGTGAATTCTGATTGGATAGTGTGGCTATAAAAGGAGAAACAAATGAGGATAACAAAGTTAGCCAACTCCAGCTTCTTCACGAAAACCCTTTCACTGCAAGTTATGCTCTGTTTCTTCTATTTCTCTGCCATGTTTGATCTACTAAGCTTCACCTTAAGTTGGCCAAACAAGTAAACCAGCTTGCAAACCTTTCCTTCTTAGCTGGATGAGCTAAAGGAATAAGCTAAGTGAGGCTAACAAGAGACAGAAATAATTCTGTTCTGGAAGTGCAGTTGATTAAGGTGAGATTTAAGGGTTAGTGAGATTTAATGATATATTTCTATGATTTCAAGTGTGAGAAGCATGAGTATAGTCTTGCTTTTGATTTATTCTTGATAGATCATAGAAATAGAATAAATTCATATCTTGAAGTAGATGAAGTATAAAATGAAACTGTGTTGATATTGTAGTAATGATGGAAAAATACTGGAAAAGTGATGAGTATGGCGACTATGGTGATCGCCCATGTACAGTGTTAGTAATCGCCAATGTGGCGAGTAAGAAATTGAGAACTCGCCAAAGTTGATGTTCGAGTGGGCGAGGTCGCCCGACGCTAGTCTAATTTATGGGCGAGCTCTCTTCCGAATAGAAAACAGTGTAGGGCGAGCTCAAATAGAAGTTCATTGGGCGAGTTGAGTTATGGGCGAACTCCCACATTTAAGCCAATAAAAGCATGGCGAAGTGAATGTTGGGCGAACTACATAATGGTTGATGGTGATGAATGGCGAGCTCGGTCGGGTGAGCTAGTTAGAGCTCTGTTGGGCGAGTAGTCATTTTATTTATCGCAATCTCGCCAATTGATATGAAATGAAAATATTAATAGAATTTATAAATTATTTGCAGCCGGGAATTATGAACTCGGTAAATGCGATTTGGAAGGCGAGAAGGAAACAAGGCTTCGTTGGACCAGGTAAGGGAGATGTGTGTGAAGTAAATGCATGTCCTGTGGAGTAAATTTTATGAATATATTGAGATAAATGTTTGTTTTCTGACATGCATTGTTTGAGAAATCTATTTGATATTGGGCGAGCTACTAAGCCGACCCTTGTGATATTTTCTGGGCGAAATGGTTTGGCGGACGAGCCAACTTTTTATGATTCTTGGGCGAAGAGCCTTTTATGTTATTTGGGGCGAGTAACTTTGTTTTAAATAAAAAAGGCGGGCAAGCCATGTTGGGCGAAGCCCTTTATATTCTTTTGGGCGAGCCGATTAGGGCGAGCCAGGATGATTTGTTTTGAAAAGCTAGGTAGCGGGCAAATACTATTTCCCGCACTGATGATTGACCATGGGCGAGCCAAATGGGCGAGCTGACCATGGCGAACAGGTTTCATTTTTCCAAGTTTTCTTAATTGAAAAATAAACTAATTTTAATATCCTTGAAAATAGAAAATACAAAACCATTTTGGGCGAATTGACTAAGGGGCGAGCCACTAAGGGCGAGCCAGTTTTGCTTTCTGATTTAAAAGCAATGTTGGGCGGGCGAACAGAAGTTCACCGCATGGGCGAGCTTCCATGGGCGAACCGATTAGGTGAGCAGACCATGGGCGAGCAGGTTTTAAAAGGTTGATATTTTGAAAGATTGTCGAGATGTTTTGTAAACAGAAGCCTAAACTTTTTTGGAAAATTAAATCATTTTGAGAAAATGATAATATGGGTGAGATAATTCCATAAAGGTTTTCATGAAATATAAAGTGATTTTTGAGACTTTAGGCCCTGAGTTCATGCAGTATTATTCATGTAGTTGCGTGACCCTCCTGGGGCGGTGGCTTGGTTGATGGACCAACGAGTGCACCTCAGGATGTCACAGGGCTGATGGACCCGCCAAGTCATCAGCGGTCTTGAGGTCACTTGGCAAGTGGACCCGAGAACCACCTAGAGATTGTGGCCATAGATCTACTACATCCCTTTTTGGGATAATTATTCCGTTCTCGCAAGGGGGAAGGGGAACGATGATAGCATGAGGATGCCTAGTCTCAACTTGCTGATTTCTGTTTACTAAGAGGATTTGTTAAATCCTAATTACTGTTTACTACATTTTAAAGTAAACTGATTAGCCAATGATTGGAATGCTGTTTTGAGAGTGTGGTTTACTATATCCACTGTTTTCCTATTTGATTTAATGGTATATAGTTTGGTTTTATAAAGCAGCATATGTTTCCTTTACTGAGCGTATGAATCACTCACCCCTTTGTTTTAACTCCACAGATAAAAGACACAGAGTTGAGAGAATTAGCTCTCAGATGGGTATAGCTATGTTTAAAAGCGCTGAGGCATGTTATGTTAAATGTGACAGGTACAGTCTCTTCTCTTTTACATTTTAGACATAAGTATACAGTACTACTTTAGCGAAAAAAAATCAATAGGGGATGTTGGATGTAAGAAATCATGAAAAGAATTTTCATATTCAGTATTTGATAAATAAATGTTTATCATTTATTACGGTCATTGTTGAATGTTAATGGCATCGCAGACAGCCCAACCGGTAAAGTTGTAAAGAAATACGTGCAAGAAGTGGTAACGGGATGTTACAACAGGACATGCATTTTACTTCACATACAACTCCCTTACCTGGTCCACCGAAGCTTTGCTTTTTGATCGCCTTCTCGATCGCTTTTACCGAGTCCCAAATTCCCTGCGGCAAAATAGTTTATAATTTCTATTAATATTTCCTTTGTCCAATATTTCCAACACTTTGGCGAGACTTAATAATCAAATAGCTCGTCCAACCGAGCTCACCATTCATCAAATGGCTTACAAGGGGAGCTCGCCCGCCATTACTCGCCATTCATATATTTGGGAGCTAGCCCAACATTCAACTCACCAGGCCTTTATTGGCTTAAATGTGGGTGATTGCCCACAATTCAACTCGCCCACTGAATATATTAGCTTAGTTGTGGGAGTTCGCCCACAATTCAACTCGCCATTGCCTATGGTTTAAACTAACATGTGGTGACCTCGCCACTACCCCATTCCATGACTTAGCTCGCCCATGATGGCTGAGCTCGCCCATTATCATTTTATACTATTTCCATTAATTTCCTTATTCATTTTCGATTATTTTCCCATCATCCTACTACAATTTCAACCCAGTTTCATTTTATTCATCATCTACTTCAAGATATGAATTTATTCTATTTCTATGATCTATCAAGAATAAATTAAAAACAAGACTATAATCATCCTCCTCATGCTCAAAATCATAGAAATAAATCATTCAATCTAAAAAAAACCCATTAAATCTCACCTTAATCAACTGCACTTCAAGAACAGAACACTTTCTATCTCATGTTGGCCTTACTTTGCTTATTCCTTTAGCTCATCAACGATGGAGGAAAGGTTTTGCAAGCTGGTTTACTTGTTTAGCCAACTTAAAGGTGAACTTTAGTAAATCAAGCAATTTCAGAAATGGAAGGAACCGAATATGAACTTGCAGCAGCATAGCATTGGTTTTCCATTCAATCTTCATATATATATAGCCATGCTATCCAAATCAAAATCTACCACCTGTCCCTTATTCTATTTCTTCCATCATTTCACGTCTTTCATTCCTTTAATGCATGAAGAAAAACTGCAGCTCAAGGTGGCGTGAAAGTCTCCCTTCCTCACGCCTTTTTCTTCTTCTATTGACTTTGTTTTATTCCTCAACCAATAAGGATAAGTTCCTTATTGACTTTAACATCCTCTCTATTAATTGTTTTCAACCGTATGACTTACAAAGTCAATTTTGGCTGCAAAATGGTTACATGCTAATTCTAGTTCCAGTTCGCCTATTCAACCTGAGACCTCAGCTCGCCCATTCTATTTCAATTTCAGTTCGCCAACAATATTTGGTGAATTACGAGTTGATTTCCTTTACTTGGCGATCACCATTTATTGTTCTACTCGCCTATTTGCTATGACTCAAGCCACAAGTTGGCGATCACACTTAACATTTAAATTTGGCGAGTACATTTTGGCTTTTCTTGCCTACTAGGCTATCATCTGTGCTTCTATATGGGAGATCACGTTACTCACCAAGTCACCATATTCATTCTTTGGGCGATCACAGCCCTCGCCTCTTTCGGATGATCATCATACCCAATTAACTTGGCGAACTTGCATATTCACCCTCATCATTATCCATTGGCGATCATCCTCCCTTTCTCGCCCGTTGGCGAGCTGTTCCATATACTCACCCATATATTATTTCACCGAAATGCTCCATTCACATCTCAAGTTAAGGAGCTTTTCACCCAAGTGAAAATCAATATTCATTATTTATTTAATTTTCATTATCAAATTTTATAAATTTAGGGTCTACAGTAGTGTAGAATCAGGTTTTACAGTTTCACATGTTATGTTTGGTGTAATTAAATTATAAGCCTACAATATTTTATCCTTTCCTTGCTCGTATGGATATTGTCGTTGTAATAACTTGTTACAAAACAGAAAACATAAATCTACTAAACTTAATTGTACGTATTTAATTTTACTGCACATGATTTCGCCACTGCTTTAGGTATCCTTGTAGGTTTGCAACATGGTCCTACACTCAATGTATTTGTGACATTTAAGGCCAATGGGAGCATTGTCATAACAATGCTTTGTTGGCGAGACTTACACCCCAAAAAGCAAATCTACTTGTACCAATGGAATTAGGTTAAATTTATGGTATTAGACTTGGGTATATATGTACATTTTAGTGGATTATGGCTGATGAGAGTGGGTTTATAATTTGAATGAGAAGTTATAAATAATTAAAATAGAATTTGGCTTTTATTGATCTTGTACTAGAAATTGGATATTCTATTCAGTTATTAAAAAATTAAAGAAGAATATTTGATTAAAATATTAAGTGAAATTGACATAAGATTAAAAAAATATAAAGGAAACATAAGAAAATGGATAGAAAATAGATATATTTTTAAGACTAAACAATAAAAAAAAAATTATAGAAAACATCAGAAAATGGATAGGAAAAAATATAAAATTTTTTGATAAATTTGCTAGATAAGGGTATTTTAGATTTTTTTATTTAAAAAAGCATAAAAATGGGTAAAAATATAAAGAAAATTTGATAAATTAAGAATATTTATATTTTATTACTTATTAAAATTAAATAGATAAAATTTAATCATTTACAAATTACATAAACATATTTGTAGGTATAATTTATATGGATTCTTTGAAAAATATATGAATCACATGTATTTGCAAGCATTACTTAAGTATTAAGTATGAATTTATATATAATATACTGATAATATATAAATGTTAATGTATCAAAATTTGATACTTCATTAATAAACAAATTAAAAAAATGTCAAATCCTTAATAATAAATACAAATAAATTTTCGATTAAACAATCTCTTTAGAGATTGATGCGATATTTTTAATATTTATTATCATAATTAATAAATATTAATAAAAATATTTTTAAAAAATCAAGTGATAAGTAAAAAACTCACTACTGATAGCCAAACAATCTTTTGAAATTATTTTTATATATAATTAATAAATTTCTCACCTTACCATTAATAATAGATCTAAATTTAAAATAAATTGATAATATAAAAAAATTATTTTCATTCTCAAATAAAAAGTTAAAGAGGTAAAAAGATTGATGGTCTTAAAAAAAGTTACACCAATAAGCAAGTGACATGTGACAAAATTAGATATTTGGAATGAATAGTTTCGATTGAAGAATTTAATTAAAAAATTAAAAAAAATTGAAGGCTTTAAAAAATTATAAAAAAAAAACATTTTTAAAGGATTTTTGTTTTTTATAATGATTTACCTTTTGTTGGAGCCCATTATGATGCAACATTTGGCACAAAAATTGGATATTCAAGATGAGTAGTCAAATTAAAATATTACTTTAGATCTAAATTTAAAATAAATCTATAATATAAAAAAATTATTGTCACGCTCAAATAAAAAATATTAGAGAGTTAAAAAGATTGATGGTCTTAAAAAAGTTATACCAATAAACAAGTGTTATGCGATAAAATTAGAGATTTAAGATGAACAGTTTTGATTGATGGGCTTAATTAAAAAAATTAAAAAACCAAAAAAAATGGAGGCTTAAAAAATTATAAAAACAAAACACGTTTTTAAAGGATTTTTGTTTTTGTATAATGATTTGCCTTTTGTTGGAGCGCATGATGATGCAACATTGGGCACAAATATGGATATTCTAGATGAATTCTCAAATTAAAAGATAATGGTTATAGATTATAGACAGATGTGTGGCATACATATGTTTGTTTGTTTTCTCTTCGGCATGTCCCTCGCACTCAAAGAGGAGTCATTTTCATTTATGTCACGATGCTACCTACCTTCAAAAGGCCTATAAATTTATTTAGTCGAAAAAGCTCCTTCATCACCCCAACATAGCCAAGTTAGCCAAAGTAGTACCAGAAGAATGTCTGTTCAGGTTTCAGCAGCTGCTCTTGCTCCTTCCCCAAGTTCCAAAACCAATAACAATCGTCAGTCAGCAGGTTTTAGTCCTGATATTTGGGGTGATTATTTCCTTACACATGCCTCCAACTTTGAGGTAGTTAAGTTACATTTCGTATCCGCATATTGCATATACTTTATGTTAACATTTTGCAGTTAGTTTATTGCTTTTAATATCCTTTGAAGATCACTGGCTAATGCAACATTCTTTTTGTCCAGGAAACTGAATACAGAGTAGAGCACCAAAAGCTGAAGGAGGAAGTGAGGCAGATGCTATTGGCAGTTTCTGATAAACCTACCATAACAAAACTTGATTTGATTGATTCAGTTCAACGCTTGGGTGTGTCTTACCATTTTGAAAGCGAAATTGATGAGATCTTACAACAAATTAAAACTATCGATTCCAACAACTGTGACCAGGATAACCATGATAGCCTTTACAGCATTTCTCTTCGATTTCGGTTACTCAGACAACATGGCTATAGAATTTCATGTGGTATGTCCGTTAGTTTTCTGGTACCAAGTCTGCTTGGTGCATGACAGAACCGAATTTGTTTTTAAAACATGATTAAAAAAAAGTTGTGGCTTTGAGACTAGCAATTTTGTCTTGTTCTAACCTGGAACACCTTTTGTCATGCAACTGAACAACCGTCAACTCATCTTTTTGTTGGATTTTAATTTGGGCAGAGATGTTTGAAAAGTTTAAGGATAGTCAAGGAAATTTCAAGGAATCTCTTACCTGCGATGTTCGAGGAATGTTAAGCTTGTGTGAAGCCACGCATTTAAGGATTCATGGAGAAGATATACTAGAAGAAGCACTTGCTTTCACTGCCACTCACCTTCGGTCCATTGTCGCAACCTCAGCCTCTTCTCTTTCAGAACAGATAAGTCATGCATTAAGGCAACCTCTCCATAAAAACTTACCAAGGCTTGAGGCCAAGCGATACATGTTCTCGTACCAAGAAGACCCTCTACACAATAAAGTTCTATTAAGGTTTGCAAAGTTAGATTTCAACATTTTACAATCACAGCACCAGAAGGAGCTTCGTGACATAACAAGGTAACTTCCAAAACATAAAGCATCAAAATAAAACAAGTTTAGTAGGAATGGATTAATTGAATTTATCAGAGTAAATACTTAATTAGATTGGTTTTTCATGTTGTTTAGGTGGTGGAAAGATATAGATGTTCCGAGTAAGCTATCATTTGCTAGGGATAGAATAACAGAATGCTACTTCTGGATTCTAGGAGTGTACTTTGAGCCAGAATATTTTCTTGGCAGAAAAATATTGACTAAAGTAATATCCATGACTTCGATCCTAGATGACATCTACGATGTGCAAGGAACAATTGAAGAACTCGAGCTCTTTACTGAAGCAATTGAGAGGTTCAACATCTGAACTCGTTCCTTAGTATTTTTTTTATCCACCTAAAGGTGTAAATTTAGTTTCTAACTATTGGCTACTTTGTTTTCAGTTGGGATATCACTGCAATGGAGCATCTGCCAGAGTATATGAAGGTTTACTATAAGGCTCTCCTGGATGTTTACAATGAAATTGAAGAATACATGCTCGATAAATTGTACCGGATGGACTATGCTAGAGAAGCGGTGAGCTGTTTGCTTTCAATCTGATAAAACATTTAAACAACTATTTAATTTATTCAGTTCACTGAGGATGAGTTTATTTGTTCTCCAAAGATGAAAAATATGGCTAGAGCTTACTTGATTGAAGCCAAATGGCTTCACCACAAATATGTTCCAACAATTGAAGAGTACATGGAAGTTGGATTAATCACCTCAGGCTACTTACATCTAGCAACCACATCCTTTGTTGGAATGGGAGATATTGTTACCAAGGATGCTTTTGATTGGATACTTAGTTGCCCCAAAATGGCTATAGCCGCTTGTGTAATAGGCAGACTCACTGATGACATAGTCTCCCAAGAGGTCCATAATTTCTACCTTAAGTTTTTGTTTTCCTTCAAATCTTCTTTCCTTTTCTTCCCTTATGAGTTTTAACTCTAAAACTTCTGCATATGCAGTTTGAGCAAAAGCGAGAGCATGTAGCTTCGAGTGTAGAATGTTACATGAAACAACATGGCACCACGAGACAAGAAGCAGTAGATGAATTTTACAGACAAGTTTGTGAGGCATGGAAGGATATAAATGATGAATGTCTCGATCCTACCAGTGTCCCAATGCCACTCCTCATGCGCATTGTTAATCTTGCACGTGTAATAGATGTCATGTACAAGGATGGGGACGGCTACACATTCTCAGGAGTTCTACTTAAAGGTTTTGTAACTTCTCTGCTAAATGATCCAATGCCTTTATGATATGGAATTAAATCAATCAATTGCATTTTAATCCTATGTGCATCAAGGTAAATATATCACGTCCTACAAAAATTTCTTTCAAAAGAACAGACAATGTTGAGTCATATTCTGAATGGACAATTATTCTGCATTGACAGAACTCAAACGTTGTATGGTTTCCTTTTTGCTGTTCTCGCTTCTTCAATTCTGGTGTAAGATTATTTTCTAGCAATCTCTGATTAACATTTTCTTGGGGCCTCGACTGAAAACACAGCTGAAAGAAATATCGCAATATAAATAATCATAGCAATAGACAACAAAAATCTTAAGCCAAAAATATTAATAATCAACTCAAATAAGTTAAATCAATCCACCAATTAACATGATGAATCAATAAATATTAAGCAGATAATAAAACGCAAAGTAAAAATCACACCAACTATATAACATGAAAAATTCTCTTGCACGAAAAAAAATTATGAGGCAAATTGAATTAAAATCTATTATAAGAAATAAGCAATTACAAAATTTTAATACTTTAACATCGTGTTTGGTTAAGGTTAAGCTGAAAATAATTTTCATTTAATTAGCTACAATTCCAAATGGCCCATGTATTCAATTGTTTGGTATAAGAATCTGGCTTTTACAGAATTGGCCTTTCGCGCACTTCTGGAATACCAATTCTCTGGGGAGAGTCATTATTTTCCTTTTCACTTGGTGAGGAAAGTTTCGAATTTTTCTAGATTCGAAGCATGTCTCAAATTTGATCTACCAGGACCATCGTCCATAGTTCAATCCCAAGAGTTGTGCAAATTACTTCAGTATCATGTTACTTTATTGTATAAAATAACATATATATATATATATATATATATATATATATATATATATGACCTCATTGCTATTTGATCTAATCCCATGCAATGTTTTTTGGATGTTGAAAAAGTTTGGTGATGTGATGCTTCTCAATTTCCCTAATCCTTTTTCATTGTTCAACAATTAGCCGTAACGAGGCAAGCTTCAAAAATTATAGGACTCTTAACTACTTATAACCGTACAACAGGGAAGCCTACTTTGGATTGAGTTATAAATTGTAACATGACACATACTTTTTATTCCAAGCAAAAGTTTTATCTGGTTTGCAGTTGAATGGGAAAGGAAAATTTTACATGGTATACTAAAACTTCCAAACATGTGATTTTGCAATATCTTGTGGTTGGAAATGTCGTATGAAGACAATTCATAAAATTATTGATTCTTGTTAGCATTATATGTTTCACATGTTATGTTTGGTGTAATTAAATTATAAGCCTACAATATTTTATCTTTTCCTTGCTCGTATGGATATTGTCGTTGTAATAACTTGTTACAAAACAGAAAACATAAATCTACTAAACTTAATTGTACGTATTTAATTTTACTGCACATGATTTTGCCACTGCTTTAGGTATCCTTGTAAGTTTGCAAGATGGTCCTACACTCAATGTGTTTGTGACATTTAAGGCCAATGGGAGCACTGTCATAACAATGCTTTGTTGGCGAGACTTACACCCCAGAAAGCAAATCTACTTGTACCAATGGAATTAGGTTAAATTTACGATATTAGACCTGGGTATATATGTACATTTTAGTGGATTATGGCTGATGAGAGTGGGTCACAAAGGGTCGCTATGAACCTAGGGCTCTTTTTTAAGTGTACCCAGTCTTAGGGCATTTGAATACCCTTAAAGGTATTCGCATGCCTTATAATTTGAATGAGAAGTTATGAATAAGTAAAATAGTATTTGGCTGTTATTGATCTTGTACTAGAAATTGGATATTCTATTCAGTTATTAAAAAATTAAAGAAGAACATTTGATTAAAATATTAAGTAAAATTGACATAAGATTAAAAAAATATAAAGGAAACATAAGAAAATGGATAGAAAATAGATATATTTTCAAGACTAAACAATAAAAAAAATTAAAGAAAACAAAAGAAAATGGATAGGAAAAAATATAAAAAAATTTTGATAAATTTGCTAGATAAGGGTATTTTAGATTTTTTTGATTTAGAAAAACATAAAAATGGGTAAAAAATATAAAGAAAATTTGATAAATTAAGAATATTTATATTTTATTACTTATTAAAATTAAATAGATAAAATTTAATCATTTACAAATTACATAAACATATTTGTAGGTATAATTTATATGGATTCTTTGAAAAATATATAAATCACATGTATTTGCAAGCATTACTTAAGTATTAAGTATGAGTTTATATATAATATACTGATAGTATATAAATGTTAATGTACCAAAATTTGATACTTCATTAATGAACAAATTAAAAAATGTCAAATCTTTAATAATAAATATAAATAAATTTTCAATTAAACAATGTCTTTAGAGATTGATGCGATATTTTTAAAATTTTTTATCATAATTAATAAATATTAATAACAATATTTTTAAAAAATCAAGTAACAAGCAAAAAACTCACTACCGATAGCCAAACAATCTTTTGAAATTATTTTTATATATAACTAATAAATTTCTCACCTTACCATTAATAATAGATCTAAATTTAAAATAAATCGATAATATAAAAAAATTATTTTCATTCTCCAATAAAAAGTTAAAGAGATAAAAAGATTGATGGTCTTAAAAAAAGTTACACTAATAAGCAAGTGACATGTGACAAAATTAGAGATTTAGAATGAATAATTTTGATTGAAGAATTTAATTAAAAAATTAAAAAAATTGTAGGCTGGAAAAGATTATTAAAAAAACGCACAAAATTTTTTTTTGAGTAATACATTTTCATTAGAAATTATAATCACAATTAGCATATTACATTCCATGAACAGGTAACTATGAAAATCATATTATTCAAATTAGATAAACTAGTAAATAACTATAACAAACTAAACAAACTAGTAAATAACTAGACTAACTTAAACTCACACTTGGTGAGATTCGAATCTGAGACTTCAAAATCTCAGGATCTCCTCCTTGCCACTAAACCAAGGTCTCATTGACAAAAAAAAAAGTCACTAAATTGGATATTCAAGATGAGTAGTCAAATTAAAATATTACTTTAGATCTAAATTTCTGCAATATGAAAAAATTATTGTCACGCTCAAATAAAAAAATATTAAAGAGTTAAAAAGATTGATGGTCTTAAAAAAGTTATACCAATAAACAAGTGACATGCGATAAAAATTAGAGGTTTGAAATGATAGTTTCGATTGAAGGGCATGATTAAAAAAAATTAAAAAACCAAAAA
The DNA here is from genome assembly GCA_031772115.1 of Heritiera littoralis. Taxonomy (NCBI): domain Eukaryota; kingdom Viridiplantae; phylum Streptophyta; class Magnoliopsida; order Malvales; family Malvaceae; genus Heritiera; species Heritiera littoralis. Next base: position 56,591 of record JAPDPK010000143.1, on the reverse strand, counting down.
AAATGAAGGCTTAAAAAATTATAAAAAAAAAACGTGTTTAAAGGATTTTTGTTTTTTTTATAACGATTTGCTTTTTGTTGGAGCGCATGATGATGCAACATCGGGCACAAAATTCGATATTCTAGATGAATTTTCAAATTAAAAGATAATGGTTATAGATTATAGGTAGATGTGTGGCATACGTATGTTTGTTTGTTTTCTCTTCGGCATGTCCCTCGCACTTAAAGATGAGTCATTTTCATTTATGTCACGATGCTACCCGTCATCAATAATAATAATTTTATCTATTTTTATTTTATTTTTTTATGATTTTTTTATTATATTATTTAAAAAAACATATACTTAATATGATCATTTATTTTTTTCAATCTCACTGAAATTATTATTTCACTTTTTTTAATTTCACCGAAATTAATAATACTATTCATTCAAACTAATCCCTGGTCGAAAAAGCTTCTTCATCACCACAACATAGCCAAGTTAGTTAAAGTCGTACGAGAAGAAAACTGGGATGCCTGTTCAGGTTTCAGCAGCCGCTTTCGCTCCTTTCCAAAGTTCCAAAACCAATAACAATCGTCGATCAGCTGGTTTTCATCCTGATGTTTGGGGTGATTATTTCCTTACACATGCCTCCAATTTCGAGGTAGTTTAAGTTACATTTCGTATTCGAAAATTACATATGTTTTATGTTAACATTTTGCAGTTACTTTATGGAAATTTTTAAAATAAGATCATAAATTTTAATTTTATTATAAAATCAATGTAAAATATAAATGATTAAACGTATATTTAGAATTATTGAGAGTAAAATATATTAAAAGTATTGTAAAAATAAGATTATCAATATAAATATTAGTGTCAATAGATTTAAACAAATGATAATTTTGTTATAGTGTATATTTATATTAATTATCATGTGTTTACATATTTTTAACATATTTTACACCTAATAACTTTATATTTATGTTTAATCATGTATTTTTTACATTAACTTTACATTACTTATAAAGTGTTTAAGATATTTTTAACATATTTTAAGCCTAATGACTTTAAAATTATGCTTAATCATGCGTTTTTTATATTAATTTTACAGTAAGGTCAAAATTTATGATCTTACTTATTACTCTTAATATTCTTTGAAGATCACAAGCTTTTAGCAAACAAAAACTTGCTCGAACATGAAGCCTAACTGAGCCAAACCCATGCTGGCCAGCCAATGAATAGAAGCTATTAATATTACATATATGTGGACTCTGTTGGGGTTTGCCTTGAATCTCACAACGAAAGTATAAAAAAGGTTATAAGGGTTATTTCCTTATAAATGAAGTGTCAAGCTTAGTTTGTAAAATATCCCAAAGAGTTATAAACACCAATAGAATAGTTAGGATTTGGGCTATTATAAAGGGTGTAGTTGGGTTCTTTAGGTAGTTGGGTTTGGGCTTTGAAAGGTGTTTGCAATTTATCTCTTCTAAAAATTGCTAAGTTGTAATTATTTGATTAGTTATTAGTTTGATTGGGTGGTTATAGACCAATTTGGTTGAGCCAAACTACATTAAAAATTATTGTGTTTATTTTTGTTTTCTTCCGTTTTTGTGGGTGTTTGGTTTGAGGGATATTTTTCCCAACAAGTGGCATCAGAGTTGAAGGTTCATGATCTTGCCAAAGGAGGAAAGCTATGGCTGAAGCTATGTCTAGAGGTATGCCTAAGTTTGAGATTCCATTATTTGATGGTAAACGTAATTTTATGTTATGATAAAGTACGATTCAGGATCTTCTAGTGCAAAAAAGTCTAGATTTGGCATTAGAAGAAAATAAGCCAGATGGAATGTTTGATAAGAATTGGGTTGGAATTCAGAAGAGGGCTGTGAGCACAATTAGATTGGCACTTGTTCCAGAGATTAAGTATAATGTAGTGACTAAGACGACACCAATCGGATTGTGGAAGAAGCTGGGAGACATCTATGCATCAAAATTGCTAACAAATAGATTGTGTTTGAAGATGGATTTATATTCTTTGAAGATGGATGAAGGTACAAGTCTCCATGATCACTTAAATGAATTTAATAGACTAGTTTCACATAGGGATGTAATCGAGCCGAGCCAATACAGCAAGGTGCTCGAGCTCGAGCTCGACTATGAAATTGATGCTTGATACTCAGCTCAAGCTCAGTTGATTTGTATTTTTTGAACTCGAGCTTGACTCGAGATCGAAAATGAGCTACTCGAGCTCGCTCGATTAAGCTCGATTGGTCGAACTCGACTATCATGCTCGACTGTTCGAGCTCGAGCTCGAACTCGAGCATAAACTCGAGCTATGCTTGATACTCGGCTCAAGCTCGGTTGAGTTGTATTTTTTGAACTCAAGCTTGACTCGAGATCGAAAACGAGCTACTCGAGCTCGCTCGATTGGTCGAACTTGATTATCATGCTCGACTGTTCGAGCTCGAGCATAAACTCGAGCTCGAACTCGAATTTATTTTATCTACATGAAAATATTATCAATTAATAACAATAAAATATAATAATTTTTAATAATAATATCAATACCACATCAACAATAATGAAAACCTTACAATAAAAAAAAAAGTAACTTAAGACCACACAAACACACAACATTAATTTGTTTGGAAAATTATAACATCTTACATAATTTCAAAATCATAAATTAAACAATATATATAAAAAAAAAAAAAAGCAACATCACAACTAATCCATCATCAAATCCACTTGATTCATCATGAAATCCATTACCAGCTCTAGCAAACATCTTACTTTTTTGTTACATCTTTTACCTACAAATGCAAAAGGAAAAAATAAGGCAATATTCATTCTACAAGTTAACATGCAACATTGAACATATGAGTAATAAGACAAACATGTACAAGAGACACCACCTCTAGAGCAGCCAACAAGATAAAAAAGAATATCAAATTCAAGACAATCCCAACCACATCTACCCAACAACTACCAATCCATCCACTTTTTTTTCTAAACTTTTCTTTGGTTTTCTCTAAGCTGTTCGTTTCTAGAAGGCCATCCTCCCTATTGTTGTGGATATAGATTAGCGGGTGCAAGATGGCCTTGTTAATCCTTAACTTGGTATGTAGTATGAATCAACCTTAACAATTATGAAACATAAATAAATATATATATTTTTCCACATGATATTAGAAAGTTATATTAACAAAACTATTAAAATATATAGAAAAGATTAAATCAATAATACAACAATTTATTGATGAAAAAAAAAACAAGACAAAAATTTATGGTATTACAAACAGAAGATCAGGACTAGAATGAGATCTTAGTCCCTGGTCCCCATTAAATCCAAGCTTAAATGCATACAAATATAAATACATATGATTACAAACAAATCATCTAAAACATTTAGAATAAGAAGCTTCCATTTAAACCATGTTGGTATTCTTGGACGAAATTAACTAAGCAATCTGAAACAAAAAACACATATGCTCTGATTTTAAGTTTTATTTTTTATTTTTCGATAATTAAACTGCTAATGTCGTAGACAAAGAAAAACCAAAGAAAAGTTTTAGCAAGCAGAGAAGTTACTCTAAAACTGACCCAGCTCAAATAGCAATCCAGATAGAGGAACAAAACCGTAAAATAAAAAGGTGAAAAGACAAAGGAAAGGGCAACCAAGCAGACCGAGGCTCTCGTCCGTGCTAGATCTTAAAGCCGAGTGTCTCGCCGGTGCCAGATCTGAAGGCCAACTATCTCGTCGGTGGCGGATCTGTGGAAGATGATCGAGAGGTGTGTGTGAGGGTGGAGATGGTAGCGAAGCAGTCAACCGAGGCTCTCGTCCATGCTAGATCTTAAGGTCGAGTGTCTCGTGCGGTACCAGATCTTAAGGCCAACGGTCTCGTCGGCGCCAGATCTGTGGAAGATGATTACTTTGTCATCATTGTGGGCACCAGATCTAGTGTGGATGACACTCTTCTGTTGAGGGAAAGCCGAATCTGAAGGCTAAAGCCTCGCCGGAGCTGAGGGAGATGGGCGGAGTAAGCAGTGGTGCGCCGTGTGCTTCAGACTTCAGAGAAGTTTAAAGTGAAATGACTAAAAACTAAAGGGAAAAGTCTGTCGAAAAGAGAAGAAGAAATATCAGTTTTTTTAATTTATGTTATAATTATAATTTTATAATATTATAATAAAATATATATTAAAATATTAAATACTCGATTAGGCTTGCGAGCAACTCGAGCCGGATATCACATTACTCGAACTCGGCTCGCTCGATAGCTCGAGTAGCTTGAGCTCGGCTCAAGAAAAATGAAGCTGAGTTCGAGTTTTTTTCGAGTCGAGCGCGAGTAGCTTGCGAGCACCAGTGTATCATTTACACCCTTAGTTTCACATTTATTAGCTATTGATTCTAAAGAGTTGAAAGAAGAAGAGAAGGCATTGTTGTTGATGTCATCTTTGCCTAAGTCTTATAGACCTTTAGTTCAGACCTTATTGGTAGGTAAAACTACTTTGACGTTGGATGATGGGATTGTTGTGTTGCATGAGAATTAAAGATTTATAGGCAAAGAAGATTCTTCATCTGCGGGAGGTGTACTAGCTGTTGTAGAAGGTTCTACTCGAGGGAGGACTAATGAGAGACATAGTGGATCAAGAGGGAGATCAAGATCAAGATTCAGAGATTATAGTGAGATGGAATGTTTTATTGTAAAGAGAAGGGTCATATTCAAACACGCTGCAAGACATTAAGGGAGGATATGGCTGCATTCAAGAAGGCTCAGCAAAAAAGTGATGATGAAAAGAACGAGACATGTGTTGCTCTAATAGATTCAGTTGATGATGTATTGGCAAGTTGTTTAGATGGGTCTCATACTTATGAGAAAGGTTGGGTTTTGGATTCAACTGCGTCGATGCATATTTGCAATGACAAAGATCGCTTTGATGAATTGAAAGAGATTGAAAGTTTAGGCAATATTGCGATTGAGAATGGTAATAGAGTGAAGATTGAAGGTATTGGGAGTGTTCAACTCAAGCTTCATGATGGTGGTGTCAGGACTCTTCGTAATGTGAGGTATGTGCCCAGTTTAGCTACAATTTGATTTCTTTGGGTGAGTTAGCTTCACATGGTTACACATATATTGGTAATGATGATTGTTGCAAAGTATACAAGAATGGTGATTTAGCTTTACAAGGAAAGAGGAATGAGAAACAACTATATTTGCTTGATGAAGCAAATGATAAAGTTATTCCCAAGAATAAGAAGACTCAGAGGCATGTTAGTTTTTTAGATATTATTGAGCAATTCAGGGAGTTTGAGGATTCAAGTCAAGGGAGGATTTGTTGGGGTTTGCCTTGAATCCCACATCGAAAGTGTAAGAAAAGTTATTAGAGTAATTTCCTTATAAATGAAGTGTCAGGCTTAGTTTGTAAAATATCCTAAAGAGTTATAAACACTAATAGAATAGTTAGGATTTAGGTTATTATAAAAGGTGTAGTTGGGTTCTTTAGGTAGTTGGGTTTGGGCTTTGTAAGGAGTTGCAATTTTTCTCCTCTAAAAATTGCACAGTTGTAATTATTTGATTGGTTATTAGTTTAATTGGGTAGTTATAGGCCAATTTGGTTGGGCTAAACCACATTAAAAATTATTGTGTTTATTTTTGCTTTCTTCCATTTTTGTGGGTGTTTGGTTTGAGAGATATTTGTCCCAACAACTCTAGACACAAGAATTGACAACTCTTGTAATTAATTTGCTCATGTTTACATCTCTGCATGCCTCTGGCCTTTTTGGGGTATGGACTGGCTAATGCTACAATCTTTTTGTCTAGGAAACTGAATACAGAATAGAGCACCAAAAGCTGAAGGAGGAAGTGAGGCAGATGTCGTTGGCAGTTTCTGATAGGCCTACTATTACAAAACTTGACTTGATCGATTCAGTTCAACGCTTGGGTGTGTCTTACCATTTTAGAAACGAGATTGATGAGATATTACAACAAATTAAAACTATCGATTCCAACAGATGTGATCAAGATAACCATGATAGCCTTTATAGCATTTTTTTTCGATTTCGGTTATTGAGGCAACATGGCTATAGAATTTCATCTGGTATGTTCGCTAGTTTTTTGGTATCTAGTCTGCTTTGAGCATGACAGAACCGAATTGGTTTTTAAAACATGATAAAATAAAAAGTTGTGGCTTTGAGACCAGCAATTCTCTCTTGTTCTAACCTAGATTGATTATATGAACTTTTGCACCTTTTGTCATGCAACTGGACAACCGTCATCCTTCTTTAATTTCGGGCAAATATGTTTGAAAAGTTCAAGGATGGTCAAGGAAATTTCAAAGAATCTCTTACCTACGATGTTCAAGGAATGTTAAGCTTGTATGAAGCCACACATTTAAGGACTCATGGAGAAGATATACTGGAAGAAGCATTTGCTTTCACTACCACTCACCTTCGGTCCATTGTCACAACCTCAATCTCTCCTCTTTCAAAATAGATAAGTCATGCATTAAGGCAACGTCTCCATAAAAACTTACCAAGGCTTGAGAACAAGCGATACTTGTTCTTGTACCAGGAAAATCCTCTACACAATGAAGTTCTTATCACAGCACCAACAATCTGGTAACAATAGCAGTAAAGCTCCAACAGAAGACACTTCTAGCAGGGGTAGCAACAGCAACAATTCAAATTTAAAAGTTAGTTAAATAATTTGTAGACGCAGGTTACAATTTGTTAAGAATTAGTTTTTTAGCTTCTTTCCCGCTAATAGTTCTTTTTCAATTTTAGTTGTATATAAACCAATACCTTTGTATATTTTTACATATGAATGAAATGGAGAATTTCTCCACCAATCTTTGGCTCGTGACATGGTATCAAAGTAGCCATTAACGCTCTCTAATTTCTTTCGGTAGTCTTTATCTTCCTTCTTTTTTATTCTCGGCCACTACCTTTCTTGAAGGCTCAATCTACAGTAAAGCTTGAAGATCAACCTGCAAGTCCCTACTACTTCGCATTCCAATGAAAATCCATCACTAGTTTTGGTATCTTCTCTTCTCACTGGATCGAATTACCATTCATGGGCTCATGCCATGAAAATGGCCCTGTTGTTAAAGAATAAATTAAAGTTTGTTGATGGTTCCATTGTAGCTCCAACTCTAGATAAGCCTCTGTATTCTGCATGGGAGCGTTGCAACACAATGGTTTTATCTTAGATAATCCATTCCTTGAGTCCTTCCATTGCTCAAAGCATAATCTGGTTCGATAATGCTGCTGAGGTCTGGCAAGACTTGAAGGATAGATTTGCACAGGGAGATTCATTTCGAATTGCAAAACTTCAGGAAGATATTTACGCTCTTCATTGAGGTACTCTTTCTGTTACTGAATATTTCACCAGTCTAAAGATTTTGTGGGCTGAGTTGGTGAATTTGAGACCCATTCCATCTTGTCACTGTGATGTTAAATGTTCTTGCCAAGCTTTACCTACCATAAGAGCTTATCAACAATCCGATTATGTGATTCGATTTCGTCAAAGATTGAATGATAATTTTGGCAATGTCCGATCACAAATTATGCTCATGGAGCCTCTTCCAACCATAAACAAAGTATTTGCTCTTGTGATTCAGCAAGAATGACAGCTTAATAGCAGCAATAATATTCAACATTCTCCAGAACCAGCTACATTCTATAATTGAGGCAATTATCCTTCTACTAAAGAGCATCAGTTCAAGTCCAAGAACAGACCTTAATGCTCCCATTGTGGTTTTTATGGCCATACTATAGATAAATGTTTCAAGAAACATGGCTATCCCCTCAGTTTTTAACCTAAGAAGAAATCAGTGATGGCCAATTGTGTTGAAGGAATAAATCAGTCAGCTTTTGAGAGAGTAAAATTGGTGTTCTGGGTTCCACTTTATTGCATCAACCGCAAGCTAATGAGAACCTTGTTTTTACTTAAGAGCAATATGACAAGTTACTTCATCTAATCCAGCCATCCTCACTAGAACCTACTGCTTCCACTATAAACACCATTTCCACCTCATTAAGTAATATGGAAGGTAATATTCTTTCTTCCTCTGTTTCTCCTTCTTGGATCATTAATACAAGAGCAACAGATCATGTTGCTTGTTCTTTAGAGTTCTTTTCCAGCTATAAACCTATTGAGAATTTTTTTGTTAGACTCCCCACTAATCAAAAGGCCATTGTCTCACATATTGGTACAGTTCATCTCTCTGCCCATATTACTCTTACAAATGTGTTTTATGTGCCTACTTTTTCTTATAATCTGATTTTCGTAACTAAACTCACTGATACTAATAATTATTCCTTACATTTTCTTGCTCATGGTTGCTTCATCCAGGACCGTCAAAGCAGGAAGATGATTGGTTTTGCTAAAGCAGTTCATGGTCTTTATCAATTGCATTGCCTTCGACAATATACAAATTCTTGTAATTCTTTATCTATATCACCCACAAACATCTGGCATTTTAGGTTAGGCCACGCTTCCAATTCCAAGATTAAACTCATACATTCTTTAAATCCAAATATTCATGTGAGTGATAATCATTCAGCTTGTGATGTTTGTCATTATGCAAAACAAAAGAGATTACCATTTCCAACAAGTGTTTCTTTCACTACATCTTGTTTTGAGTTAATTCATTTAGATATCTAGGGTCCTAGTCCATATCCATGTATATCAGGTTTTCAGTATTTCCTTACTATTGTGGATGATTACAGTTGAGGAACATGGGTATTTTTGATGAAATCCAAAGCTGAAGTTAGAACCATTGTGCAAAATTTCTATGTTTTTGTTGAAACTCAATTCAATACCAAAATTAAAACCATGCGTACTGATCAGGGGCAGGAGTTTAACATGAGTGATTTCTTTGCCAAAATGGAGTCCTGCATCAAACTTCTTGTATATCAACCCTTCAGAAAAATAGTACAGTTGAAAGAAAGCATCAACATATCTTAAACGTATCAAGAGCACTCAGGTTCCAATCTCATCTTCCAACACATTTTTGGCCTGAATGTGTTACTCATGCTACATGCTTGATCAACAAAATACCCTTACCTATTATACACAACAAAACTCCTTATGAAATTCTTTTCAATGCACCTCCCAAATATCATAATCTCAGAGTCTTTGGTTGTCTATGTTTTGCATCCATTATCCTTACTCACAGAAATAAATTTGCACCTAGAGCCAGAAAATTTGTATTTCTTGGTTTTGCTAATGGAATTAAAGGTTACAAATTGTATGATCTTCACTCACATGACATACTCTGCTCTAGAAATGTAGAGTTTTATGAAAATAAATTTCCTTTCCAATCTAGTTCTTCACCCGAATCCATAATTCTTCCTACTGCACCTCATAATTCCTATCAATCTCCAACTTCAGACTCTGTTTTTTCCACTTCAGAACAAACTAATGATACTTCCGCTAACACAATCAACATCTCAACTCCTGATCCTTCTTCTTATAATCTTAGAAGATCCATTGAGTTAGGCACCCACGTTCCTACTTGCAACAATATGACTATGAGCTGCCTGGACAAAATTCTTCATCTTTTGCTAGACATTCCTTACCTTTTTCACTCTCACAAATACTTTCTTATTCTAAAATTTCTCATCATAACATTTTCTCTCATTCTCTTGATTCTTTCTTTGAACCTCAAACATATAAACAAGTAATCAAACATGCTTGCTGGCGAGATGCAATGCAAGAGGAACTAAAGGCACTAAAAGATAACTCAACTTGGGAACTCATTGATTTACCTCTTAGAAAACATGCCATAGGCTGCAAATGGGTGTACAAAGTTAAGTTAAAAGATGATGGTACGCTTGAAAGATACAAGGCAAGACTTATCACCAAGAGCTATACATAACAAGAAGGAATTAATTATCTTAATACCTTCCCCCCTATGGCTAAGATGGGCACAATTCGCATGATTCTTGCCTTGTCAGTAGCCAAGAATTGGCACTTAGAACAGCTGGACATCAATAATGCCTTTCTCCATGGAGAATTGTTCGAAGAGGTTTACATGGAAGTTCCTCCTAGCTATTCTACTTCTAAACCAAATCAAGTATGTAGACCGCTTAAATCTCTCTATGGACTCAAACAGTCTAGTCGACAATGGAATGCCAAACTCACATCTACAGTACTTCAGCATGGTTTTACACAAGCCACTTCCGATCCTTTGTTGTTTATCAAGAGTTCCAGCTTGTCATTTACAGCTCTTCTTGTTTACGTTGATGATGTTATACTGGCTGGAGATGATCATACTGAAATTACAGCAATCAAGAATATTCTTCATGATATTTTCAAAATTAAGGACTTAGGTCCTCTCAAATACTTTTTGGGGCTTGAAATTGCTCGTTCTACTGCAGGTATCAATATTTGCCAAAGGAAATATACGCTCAACATACTTGTTGAAACAGGTTTTCTCAACAGCAAACCTATTAGTATTCTTATTTTGCCATCTACAAAACTTCACAGTACAGATAGTGAGTTGTTAGTTGATGTCACTTTTTACCGGAGACTAGTTGGGAAACTTTTATACTTAACATCCACAAGGCCTGATATTTCTTTTGCCACTCAGCAGCTCTCTCAGTTTATTGATAAGCCTACACAGAATCATCTCATTGCTACTCATAGGGTACTCAGATATATTAAAGGTTCACCAGGGCAATGCCTTTTCTTTCCCTCTTCATCTGATCTCAAATTAAAAGCTTTCTCTGATTCTGACTAGGCCTCTTGTTTTGACTCTCACAAGTTTATTACTAGATACTATGTCTTTCTTGGTCCTTCTCTTATCACCTAGAAATCCAAGAAGCAAACCACAGTATCCAAATCTTCCTCTGAAGTTGAATATAGAGTATTGGCAGTAACAGCTTGTGAAATTCAATGGCTTTTATATTTGTTACGAGATCTTCACATTCTGCATCCTTCACCAGCCTTACTATTTTGTGATAATACACATTGCCAAAAACCAAGTCTTTCATGAATGTACTAAGCACATTGATATCAATTGTCACATTGTGCGAGAGAAACTTCAAACTGGTGTTCTTCATCTTCTTCCCATCAAGTCAAAGGACCAGCTTGCTAATATTTTTACAAAGGCCACTCATCCAGTTGTTTTCCACGATTTCTTATTCAAGCTGGGAATATAAAATATGTATTCTCCAGCTTACGGGGATGGGGGTATCACAGCACCAACAATCTAGTAACAATAGCAGTAAAGCTCCAACAGAAAAACAATCTAGTAACAGCAGCAGTAAAGCTCCAACAGAAGACACTTCCAGTAGGGTAGCAACAGCAACAATTCAAATTTAAAAGTTAGTTAAATAATTTGTAAACACTAGTTACAATTTGTTAAGAATTAGTTTTTTAGCTTCTTTCCCGCCAACAGTTATTTTTGAATTTTAGCTTTATATAAACCAATACCTCTGTATATTTTTATATATGAATGAAATGGAGAATTTCTTTACCAATCTTTGGCTCGTGACAGTTCTGTTAAGGTTTGCTAAGTTATGCAATCACAACACCAAAAGGAACTTCGTGACATAACAAGGTAACTTCTGAAAACATAAAGCATCAAAATAAAACAAGCTTAGTCGGAACTGGTTAATTGAATTTAAATACTTTTTTCATGTTGTTTAGGTGGTGGAAAGGTTCAGATGTTTCAAGGAAGCTATCACTTGCTACAGACAGAATAACAGGATGCTACTTTTGGATTTTATGAGTGTACTTTGAGCCAAAATATTTTCTTGGTAGAAAAATATTGACTAAAGTAATGTCCATGTCTTCAATTCTGGATGACATCTACGACGTGCATGGAATAACTGAAGAACTCGAGCTCCTTACTGAAGTAATTGAGATGTTCAACATCTGAACTCCTTCATTACTGTTTTTTTTCCCCACCGAAAGGTCTAAATTAGTCTCTAATTACTAGCTACTTTGTTTTCAGTTGGGATATCAGTGCCAAAGAGCATCTTTCAGATTATATGAAAGTTTTCTGTAAGGCTCTCCTAAATGTTTATAATGAAATTGAAGAATATATGCTTGATAAATTGTATCGGATGGACTATGATAGAGTAGTGGTGAGTTGTTTGCTTTCAATCTGATAAAACATTTACTACTTTCTTATCAGAAAAAAAAAACTATTTAATTTATTCAGTTCACTGTAGATAAGTTATTTGTTCTCCACAGAAGAAAAATCTGGCTAGAGCTTACTAGATTGAAGCCAAATGGTTTCACCACAATTATGTTCTAACAATGGAAGAGCACATGGAAGTTGGATTAGTTACTTCAGGCTACTCACTTCTAGCAACCACATCTTTTGTTGGAATGGGAGATATTGTTACCAAGGATGCTTTTGATTGGATACTTATTTACCCCAAAATGATTACAGCTGCTTCAGTGATTTGCAGACTCAGTGATGACATAGTCCCCCATGAGGTCCATAATTTCTACCCTAGTTTTTGTTTGGCTTCAAATTGATCAATTTTAACTTTAAAAACTTCTGCTCATGCAACTTGAGCAAAAGCGAGGGCATGCAGCTTCGAGTGTAGAATGTTACATGAAACAACATGGCACCACGAGACAAGAAGCAGTAGATGAGTTTTACAGACAAGTTTCTGAGGCATAGAAGGATATAAATGATGAATGTCTCCATCCAACCAGTGTCCAAATGCCTCTCCTCATGCGTACTATTGATCTTGCACGCGTAATAGATGTGGCATACAAGGATGGGGACTACTACACTGTCTTAGAAGTTCTGCTCAAATGCCCTGTAACTTCTCTGCTCATTGATCTAATGCCTTTGTGATATGGAGTTAAATCACGTAATTGTATTTTAATGCTATCTGTATCAAGGTGTGTGTGTGTGTGTGTGTGTGTGTGTGTGTGTGTGTATATAGACATATCACGTCCTACAAAAATTTCTTTCAAATGCCAATGGATCAGACAATGTTGAGTCTTATCCCGAATGAACAATTATTCTGCTTCGACAGAATTCAAAAATGGAATTGAAATAAAACTAAACTAGGATGTCTATATAGCCGGTAGAAATCAACAATTGAACGAAGATTAGAGGGGTTGAAAATACAATATGGGATGGAAAAGTAAGGTGAAAGAAAATCTTTTGTTTCAGAATCATCAGTTTATTGTCAAAATAGAGAAAGCTGAATCAGTTTGATCAGCTCCTTGTACAAGATTTTGTCAAAGATTTTAGCTAGGAGGCTAAAAATGTTTTGGAGAAAATTGTGAGTGATACACAGACTGCGTTCATAGCAGGTAGACAAATCTTGGACGGTGTTTTTTTGGCTAATGAGATCATTGATGCAATTAAAAAAGAAAGAGATTCAGATCGTGGGGGAGGGAACATCTTAAAATTAGACTTTGAAAAGGTGTATGATTGTGTTTGTTGGGGATTTTTAATTAAAGTGATGGAAGATATAGGATTTGGATGTACTTGGAGGAAGTGGATTTGGGAATGTATTTCGACAACTATGGTGGCTATTTTAGTTAATGGATCCCCCACTAATCAATTTCACATGAAGAGGGGTTTGAGGCAAGGAGATCCAATTTCTCCTTTCCTTTATCTTCTGGTTGTAGAAGCTTTACATCAGATGCTATTGAAGGCCGAATGTCTTCAGTTGTTTAGAGGAATCTCTTGCTTCTCGTCAAACTTAGTGATTTCACACCTTCAATTTGCGGATGACACTGTGTTATTCTTAGAGGCTAATGTGGAAGGAATGGCAAATGTTAAGAAGATTCTTAAGTGTTTCGAATTGGCTTCAGGATTGAGATTAAATTTTAGAAAATCTATCTTAATTCCCATTAGGGTCAACGATTTGATTGTGAACGAAGCTATTCAGATTTTTGGGTGTCTTAAAGGAAGTCTTCCGTTCAAGTATCTTGGCATACTTATTGGTGCTAATCCTAGGAGATTGGGGGTTTGGAAATCAGTTATTGATCGATTCCAAAAAAGGTTGGCTACTTGGAAAATAAGATTATTATCATTTGGGGGTAGGATAACTTTAATTAATTCGATTTTATCTACTCTACCAATTTATTATCTTTCAATTTTTAAAGCACCAAAGGGAGTTATAAGGAAAATAGATCAGATTAGAAGGAGTTTTTTGTGGGGAGGAGCTGATTTACAGAAGAAAATCGCTAATGTGAAGTGGGTTAACATATGTAGACCAAAGAGATATGGTGGCCTTGGGATTTAGGACTTATAGGTAAAAAATCAAGCTATTTTGGCAAAGTGGTAATGGAGATATGAGTCTAAGAAGCAATCATTGTGGAGGAAAATTGTGATTGCTAAATATGGTGATAATATTCAAAGTTAGCTTCCAAGTGAAAGGAGTTCTCGATGTATGTTAATGGTTTAGAGCGACATAGTTAATCTTTCCTCTATTCAGCATATGAAGAATTTTATTGGGAAGGACTCATGTCGTTGGTTGGTGGGAAATGGATTTGACACTTTATTTTGGCTGGACCGATGGTGTGGGGACAAGTCGTTTAAAGACTTATATCCAAGGTTGTTCTCCTTAGCTATTAATAAATATGCTAAGGTGTTCGATTATTCAAGAAATTATGGATTTAACCATGGTCATTGCAAGGATTTCTTTAGAAGAGACTTATTCAATTGGGAGGAGGTTTTGCTTAAAGAAGAAGTTTCGAAGGTGGAGAAGATTGTTTTGTTTCCAAGCAAAATCGACAAAATTGTTTAGGAACATGATGTGGCCAGCGTCTTTTCTATTAAAAAGATATCAGTTCTTAGGAACTCTTTTCTTAACTCTGCTTCTTCATTTGATTTCTGCAGATTGTGGGTTACTAAGGTGCCACCAAAAGTCCAATGTTTTCTTTGGTTAGTTGTGGTGGACAGGATTCCAACAAAAAGTTTCTTGTTGAAAAGAGGAATTCCAATCTCTCATGCTCAAAGTCTTTGTCCCTGGTGTAAATTGGTGGTGGAAACTACAAATCATGTTCTTTTCGGTTGCTCTTAGGTATGTTCCTTTTGGTACAAATTTTTTAATTGGTGGAATCATTGTTGGTGTCATGCTAAGTCTCTTAAGGAGTTTCTGCTCTTTTGTCTTGATGTCCCTTTTAGTCATATATTGAAATCATGGTGGCTTGCATCGGTTTCTGTTGCACTTTGGTCATTGTGGTTGGCACGAAATGATTTTTTTTTTGACAATAAATCTTTGTCCATGAAGGAAATTGTATTCTTGGTTAAGTTGAGATCTTTTATTTGGATTAAGGCGATTTGGGAGGACATTGTTATTTCTGAAAATTCTTGGTGGTTCAATCCTACTATCTGTGTTCCTTCAAAATTTTCTTGTTCTAGTCGACCTTTTAGACAATGGCTTTCTCCTCCTAGGGGTTTTTTAAAATTTAACATTGATGGTTCTTCCAAAGGAAAATCGGGACCTGCAAGGTGTGGAGTGATATTGCGAAATGAGGAAGGTGTTATTGTTGCTATGTTTTTCAAACTGGTTGGTATTGAGGACTCCAATGTTGCTGAAGTTTGGGCGATTTACTATGCTTTGGAGGTATTTTCAAAAACATATTGGAAAGGTAACAGTGTTTTAATTGTTGAGTCGGATTCTAGAGTTGTAGTTGGATGGTGTCAGAATGTGGTGTCTCGGCCTTGGAGGTTGTGGGATTTATTTCTTAAGATTGATATGTTATGGGGGGAATTGTAGCATGTTCAATTGGTCAACATTAACAGAGAATCGAATAGAATGGCTGACTTTCTTGCTAAGTTTGGGGTTAACATAGATGAAATGTTCATGGCTTGGTGGTAGTCCAATGTGGGTGGCTGCTGTTATTGAGTTTGGGGATTGTTTTATCTTGGGTTGAGTTTTGATTGGTAATGTTGCGTCAGATTTTTATGTTGACTTTGCAGGGGTGTTGCAGGATTCTACTGTCTCGAGTCTTGGTTGCTGTATGTTAGCCTGGTTTTTTTCAACTTTAGCTGCTGGGGTGTCCTGTTTTCTATTTGTTTCTGATTTGGATGGTCTTTTGATGATTTTGCTTGATGATTTGGGTTAGTTTTGTGAGTTTTTGCTGTGTCAGCTGGTTTTTTTTGGGAAGCATGATTGTATCATCCTTTTTTTATTAATAAACTTCATGATTTAGCAAAAAAAATAGAGAAAGTCGAATCCAGTAAGCATCAACACGATATTCATTCATCCATTTGGTCAATAAAACTTAGAAATCAACACTACTCAAATCTCATCAGATTCCGATCAACCGAGGTAACATTAGTTCGTTCAATAATAAACCAAAATCAGCAAAATTAGTTCGGGTTTCTTTCGGGTTTCAAATTGTATCTATTTACCACTGATTTTTACCTGTATGGTTGCAGGTGAAAATTGTCTGTCCGTTCCTCTCTTATCGGCTTACTGCTTCATTCGATTTATAGCCCTGTAGAGATAAAACTTCATTAATAAAATAACCATAACATTAAAGATAAAACTTCATTAATATAATGTTTAAAATCTAAACGTAAATAAATAATATAACATTCTTGTCATCAATGTTAAGAGGGTTTTACCGTTTATCACTCCTGACCCAAACATAATTAATTTCAGACTGTAAAACGGATGATATTACCTGTGATTATACCAAAAAAATTAAAACTTACCTCCCTCTCTTTAAATTGCAAATGAAGATGATTAAAGCTTTTGTGCTTTCATATAAAGAATTTAATGAATAAAATAATGTCTCCATTTATATTTTGACAATGGCAGTCGACTGCTGCTATACATAAGCTGTCAACTGCCTTACTAACCTTTTTTTAATAAATTTTTTTGTAACGTAATGAATTTTGATATTAAAATGCTAAAAATTTGATATTGGTATTGTTATTTATTTCTTAAATAAATATGTAATTCCAAAAATTTTATTAGTTAGTTAGATAAATAAATTAAGAAAGATTATATTTAATTTTAGTAAAATTTACCCGTTAACTTATTTTATCATTATTTACTTATTTTTAATTTTCTTATTAATTCATTTTCTCATCTAAGATATTGAATATCTCATTATATATCATAATCTTACAGTAATATTAAGATTTTGTAACCTTACCATAAATAAATCATATATATAATATTTATATTCTATGCCAGTAAATGAATAAACTAAAGATTCAGTCAGATTCTTGCATGAGTCAAGGGAATAGATTTTCCATTTTGGAAACTACAGCTAGTGGTGATTCGGCAAGGGCTATTAATCTGGAAAATTTTGCTCCTAATGTAAAGGAAGGAAACAAGGCTACTACTAGTTCCGCGAAGAAGAAGGAGATTGCCAAGAGGGATCCTCGTGATTCTAGGAAGACAGTAACTAAGGCCCCGATTATGCATGGAAATAATATTCCAATAGTGCATGAGGGGAATACTCCTCCAGTTGACTTTCTTAAGGTATTTAAAAAGGGACCGCCTTCTAAGTTTACATTCCAAGCTGGGGCATCATCATCTATGAGTATTCCTGTGGGCCACAACAAGGAAGTAGAGTCTAATGCTTCTTTGGGCCAGAATACAATTTTCAACCCAGGCTCACCTGAACGTAATAATGGACCCAAGTGTCTTCCTCAACCGAAGCCCCCAACGCCCAGAGTGGTTGTAACAGATACTGGGCATTTGCATGATAATAATTCTTTAGTTGTTGATTCCTGTGTGACTGCGAACGGGTCAAGTAATGAGCTTGCTGCTTCAAGTTTTGGACAAAATGATTTACCATGTTAAGGGTCTTGGGGCTCTTTCCCCTCCTTATTTCTTCATTGTTTTTATGACTATCTTGTTTTGGAACTGTCAGGGTGCAGGTAACAAAGAGTTCATAAGCCATGCTAGAGAGTTGATTCATAGTCACAAGGTCGATTGTTTAATTTTAACTGAACCACGAATCAGCGGCCGAACTGCTGATAGAGTGATTAGAAGGTTTCGCTTTGATCATGTTACTAAGGTGGATGCCCTTGGCTTCTCAGGTGGTATTTGGGTGTTATGGAAGTCATCTTTCGAGGATGTGGAAGTTGTTGTTAGAGGAACACAATTCATCACAGTTCTTGTCACGGATGGTAAGGGTAAAAAATGGTTTCTCACAGCGGTGTATGCTAGTCCAATCCCTTCGGTGTGTCGTCACCTATGGAACTATTTCACTAGCTTGAATGATCTTGATAATGTCCCTTGGGTACTTATTAGAGATTTCAACCAAATATTATCCATAGCTGAAAAGCAAGGGGGTGCACCAGAGAGTCTATCTAGGATGTCTGAATTCTATAATGTTGTCTCTCAAAGAAATTGGATTGACCTTGACGCTGCAGGGTGTAAGTTTACATGGATGAACAAAAGAGATACAGGAATTCTAGTACTGAAGAGATTAGATCGGGTCTTTTGCAATGCTGATTGGCGGGCTTTATTTGCTGCAGCAAATGTTATTAACTTACCACGCACATGTAACAGTTTGAGTGTACAGTATTACACTGTATTTACACATATTTAACACATTTTTATCGGTTGGGCTGTCTGTGATGCCTTTAACACGTGATCAGTAACAGTAATAAATGGCAAACATTTATTTATTTAGTAAATTCATAATATGCATATTTACAATATTCCTTATATATTACATCCCCTATTTCTATTTTTCAATAATGTAGTACTGTATACAAGTGTCTGAATATATAAGAGAAGTGACTGTACCTCTAAATTTCCATGCTATTGTCCCAGTAGGCTACTCATAGCTATATTTAACTGAGGAAGCCATCAAATAATCCTCAGGATTAATCTGGAAAGTTTGAAAGTAAGGGGTGAGCTAACCACATGCTCAGTAAAGGAGTCGTATGCTGCTTGATATAATGAAATCTATATGCAGGAAAATATTTATTTTTCCATAAATCTAAATGGAATAAATCATTTAATTTCCACCACTTTAGTAACAGTTCAAAACACGTGACAGTACAATGGTAAAACAGTAGTTACGGTAAACAGTTTTTTTTCAGTACAGTAGCTTATAAATATCCAAATTACTGGATAACAATTCAGTAATTATTCCTATTTTAGAAATAATTTTCAAAGTATTCTTTCTCGATAACAGTAAATTTCCTTTCAGTTCAGTAAACAGTATTTCCCAATGCAGTACAGTTCAGTAAAACAGTATTTCGGTACGGTTCAATTAAGTAAACAGTAATTCACAGTACAGTACAGTAAAACAAGATTCAGTAAATCCCTTCAGTAAACAGTAGTCAGTAAGTTGAGACTAGGCATCACCCTACAATTAAATCATGCTATCATCGTCCACTAAGGGACACAGTAATCATCCCCTAAGGGACACAGTAACAGTATACAGTGAGATCTATGGCCATGATCTATAGGGTGTCCTCGGTGTACACTTGCCAGGTGACATCCGGGACGCTGATGACTGGCGGGTCAATCAGCCACGTGACAGTAACAGTAATAGTATGATGCATGAAACTCGGGGCCTAAGTCTCAAAACAATATAAAAACCGTACCACAGCTTTATGGATCTTATTCAAAATAATTTGAAATATTTTATATTTATCCATAAGACTCTCACATTTTCATATATCATCACCTTTATGGAATTTATAAAGTAAATAAGATCAGTATTTGGTTCCATAAAGGTATAAAATCATTTTTTTTCCATAAAAATACCTTTAAGGAAATCCATGAATCAAATCATTTATTTAAAGAATTATTTTCCAAAAAGGTATTTTATTCCCCATTTTCACATACAGTAAATCCATCAGTAAATATTCATGTATCAAGTGAGAAAATAAATAAATATTCAATTTGACTATTTAATATCATACAAAACAAATCAATTTCTCACTTTAATAAAAATATAAAACATGAATATTTAATTTCTCATAACTTTCTCAAAATTTCCAATTTATGGAAAATTGGAGGAAATTATATTCAAAATTTTTCATTTAAATCATTTCATGCTTCTAAAATATTTTGGAATATTTTAGAATATTTTTGGAAAATTTCCGACAGCATAACGGCTGCGGATTCTTAACCTCTTGCACACAACTCACAGTATATAAACCAGCTTTTCAACCACAAAGTTTGCATGTTTTCAACCCAATTCTTGCATTCAATATACTCATAACATTTAACTCAAGAAAACATGTAATTCATTATATCACTACAACTCACACACTCCCCCCTTACTAGTTTTATGATGCCGAGCTTCTCGGTTACGTTTATCGAATTCCGTCAACTCCGACTGCAAAATAATTTTATCAAAAATTATTAATATTTTCCCTCTTATTTTTAAACTACTAGTATTCATAAAATGCAGCCACTAATATTCTGACACAAGTATAACCAATATAAATTATACTGATGCTAAAACTCAGCTTGCTCATTCTAGCTTGTTTCTCGGTTTTAATTTCACCAACCGATTTCTTTTAATTTCTAGAATTATTCTCTACCAAAATCCTCAATTTTCAACATATCATTGTGCCTCCAATTGTCATGGCCGAATGCCATCCTTGGCCATTTTTATTGACTTTCTAATTTTTTCTTTCCGTTTTCTTGGTCCTCATTTAATTCTCCTTGTCTACGTGAACCACTCTTGGTATTTTCTTGCATGGAGTCTTTAAGTCTTCATTTATTCCATGTCCAAACGAGGGTTCATTTACTAGCCAGGATTCTCTCTTCAACCTTTCCAAGCTTCTTCTTCTATTCTTTTATATTCCATAATTTCCTTTCATCATCATCGTTATACCATTTTCTTTTGCTTAATTCCTTGTTTTTTTCTAAATCTATTTCAAGATCTAGATTTATGCTAACTCCATGATTTAATTGAACTTAACTAAAATTAATACTTAAACCATGCTCCTCATACTTAGAAACATAAAAATATACCATGTAATATCAAGAAATTATGGAGGTCATTGAGATTACCTTGACCGATTGTAGCTTTCAAAACAGAACAGATTTCTGTTTCACTTCCAGCCCTTAGTTTCTTGTTCCTTTAATGGTTTAATTGATGGATGAAGGATTATGGTGAAGGCTTAGATGGTTAGATATCCTAGTAGGATTTTTATTAAATTTTTCTTGGTTGCACGATAGCTAAAACAGAGCACACAACCGAGACAATTTTCTGGTTCTCGTAAGATCGCAAGTTCGGTGACGAAGGAGGTGTCTTGCCGAGGTTTTTGCTATTTTATTTTTCCATGTATACAAGACATCCAATAATACTCAACCACTTAGCTTCTTATCTAATTCTTCTCATCATTTCAAGTCTTAAATGCATTTAATTGTTGAAGAATTTGGCAGCATAAAGGAACGGTGGTAAGGCTTTCTTTTGCTGCCGTTCCTTGACTGATTTTCCATTATCATTTGAAGTCTCCAGCCAATAAGAATTCATTCCATGTAATGCATTGAATTTTCTCTTCTTTTATATATTGTTTATATTATATTTGATGTCATAAAATCTGATTTTAATTATTGTCTTTTGATGCATGACCGAACAGCACACCACCAGCCAAAAGTGGCGTGGAAATTTTTTTAGCTGATCGGTTTTCATTTGTTTTCCATTTCTTTTTTACTTCAGTCAATGAATTTTACTTACATAATAAGCTTTGAATGCTTCTTTCTTTTAAGTATTATTTCTACTATATTTTATACTACAAAAAGTTGCCTTTCAATTTCTTTAATCACTTCCAGCCGTGCAACACTAAATGGAGCAAAAAGTGACTTGAAATCTTTCTTGTGGCTGCACGTTTTCTTAATTCAATTTTGGCCTTTTTGATAGATATTTTCAGAAATCATTTAAATATTCACTTAATAAATTCCTTTTTTATCTACTATTATTCATCCCATTTTACACCAAAATTTGCCTCACCAAAACTGTTTCCTACCGTGCATCAAGATGGAAAGAAACTAACGTGCAGTCCATCTTTTCTTGGCTGCACGTTTCTTGCTCTAATTTTCCTCTTTTGCTATATAATTCATCCAATAAAATAAATCACATGCACAATAAATAATTTCTTTCCCTCAATCCTTTTAATTCATCATTCCATATTTGTTTCATCTTTAAATTTTCATTTTAATTCATATACACCATATTATAACTCATAGTTCCAATAATTCCATAATTCAAGTGGAAATTCATATTCAATATTTATTTAATTCCACTAAAAGAATTTATTTCCACTATCAATCATTTACAAATATGGTGTACAGTGAAATAAAATCGGGTCTCACATTTTCCCCCCACCTTAAGAAATTTGGTCCTCCAAATTTCATCCGGACCCATTATTGAAAGAGCTCTGGATATCTCTCACACATAAGGCTCTCTAACTCCTAAGTAGCATCCTCCTCAGTGTGATACTGCCAGAGCACCTTAACCAAAGGAATCGTCTTAGATCACAATACCTTATCTTTTCTATCCAAGATCCGTACTGGTCTCTCGACATAACTCATATCCTCTCTGATCTGCAGTGGCTCATGTCGAATTACGTGAGAGGGATCTGGATGGTACTTTCTCAATATCGAGACATGGGATACCTTATGCATCCTAACAACTCTGAAGGTGGTGCTAACCGGCATACCACATCTCTTATGCGATCTAAGATCTCGACAGGCCCAATGTATCGAGGCTCCGCTTTCCTTTCTTACCGAATCTCATTATGTCTTTAAGGGTGAGACCTTCAGAATATATTATCACCCGTACATCTCGAGAACCTGTTCAACCATATACAGTTTCCCACTTTTTCCCATGCTATCTTGGATCGATATCATCTGCCATATATAGTTTCATAAAGTGCCATGCCGATAGTCACCTGTTAGTTATTATTATAAGTAAACTCTGTCAGGGTAAATGATCGTCCCAAGAGCCTCTAAAATCAACTGCACATGCTCACAACATATCTCTTATCTTGGATGATAATCTGCCATATATAGTTTCATTATTGCCGATAGTCATGTTAGTTATTATTAAAGTAAACTCTTAAAAAATGATCGTAAAGCCTATAAAATTAATTCTTATCCTCGAGCGTCTGTATGTACGCTCGGACTGTCCATCAGTCTACGGATAAAGCGCGGTGCTAACATTCAGTTGGGATCCATAGCTTCATGAAGTCTCTCTCTCCCTATAATGAGATGCGAAGCGGGACTCCCTATCAGATATGATGCTCGCTGGAACACCATGTACCCTCACTATCTCCTGACATATAATTCGGCTAAGACAATAATTCAATCATTAGATTTCATAACCAAGAATTTGGGCAGACTTAGTTAATTTATCCACAATTATCCAGATAGCATCAGATCCTTTACGGGTTCTCTGAATTGCACTTAATTTAGGAAGTACCACTAATACAGGTATTTTTCTTCCTTATATAATTTCTAACTTTCAGTTAATCCTGTCTTTAAGATGAGACTGCCAGTGTACTTTTACAATTTGAATTTCCTTTAAACCCCACATTTCCTCTTTCACAATCAATTTATATTCCCTGAAATTATTTATCATCTTTAGGAGTTAACAATTTTCATTTTCTCTTCATACAGTAGATAATTCACACTATTTATCGCATATTATCTCATTTGGTGCCAAGTCGATAATAATTTTGTGACTATCATTTAAACAATTTTAATCCATCGTATGTAATTGTCCCAATAGCTTTTTAAATTCAGTGTACTCGCTTTCCACATATCATTGAGCGTATACACCAAGCGCTCAGATATTTACATCTATAAGAAGCGGTGTTGACACTAAATTTGGAATCCCAAAGCCTTTTGCTATTTCCCAAAAGCATGTGGCAATTCAGGGATCCCTATCACATGTATTCGCTCACTGGAACTTCACATACATTTTCACCGTTTCACATATATATATCGACTAAGGCACGCGAGAGATCAAGAAACTAGATGATGTAGAAGTGAATCAATTTGGTCAATCAATCTATAGTCACTTTTATAACATCATGGTTCTTTCAAATTCTTTATTATCCCACAATAATCATTTCATAGTTTAGCTAAGACTGCACTTCACTTGCAGACTTTAATATTAACCATCAATTACAGTAATTGAGACATTAGGTAATAATTTTCCCTGACATCTCTTTTCATATTTAGTTATCATTACATCTCTTATTCTCATGGTACATATAATATCACTTAATGGTGTAATGTACCTGAGGATGTAATCTTTTCACAGTCAACTTCTGTAATGGAAATTTATCAAATTACCAATTCCGTCTCCACATTATTTATGCCATTCCATATTTCCAATATATACATCCATTTACATGATTGTCAGTAATTCGTTTATTTACTCCTCTGAGTATAACTCATTTCATCTATCAATCTGCCTCGATTTTTAAATTTAGCCGTGACACTATGATAGTCAGAAGAATCACATTCAATCTTGATTTGGGAACTACCTCATAACTCGTGTTCCCTTATCGTCATATGATTTATCTTCTTAATGCATTTTCATCTTTTCACACTTATCACTCTAATTGATTTTCCAAGTGGTATAGTACTCTTCCATTAAAACCTTTTTAACATTTTTGAATACTATACTTATACATATTTATCCACTCCTATTTAATTTTCTCACATCATGTACCATATCAATAAAGCAGCTGATTCCACAAACTCCTCGACCAATTATTGTTCACTTTATCATTTGAGACCGCACGTCTCTAATAGTGTTATGATTCAGTTAGAACTCATATCTACTGGGCTTAACAATCAAATTCTCAGTCTCTAAAAGTTTGTGGAATTATTCAAGAAGGCTGCTTGTATTCTTCAATTAAGTTGAAATATATTCATAAATCTTTTAAGTACCATAAAGGACTAGTAGGAGTTATACCGAGTTCTGAACATCATCTTATAAACATCTGTTTATAAGCTTTTTACACGACAACATCTTGTTCAGAGATTGGTCTTAAAACTCCATATATATATATATATATATATATATATATATATCATTGAATGGATTCAAATGAAACATTAATCCTGAACAATTGAAGGTTCATTTCCAGTAATAACACTATTGAACATTCAGGATTTAATTCACAATCATAACTTTTCTTATTCTTTCGAATAAGATCATCTGTGTTTTTACTAGTTACTCTAATATAGATGGGTTCTTTATTCATTAATCTCTAGAGTAATTTCTTAAGCTCTTCAAACTCTTTTGTGTTCTCCAGTAAGAGCTTAGAAATGGAATTCATACTGTGAATCATGTCAATGATCTCTCAATTCTATTCTACTCCAGGAATTTATTTGAAATTACCTTCAGTAACTTTTAAATCATAACCTCATATCATCTTGGATGTTTCATTATTTACATCCTGCAAATCCACTATGTATCCCCAAAATATTCTGGTTCTATAATTATCTGATTTATTTCCATCAGAAACAGAAGGAATATATAGAACCAAAATTAGTAACATTGATATTGAATCATTAATGCACAATTCACCTTTATGTGGATCACCCTCAATAAGTGTATCAGTTTTCATAATGTCTAATAATCCCTAACCAATATACCCTATATTATCATGTTTAATTCAGACCCTAAAATCCATAGCAGGTCTGACTATCTTACGACCTCTTACAGTATATACTCCGGGTCACATTACTCATCAAAGTATAAGTGGGGCTAATAATAGGGACCATTAAACATGTAATATGTTCTTTACACCATCAATTACTCTATCACCATCAATCACTTCCGAATCAATTTAATCATCTTCGATTCGGGAGAATTATTTCAATATAGGGGCATGTTCATCATTTCTCAGTTTATTTCTCTCTCTTCAAGATACTTTTAAACAGGTGATCTTAAGATCTATGCACTGATGATATCCCATTCCACTCCAATATCATCATCTCAGGTTCTTAGTTCGATTTGGACAAAGAAGTCCTGGTGGGGCCCTCACCGAGTCCCTCTTTGTATCATACCGAACAGATCTGACATTAAGATTATAAGATCACCTATTTCAGGTAAAATTTTCGGATTACAATTCCTTTTTGTAACCCTTGATTCGTAAACTTTCACACCATTTTAAACATTTAACATAATTTACAGTCACTTGATTTCTCTATCCATTCAGACTATACAGTACTACAGGGGATGTTTAGCCTTTTTCAACACTTTCTACTCTAAGGCATCGACAGACATCAGGCCAACTTTCCTCTGATACCATTAAATCTTTTACAGTTTGAGTGTACAGTATTACACTGTATTTACACATATTTAACACATTTTTTTCGGTTGGGCTGTCTGTGATGCCTTTAACATGTGATCAGTAATAGTAATAAATGGCAAACATTTATTTATTTAGTAAATTCAGAATATGCATATTTACAATATTCCTTATATATTACATCCCCTATTTCTATTTTTCAATAATGTAGTACTGTATACAAGTGTCTGAATATATAAGAGAAGTGACTGTACCTTTAAATTTCCATGCTATTGTCCCAGTAGGCTACTCATAGCTATATTTAACTGAGGAAGCCATCAAATAATCCTCGGGATTAATCTGGAAAGTTTGAAAGTAAGGGGTGAGCTAACCACATGCTCAGTAAAGGAGTCGTATGCTGCTTGATATAATGAAATCTATATGCAGGAAAATATTTATTTTTCCATAAATCTAAATGGAATAAATCATTTAATTTCCACCACTTTAGTAACAGTTCAAAACACGTGACAGTACAATGGTAAAACAGTAGTTACGGTAAACAGTTTTTTTTCAGTACAATAGCTTATAAATATCCAAATTACTGGATAACAATTCAGTAATTATTCCTATTTTAGAAATAATTTTCAAAGTATTCTTTCTCGATAACAGTAAATTTCCTTTCAGTTCAGTAAACAGTATTTCCCAATGCAGTACAGTTCAGTAAAATAGTATTTCGGTACGGTTCAATTAAGTAAACAGTAATTCACAGTACAGTACAGTAAAACAAGATTCAGTAAATCCCTTCAGTAAACAGTAGTCAGTAAGTTGAGACTAGGCATCACCCTACAATTAAATCATGCTATCATCGTCCACTAAGGGACACAGTAATCATCCCCTAAGGGACACAGTAACAGTATACAGTGAGATCTATGGCCATGATCTATAGGGTGTCCTCGGTGTACACTTGCCAGGTGACATTCGGGACGCTGATGACTGGCGGGTCAATCAGCCACGTGACAGTAACAGTAATAGTATGATGCATGGAACTCGGGGCCTATGTCTCAAAACAATATAAAAACCGTACCACAGCTTTATGGATCTTATTCAAAATAATTTGAAATATTTTATATTTATCCATAAGACTCTCACATTTTCATATATCATCACCTTTATGGAATTTATAAAGTAAATAAGATCAGTATTTGGTTCCATAAAGGTATAAAATCATTTTTTTTCCATAAAAATACCTTTAAGGAAATCCATGAATCAAATCATTTATTTAAAGAATTATTTTCCAAAAAGGTATTTTATTCCCCATTTTCACATACAGTAAATCCATCAGTAAATATTCATGTATCAAGTGAGAAAATAAATAAATATTCAATTTGACTATTTAATATCATACAAAACAAATCAATTTCTCACTTTAATAAAAATATAAAACATGAATATTTAATTTCTCATAACTTTCTCAAAATTTCCAATTTGTGGAAAATTGGAGGAAATTATATTCAAAATTTTCCATTTAAATCATTTCATGCTTCTAAAATATTTTGGAATATTTTAGAATATTTTTGGAAAATTTCCGACAGCATAACGGCTGCGGATTCTTAACCTCCTGCACACAACTCACAGTATATAAACCAGCTTTTCAACCACAAAGTTTGCATGTTTTCAACCCAATTCTTGCATTCAATATACTCATAACATTTAACTCAAGAAAACATGTAATTCATTATATCACTACAACTCACACACTCCCCCCTTACTAGTTTTATGAAGCCGAGCTTCTCGGTTACGTTTATCGAATTCCGTCAACTCCGGCTGCAAAATAATTTTATAAAAAATTATTAATATTTTCCCTCTTATTTTTAAACTACTAGTATTCATAAAATGCAGCCACTAATATTCTGACACAAGTATAACCAATATAAATTATACTGATGCTAAAACTCAACTTGCTCATTCTAGCTTGTTTCTCGGTTTTAATTTCACCAACCGATTTCTTTTAATTTCTAGATTATTCTCTACCAAAATCCTCAATTTTCAACATATCATTGTGCCTCCAATTGTCATGGCCGAATGCCATCCTTGGCCATTTTTATTGACTTTCTAATTTTTTCTTTCCGTTTTCTTGGTCCTCATTTAATTCTCCTTGTCTACGTGAACCACTCTTGGTATTTTCTTGCATGGAGTCTTTAAGTCTTCATTTATTCCATGTCCAAACGAGGGTTCATTTACTAGCCAAGATTCTCTTTTCAACCTTTCCAAGCTTCTTCTTCTATTCTTTTATATTCCATAATTTCCTTTCATCATCATCATTATACCATTTTCTTTTGCTTAATTCCTTGTTTTTTTCTAAATCTATTTCAAGATCTAGATTTATGCTAACTCCATGATTTAATTGAACTTAACTAAAATTAATACTTAAACCATGCTCCTCATACTTAGAAACATAAAAATATACCATGTAATATCAAGAAATTATGGAGGTCATTGAGATTACCTTGACCGATTGTAGCTTTCAAAACAGAACAGATTTCTGTTTCACTTCCAGCCCTTAGTTTCTTGTTCCTTTAATGGTTTAATTGATGGATGAAGGATTATGGTGAAGGCTTAGATGGTTAGATATCCTAGTAGGATTTTTATTGACTTTTTCTTGGTTGCACGATAGCTAAAACAGAGCACACAACCGAGACAATTTTCTGGTTCTCGTAAGATCGCAAGTTCGGTGACGAAGGAGGTGTCTTGCCGAGGTTTTTGCTATTTTATTTTTCCATGTATACAAGACATCCAATAATACTCAACCACTTAGCTTCTTATCTAATTCTTCTCATCATTTCAAGTCTTAAATGCATTTAATTGTTGAAGAATTTGGTAGCATAAAGGAACGGTGGTAAGGCTTTCTTTTGCTGCCGTTCCTTGACTGATTTTCCATTATCATTTGAAGTCTCCAGCCAATAAGAATTCATTCCATGTAATGCATTGAATTTTCTCTTCTTTTATATATTGTTTATATTATGTTTGATGTAATAAAATCTGATTTTAATTATTGTCTTTTGATGCATGACCGAACAGCACACCACCAGCCAAAAGTGGCGTGGAAATTGTTTTAGCTGATCGGTTTTCATTTGTTTTCCATTTTTTTTTTTACTTCAGTCAATGAATTTTACTTACATAATAAGCTTTGAATGCTTCTTTCTTTTAAGTATTATTTCTACAATATTTTATACTACAAAAAGTTGCCTTTCAATTTCTTTAATCACTTCCAGCCGTGCAACACTAAATGGAGCAAAAAGTGACTTGAAATCTTTCTTGTGGCTGCACGTTTTCTTAATTCAATTTTGGCCTCTTTTGATAGATATTTTCAGAAATCAGTTAAATATTCCCTTAATAAATTCCTTTTTTATCTACTATTATTCATCCCATTTTACACCAAAACTGTTTCCTACCGTGCATCAAGATGGAAAGAAACTAACGTGCAGTCCATCTTTTCTTGGCTGCACGTTTCTTGCTCTAATTTTCCTCTTCTGCTATATAATTCATCCAATAAAATAAATCACATGCACAATAAATAATTTCTTTCCCTCAATCCTTTTAATTCATCATTCCATATTTGTTTCATCTTTAAATTTTCATTTTAATTCATATACACCATATTATAACTCATAGTTCCAATAATTCCATAATTCAAGTGGAAATTCATATTCAATATTTATTTAATTCCACTAAAAGAATTTATTTCCACTATCAATCATTTACAAATATGGTGTACAGTGAAATAAAATCGGGTCTCACAAGGAGGGTCATTGTATACAGCCTTTCCTCTGCATTAAGAGAGAGTATTTCGCTTTGAACTTGTGATTTTCTAGTCACAAAGGAACAATATTTATTATTGTACCAATGTTCTTTTTTGAAATTTATAATTCTAATATTTAAAAACACAGACACAAATACAAGACTATAAAACACCAAAATATTATTATTTTATTTTTCATTCTCTTCACCTGATTATTTACTTATATAATATGGTTTATCTAGTACTTCGGCTTCTACATTTAATCAATCTTTGAATAAAATAATCTTTAATAATTTATTTTTTGATGAGTTTTTATTAGGAGTATATTTAATAGAAAAGTTATATACAAAATATGTGACATATCATACATTTTATATTCAAAATGAAAATATTATAAATTTATATATCAATAATTGAAATACTTCATAATTAGATTTGTTAAATATAGTTTTATTTATATAAATGGGCCAATATGACACAACACATGGGCTTGCGTGCTATGCTATGCTAACCCGCGTGCCGCGTGCCACGTGCTAGCATTGGCTTTTCATGGGTCACTCCGTGCCAATTCATGTGTTTAAAAACCTCTAGTCCAGTACGGTATACAAATGCATATCGTACTTGGACCAGCCCGCTCATTTAAGTATGGGTTGTGCCAAGCACTATCCACACTATGCTGAATCGTGTCGTGCCATGAGTTGCTTAGCTTATTTGACACCTCTAGCTAAAAATGCTTCCTGTTGGGCCAACTCAATATTAACTCGAAAACAGTCTAAATGGTCATTGAGGAAACGGAGGCCTAACTATCCTAGAAATAATAGTTGGGCCAACATAAAATTAACTCCGAGATGGCCGAAATAGTCATCGAGGAAATGAAAAAAACCGATAGAAAAAGCCGACCAAGGGGTAGAACCTTGGGTCCTACGTAGACTTAGCATGCATATGTACCACGCATAACATTTCCATGAAATCTTTAACAATTTAATTTCTGGCCTAAGGATCACTCACCGGTTAAGTTAGACGAGATTCATGAAAAGAGAGAAAAAGGATCAAGAAGTCTGATTACTTCATGTGCTGTGTCCTTGGTGTCTCGGTCTTTTGAGATCTGAAGTAGTAAAAATGAATTATACATTACACCAAAAAAATGAATTATGCAATTTATAGTACTACTAAATTTTTGTACTGGTCCAATCAAAAAAAAATTATATTGGGTTACTATTATTTTGTTTACAATCTGTTCTAGACAGCAGTATCTTTTTTGAACAAAAAGAGAGTTTGGGTCTGGACGAATTATTTATTTATTATTACTTTTTGTTAGGAGGAGAGCGATATTAATTTACGAGTCAGTTAAAAAGGAGAAAGACAAGCTAGCGATCATGGAGACGGAAGAGAAAGCACGTTGTCCAACAAAAAGGCGAAGAGAGAAAACCCTTGAGAAAGCTGCAGCTTTAGCCTTGCCGTTGGCCTTTCGTTTTGGTTGAATCGTGAAGATAACAGCAACAAGACGCAGGTTTTTCAACCCCGAGTAAAGTTTTCTTCCAACTGATCAGAAAGGCTTTGAATGGTCTCTGCATAAATGGAAAGATGCTGTGTTTCTTCTGTACAACCCACTGTCCAATTGCCCTGATTTCGATGAGAGAGAGATATATATGCGAAAGTGAATGGATGGAGTTTGTTTGTCTCAGCGTGTTTGGAGACGTTGAGAGGGACGAGTGTGTCTGGCATTAACCATTGCAACTGTGGCACTGAAAAACACGGTGTTTTTTGCATTTACATTTATTATGGAAGACAAGGGCAGGGCAACAGTTGGAAAAGGACCATCAGATTCCTCCTTCTCTCTCTCTGCTCATGCTTTGTTTTGTATTGATATTCATCAAAGTTTTTAGGTTTTAAATTACACATTGGTCTGTACTATTCTTTAATGTGGAAGGGAAGGCCAGCTCCATTTTCTGACTTCTTCAGGCTACAAAGATCTCCAAATAGTCCAAGGAGAAAATCCAACATAGCCAGAGGCAAAGGATAATTCATTTTCTTTTGACCTAATTATAAATATCTTTATTCGTTTTGACTAATTATGTTCGGATCAAGAGTGATACTTTTAATAATGACGATTTCAGAATTCGAACCATATTCAAATATTTGAGAAAAAAATCTATTTTTACTTCTTCCAATCACTCATTGGTTGAAGAAAAATTCATTTTCAAGAGTGTTTATGGCTTTATTCAATGTAATAGGAGTAGGAAAACCTAATGGGGAACAGTTATTCTGGTAAATTAAATGATAAAAAATTCAGAAAAACTCACTATCATTAATATTGATTGATCAACTTATAATAACCTTGGAATACTTTACCAACAAAACCCATCATTATAGCTTCCATTTAACCAAATTAATGAACAAATTACATCACACAAATTGCAGGATACAACACTCCACTAATCAACTTGAGATTACGCAAACAACCACTTTTGGTATATCAGTAGATATAAGAAGGAAAGAGTTGGATTAATATGAAACAAAAAGAAGTTGACGTACGGATAAGATGGAGAGATTGGTTTATGTGTTAATAGCCTTCGTAAGATTTGTTCGAATATCATGTTCAACTTCACCTTCTGTTATGGCTGATGAAATGTAACTCACGACTAGGGAATTTTCTTCGGGAGGTGTTCTTGCTTGAAATTGCTGCTTGCAAGCATGGCAAGTAATTTGAAGAATGGTGGAGTTGATTTGCTTTATTGCATGATCCTTCAAAGCTTGAGCTTTTTCTAATTCAGCTTGTGCTTGTTGCCTGATTCTCTTTGCCTTGGCAAACTCTTGCTCAGCTAATTCAATCTGCCTTTTTGCTTGCTGTCTTGCCTCTTCAGCATAAGCTTTCTCCGCCATCGCCAGCCATAACTGCTTATGAGCTTGTTCTTTTAACCTCGATGCAACAAAGACTGATTTCTCATGAATCTCCTGATCACTTGATTTCTTGCTTGTGTCCTTTTGTGTACAAGTAACAGTTGATTCAATTTTCTCTCCAGTATCAGATGAGCCGATCGAGAGCTGCAACTGGGTTGAATGATTATCATGCTTTTTAGGGGAAACTGAGGGCTCGGGGGGATTTGATGTGGTTAAGAGTTGAAGCTCCAAATTGTGGTAGTGCGCATTTTTCGGTGAGTTATCTTTTGTAGGGCTCAAGAACATGGCATCTGTTGTCTTTGCCAACACCAAACTAGGCCAAGGAGCTGTACTGAAATTGGTGTCACTGGAGGGGCTGGGGCTTGAGGCCGTTCGCGACAAGCAAGCCGGCTGCAGTGCTTGTGATTCTGGCGGGATACGCCCCATATGGCAAGCATCTTGATGTTCAATGAAACTCTCAACTCTAGAAAGATAAGGGGAAAGAAATAATAATCAGTCGGATATACTTTATCATGCTTTAAATGAGAATGAGTACATCATGCTAAATACTTCAAGTGAGATTATATATTGATTCGTATAGTCTATTTCAGTATTGGAATAAAAACTCTGATAATGATGATATATTTTATCATATAATATAGAAGTATTAGATTTTAGTATCTGAAATGAAATTAAACAGCTGTATGATTCTTAGTAGCTCAAAAGTGGCACAAAAGGAAATGTTCAAAAGGCTTGATCTAGTAAGTGTCTTTATTGATGAAGATGGACAGTATAGAAATAAGAAAAAGAAGAGATCAACCCATCATAGTATTTAATAATAATATAGTATATATAAAGAACAGAACACTGAAACCTATAAATTAATGGTTCTGAATTAGGATTGATAGCGAAAGAAATGATAAAAAGATCATTTATCGATTAGATACTATGGAACAATAACATGATCATTCAAGACATGCAGAACTAGTCACATAAAATAAAATATGTTGTCACAAATGAGAGCAAGTGTTTTGGGTTTTGAGCTGCGGTGGATAGGATTTGAAACGAACAGTAACACGACCAACCGAACTCATCTTCGAGAAATGTGTTCAACTGCCTACACACAGCTGTTAAATACTGGATTAAGGTTCCATCAGTCAATTCCTTTTGTTTTTCTTTTTCCTTTTCGGGTCAAAAACTCAGGTTATCATGAAAAAGGAAGGATGTAATCATGGTTCGGGACTGGTAAATCTTTTCACTCCAAAATACTATCAAATAGAGAAACAAAAGAAGCTGAAAATCCGGCGGCAACGCCCCGGGAAAAATTTAGTAAAGATCCAAAAAACTATTGATTGCTTTTTGAAAAGAAAATAGAAAATTAATTAACCTGGAAAAAACTCTGCCGCAGTCGCAAGAATGGCCTCTGGTGCCACAGGTTTTAAGATGTGCCTTGAAATCAGATTGAACAGCATAGCCCTTGGAGCATTTTTCGCAGACCCATTGCTTGTGGTTGCTGTGTTTTCTCCGGAAGTGTTTCTTGATCCCAACCAAATCGCCTAAAGCATGGCAGGGGTCATGGTGCAAGCAACTAGGCTCGGGGCAAACGAACACCCGCTTTCTCACCACTGGAGTTTCTCTCTTCAGCAGCTTCCATGGAACCTTGTGTCGCCGCCTGTGCATCTGTAGGTTTTGGTCTCTCTGGAATCCTTGGTTGCATATCTCACAAACGTAACGATCGGATTCTAGAAGTGTTTTAGGCGAGAGAGAAACCACTTCTGCATCTGGATCTACATCACCCATGTATATATTCCAATTAGAACAGAAAACCAATCATGTAAAACACATCAAATTATCCAATTTTCTTTTGAATAATTAGATAAAAACCGTATTGAATATGCTGCATATGATACGCACCTGGCGTTCCTGCCGGTCTTCTTTTCCTCTTATTGTTCGTATTACCATTCTCTACGCAGGAAAATGGCTCCGAAGAAGGAGCCGAGGAATAGGAGTTATTGGCCAACATGGGTAATTATTGGAGCAAAACCTCTTCTTGGGGCTATTAACTTCTGTAATATATGCTAAAGAGGCAAAGCAATATATTTTCCTTTGCCAACTGCTGCTGATCTTGGCTTTTTCCTCTCACTCTGTAAAGTTGAAGAGCCTATATATAAAAAGAAAATGGAAAAGCGAAAAAGGAAAGCTAATAGAGGATGGAGATTTCAGATTAGGGGAGCTTAGATGATGAGACGAGAAGATGAAAAAATGGCCTTTCTCTTTCTTTTCTTTCGGGCTGATGATCAGCTTTCTTTCTTTTTAAGGCTTTAAACATTCAGCTTTGGCGTCAGCTTTCTCTCTTTCTCTCTTCAATTCCAACCCTCATCTTCGTCAGGTATTGTGTGTAGTGTAGAGTGTTCTCAATAAAAACTGGTTAAAAAGGAAGTAAAGAGAGACAGCCAATCAAAATGCTTGAAACTTGATCCCCACAAGCAGAGAGAGATGGGCCAAAATTGAGAAACATCCCCCGCAAAGAAACAAACCTCTCACCATAATTCATCTCACACAGTAAAATTTTTGCTTTGCATGCTCATATAATACTAAAATACAAGCCACCCTCCTTCCAAATAGCCCTTCGGTTCCCTATTTTAATAAACACCCTTCCAAACACAATTTAATTGTTTGAGTTCTTTATCTGTGCTCACAAACCATGTTAGGATATTGTTATATATTTTATTTTATGGGTAATTATCCAATTCACCGTCATTGAAATTTTTTGACTTCACAAATGAAGTTAGGATGATAAGATAATATATATCCTATTTATTTATTATTTATTTTTTAAATATTTTTAAAAGATATGTCTCATCATTATAATCTCGTTTGTGAAATAAAAATCTCAATTGATGGTATTTTTATTATATATATATATATATATATATCCTTATTTGTCTTATAGATACCATTTTAATTTTACATTTGATGATCAAACTTTTTCGCTCTTTATTGTTTGTCTTTTAAATAGAATTACTAGTTAAAATTAAAAAATACTTTTAAAAAAACCTTCAATGAAAGAAGTTTGCAATATATTTTATAAAATTTAATTTAATTAAAACATTAATAATCAAAGTTAAATAAAAATCATTTGACTATAAGAAAATCTAAACATTATTTACGGAGGGGGGAATATCTAACAGTTAGATTTTAGTCTGAATAAACAAAAGATTTCACTTTCTTTGGGATATATATTAGAAAAACGTAAAATATATCTACCTCAAGTTTATTACTTTAATTACGCAAATCCCTTATTCTCTGTGCATATCCTTCGGTGGTATAGAAATTGCAGTTAATGGTGTGTTGTGCTCGCTTTTGGTTAATTGCTTTAGTACGTCAGGCTCGCAATGCACTGGTATTTATTGAATTTTATTTATTTTTTAAATGAGTTAAAATCTTAGATTTCAACCTTTTTAAACAGAAACAATAATCATTAAGAAAAATCTATGTACCTAATAATTATTTTATTATATATATTTCAGTTACTAATGATTGTTTAAAATTAATCGTTTAAATGATAGCAAAATGCTTAGGGCTCACATGTGTTGCAGTCAAATGAGTTCTAGGTCTATGCCTTAAGGAAATATGTAGATGTGGTTAAAGTAAGAAATCAAAAAAATATATGTTAGACACCCAAACTACTATTGTTTCATTGTGAAAAACGTCAACTCTAGGTTGATTAGTTTGGAAAAAACCCCATTGTGTTGTACTAATATTGTTTGTGATCAATCTTCATATGATGTTTATGTAGAAAACGGAGTTTTAGTGATCAAAATTAATTTCGAAGATTATTAAATATTCAAGAATCAGATAGTTCTGAGGACACTAGTCTTGATGCTGATGTTGAACAGTCCTCTAAAGGTCCAAATGTCGATGAAGAACAATCTTTTGAGAGTGCAAATGTTGAGATGGCTATTGTTAATCAGTCTAGTGCTTTGTGTGAGGGTCTTTATAAGTCACAAAACGTCCTAGTTGCCCCTTTCCTTTTGGAGACCGGCAAACACCTATCTTGTAATGATAATCCTTCGAATGATCCTAATGCATCCCTGAACAAAGTTGTGTTATTAAATTTTTTTCTAATAACAAATATTTATGAAGATTTTGTTCCCATAATGAGCACAACGCATTTGTTAACATCCTAGTTCACATTGCCTTTATCTGCTATTTTACTCGAAGGGGTAGATTGTTAAATTAATAGACAAGTCCTCAGTGACAATGGCATAATATTTGGCATTGTATTTATCATATTTTATAGTATGACATTGCTTATACGCATCTAGTTTTCTTTCAAAATGCAGTATTGTAGTTTAAATGTATTTTGTCTGGTCAGCTTGTAAAAATAATGAATTAGCAAGTTAAAGTGATGTAAAATAGGATGTTAACAAATCCCAAACTTTATTATTTGAGGGGAGAACTTGTGCAAAAGAAATTTTGAATGACTTTTAGAATATATTGAAGTTCATCACAATTTCATTTTGATGAAGTTTTATACTTTCTTGAAGGCATTTGAAATTTCTTCTACATAAGAATTGTTGAAAATAATAAAGGTTAGGATCCTTTAACATACTAGCTTGCATCACCTTAACTCGTGGTTTCTAATTTTACTAACCAACCAAACTAGATATCATTAAACAACAATTCTCCATTTTGAAAGTAAATTAGATGCATATAAACAAGTCATGATATAAAATAAGAATACCTTGCCTGGTATAATGAATGCACT
Source organism: Heritiera littoralis (assembly GCA_031772115.1). NCBI lineage: Eukaryota > Viridiplantae > Streptophyta > Magnoliopsida > Malvales > Malvaceae > Heritiera > Heritiera littoralis. The sequence continues at coordinate 18,975 of JAPDPK010000143.1, read as the reverse complement.
ACTATTGAGATCTTGTCTATTATTTTGACAATCTACCCATTCGAGTAAAATGGATAAACACCCACTATGTATAAGCTTTTTCGACCATCAGTAATTTAATCATTATGATGTCTAACTCTTTCACAAAAACTTGATAAATTGAAAAAATCACATTAATTAAAAGCACTACATAGTAAAATTTGTTTAGTTAAAAATGTCACTCACAAAAACAACAAAAATCCAAGGAAATAATGAGAAAAATAACTCTAGCATCATAAAACTGAAATTCTTTTCTGGAGATTTTATGGTGAGAAAGCTAATATGCAACAAAAAAGAAACCAAAGAATCTCCAACTAGATGATATGCAAATAAAAAGCACCTTTAAATCTACAAAAAAAAATGTCAAATTAAACAAAGTAAAAAAAAAAAACCCAAATGATATCAAGTGACAATTAATTCTTACTTCCTTACTTCCTTAGTAGAAGTTGCTAAAGAAATTGTATCAAGTGACAATTAATTATCCAAATGATATATTAGTCATCCGATCCATCTGCCTCCTGGGAAAGTCTCCGTACCACTTTCATTGTACCAATCATCGCCTCCTCATACTAAAATGGATTGAGAGATAAGGAAGAGTGAGAAAGGAAAGGTAGTAACAAACATTTGATGGAGAGGATTTAAAGACAGATAGCTACGATTTTCTTTAATAACATTCCACCGCAAATGCACTAGAGATGGTTATGGCCTATGGAGTATATTTCAAAATCATGGCACTGTTGTGGATGTGTTTATTCCTTGAAAAAGGAGTAGGATAGGGAAAAAGTTTGGCTTTGTTTGCTTTGTGAATATTGTGGAGGCTAGGAGAGTGATTGATAGAATTAATGGAGTATGGCTTTTGGATTTTTGTATTGGGGTTAATCTTGCTTGATTTACTGGAAGAACAGAATACTGGAGGACAGATTAGACTCACGAGAATTATGGGTAGGAGAGAAACATAGGGCCATCAAACATAGAAACAAGAGAGACGAATCAAGCATATGTGGAAGAAGAGGGGAAAAGAATGATGGCTGACAACAAACGTGAAGAATTTTGGAAAGTAGAAAACATTTATCCAGGCATTGATGAATGAAAATATAAAACCCCTTATCACAAAAGTGAACAGAGTTACCAATAGTACACAATTTAGAAACTCTTCTTCTCATCATGTTAATGAGTTCAAGTTGTGTAATGGAGTTGTGGATGATGAGGCAATTCATAAACTAGAAAATTGCTTGGTTGGAACCGCAAGGGATATTATGAAGCTTTTACGTTGATGGAGAATTTCAAAATGCAAGGAGTTTTTAAGATTTCTGTTAAAAAATCAAGAAGACAGTTTTTCATTGAATTTGAGGATTTGGAAACAATGATCATAATGAAAAATCTTAATTGGTTATGGTTGAAAGAATGGTTTGTTGAGATTGAAGAATGGTCAGAGAAAATCAAAAGAAATATCGAGTGCTATGGTTAGCCTGCTATGGGGTCTCTTTACATGTCTAAACTATTCTACATTTAAGAATATTGCAAATGTCTGGGGAGAGTTAGTTAGCATGGATGGCAAGACTTTATAGTTTAAAGATTTTAGTAGAGGGGTTATGTCGATTATGACTAATAAGATTGATGAGATTATTACGCTAAATTGTGGTGGGAACTCTTTTCCAGTTAGAGTGATTGAGGTTGGAGAGGAATTTGTTTCTCTCTTTCATTGTTGTTATAAGATCTATAATGACAACAATACTAGTTACAAAGACACTAACAATTATAGTTTCTGTGATAATTATGGAGACGGAGACGACATTGAAGATGAATAGACAATTGAAATAGAAGAAGGTGAGAACAGAGAAGATACAATCAATGAGACAAGTGGAAAAGTGATTGTGGATTTCGAGGGAACTTGCATGGGGATAGAAAACCAATTTTGTGGGCTTGAGACAAACAATTTGTAGACTGTTGATCTGTTAGGAAAAAGCTTGGATTGTGATAGGCTAGATAAATCATTAGATTGAAATTTACAAGCGGGAATGAATGGTGTAGACCTTTAGAATGAAGTGGATATTGTGGAGGAGTCCAATTGTGTTTTGGGACCAATCCAGAAAATGTCACAAACCCAAATTCTAATGATGGGTTTGCTATATTTGAGAAAGCCCAAGATCATGGTAATGGTTTCTTGCAAGAAAATGAAAGAAATGGAGCGGTGAACGTAAAACAGGACTGTGTTGATGATCTAGGATTAGGACACAGTTTGAAATCAAGAAGAAAAGAGAGGAAAGTTAAAAAGTCTAGTGGAAATAGAAAAGGCTTTGCTCGTGAGATTAGCTAGCAAAAGGATGAAATGAAGGAAGAAAATAAAGTACAAAAGAATTCGTCGAGTATGGAGAATGATAGTAGAATTGCTAATGCTTCTTTATTAGACGGTGATTTTCGAAACAGAAAAAGAGAATTGTTCGAGGAAGAGGCTAAATCAACATAAGAAATAAAAAAAAATATTAGGTATGTCTACAAGTTGTGATGATGATGTTGTGATAGGTAGATTAAAGGAATTAATGTACAGGGATTGATTAAACTAATTGTGTAGGTTTTGTTTTTTGGGTCTATGGTGCTTATTACTCTATTTTGTAATATGAGAATTCTACCATTAATATCAGGGGAGTGGGAAGTCTCCAAAGTGGTGTGCTTAGATCTTCAGAGAATGGTCATAGGTTGATATGGTGTTGTTTTGGGAACAAATTTGAGAGGAATTACAAATGGATTTGATTCAAAGGATTTAGCCTAATGGATTACTAGTGGTGTTTCTGATGCGTTGGAAACCTTAATTGGTGTTTGTAATGTTGGGTAAAAGTGGTTTAATTGGGAGGTCCTCTTCATAGCCTCAAAATATGTTATGTTTGCAATAAGGATTTCATGGTTTATGGTTGATGGTGTTTTTGCTTGAGGATTGTTACTTTGGTTGGTAGCTTTTGATTATTATAGTTGATATTTATAAGAATTTAATGCTTTGCTTTTCTAATTATTACATCAACAGCTTTGATTTTGACTTCTAATTGTGTCATTTGTCAGTATTTTGATTACACATGAAAATAGGGATAAGTTCAGGAATTTTGCTTTTTCTTGGTTTCTTTTGGTTGGAAGCTTATGGTGACTTAAAATTATAGGTTTTTTGGGACTCCAACGGTAGTTTGTTCGGTGGGTGGTTGTGGTCTATTTCGCTCTACTATCAACTTGGGGATTTCACTTGAGGCAAAATTTTCCTGATAATCTCTAGTGATCAAATCAATGATCTTTTCCTTGTTGCATTTGATTGATGAAGTGTTATGTTTTGTTTGGCTCCATAAGTGATAAGAAAAGAATCAAATGAAAGGGGATTATTAAAAGGTTTGAAAACTCATCAGCTCTGTTTGGGTTTTTTTTTTTTGAGGTTTTGATACTTGCTCCCAATAGCTAAAGTATGATCAAGGGAGTTGACTGATTTTGACTGGTAGGTGCTTCAAATACCTATTGATAATATCAATGTTTCTGTGTGAGGATCATCAGATGATAAAGTGCTGTGTTTTGCTCAGAGTGTCTTTTTCTATGCTTGTGGTGGCTTGTTATTTTGAAGTGTTTTTCCTTGTTAAGATGTTGGCTGTTGTTGGGTTGGTTTTTTTGTTTGATGTTTTCTTTGTTGGGTTTTAGTTTTGAGGTTTTCTCCTGTATTACACCCTTGATGCTTTTTTATGAGTCTTAGGGACTCTTTTAATTATAATATAATCTTGGCTTAGCAAAAAAAAACCCTAAAACTAAAAAAATAAAAGAAATTAAATCCTATAAATAAGAAAAGATGGAATTTGGAATATGAACCTCTTTGTGTAAGAACTAGAGGAGGTAAGCAAAAAATGACCTTCAAATTTATAGAAATAAGTGACAAACAAAAAAATTATTAAGAATCAAAATAATAAATTAAAAAATAACAAAAAATAAATATGGACATTGGAAAAGGGATTACATTGCGTATAAATGGAAATTGTTAATCATCTCTACTTTAGCTATTTCATGGTGTTTTGTCTATAGTGAGAGTTGACCTAGAAATGAAAATGGTTTTTTATGGTTTTTTTTTTTGTTTAAAATCATGTTAAGTTAAAAATGATTCATAGAGTAAATAACACTTAGAGTTATGTTTGGCAAAGCAAAAAAGAGAGATAAAGAGAAAGAAAATTTTTGTTGACCCAAAAAAGTATCTTTGTGCAAGTATACACGGTTTACAAGTAATACGAAAGTAAGTTTGGAATATTGATCCCACAAAAACTAGTAGTGCGAAGCCTAGCTAAGTATCGGTATTATTATCTAAGGTATATCCTAACAAATTATGTAGATTTAAGTGTGTGTGATCTACAAAGGCTAATAAAATAAGACAAAGGAAAATAATAAAATAAAATTAAAAATAAATAAAATAAAATAAAATAAAAGAGTGAATTAAGAAATACTTACAGTGAAATGTTGAAATAAAAATAATTGCTAAAGAAAATAAACAAAAATACTAATCTGTAAACTATAAGGGTAAAAATTTAAATTCCTAAAAGTATGGGCCTAAAATGAAAATATAGAACATATGCAAGAAATTCCTAATATGAAACTACTAATGCATGAATTAATTACAAGTCAAATTAAAACTAATTAAAGAGGAAAAACAATGCATGAAATGCTAAACCCTAAAGAAAACCTAAAACCCTAATTAACCCTAATGAAACTCTAACCTTAAAAATGCACCAATATGTAACCGTATACTACAGCCTAATCTAATGAAACCTAAATTACTTAAAGGCATGAAATACTTATGCAAATTAATCTAACTAATGCATGTAAGTAAATGTATTTTTGGATTTTTGACTTAATGAACTTGAATGAAACTTAACTTAACCCTAACTCTAATTAAACCCTAATGCATAATTTGAAACCCTAATCTAAACTAAATAAACCTCTAAACCAGCCCTTAATGCGAACTAACTTATTTTAATGCATGAAAACACTAAGTAAATGCCATGAAACTTAATCTAACCTATCCTAACTTAACCCCTATGATTATAGTAATCTAAACTTAATGAAATTGACTTAAAACATTAACTAAATAATTCAAAACAGTACACTAATCTAAACCTGGACAGAATTGAAATCTAAAGCTAAGTGAACCTAAAAATGCAACTAAATGATCATGGAAATTAATCTAACTTGTCCTACACTTAAAACAATAAGTAAATGAACTTAAAATGACCTAAACTTAATTGAACATTACCTAAATAACTCCCAAAACAGCAACTACAAAAATCTGGACAGCAAGCCTAGCCAAGGACACCTAAAGTGAGAATTAATGCAAGAATACTACGTAAATGGCATGAAAATTCAACTTAAGCTGGCCTAAAAAATTATCCAGTGAATGTATGGTTCTAATATTATCCAATAGTACCTAAATGCACATTAAAATGTCATAAAATACTAGTCAAATAAATGCAAACAGCCCACAAAAACTGTCAAGCCCGTGACCACATTTTTTTCGTTTTTCCACACATCTTATACGATTGGGCTGTCTGTGATACTTTACTTTTCATTTTCATTTAAACTATTTTATATTAAAATTATAATGTCGTTTACATCCCCTATTTTAATTCACAATAAAGTAGTACTGTAGACAAGTCTAAATACAGAAAATAAATGATTGTACCGCATATTTCAGTCAAGTTGTCACATTGTCCTCAAATGCGTAGTGTCATAACGTATTAAGTTTCGAAAAACCTAATAGCTAGACACTAAAATCAAAGGAGTCGCCACCAACCATTCTAAACTAGGTGTGATTGGTCACCTAATCAAACTTAGGATAAGGCTTGGTCTACGTTCAAAGATACTAGGGTTCGGAAGTACGGTTACGTGAAGGGAAGGATTAGCACCCCTACAACGCCCATCCTAAAATGGTACCAACTAGTTTTAGGTTATCTTTATAATTTGCCTTGTGTTTATATTGATTTCGATATGCTTATATATCGGGAATATTTTTAAGATTTTTCCATCAATTTGGCTCCAATCTTAGAAATTCCGCTCACCTCAAGATGTTCAAGGAGTCTCAATTGACTTTCTTGAATTCCATCGTCGGATTAATTAAATATTTTATGAAAATCTTATTCTTTCTAATTTTGGCTCTAATTTCGACTCCATATTAATCTATATATTTTTTTAATCTTATTTCATATTATATCTATATATTTTATTTATTTTATTTATTTATTTAGAGAATAAATATGAATCATGGTTTATTGAAGATTTTCTTAAAAGCGTCCCATCAATTTGGCTCGGCTTAAAAGAAATCTTTTCACCTAGAAAATTCAAGGAGTCCCAATTGACTTTCTTGAAATTTCATCATTGGCATAATTCATATATTTTTTATTTCCTATGATTTTATTCCAAGCTATTTAGTTCGTTTATTTATTCACTTATCTAATTTTATTTAAATTTCCTTAACTTTAATCTTGATTTTATTTATTTCATTTATTTATATTTATTTAATAATCATGAATTATATTTTATCGAAAACTCTTTCAAAAGTATCCCATCAATTTGGCTCAACTTAAGAAAGAATCATCTCGCCTAGAAATACTCAAGGAGTCTCAATTGACTTTCTTGGAATTTCATTCTCGGTATAACTCATGTTTATTTCTTTATTATCTAATCTTGTTAATTACTAATTATTTTCCTATTAATTTTTCATCTAATTTATGTTCTCATATTTATATTTGTTTATCTATATTCATTTATATTTTATTCATATTTAATTTACTAAGAATAAACATGTATTATAATTTATTGAAAATTCTTTCAAAAGTATTCCATCAATTTGGCTCAACTTAAGAAAGAATTTCCTCACCTAGACATTTTTAAGATGTCTCAATTGACTTTCTCTAAATGTCATCATCGGTATAATCTTTATTTAATCTCTAGTCATTAAATGAATTTATTAGTCTATATCTAAATTTGTTTATGAGAATCATAACTATCCATTTCTTCTTATAAGTATATTTTAGTTTTATAATTTCATGAATATGACAATATTATATTTTATCTAATAATTTCTTTGTTTAATTTAAAATCTTATTAAATTTTAGCCACTTAGTTTATTAATAAAGAAAATTTTTAATTATTTAACTTAACAATTTAAATTTGTATTTTTAAATTACACCAACTATATCTTATTTAAAAATCCCAATTTTATTTATCTTCCTAAGTTACAAATTCAATTTTTAATTAATCATCTCAAGTAATTACTTCCCTAAGTCTAATTTCAATTTTATTAAATCTCTTAATTTTTATTCAATCCTTATCTCAATTTTAATCCCACAAAATCAAATTAACATATATAAAAATTAAATAAATAAATAAACATACATACCCAAAGACAAGTCCGGTCTTCTTCCTTGCTTCTTCGCTCTGGTTTGTATCCCTTCTTTCACGACAGTACCATACTTTGGCTTGGCAGCAGGGAACGGTAATGACACTGGTGCAAGGAGCAAGCAACGGGCGGTGAAGACTTAGCAGGGAGTGGGCATATGCAGCGATGATGTGTGCAGCAGCAACAGGGCTTGGTTGCGGTGCAACGGGCGATACCTGAAGCAAAGGATAGATGGCGTGGTGGCTGGTTCAGGGGCGACTTCAAGAAGAACTGCAGCACTGCAGTAATGTTGCAACAGCAGGACCAGCGACAGTAGGGGCGAAGTGCAGCAAGCTATGGTGATGGTGTGTGGCAAGGGAGTTGTGACAGTGCAGCAGCGCTGTAATGAAGATGAATATGAACCGTGGTGAGGAGATGATGATGGTAGAGGCGATGAGATGAAGATGAGCAAGCGGGATGGTCGAGCTAAACAAAGGTTTCAATGAAGGAACAAGGCACTGCAGTGATGACGTGAGGGTGTCCAGGTAGTCATGCAAGGGTGGCGATGATGACTACGGCAGCATGGGACGATGAGAGCAGCAGCGGAATGGGGAGCATGGCAGGAGCAGCGATGAAGCAAGGACCATAAGGAAGGGCACGGGTTTTGAGGATAAAGGTTAGGTGTTGGTGATGAAGGTCAGCTTGATGAGGCCACCAGCTAGGTTTTTTACTCTAGGTTTTTTTCTTCTCTTTCCCCCCCCTCTAGGGTTTTCTCTTCCTCTTTATATACATATTTTTTGTATCTCCTTTTGGAAAATGAATCAATGAGTTTATTCATCCCATAATCATGGGATTTTATTCATTTATTTTCATTTGACCTTTCCATCTTTTTTTTTATTTATTTCCTTTTCATTATTTTATTTTTGGTAATTTATTTTTAGATTTTATTTCACTTTGATTATTTCCTTTATTATTATTATCTTTCTTATGGCAACAAATCATTGAAGTCAACTCTCTTTTATTTTATGGTTTGTTTCTTTTATTTATTTTTATTTTTATGTTTTTTATATATATAAAAAAAAATTGTTCGGACAAAATTAGGTGTCTACACGTAGCACAAAATCCTCAGATGTTAGATCTCAGTCGCTGAAAATCTGAAATGTTTAAAAGTAGGGGAGTGAGCAAATCACAGTTCAGTAAGGGAATTGTATGCAAATTTTGATATCACGAAGACTATATGCAGTAAAACCTTTTAGTTTACTATTGGTATGCTGGGCACACTATAAGGAAATGATACTATAGTCGGCGGGGAAATCCAGATAGAGTAAGAAAGGTATTTTGAAATACCTGTCTTGTCCCGAAAACCCAAAGCGACTATAGGGAGTAGAAATTTATTTTTTTAATGTAAAACTTAATTCAATTTACTGCATATAAATATATCATCCACTTGAGTAAAACACTTTATCAAACCACTAATTTAATACTTGAAAATCTCAAGGTTTCCACCACTGAAATCATCACTTATACGCATGTAACAGTAAAATAACTGTTCAATTATAATAACAGTTTAGAAATGAAACATTTCAGAAAATCATCATAGTTTTCTGAAAATATCACTAAAATCGATAATAACATGTGAAATCATAATGGAGACCAGACAACACCCAAATGATATCATGTTATAAGTCCCGTAGGGAATAATAAGGTACACGTGAGATCTCTGTAAGGATAGTATAATAAACACATGAGATATATGGCCATAGTCTATAGATGTCCTTGGTCGTACATAGATTAGGTGTCAACCAGGACGCTGAAGATAGGATCAGTGTCAACAGCTTCACACATGAGTAACATATGAAACACGTGACACGTGAGCATGATATGGGGCCTATCAGTCTCAAAACAGTATATAAGAAATCTCATTATCTTTATGGAATTTAGTAAGATCAATGATGATTACCAGAAAATCCATAAAGGTATAAATCATAATATTTCGTACGGTGAAAAACAATTTATAAAATAATCACACAGTAATAATAAAATTTCATAACTGTTCTTTTTCACTGTAGAATACATACACACATGTTTCCATACTTTCTTTCCAAAACTTGAAATTCAAAGTTATTGGAAATTAATTCCAATATTTTCGTACTTAATGGAAAAATAAAAATATTTATTTTTCAAAATTAACAATAATTCCACCAACACATTTTTTCGCTATAAAACACGAGCAGAGATATTTTAGTCTCAAAACAATAGCTATACAGTGATAAAGCATTTATGGAAATCATTACACGTGATAAAATTTATTTAATCCATAAAGGAAAATCATAATAAATTAGTGAATATTATACTGAAAATTATTTATAAAATATTCACTATTCACCATTTCACTTCACCAATCACACATTTCCCTATAAAACACGTGGAATGAATTTTCGGTAGTTTAATCTTTACCGAAATTGGTATCATGAATATTTAATAAATACTTTTTGGTAAATTCACCGTTTATGAAAAATAATTAATTTATCACTTTTGAGACTAGGAAAAATACCAATAATGCAGTAAAATATTTAATAATATTTTTGGAAATATCTTTAGTAAATTTCGGCAGCATAACGACTGTCAGAGTCCTAGCCTCCTTGCACTTTCAAACACAGTCTCAACAGCTAGAAAACCACAATTTCATAGCATTTCAAGGCAGTTTAATATTCCATAATTCTCATAAAATTCATAGCATGAAAAGCATACATTCGGATATCCATACAAATTCACACACGTATCCTTTACCTGTTCCAGGTCGGCGACTTCCTCACTACCGTCGCACCGTAATTAACCTCTCCTGATTCCATCATCTCATTCATCGAGAATGATTTTCGACAACAAATTCTACATTTTAGAATTTTACACCATTTATTTATCAAAATAATAATAATAATAAATTATTGGAAATTTATTCTAAATTTCCTACTGCATTTTTCTTTTCCTTCCTTCTTCTTTTTCTTCCTCTTCTTCTCTTTTCTTTTTCCTTTTTCCTCTTTTTTTTTCTTTTTCTTTTTCTTTTCTCCTTTCTTGGTTTGAATTGGTTCAGACCGGTTCAGCATTCCTCAGCCTGTTCACCTTTGCTTGGCCGGTTCAGCCACCAGCGGTTCAGCCACTCCACAGCTAGCCAAGGTTGCCACGAAGCCGGATCTGGCCTCCGTTTCTCCCCATCAACGGCGACGGTGCCGGATCTACGACGGTGGGTTTTGGCCTCTTCTCTTATCTTTCCTCCCTCCTTTTCCTTTTCTTCCTTGTCGCCAGTCACCCTTTCCTCTTCCCCTTACCTCCGCTGACGTCGTGGATGGAGTGGCGGTGCCCGGATCAGCCGGCATCGCCATTTTCCTCTTTCCTTTCCTTTATCTTTTTCCACTCTCTCCTCCCACATCGCCGACGGTGGTCGACTGTTTTCTGTATTTTCTTCTCTATTGAAACATAGAAGAAACAGGGATCAGGTTTATCCCGATTCCCGTTCTGTTTTTCTTTTCCTTTTTATATATATAATTATACCATATATATATAATTACACTATATTATTCAATATATATATATATATTTTGTGTTAATAATTTATAAATATATATCTATACACTTCAATGAAAAATAATACTTATTTTTCATATATACTGTAGACACCATTTTTGTCCGGTTCTTTTTCAAACATTTTTAATTAGTTAGTTTTTATATATCTTATCATCGATTTTTTTAATTTTTATTTTTACTTTTTACTTTTATTTTAGATTTAGAAATAAATTTTGGATTTTGATTTTTATAAAATATAATAAAAAGGGAAGGAAATCGGAATTAATAGGAAAGCAGATTTAAATGAGACTATTAAAGATTGAAATTTAAATTTTGTGGAAAGAAAAATCAGAATTAATATTGGATTTAAGATCCGATTCTTGAAATCTAAAAATTTCTTAAAAGATTGATTCTTGATTTTTATTACCTAAAATAAAAAAAAAAACCTAGGTCTATTTAAATAACAACACAAGAAGAAAAAAAGGAGGAAAAAACCCTAGAGACCCTAGAAAGAAAAAACCTAGTTGGGAAAAAAAAAAGAAACCTAAGCGGCTACTTCATCCCCTAGCTGCTGCTCCTCCCGGTTCTTAGCCACAACTCCATTGCTTGCCATGTTTTCCTACATCGTTACTCTGCATACCACCTTATATTACTGCACCATCACCGTTGCTTGAGGTTCCTCAGCCATTGCTGACCCTTATGCACGACTTTACTGTTCCTAGACACCACATTCTTGGCTCTTTAGACCCCATTACACAGCCACTGTATTCATCTTCACCGCCTTCAAGCTATTGACCTTGCCATTCATCTTCATCGTGTCACCACTGCATCTTCACCAAGCCATTGTTTCCACGCTTCCGCTACTCCTTGCCATTTCATGCCGCCTCGCTTCATCGTCACCACTATTACTTGTCACTGCCATTGTCACCCCTGTTGAGTGAAGAAAATTCCAGAGATAAGACACGGGCAAGAATACAGAGGAAAACTGCTTCTCCTAGTCGAGCATCCATTGTTCTACGCTCCTTGCACAAGGTGCTTCATCGATTTCTTGCACCTTCAGTTTGCTGCTCAAGCTGCTCGCGTCAAGTTTCTCGTTCTGCCTGGACTCCTAAGTTGCTCCCGTTTCTCCATCTTTATACTCGAAACTGCTGCTGCACCCTTGATCAGGCTCCAAAAATGCTCCATCGCCTCATCCCATCACTGCTACATTGCAGCTGCTTGTCCTTGGTTGCTGCCTGCCACCACACCTTATCGTCGCTCCCTTATTCACTTGCTGCTGGCATGAGAAGAAAGAACGCAGCAAACCAGAGACAAGGAAAACCAGCAGCTGCTGCTAGGAATGAGCCGTACCACTGCTGAGTTCCATAGCCACTCTTACTACGTGAAGGAAACTCCTGCACTGAACCTAGCTGGAACGGTGTCGAGCAAAGGAAAAAGACGAGGTTAAAAGCTTTTCTGTTTATGGTCAACGTGAAACAAAGGAAACAAAATACCTAGCTCATTCCTGCCAAGGTTGCTGTCCTTTTGCTCCACCGATTAGGAAAGTAATCAGAAGAAAGACAAGAAAGAAACGTGAAAAGAAAAGAAAATTGCAAGAGAAAGGTAAGAAATATTCTGACAATAATAACTCCTTCCATCCTTGTTCACATACATGTTGATTATTCAAATGCTTTTGTATCCTTTATACATCACGTGTGTCAGAAATTTTTTTTTAATGGTGCTGTTTATTAATTTGTCATAGTTGGTTTTAGTTCTTATTATTTTAAGCATGTACTAAATATATTTTTAGGGTATTTACGAAATTTTTATTATAATTTTAGTTAATTTACTATTCCGTTTTATTTGATTAACTTATTTTATTTTATTTATTTTTACTAATTTATCTATTTTTTTAGGTTTAGAATTAGATTTGTTAACCAATAGAAATAAAAAACCAAATTAGCCTAAAAATAAATCTTTGTACAATAAAGTAAAATTAACTAAAAATTAAATGAAACTAAATAATTGAAAGGAGATGAATATGAGTTATACCGATGATGATATTTTGAGAAAGTCAATTGAGATATCTCAAAAATGTCTAGGTGAGAAAATTTTTTCTTAAGTTGAGCCAAATCGATGGAATACTTTTGAAAGAATTTTCAATAAATTATAATCCATGTTTATTCTTAGTAAATTAAATATGAATAAAATATAAACGAATATAGATAAATAAAAATAAATATGAGAACATAAATTAAATAAAAAAAATTAAATAAATGGAATGAAATAGCTTAGATTGAAAATAATTAGTAATTAATAAGGTTAGATAATAATGAAATAAATGTGAATTATTACCGAGGATGAAATTCCAAGAAAGTCAATCGAGACTCCTTGGATATTTCTAGGTGAGATGATTCTTTCTTAAGTTGAGCCAAATTGATGGAATACTTTAGAAAGAATTTTCAATAAAAATATAATTCATGTTTATTAAATAAATATAAATAAATGAAATAAATAAAATAAAAATAAATCAGATCAAGATTAAGATTAAAGAAATTTAAATAAAATTAGATAAATGAACTAAATAGCTTAGAATAAAAATTATAGGAAATAAAAAATATGAATTATGCCAATGATGAAATTTCAAGAAAGTCAATTGGGACTCCTTGAATTTTCTAGGTGAAAAGATTTCTTTTAAGCCGAGCCAAATTGATGAGACGCTTTTAAGAAAATCTTTAATAAACCATGATTCATATTTATTCTCTAAATAAATAAAATAAATAAATAAAATATAGAGATAAATATAATATGAAATAAGATTAAAAAATATAGAAATTAATATGGAGTCGAAATTAGAGCCAAAGTTAGAAAGAATAAGATTTTTCATAAATTATTTAATTAATCCGACGATGGAGTTCAAGAAAGTCAATCGAGACTCCTTGAACATCTTGAGGTGAGGGTGATTTTTGAGATTGGAGCCAAATTGATGGAAAAATCTTAGAAATATTCCCAATATATAAGCATATCGAAATTAATATAAATACAAGGCAAATTGTAAAGATAACCTAAAACTAGTTGGTACCATTTTAGGATGGGCGTTGTAGGGGTGCTAACCCTTCCCTACACGTAAACGTACTCCCGAACCCTAGTATCTTTGAACGTAGACCAAGCCTTATCCTTAGTTTGAATAGGTGACCAATCACACATAGGTAGAATGGTTGGTGGCGACTCCCATAATTTTAGTGTCTAGCTATTAGGTTTTCCGAAACTTAATACGTTATGACATATATATTTATATATATACATACATATTTAATGATATATAAAATAATATATATCAATATATATCCTATACATATATTTTATATATGTACATATGTATTTATGTAAAAATATATTTATATAATTTAATTATATAAATATATCGATATACTTATTTTTCATTTTCCTTAATATTTGGATCTCTTATATCCGAATTTGAATTCTTCCATATGATTTCTCAATCCGTCATTTCTTTAAATACCGTACTTCCAACAATATCTCATCCTCGTAAATAAATTCATTTATTTACTTTAACTTATTTATTTACATTAAAATTAACTTTCCGGATAATTAATATTAAATTTAGAAAATCCGCGGTTATCACATTCTCCCCACCTTAAGAAATTCGATCCTCCGAATTTAACTTAATTCAAAAGGTGGTACCGTTTCCTGTACTTGTGGTTCTTTTCATATACTTGTAGTTCTTGACCTTTAGATCATCTTTTGACTAATACTGCCAGCATACTTTTAACATCAGAATCACTTTTGATATCACTATATATCATCTTTCATCATATATTTATACTCCTTCCAAATTCTTATCAATTTGGGAGTTATCAATTTCCACCTCTTTTCACATAATAGCTAATTCATACTGTTCATCATCTATTTTTCTCATTTGGTGCCAAGTCGATATAGTTTGATAACTATTATTTACTCGAATTAATCAATAGTATGTAATTGTCCCAATAGCCTTCCAATCTCGTGCATATGCTGTCTCAACGTATCTTTGAGCGTTTCCATACTACGCTAAGATATTTACATCAGTATGGAGTGATGCTGTCAATAAATTCAAAATCTCAAGGCCTTTGCTATTTCCCATAAGCATATAGCAAATCTGAGATTCTCATCACATGTCTGCTCACTGGAACTTCACATACTTTCTCATCGTTTCATAAACATATTCCGATTATGGCACTAAAGAATCTAAGAGTCTAAAAATGGAAGAGTGATTCCATTAGACAATCAGTCCTTAATCACTTACATATCATCATATCTCTTTTAGACTCTCTATTATCCACCATACTCATTTTTTTTCATTTATTTCATCAAGGCTGCATCTCATTGCAGACTTTACTGTTAATCATCTCTTACAGTGAATGAATCACGAGACAATCTTTTTCTCTCTATATCTCTTTTCATACTGTATTATCATTACATCTCTTTTTTCTTATGGTATATTCAATATCACTTAAATTTTAGAATAATCTTCTTACAATTTTCTACTTCATATTAGTATTCCCTCATCATCATGTATCTTATCTTTTTATTACATTTTCATCTTCTCACTTTCATCATTTCAGTCAACTTTTTCCTCAGTGGTATAGTACTCCACTGTTAAAATCCTTTAACATTTTGAATGTTATCTTTACACTTGTTCATTCACTGACCTTAACTTTTTAATCATAGGTCACATCTGTAGAGCAGCTAGCCCCATAATTCTTCTATAGACTGGCAATAATATCTAGTTAGACCCCGTAAATTTCGTATCTTAATCACTATTTTTCAATTCATAGACAGATCCACAGTCGTCTTTCATTTGAGATCATATATCTCAGAAGAGATACAGTCTAGCCAAATCTCCTATTGCCGAACTTAACATATAGTTCTCGGTCTATGAGAGTCTGAAGGGTCATACAACTATGCTGCTCATTTTCCATTGATGTCCTAGACTATATCAATATCTCATCACTTTATCCATATATGATTTAAAAACCTCATTAATTAGGTTTACATACCTTATATGGTACTTCATTAATCTTGTAAACCTCAATAGAAACTCGTAAAATTCATGTCGAGTTTACATATTATCTTATAGGCATCAGTCTCCAACTTTTATTTGGTGACACCTTATATAGAGATTGGTCTTATAGACTTCTTATACATCTCTGATTAAATCAAATAAAGCATCCTTTTCAAACAGATGATTATTTGTTGATTAAATCAAATAAAGCATCCTTTTTCAAACAGATGATTATTTGTTCTTAGTAAGAACTTTATTAATTAATAAGAATTTAATACACCATTTTAATTCATCCACAAATCACATCATCTGTATTTCCATCATTTACATCTATACAAGTGAATTTCATTATCCACATTGTTAGCTTTAAATTGCCATATATATATATATATATATATATATATATATATATATTTTGAAATGACAAAAACTTAAGTAAGCTTTAATGTTTTAATTCATATTGTAAATTTGCCTTATCACACATGATTTTCTCAATCCATTTTCAAGTGATCATATCAAACGTTAAGACCATGATTTAATTACATATTCTTATTGGTCTTAATACTTTATAAAATGGTTTTGAATATTAAGTGATTTTCTCAAGAATTATTGAATATAAGTTTAGAAAATTACTTATAAGTTTTTGGACAATGCTTTCATCAAAGAAAGTCAAGAAAAACTCCCACAAAAGTGCCAATATGTTTTGGGTTGAATTAGGATCAAAGACCACATCATTTCTAACCCAAAAAGTGAAGGAAATAGCTTTCTAGAGGCATGGGATCGATCCCCTAAGGAAAGGGATCGATCCCCTAGTGGCAGTAAGCTTTTTGGTGGAAGACAAGTCCCTCAGCCCAGAAAAATCAGTTCTAGAAAGAAGGGATCGATCCCCTAAGGGAAGGGATCGATCCCCTAATTGCAGAATGGCTCCCAACGGCTAGAAAAGGTCCCTCAGCCCAGAAGAATCAGATCTGGAATGAAGGGATCCATCCCCTATGGAAAGGGATCGATCCCTTTGCCCGAAAATAGCCTGTAACGGCTAGTTTTTGTGAGACAACGGTCATATTCAAGTTTTGGCTCCACCCAACGGCTAGAATACATCCAAGAGACTATAAATAGAGGCTTAGAAGCTAAAGAAAGAAAGAGGAACTGCTCAGAAATTCTATTCATCATCTTCTTCATTTTCCTTAAGCCTCAACAACAAATCAAGAGTTACAAAGTCTTCATCTTCCATCATTCTCATATTCTTTGTATAGAATAGCACAAATCTTGTATAGGCTTTTTCCTTGTGCTTAAACATTGTAATCACTTGCCTATTTAGAGGCCCTTCTTTGATTACATAATTTGTAAACACAATCATTCCTTTTATAAGGGGAGGTTTCTCTTTAGCCTAAGAAAAAGAGGGAGGTTACTCTTTAGCCTAAGAAAAAGAGGGAGGTTACTCTTTAGCCTAAGAAAAAGAGGGAGGTTTCTCTTGAGCCTAGAAAAAGAGAGAGGTTTCTCTTTAGCCTAGAAAAGGAGGGAGTGTAACAAATTCAAGGATAGTGAATTTGGGAAAATCTTTGGGAGCATCTCAAGGTAGAGGACGTAGGCAAGGTAGCTGAACTTCTATAAATCGATTGTGTAAATCTCTCTCTCCCTACTCTTTATTTACTTGCGATTATATTATGTTTATTGCATTGAACTTGGATTGCATGCTTGCCTAGCTTAGAGAACTTAGAAAATAATCAAATAGGCTAGAGAATTTAGAAGAATCGCAAAACGAGCTTAAGGGTAGTTAAAAACCGATTCACCCCCCTCTCGGTATAGCCTATAGAGCCAACACACATACTTTTCAAAGTTGTTTTCTTAAGCTTTTCAGATTCTTCTATGTTCTCCGACATAAGTTTAAAATAGATTATGTATCCATAATCGAGTCAATATTAATCTGATCTCTCCCATCTATATTACTCTGAAAATTTATCGGGAATAACATCTGATACTTTTTAAATTCGTATCTCTTACCCTTTTGGGACTTTCATCTTTATGTCCTATTATTCTGCTATATTTCCTCAAGGCAGAAATACTTAGTATTCAATTCATTCCAACACGTACTCCACCTTAATTCACTTATTTACTCATATTTCATAGCATTATTAATCTTAACTAGTATGTTGTATCTAGTGTAATAATTTCATTAATACATTTCACAGCTAACCGATTTATTACAGTAATTCACTTTGAAATCATTTTCATTTAATAACCTCAAGCTAGCTGTCATCTTCCTCGTCTCTTATCGTCACTTTACCGTTCTTATACATGTTTTCAAATTTTATAACACTCCATACAATACACTATTCTGTAAAACATATTTCAAAATATTCCGGTTCTATAAATATTTGTTTGATACTGAGAAAACAGTATGAATGTATGGAACCAGAATTAACCGTACTGCTATGGATTTCATCAACCATACCGATCACTTTCTTAGTCATCTCCAGTAATCATCTCACTTTCCATCATATTCAATGATCCCTTAACAGACATCCCACCAATACACTTTTAATTCAGGCCCTTAAAAGTCAATAACGAGGCCAATCTTTCTGCGACTTTCCATTATAAGCATTTTGGGTTGCATCAGAAATCTAAGTGTAGGTGGGATTAATAATCAGAACTGTTATATTCATATTACATTTCTTATGTCATCAGTGGCTTCATCACTATCATAGAATTCAAGATCGACTTGATTTATCACTATTCGGGACATAGTCCAACATAGGGACGTTTTTGTCATTTCCAAATTTATTTCTTTCTCCTCAATATACATTTAAATCCATAATCTTATTATCTTTATATTGATGATATCTCTTCTCATACTAATATCATCGTTTAAGATTTTATCCGATTTGGACAGAAAACATTTGATGGGATTTATAGTTGGATCATTTTGCATGAAATGCATCCCTATACCATCAATTACTCTATCAAATCT